>BSBK01001886.1:0-685984 GCA_027943335.1 Chamaecyparis obtusa | reverse complement strand
AAATGCTCTAGCTTGTAAAATTAAAAATGAATCTATTTAAGTAGATGCTTCAAGGTTTTTTTCAAATACTATTGGTATGCTTTGTTTTAATAAAATTATCCCTTTTAACAAACCCAAGAAGTGGTAAACAGAAAAAAATACTTACTTCCGGGTTCATAAATAGTAGATAACTAGATAACTGTTGTTTACCTAAACTTGTAAAGGTATTCAAAAATTATGATTATAATGAAGTGGTTACTTCATTTTAGAAAATATTGCTTTTTTTTAATATATATAAACTTTAATTGTAATTCAATCATCAATGCTTTAGAAAAGTCAATTGAAAAGGGAGGGTGTTGTTTTTTTTTGTTTTTCTTGAATGGGGTGTAATGTGGAATGAATAGAGAAGGGTAAAGTATTTGATTATTTACCTATCAATAAATCTAATTATTTTTATATGCTTTGGCTAAAGCTTTTTCGCATATGTTTTGTAAATATGCTTGGTTAGCTATTGTTTCATTTCTCTCTGCCACCCTGTGATTATGATTTATGCTTAGTCTAAAGATTGATAAGTAGTTAGAATTATTATTTCACCTTGTTCTTTTGATCCATCAGTGTCGAGATGCTAGTCTCCTCAAGCAGGATCAGTGCGCTTTTCATTTCAGGAAGAGCCCCAGGGGAGCTAACCACTCCATGGTTGGGCAAAAAAAGCGCCTAGGTCACACTCCTGTCTCAAGATTTGCAGCTGGATGTGTTGTCTAGAGGGTTAGGAGACAAGGATGATGACAGTGTGGTACCATGTTCACTATGACCATGATGGTTTTCAATGGATGTATTATGATCTTTCATGGTGCAATGTGTATCCATTTGATGTATAGACTTTGATGGTTAATAATTATGTATTAATATGCTTATATGGGTTTGATGATCGACAGTTGGTCAACATACCTTTGCAAATAAAAAAATTTGTATCTTTTTCCCTATAATATGTACTTTTCGATAATATGATCAACTATTTTAAACTGTAACTTATCAGCCTTATATTTTTGATTTGACAGTTTGGTCGAATATTGTATCTTACTTTCTAGTTTAATGGAAAATCTTTATTTGACTAGTCTTGGCAATGGATCGACAAAGGCTTGTATTTCAACCTTGAGATAATCTAGCTTCTTGATGATGTGGCTTTCTTTTGGGTTAAATCAGTTCTTACACTAGTCCCTTGCAAGAAAGTTAAGGTTATTTGTGTAGTGAAGTTCAATCACCAATAGTCCCCACTAGAACACTGACCATTCTTGAAATGATGGTACCTTTTGGTATCCCTTAAAATAATTTCTCCACTAATATTTGAGATGAATTTAATAGTTGAATGGAAATCACCACACACTCGATGATTCTTGATTACTACAATAGTTGTTCCAATGGTGTGTTTAGCAGGCCAAATGCTATTGCCAACTTCTCACTATGGTGGCAAAGTATTTGTTCCTTCTAATCCTCTTCCACATCAACCAAAATTTACATACATATCCACAAGCGCACTCTCCCTGACCACTTCAACCATAATCCCACTCTTAATTATGTTTTCATGAACCCTCTCTCGGAATGCCAAATCTAAACATGCTAGAATAACGCTAGAAAATGTAAACTAATTAGGTTTGATTCCTTCTCCTAGCATTAGGTGGAATAGTTCAAATGCCTCCCTTGTAATCCCTTGTCTTGTATATGCAACAATTATCGCATTCCATTAGAAGTAATCTTGATCAAATTTTTTTAAAACACTTTATGTGCATCCTCTAAACTTCCATACTTAACATAAAAGCCAACAAGTATTTTGAACAAAAACTTGGCTACTCAAAAACCCATCTAATTGATGTGAGCATGTACTAATTTTACATGTGTCAATGACATGTTATTAATGCATCTTTGCAAGAGAGAAACATATGTAAAAATAATCTAATGTATGATCAAAGTCACATAAAATGTGCAAGGCTTCGTTCAATCAACCCTCTTCACACAAGCTTCTTACATTCTTGGGATAAATATTAGAGACATTATTTTATTTCTAAAGAGCAACCCAATGGTAGCCATTCAAAGCCAACAATAGAGAAGAAGACCGCACAAATAAGAAATTTTCTTTGGTTTGGGAATCCATAATGGGAAACCCATTTCTTTAGAGAATCGTATTCATGAGAAAATGAGTTGGGCATAAAGAACCTTAGGAGTTGTTTAAGGTCAAACTAGATAGGTACTATAATTTTATGTTAAGGAATTCTTAGTTGCCAACGAATCTGCAATACACATAAATGAAGAGAGTCCTCATTAAAAATGAACTCCATCAACACTAAGGAGTATACAATGGAAATCCTTTCTAGAGGTTGGCATGGGCATCCATTATGAACAACAGTCAAGTCAAAAGTGCAAATGAACTCGATATCCTTAAAGTTCAGATTAGTTCCTTTTTTGAGAAAGAAGAGGTTCCACATATTGGATTATTTGGGATTTAAAAAAAAAAAAAAATTTATACTTTTTAGACCTTGCATGAATAGGGTCAAATATCTAAGTTTTTTATTCAGTTAAAATAAGTTTGAAGGGAAATTTTTTTTATATACTTATTAGTTGAAAGGATATTACACGTTGGAAAACAACTAGAAATCTTTAGTCTCACACTGTGAGTTTTTGTCATGGGTTTTTTTGGTTTGTAAAGGTTTTGCTAGGAAACCCTAAGAAGTTTTGTTCATCATGGTTTCTTCTTCTTCACTAAGCATGTCTCATGTGATTGCAAAAAAGTCAAAGCAAATACAAAACCAAAACAAAATCTACCTTTTGCAATCAGCAAGCAAATTTACTTTCAAATCTGGGAAGATGACGATTCAACCTTTCACAAAAATCAACAACAGAACAATTTGAGCTACAAATCATTCCAATATGTTTGAAACACCTCCCTTAAACAAGTTGGTGCCCTCACTTTTTTATAAAACCCTTCTAGATGTCAAATTTTTTGTTGAATTTAGTTTACATTGAAGTGAAACCAAAAAAGCCCATGATTTTTCCATTTGGGTGCTATTTATTTAGGGTTTTAAGGGTTTTCCAATGGGGGACAGATCGGTTTTGAATATCTAAAAAATTTCTTCTGGAGTCATGGAGATGCGTACACTTTTCTAGAGTTTAATGCGTAGAGAGGCAACAATTTCAATTACCCAAAATTGATAGATCTTAGTCAGCTCATCAGATAACTTGCTTGGGTGGACGAGTCGCAACCCAACAATGGAAATAATCTAATGTGTGTTATCAATTCTAGAATTAATTTTAGCATCAATGATTTTTCAAAATATGGTAAACTGAGTAACAACCTTAGCCAAGCAAGTATAGGGGCTAATGCCCTTGTTGATAATATATGAGGCTATAATTTTGAGGATGTAGGGTGCAAGGATGATTGCAATGACTATTCTACAAGGGGTACTCATGAACATGCCTATAAATATTGTGGAAATCATAACCCAATATGTATTATTCATTGTAATGTACCATCATGCAAGAAGTGGTTATGTAACTCCAGTGGGAATACTTCAAGTTCTTACATTGTTAGTTACTTAGTAAGTTGTTTTTCCTTTTGCTAAAGAAATCTACATATTGATTATTTCCCCCCTGTCGAGTAACTATATTTTCTTTTGTATATTTCATGCTATGTTATTAAGATTTTTCTAGCGACTGATAATTTGGAATTGGGTTGCATAAATTATATTGATTGTACTAGTGTATACAAAAAATGAAAAAAATATAGACATACAACCCTAGAGAACAGGTGGAGCTTATGGGACTCTTTCTTCCCTTTCCATAATGGAAGGTGAAGCAATGGGATTTCACTACCTCTTCCCTCTTCCAATGATTTCCATGCCATGACCAACATGCATATTGACTACTGGGAAGGAACCAATGCCCACATCATTGAGGTCAGCCTCCTTGGTAATCATTGATTGTTATCTTTGTATTTTTCTACTCTCTTCTTAAATTTTCAAAAAATAAAGGAATTATTTGTTAGGGCTCTCTTCATTAGAGTTTTTTTATGTTTAGTCAAGTGTGAGCAAGGATGAGGTGGAATTATTGGTGGAAAATAGGAGCACTTGTATATTATTAGGAAGATCAAGAACAGAGCATTTCCTTTTGGCAGAGAAGTGAGGTGTCATAGGGGAGAGCGTTCTAGGGATGGTTATTGTAGACTCCTCCTACATCGCCACAAACACTTCCTATGTTTTACTTCGGTCTCTGATTGCATGAAGTGGTTCACAACATTCAAAGTCCTAATGCCAGCTGACACACATCAACCCATACACCATCACTTCAACAGGGCCCACTGATGCAATTTTAGAAGATATTATTTCTTGGAAGGAACTCCATGACTAAGGACTTTCTAGATAGTTGTTCTATTTTTATGCTCAAATTAGATGTGCAATCATGGCATCTTTGATCATGCCACCTCATTTTCTAGGGTTCATCCCAACTAGCAGTCATGCTACATTAAACTAATCAAATTCAAGCATTTACCCGCGGAACAAGAAATTGAGCGATCCATGATAGATTTCTTGGTATGTCGATCGATTGTAACCAAATTGTAATCATTTTGACCAAATATTGTTTTATAAATCCATGGCAATTGATGAGAAAAAAAGGTTGGAAAATATTGGATTCTAGTTCAATAGGCAAGTAAATATATTGTATCATTTGCATAGATTTTTTCTTTTCTGAGAACAAGACCCTATGGCTTGTAATCCAAGGGTGTATACTGTAACACATACTTTCTAGGGAATTCTCTCTCACCTTGGCACATTTTATCTTAATAAATCATGGGAATTGTGTACTCGGTGCCTTTTCCTTTTTGTTAATCAATGTTTCATGTGTTAAACTCTCATAGGTGTGTCCTAGTTTGTTTATGTTTTTTGTAGTGTGTTCCTCAGGAAGACAATTTTTAGGAGGTGGGGTCTTTTCTTTTAACCCTTATTCAAGCTATTTATGTTTGCCTTCGTATAGTGTTGAATACAGTGTCCCTTGTTGAGGAGAATTGCACTTTCTTTAGGAGTGATATGCTTTAATTCAAACCCTTACAATGCCTCCCATGATAGGATATGAATGTGTGAGACCTATGCCAAAGACTTTGGCTTCATGTTCTCCTACCAACAATGAAGAGAATGTGGTGCACCATGTTGTGAGTGAATGATGGTATAAAGATCTGACTGGATAGGTCGAGCCCCTGCGAATACCACTTGTCAAATTATTATCCCACCCAACAAAGATTTGATTCAATGTTTCACCTCCCCTTAGTTTAGGTTGTTTGATTAAATTTGGTTCTCCTCCCTTTTCCCAAAAAAAAAAACCACGAAGAGTTAGCTTCTAAAATCCTAGAGATTTTATTGCAGGGCACACCTCATCCCAACACTGCAACACTTCTGGAACTTCCCCTTGATAATAGATGCGAGCAACAAATCAAGGGATCAACAGTTTTTCCTAGCACACCCGGTGGGATAGAGCTAAATGTAGTCGCCAAAGTTAGTACATGCTTTGGATTTTTTAGCTTGATGCATCAATCAAGTGCACATGATGAGCATTGGTTAGGGTCTAGTTAGGGTAATGACTCAAATTACTACAACTATGTTGATTGGGTTTCTCCTCAACCTTGTCATGTGGACCCAGTTCCTAGTGATTGAGAGATGTTGTTTGATCTTTAGCGTTAGTTGAGGATTATTGAGCTTGAAAAGTAGAAGAGTATCCTCTGGTATTCCTTGTCAATGTTGGAGGCCTCCTATGATGAATTGTATCTGGAAGAAGAGCCTATCATGGAGGATCGTGTCATGTATGAAGAGGTTCCAAAGGTTTCATGTTTGATGAGAGATGAACCTGTTTGGATTGATTCTTTCAGAGTTCTGTTTCTAGTGTCTAATGTAGGATACAATTTTATTGTTCAAAGGTGATCTGGTGGTTTGGCACTTAAATCATAAAAGTGAGCAAGGTTGACAAGGCCCACAACCAACACAATCAGGCGAAGAAGATAGAATTCCCCTGCTACATCCAAAGGTGAATGATCAGAGTTTCTCTATTTTGAGCTCTCTTGTTTCATAGAAGATAGGTTTTGACTTTGAAATTTTTGGAGGTTGTAGAGACTCTTCCAAAGGAAGCATCACCGTAGGAATCTTCCCTTGAGCCCCTTAGCAAGAAAAGAGACTCATAAAATGACATCATACGATAATGGGATGAGCTAGAAGCCTTTTGCACCTCACTCGATGAATGGACTCCAATCGTTCAAATGGAGTTATTCGATGTGTCCCAAAAGGAAGAACCACTAGTTGACCAGCCCCAATAACACATCATGCTAGATTATGGAGAGGGGGGTGAATCAGTAATCCTAATCTCAATTTTTTTAATAATTTTTTTTCCTGATTAACTCGGTAACTACTCAGTAGAAACACAATTCTCTATTTACCGACAATAATAAATAAACTTTAACTTTCAGTAAATCATTCACACAAATCATTCACAATGTTTAACACCAATACTTAACATGGAAACCACACTTTGGGAAAAACCACTATGGGAATTGTCACCCACTAAGAAATATACTCTTATGAAGTACGCTCGGTTAAGAGCCAATCTAGTTAAAGATTACAAAACACACTATTAGGTGTGACCCGGTTAAGGGATTTACCTTAGATCTATTAGGACCTTCACCCTATTAGGAGTGGCCTTGTTAGAGGGCTTTAAACACTCTTTTAAAATGTCACATTTCTCAAGGATTTACAATAAGATTGTTAAGTCCACTCTGTTAAGAGATTTGACTGTTACAAATGCTAGTAAGCAACAATAATAAAAATGACATGTAGTTTGCAACTATATTTTCTCAATCAGATCCTTGTGTGCTCTTCAGTCTTCACTTCAATTCTTCATCTTCCAATGGCATCAACACTTCATCAAATCACTATGTTCCCACTCGGAATCTTTTTGTTCCTTCTTCTCTGCAATAATCAGTAACCCTTCAACTATTTGTCCATACAAGATCATCCTTTATATAGAAAAGTTTTTCCTCTTAATCTCATATATTGTGTTTTTCTTTAATCAATCTTGTCCGTTCATTTCATTATTCATCATATCTAGTTCTCGGTAACATGTTTCCTCTTCACCTAGGAACTTGAACTTTTCTAGAAACTTGTTCCATCTCTTTTTGCCACTTAGATCTTGTCATAGATCTTCATCCTAAATTTTCATAACCGTAGATCTCTTGTAACTAACTTTCCTCAATATCATGATCATCCAGCTCATCATAGCTAATCATTAAATATTGATTTCATCCATATTTAATACCTTTCTCTTGCTCGATGTTCTGTATTAGAATTTCGGTTACATCGCTCGGTGCCTAAACCTTTCTGGTTTACCGAGTGACTAGATTTTTCTCTTTACCTTACTGAGTGACTTTTCCATCTTGGTAGCCAAAACAAATTTACTTATCGAGTTGTTAAAACTTTATCACCATACTTTACTGACTTAACATACTCATATGTTAGGTAGAAAATAATTATATCAACATAATAAAATCATTGTCCAATTTGTATTAATTGCCCATTTATGTTCTACGACTTCTCATCTTCTCATTTCTTCTTGTTAACTCATTCATCTTATATCATTACCAAATGATATGGAAACATAATATAAATCAAAAATCAATTGCTTCACATCAAGGACAAGACTATAACTAATCTAACCTTTCTACTATCATGTATTCCTCTAAATACCTCTGATCTTGGCCGGTCTTTATCACCATCTCCATCAGATAATCATCTTCAACATTATTATCAATTATGGTAACACATCAACGCATCCAAATCATTTGAAGAAGGTTTGTGAGTGCCTAATCAGGGATCATTCAGAACCATTTTCTTGTCATTCCATCAATGTCATGCTAACGTTAGAGCATGAGGAGAGTCTTTTGAGAGATCTTGAGATGTCATCTCATTTTATATCAGAGGAAGTGCCCAATTTGAGTCATGATGTCATTACCTACGACATATCACACCCAAGAAGGGTAATACCCATGTTACCTTTCTTTTGTCATAATTTTTAGAGTTGTTGATTAAAAAGAAAAAGACAGGACACAAGGGTGGCTAGTTCCCAATCCCAGTAAATGGCTTCTTGTAAAAAGCTTAGGTTGTTAGTTAGTGTAAATAGTTAGGTTTGGTTTTGTTTGGTGTGTTTTCTTTTTAATAAGTGGCACTATGAAAGGTGACACATTTTCGATATCTTGTGTATAGTTGTTAGTCCCTTGTTAGTCATAGAAGGTATTTCATGATTATTGTCGTCATTTGACAAATTTCTAAATTTTAAATGGTGACATTTTATGTTGCACTAACCTTTTTTATTTGTTAAGAGAAAGTGTGCCAATGCCATAGGGTTTTTGTATTTTTCACATGTTCTCGGAAAGGTATCCTTAGTCATGATTATTTTGTGTACGATGACGAGACCCCAATGTTATGATATTTTAATTCTTTACAACAAAAACTTAAAGATTCATTTTAAAATTCAAATAATTGAACACTTCAAATCAATAAATGACAATAAACTTGTATGTAGACGCTAAGATAATGAGAAAAATTCATATATTATATTTATTTGCAGTATCTATATACATTTAATTCTTTTGCAAAAACTAATGAGATTTTCTTTGTCATTTACATTTTTTATATATCATAACATTCTTTTGAATTTTTTAAGGCTTAAGTCAAGCATCTCCATAACTGGTTTTGTCATCTCCTAAGTTGTCTTCTCCATTCCCCATGCTTTGTGTCAAGTCGAAAGATCCCCTTTCACTTGATTCAATGGGTGAATCCTAGACTTTCTCAAACAGAACCCTCAGGTAGAATTCTTTTATCTCCTCCTCGGTCATTTCCTCATCTGGGTCTAGATATTTCTTCAGGAATTTGACCCCATGTCTTACATAACAATGATGGATGTTGAGAGGCCGGTACTAGAAATTCCTAACAAAAGGAATAAATGGCACGTCTGCTCCCATCTCCAGATAAATCTTCAACTCAGTTTCCAGTGTCAACCCAATGTCATCTTGAGCCACAACAAGCACATCCTCGAGTCCCCTGCAATGAATTCTATCAAACATAACCACCGCAAGATACACTATCACATCCCTAGACTCCTCCAGGTCTAGTAGAGAGCTTACAAACCTAGATGAAATGTTTTTATTTAGCTGATAACGGTCCTCACTTTGTATAAAATCCTCACCTAACACCCATTTCAGGATAATGAGAACCAATTTATCATTCATCCTGACCAATGCGACCATCCTATCGTCGTCTATGAGCCCTAGGAAAGGATCTTGGGGAAATTGGTAGGTTAATCTCACATTAGTGTCCATGCTTCTAGGCTAAGCTAGATAAATCCTTCACTCTTGGCTCTAAAACTCTACTAAATGCTTATGCCAACTTTTGAATATGTTTCCCTTCTTCAAGAGCATTTGACCATCTTCACAGGCATTTTGCATTTACTTTGCATAAGGGACAATGTCACATCATTTTGCAGAAGGTAATTTTCTCATTTTCCAATTTGTCATCTGCCTATTTTCTAAAACTTTATGCCCAATTTTGGTTGCCAATTGTACTAGCGAAGGATATTTGTACTCCTTAAAATCTAAAAAAAGGTAACTACATTTATTGCTAGTTTAAAAGAGAAGATTATTTTTTATATCCTAGTGTACTAACACATTTTATCACACCATTTAGCATTAATTTATATCGTTTCATGAAATTAGTGATATATAGCTAGATTTCACACTCTTCTTACTTTAAATACCTATACTAATGGCACTGGGATGCCCTTCCTCTATCCACTAGATAAAAAATCAAAAAGTTTTCTGCTACCACCTTGGCATCCAACCTAGAAGGATGACATCATAGTAATTCATGGCATACAAAATCCTAAGAGTCAAAAGTGTAAATAAAAGAAAAATGAAAAAGCAAATGCAAAAAATACAAAACTTGGGCAATGTTAACAACTCTATCGAGGCTATCAATGTCTGGCTAGAAGTAGGGTAATGTTAACAATTGTTAAAGCGATAATCTTATCAGGGCTATGGATGCCTCACTAGTAGAAAGGCTCTATCTTGTCGGCTATAGAATGAATCTCATCTACATAATCTAGCAGACAGGTGGAAACCATTTCATCACCTCAGTAAAGGAAAGGATGAACTCCTTGTACACACACTAAATTTGTGGAAGATCTGATTTCATTTTGTGACATGTTAAATCTAATGCATGTTCAAATGTTGTCTTTGTGGGGTATCAAACATAAAGTTTCATTATGAAACTAGGATTAGATATAGTCACTTGCTTTATGTTCTTGGTGTATCCGTTTCCTCAGTGGTTATTGGCTATCTGACTCGACTTGTTGGTTTTAGAAATGTGATTTTTGGCATCTCTTGGTTAACGTTGCTTGTGTATTTATCTCTTGTTTCTCCCTTAGTGTTTTCCTTTGTAGCTAGCATCATGCTTCGAGTCCTCTATTTTGACCCTTGCTTTGATTGAATATTTTGGATTTCTTTTTAAAGGAAAATATATGATCTTCACCCTTTTTCATGCAAGCTTCTGTCACCCCAAACCTTTGTTCAAGAAACTCATAGAGATAACCAATCTCAAAAACCCAAACTGAGGTGACTCCCAACCCAATGGATATGGCCCTATTCTGTGCAACCAAATATTTTGAGGTTCACTCTTGGAAGGTTGAGATCCCCTAAAAGTCACCAAAATGCAGACTACTACATCGCTACAAACACTTCCCATATTTTCCTTCAGTCTTTGATCGTACAAAGAAGTTCACAACATTCAAAGTCCCAATGTCGATTGACATGCATCAACCCATCAAATTTTCTAACCACTTCATAAAGGATGTACCTCTTCAATTTTATTGCATCCCACCACATATCCCCTCGAACACCCTCACTTCAATAGGGTTTGCCAATGCATTTTCAAGGAATATTATTTCCTAGAGGGAACTCCATGACTAATGGCTTTCTAGACAACTAATCTATTTTCAACATTTAGATTGGCCTATGCAATCATGGCATCTCTGATCAAGCCACCACATTTCGCAGTTGATCCCCGTTGGAAGGTATGTTGAATTAATCCAATCAGATTCAAACATTTGCCCGTTGTAGAGGTAATTGAGCAATCCATGTTAGAATTCTCAGTATATCGATTGATTATAATTGAATTATAATAATTCTGAGATCATTTCAACCAAGGATTGTTCTATAAATCCCTGATAATTTGTGATAAAAAGAGGTTCGAAAATATTGGACTTTGGTTCAATAGGCAAGGAAATGTATTGTATCATTTGCATAGGTTTTTTCTATTTTGAGAACAAGACCCTATGGCTTGTAGTCCAAGGGCGTATACTGTAACACATACTTTATGGGGAATAATCTCTCACCTTGGCATATTTTCTCTTAATAAATTACAGGGATTGTGTACTCAATGTCTTCTTTTTGTTAATCAATGTGTCATGTGTTGAACTGTCATAGGTGTGTCCCAATTCGTTTATGTTTTTTGTAGTGTTTTACTTGGGAAGACAATTTTTAAGAGGTGAGGTCTTTTGTTTTGACCCTTATTTGAGCTATTTATGTCTGTCTTCACATAACATCGAATATTGTGTCTCTTTTTTAGAAGAATTGTACTTTCTTTAGGATTGATGTGCCTTAATTAAGACCCTTGCAATGCCTCACATGACATGATATGAATGTGTGGGCTCTATGTCCAGGACTTTGGTTTCTTGTTCCCCTGCCAATAATGAAGGGAATGTGGTGCAATGTGTCATGAGTGAATGATGACATAAAGCTTTGACTAGAGAGGTCAAACCCCTTTAAATACCACTTGACAAATTCATAGCTCGTCCAACAAATCTTTGATTCAACATTTTGCCTCTCCTTAGTTTATGTTGTTTGATTAAAGGTGGTTCTCCTCCCTTTTCCCCAAACACCACCCGCAAAGAGCCAAATTCTAAAATATTGGAGGTTGTGTTGCGAGGCGCACCCCATCCCACTGTTGCAACACTTCTGAAAGTGCCCCTCGATAATTGACATGAGCCACATATCAGGGAATCAACAAATATTTAAAGAAGATCTGACTTCTAGATTACCAAATTCTTTAGTCGCAAAGCATTGTTGGTCAATAAATCAGCACAAACTATCTAACTCCTATATTTAAAGTAATCAAATCTAATCAATATGCACAAGCGACATCAATCCAAAGTTCCATGAACTATTGAAAGGCACTTGACTTATTTAATGTCTCTTAGCAGAATAGATGAAATCTAGATGTCGATAGAATTTTGTAATATTAAAAAAATGAGTGATTTTTTTAGTGGCTAATATTTGTCAATAGATTAATTTTTTAAATTTAAAAATTCAAATTTGGCTAATAATTCAAGATTTAAGACAACTTGAATCACAAAAATTTTACAAGATTTTCATTTAGAAAGATTAAATTGCCAAATAATTTTTTTGTTAAAAATTGGAACTCAAATATTCATCGCAATATTTGATACATGATTAGATTCAATTTGCCTGCACTTAATAAGTTATTAGAGAAATCTAAATTAATTAACCAATAATATATCATAATTATTAGTTTCTTTAGGACTATATCACCAATATTTTGTTGCCACCATTGATTTAAAATATAATCTAATGATCCTCATAATATTCTATGAGGTAAAAATATTTCTATTTGAATTATAATGCCTAGACAATCAAAAATTTCCTTTGGATTGTTGACCTCAAAAGAAATCAATGATCTTGAAGCAATTTTGGGTCCCATTACAATTAAAATATCAATATCTCACGTAATATGATGAGGGTTATTAGACAATATTTTAAATAAATGATAGCAACTAAATATTATAATCTATCTCTAAAAACCCATCAAATATTATTACATTTAGCCCAATAATTTTCTATCAAAATTCTATTTTTTAAAAGTAGAAGTATTAGCCATGGTGATTAATGTATTTCCTTATTATTGAGGTTCATCAGTATTTTCCAAGAGAATTCTGATTCAAAATTAGTTGCCAATAAAAATAAATTTTTTTTAGACAATTGAGAGATTGGCCAATGGAAATTAATTAATTTTTCTAAAAAAAGAAAGATTTGCCAAGATTTTATATCTTTTTTTATTGAAGAAGGTTTCTTAAAGTTATCACTAATTAAAATATGTTTGAAGATAGAAATAGAAGGATCTATGAAGCAAAGTGGTTGATGCATCAGGTGAAGCTAGTTTCCAAGCTATGCTTTAAATATTCACTTTCTATTTATCGTGTAATCAGACATCTCTTTATTCTTTCAATATGACATTGTAGGAAATAAGGTAACACACAACTAAAAGAGGGGGTGAATCAATTGCACAAAAAACTCTAACACTTCAAAACCCTTATCCTAAATATCCTTATATCTTATTTATGATGAATAAAGCAATTATGCACAAATTAAAAAACATTCACAACAAATAACACAAATTATTTTCTCATGGAAACACAAATTAAGGTGAAAAACACAGTGGGGCTTGAACCCACAATAAGACTAATACCTTTTTTTAGAATAACAAGCTTATTGAAAATATGGAATGCACATGCATTTAGGCACACTGCCTAGAGCTCACTGCTCAAAAAACCTTGAGCTACAATCCTAAGGAAGACTTTCGCCTTACAAACACAAATTTGACTACAATTTGATGAATTTCTAAACTATATAGTAGCATTGAATTATGTCATAGTTAGTTCCATTGAAGTACAATCAAATATCTATTGCAATTATCTTTGACTCCTTCAAATGAGCAATTCAACCTTCACTAGCTCTACAAAACTGGTTCTCAAGTAATCCTTGGCATCTGCGATCAATTATTCTCTTGCAAAACCACATCTGTACTTAGGATTTTCCCTAGATGTTTAAATAATTCATCAACCATAGTCACCAAAACCTAACTTTCAAATTTCATCTCACTATGCCAAAATAAATGACCCTAATCAAAGTATATCCCCCAAACATAACTTAGATCCTTCACAATCACCTCAAGATCATAATCACCACCATAAAGCATTTTACCAATTGCCCATAAAACATTTTATCAATTTTGTTGACATGTCAGCCAAGAACACAATAACACCTCCTATAACTACGAAAAATCTTTCAAATCGCATCACCTTGATCAATGCAAACCACAAACTTAGTAGGCACATAATTCAAGAACATCCTTCAGCATCATTAAGTACAATAAACATTTGACCCTTCCACATCATCAAATTCTATCAGAATTACTTGTCACCCTTCAAGAACACTTACCCTTTTCAATTGAAATAATTGTAAATGCCTTGTGTGCCTTTAGAATCACTATCTCTTTGAACTAAAGACACGTCTCCATATCCTAAATATATTCTCGGTTGTGCAACCAAAGATCTCATCTTGAATATATGTACAAAACAAATCATTGCAACTTTGTTACACTAACAGACAGTAAAGTAGCTAGTCACCATTTGTGATCTCATAACTTACTCAGATCATCATGTCAACACCTGCGCTTTGACATGGTCCTAGTAAATAATTTCTATATTATCTCCTGAGGTGCACAACTCCTCATCTTTAGTATCCTCTCCTTTCCATTCTTCTGAACATATTATTCCTCTAGAAAAACTGCATAATAGACATTTTGATAACAATTCCAACACATCAAACTTGCCAACAATCTCCCCCTTTGGCATTGATGGAAACATGTGATGTGAAAAACATACGATTTAATAAGAAACCAACACAATCTTAATTATATAAAAATAATCAACATCACTACCAAAAATATAGATCATTATCTTTTAGAGTCTCTCTAACTCATCTTCCTTTAGGAATTCACTATTACTGCTCCCCCTGGAAACAAGATTCCCTTGGTTCCAATATGATTACATACTCTTTTCTCCATTAGTTACTCCACCTTAGATATACACTCTTTTCCATAGTTGAAGCTCTTTCTTATGTGCAAGTATATAAATTGTTTTTTACATACTTTTATCTCCCCCTTTGACATCAATGACAAATGCATCTCTCTCTTCTCTTATTAATCATTCTCTTCCCTTTCTAACCATCAAGTCAAACTTACCATGCTCTGAGCTACATAACACAACACACTATCTGATCAAAACACACCAAAATTGAACACCTAACTTTTCAAGCTAACTAATCCCCCTGAGTAGTAGCCTCCAAAAACCCAGTCCAGTTTGAATGATATCTCTTTGAAATATACTAGATTGATATATTCCTCTACATCTTATTTCTAATTAGGAAGGGAAATTACCCCCAACTTTCCTCTAAGATGTGCGAATGTAGATCCTTTTTTTGTACTATCCTCACTCTTCTTGCTCTTTGACCTCTTCTTACACTTTTATCCTTTATCTACTCTTATCTTCTCTTTTCCTTTTCAAAATTTTCTTTAACTTTGTCATATTTATCTTTTCCTTTGTCATTCTGACCTTTCCCATCCACTTCATGCTTCTTATCCTCATCACTCTTCTACATGTTTTTGTCCATTTCTATCGGATCACATTTCTCCACTTTGTCTCTACAATATTTGTCATTATGTGTAGATATGTTACATCTGAGGTGTATAAAAGTATTATTTCCAATTTTTTCTTCCTTCCTTGTAGCACATATACATCTTGCCTTTTCCCTTTTGACAATATCATTCATCTTTTTCACACCACTACATACAGTAAGCCTTTTACTTCTAGGAAAATGTTTTTTCTTTCTCTGATTCCCAACCTTACGACCAACCTTATTACAAGAAAAGCACTTACCTTTGAATGTTTTAGTTTTAGGTAGTCTTGCTAAAGTCTTCTTAGGTTTCTTCTTCTGTCTTTAGGTTTTAAGCTTGTCTTGACCAAATTTGTAACTTTATCACTTCACGAGTCTAACACCATTGTTCTCATTTTCAAGTAATGCCTCAACTTTGGTTGCTCTAGTCCTAAGCTTCCCCCTATGGTCATTTGTAATCACAATCTCTTCCTTGATAGTTTTAGTCCAATAATCATCAACTGGATCAACCTCTAATATCAGTAAAATATAATCTTGATCAATTCTTCTCCTGGTTTGAACACCCTTTTCCCTTTTCACCTATGATTTGATCTTCAGAATGATTTATCCTCACATACCTTGGTGTCTTCTGCTTTGTTGCAGGTCTCTATGCTTCTTCTTCTCAAATTGTGTAAGCATCATCATTTTCATTCATCGAACCACTTTAAGTTCAGATATGGACTTGTTGTTTCCTTATCTGATTACCACTTTAACCCTTATCATCAGAATCATATCTGCAAGATTTGGATATATTCTCAAACCTTTAACCTCTTGTTTTAACACCCATATTCCTTTCTCTTGGTAGAATATCCAAGGAATATACCTTCATCACTCCCTGCATCAAAATTTCCTCTGTCCTCATCTCACTTAATGTAGCGTTTGCTACCAAAAATTCTAAAATACTTGATAGAAGGCACATTTCCATACTGGATTTCATAAGGTGTCTTACCAATGTTCCTTTTTATCTACACTTAGTTAAGAGTATACACTGAAGTGTTGACTGCTTCTCTCCAAAACATATGTGGAACATTCCCTTCAAGTATCATGGTCCTAGCAGTGCCTGAAATTGACTTGTTCTTCCTCTCTATCACACCATTCTACTATGGGGTCCACAGAGCAAAAAAATATCTTCTTATTCCATGCTTCCCAAAATGAATTAAACTCACCCGATGTCAATTCACCTCCTTTGTCTGATCTCAAGCACTTCATCTTTAGTCTTGTCTTAGTTTCTACCATGGACTTAAAGATCTTAAACTTATGAAAAGTTTATTGCTTCTCCTTCAAAAAGGTCACTCATACCATCCTTGAGTAGTCATCAATAATCAACATAAATTACATATCACCTTTAAAACTTCTTGTTCTAGTAGGACCTCACAAATCAATATGAACAAGATTGAGAAAACCATTAGAGTTTTTAGATTTGGAATGGAAAGTAACCCTTGTTTTCTTACCCAATTGACATTCCTTGCAAGTAGTATTGACAAAATTCTTCACTCTAGGAATATCTCTAATAGTATAAGTAGAACTTATATCTACAATGTTATCAAAATTCACATGACATAATCTCTTGTGCCATAACCAGCTTTCATCTAGTTATGCAATCAAATAACTTCCCAAACTAGTATTCAAATGGAATAAGTTACTTCTTGTCTTTGCACCTGATGCTATCTCCATCCTAGACTTGTTCAAGATCTTGCATGCATCATTTTTTAAGTGTAGGTTGTAACATTTTCTCATCATTTGTCTAACACTTAGAAGATTATGTTTCAAACCTACAACATATAACATACCATATACATTTTTCTTTCCATCTAGATAAATATAACCTCTACCACTGATCATATCACTAGTATTATTTCCCCAATTAATATACCACCACCATACTTCTCAAGGCTCACAAATTTACTCTTATCACCAATCATATGGTGAGAACAACCACTGTCTACAACCCATTTATTTTTTATAATAACTTGTGTAGCTAGGGATTTATCTTCAACAATACAATCAATAGAACTAGAATTCATATAATCTTCAGACATGGAATCATCTTCTTTAATAGAAATGTAGGAACTAGTAGACTTGGGATCATCATACTTAATACCTTCTTCTTTCTCAACAATGAATGAACTGGTAGGCATAGAATCTACATGCTCAATATCCTCATCATCACAATTAGTATCCTCATCTTCAGAATAAATATCCCCGTCTTTAACAATAATGAATGTGAAATCATCATAATTCTTGTCAGCCTCATTATTTGTAACTCCTTCATCATCACTAAGAGAAAAGTAACATCTTTTTACAATAGTAAGTCTTTTACTCTTCCAGCTCTTAGATCTCTTTGGACATCTAGAAGCAAAGTGTCCTATCTTACTACATGAAAAATATTTGATAGGTAAATTTACGTTGTACTTATCTTCAAGATCTATAGGTACTCTTCTTGCAATCATTGCTTCCAACTATTCGAGCTCTCTATCTTCTTCCATTTCCCTCATCTCCTTCTCATTTCTTGACATCCATTTATTTGTTGGTCTTTTACTTGGTTTTGATCTCTACATGTCCTTCCTAGATGTATTATCTTTGAATGTAGTATCAACCTTAGGTAGTACATCATCAAATGTACATAACCAAGAGGTAGTAATCTTACCAACTAGTTTGTCTCTTATTATATTGGTCATTGTCCTAATCTCCCTAATGGCTACAACTTTGTGGTTGTAGGCAGGGGTTAGTGATCTTAGCACCTTTGTGAAAATTTCATCTTCTTCCAAGGTACCTCTAGCACATCTAGTAGTAGTTACAATCTCATTCACCCTAAGCATGTAAGGGGAAATTATTTCATCTTCACTAATTTTCAAGGCTTTATAATAACCTTTCAAAATCTGCAACTTGGTGACCTTCACTTCCTCGTATCCTTCATGCAAAATATGCAAATTCTCCCATATCTCATTAGTTGTCTCTAATTCCATGACATTGGTCATTTTTGCATCAGTCAATGTGCTCAACAAAACTTACTTTACCCTAATATTGGCTTTTGGATCATTGCTATCTTCTATAGTTGTAGGATTTATAGGAGGTATGTAAGATTTCTTAGTAACCTTCCAAAAATCTTCAACAATGCATCTGAGATGTACTATCATGCAAATCTTCCATAAAGTATAGTTAGATTCATCAAACCTAAGACTATCCTTCTTGTATGCTACCATTTTTAGATCTCCCTGAAGCTATCAAGCTTCCTTCAAGGGACCGAGCTCTAATACCAATTGTAGGAAATAAGGCAATAACCAACTAAGAGGGGGTGGGGGGTGAATTAGTTGCACCAAAAAATATAACACTTCAAAATCCTTAAAACTTAGTGAGATTATTTTGGAGCCAAATAGCCTCAATGGCTATATTCATGGACCCTAATACTTAGCCTTAATAAATGAGAGAGCAATGACATCTTGCTTCCTAGTCTAGTAATATATGGAACTCAATATAAGTTGAAATTTCTAGCCAAATGTAGGCTTATAATCATCAAGAGCACAAGCTCAATAAGAGTATATGTGTCTAAATAAATCTAAACTTATTCCTACTATATAATGAATCGTGCACCTATGAGTGTCCTATATGCAATGAAGAATATATTTAATTAGTTGCAATAAAGCTCTTGAGGCTCCTACATGAAGTGATAGGATGAGTTTGAGTCATATAGATGAGGTTTTAAAAAATATAGTAAAACCAAGTAGCATCAACCAATAGAGTGGAACACTTGGCGTTAATTTTATCTAGTGACAAAAAGGGAGTTGGTGCAGGCTTACATTTATCCATACAAAATCAAGCAAGGCGATCACATTTATAATTAGGTTGTGTAAGAGTGATCTTAGAAGAGCATTGAGTGATCTTGATCCTAAGTTTAGAAAATCCATGTTAGTCATGAAAAATAAGCTGTGCAAAGTGGACTTGTCTCTATAATGATGAATGAGGTTCTCTCTTTGAAATCAAATCATCAACTTAATAATCCAAAAATAAAAACATCCTCTTGCCCCAGAATGTAGACATTAGGATTGAAATAAAATCAAGAGAATTTGATGAAGAGAAGAAATGAGTCCATCATGGCATACTAGGTCCATGGTGCCTGCTCGAGGTTATAGAGAGACTTTTGCAACCTACAAGCCAAAGAATAATATTGAATGAAACCATATGGTCGCCCCATTTACATCTTATCTTGCAAGCCCCTGTGAATAAATGCATTTTTCACATCCATCAATTGTATAGTCCAATCATGAGCTACAACAATGGAAATAGTCAAATAATTAAATGGAGTTCATCTTAGTGATAGGGTTGAAGGCTTCAATGTAGTTAATACCAATAACCCATGAGAAACCTTTGGCCACAAGTTATGCTTTGTACTTGTCAACTTATCCATCTATAATTAATTTGCCTCAATAGATACACTTACATCAGACCAACTTTATTTCCTTGGCAAGTGGGAAAATCTCCCACGTGTTTCTCTTGATCAAGAAGAGAGGGGGTCAAGCTGCAGAGATGGGTTAGGAAGTGTCTTTCTCGATGAAAATAAAGTCCCCCCTACATATATAAATAGTAGCTTGACCCCCCACTAATTCAAATAATAGGGGTTGGGTTGGCTTTGTACTCTTCCTCCATGGTTGAATCCCACTAAAATAAAGCTAATGCTTCACAAAAGGAAGGGACACTAATCTTAGAATTTGAATTAAAAAGCTTAAATTTGAGATTCATTTTCACACCTCATGTGACTGTTGGAATTTGAACTCAAAATAAACATTTCAAGACTCTTAGTTAAGTGTCAATCAATAAGTAATAGTTTTGGTTCGGTGTAAGTGTAATTTGCATGATCGTAGGAAGTCCTTCAAGTTAGTTAAACATATAAACTTGTAAATTCCATTCATGAATAACTAGGTGGCAATTCATTCAACTGTTTCTTCTTGTTTTGTTCTTTTCTCTTAATTCATTATTTGTCAGTAGAGCAATCATGGGAGCTCTTATTTCTATTTTATGTTTGCTATATACTCTTTCCTATTTGCTTCTTTGGTGAATGCCAACATTGTTCTTTAGTAGAGAATTTGGCTAAGAATCTTTGTGGGATTATTAGGGTGCTTTTGAGGATGGTTAAGAAATTGTTGTGGAGACATTTCTTGTAGAATATGCAAGGGAGAAAAGGAAACTAAATGCATTATAATATTTTTGTTTTACCATTTTCAGTGGAGATAAATTTCATGGTGGAGTTGCTACAATGAGTTTTGGTATTATCATGGTTGTTTTCTCTAGCTAGTCTATTATCGAGGGTGAATTTTTTAGGTGTTGCTATTTTCTATACAAAAATATAGAGGTACTTTTTGTCACAATTATAAAAAAAAATTGGAAATGCCTCTAGAGAAATGATCTCATGAGAATGGATGGAACACTTAGCACTCAATGCATCTAGGTGATGCTCATAGGGGTGAAGCATCGAGACTTCATGGGAGGTGACCCATCCCAGTACTACTCTAGCCCAAATGCGCTTAACTATGGAGTTTCCTCCATGGTTAAGCTCACTTTGCTTGTAACCCCAGTTTGCAAAACCTTCAACAAGTGTTGTGCCTTATGAGCCATTCATTATAAATCCCCTTAAGCTCATCTATTGATAAGTAGGAGATATTTTCCACAACAAGTCAAATTGTGATATTGCTATCGTGATTCAATTGTGTAGTTTTTTTGAGCAAACTCATTGCACCATGTTTCATGAGTAGTGGTTCACATGAAACCATCTCTCATGAGAATGGATGAAATACTTAGCACTAATTGCATCTAGGTGATGCTCAAAGAGACGAAGCACCAAGACTTCCTGGGAGGTCGCCTATCCCAGTACTACTCTAGTCCGAGCACGCTTAACTACGAAGTTTCTACCATGGTTAAGCCCACTCTGCTTGCAACCCCATTTGAAAAACCTTTAGCAAGTGTTGTGCCTTATGAATCATTCATTAGAAAGGCCCTTAAGCTCATGAATTAATAAGTAGTAAACATTTTACACAACAAGTCAAATTGTGATATTCCTATCAGGATTCAACTATGTAGTTTTTTTGAGTCAAACTCATTGACCCATGTTTAATGAGTAGTGGTTCACAAGAACCCATCTCTCATGAGAATGGATGGAACACTTAGCACACATTGCATCTAGGTGATTCTCATAGAGGTGAAGCACCAAGACTTCTTGGGAGGTCACCCATCCTAGTACTACTCTAGCCTAAGTGCGCTTAACTATGAAGTTTCCTCCATGGTTAAGCTCACTCTGCTTGCAACTTCATTTGCAAAACCCTCAGCAAGTGTTGTGCCTTATGAACCATTCATTAGAACAATTGATAAGTAGGACATATTTTCCACAAGTCGTCAAATTGTGATATTTCTATCATGATTCAACTGTGTAGTTTTTCTAAATCAAACTCATTGATCCATGTTTCATGAGTAGTGGTTCACAAAAACCCCTCTCTCATGAGAATGAATGGAACACTTAGCACTCATTGCATCTAGGTGATGCTCACAGAGGTAAAGCACTGAGACTTCCTGGGAGGTCACCCATCCTAGTACTACTTCAGCCCGAGCACACTTATCTACAGAGTTTCCTCCATGGTTAAGCTCATTCTTCTTGCAACTCCATTTGCAAAACCTTCAACAAGTGTTGTGCCTTATGAACCATTCATTAGAAATCCCCTCAAGCTCATCAATTGATAAGTAGGAGATATTTTCCACAACAAGTCAAATTGCGATATTGCTATCAAGATTTAACTGTGTAGTTTTTTTGAGTCAAACTCATTGACTCGTGTTTCATGAATAATGGTTCACAAGAACCCTTCTCTCATGAGAATGGATGAAACACTTAGCACTCATTGCATCTAGGTGATGCTCACAAAGGTGAAGCACTGTAACTTCCTGGGAGGTCACCCATCCCAGTAGTACTTTAGCCTGAGCGCACTTAACTACAAAGTTTCCTCCATGGTTAAGCCCACCTTGCTTGCAACCCCATTTGCAAAACCTTTAGCAAGTGTTTCGATGCTTAACCTAGATGCAATGAGTGGTAAGTGTTCTGTTCATTCTCATGAGAGATGGGTTCTTGTGAACCACTACTCATGAAACATGGGTCAATGATTTTGACTAAAAAAAACTACATAGTTGAATCTTGATAGCAATATCACAATTTGACTTGTTGTGGAAAATCTCCTACTTATCAATTGATGAGCTTAAGGGGCTTTCTAATGAATTGTTCATAAGGAACAACACTTGCTAAAGGTTTTGTAAATGAGGTTGCAAGTAGATTGGGATTAACCATGGAGGAAACTCTGTAGTTAAGTGTGCTCAAGTTGGAGTAGTATTGGGATGGGTGACCTCCTGGGAAGTCCTAGTGCTTCACCTCTATGAGCATTGCCTAGATGCAATGTGTGCTAAGTGTTCCATCCATTCTCATAAGAGATGGGTTGTTGTGAACCACTACTCATGAAACATGGGGCAATGAGTTTGACTTAAAAAAACTACACAGTTGAATCCTAATAGCAATATCACAATTTGACTTGCTGTGGAAAATATCTCTTACTTATCAATTGAGCTTAAGGGGCTTTCTAATGAATGGTTCACAAGGCACAACACTTGCTAAAAGTTTTGCAAATGGGGTTGCAAGTAGAGTGGGCTTAACCATGGAGGAAAATCCATAGTTAAGCGCGCTTGGGCTGAAGTAGTACTGGGATGGGTGACCTCCCGTGAAGTCTTGTTGCTTCACCTCTGCGAGCATCACCTAGATGCAATGAGTGCTAAGTGTTCTATCCATTCTCATGAGATATGAGTTCTTGTGAACCACTACTCATGAAACATGGGTCAATGAGTTTGACTCAAAAAAACTACATAGTTGAATCCTTATGGGAATATCACAATTTGACTTGTTGTGGAAAATATCTCCTACTTATCAATTGATGAGCTTAAGGGGCTTTCTAATGAATGATTCATGAGGCACAACACTTGTTGAAGGTTTTACAAATGTGGTTGCAAGCAGATTGGACTTAACCATGGAGGAAACTTCATAGTTAAGCATGCTCGGGTTGGAGTAGACTGAGATGGGTGACCTCCTGAGAAGTCCCAGTGCTTCACCTCTGTGAGCATCACCTAGATGTAATGAGGGCTAAGTGTTCCATCCATTCTCATGAGAGATGGGTTCTTGTGAACCACTACTCATGAAACACAGGTCAATGAGTTTGGCTGAAAAAAAACTCCATAGTTGAATCCTGATAGCAATATCATAATTTGACTTGCTGTGAAAAATATCTCTTACTTATCAATTGATGAGCTTAAGGGGCGGCTTTCTAATGAATGGTTTATAAGGCACAACACTTGCTGAAGGTTTTACAAATGAGGTTGCAAGTAGAGTGAGCTTAACCATGGAGGAAACTTCGTAGTTAAGTGCACTCGGGCTGGAGTAGCACTGGGATGGGTGACCTCCTAGGAAGTCTTGGTGCTTCACCTAGATGCAATGAGTGCTAATTGTTCCATCCATTCTCATGAAAGATGGGTTCTTGTGAACCACTACTCATGAAACATGAGACAATGAGTTTGACTAAAAAAAACTACATTGTTAAATCCTGATAGCAATATAACAATTTGACTTGATGTAGAAAATATCTCCTACTTATCAATATTCCACTTCCTAATCCATTTAGGCCCCGTTTGTTTGTCGGAAGATAACAGGAATATGAGGATGATAATCCAATTTTGACCCATATCCACTGTTTGGAACTCTTAAAGTCAAAATCGGGTTATCATCTCAAAACCTGAATATAGGCCGAAAATGAGAATATCTATCTTCCAGCCAAAGAGGTGGAATTTATTTTGATAACCCGATTTTAACCGATTATACACCCAATTTGATACTCGGTCGGGTCCGCAATCTTCCCGTTATTTGTTTTTGTGCATACAATATTTCTTCCCATTTATTATTTCGTGGATACATTTTTAGTTTCGTGGATACGATAGTGGGTAGGGTTTGTGGAGCTTTCGTGGGTCTGTGGATGCAGAGCTTTTGTGGGTCTATGAGTTAGGGTTTGTGGAGCTTTCACGGCTCTGTGGATGTAGCGTATGCTTGACTTGTGAAGGGTTTGTAGGTTTGTCTGAAACTCAATGCAATGTAAATGTGATTGTTTTTATATTCATGAATAGCATTTTTCAGTATCATATTCAGTATCGACTAGGGCATTTTTCAGTGTTTTTTAGTATCATATTCAGCTTCTCTGCATTTTGATATGTACTGGCAATAGAGGCATTATATTCTCTGCAGTATTTACCCTTTCGGTGCCTTGCTAGGGCATAGTTTTATATATTCACTATTTTATACATCGGTTGAACCCTATACATATTCACTGTTTTATACAACAAACAACATCGGTTGAATATATATTCACAGTTTTATATATTCACTATTTTATTCATCGCTTGGGTCGCTAATGATCAGAGACCCAACAATGGGTCTCTCACTGAATTTGCTATTGGAGTTAAGAAATAAAACCAAACCAAAAAGGTAGATTTTTAACCTTGTAAAAGCTTAGCCATATATCACCAAGATAGCCTTAAAGTCCCAGACCAGTGTATTTTGCACTTATCAACCGTTTGGAAGCTTCAATAGCATGTGACAAAAAACTGATAAGAACTTTGAGGGAAGTGCAAGAGAACTCTAACACGACATAGCTTAGACAATAAGTCAATGTTTGTACCGTTTATACAAGCAAAATTAAGAGTTAATTATTTATACATTTTTTTGGGGCTTCTGTCATCTGAGGATTTTTTCTTTGCATTTTTATCTTTTAGTCTAATATTACAAACATTAAATTACAATTACGCCATAAGCAGAAACACTTTTTGAAGGCCACTTAGACCTTAACGCTAATTCAAATAACAGACATGCCAATGTGGCATTAATAATTATCCATGGAAGATTACAAGAAAAAATGAAGTTAAAAGCTTAACCAATAAAAGATGTGCAGTTATGGGTACCTTCCATAAAGTAAAAATGAAACATGCTTCTTAAAATTAAATGATTTAAATGCAAGCCAGTGGTTGTAAAAGGATAATTATTGATCTGTTAAGGACTGATGCAAAATCCTATGGCAAAACAAGAAAAGCACAACTCGTTCTATAAAGAGATAATCATTTTTAATTGAGGGCCTAAAATTTACATATTATAACTTATTCAGAGACAAACATAGCAAGATGATGTCAAAGGCTTACACTTTTCCACCTGAAGAATAAGAAAAATGCTAACAACGCCAACAATGATGTAATTTTTTAATCTAAAGAGAATCCATATTATTCTGCACTCACACAACCATTAAGTATTCTATAGTAGACATATAACTGCTAACCTTGGAAAATACCCCCATTCTAAAAATTTAAAAGACTTGCCTTCAGCTGAAAACAACCCACTTGTAATGGGTTGTCCACATATAATCTTCACCTAATCAACTTTTGAGAGAAGATGGAAACCTTTGTATTTCTATTCCACTCTGTAGGTAAACTAAAATTTACCTTCTCACATCTCTTCCTCTTCCCTTGACTATTGGCATATAATGCAATGTCCTTGATTCTCAAGACACCAACAATCTAAGTATCTTCGGTATTGTCTTCAATGAAATATATCTTGAACCTCTAAACCAATAATTCCACAAATGCATCCTTCAAGATTTGCAACACACTGTATATGGAAAAAGTTCACATCAAGATTTTTTAGATGTTTAAATTATGATTCTTTTAATATAAATTTTGAGTCCATTCCTTCCCTCCATCATATCGAACCAAGACAGCACAAATACAACTGCTATGTTTTCACAGATGAAAAATGATAGAGGTTTTTACTTGACTATCCAGCCAAACATCAGCTGTCTTCAACAACCTTGAATCTTTGTCTTAAAATGTATTACTATTGTTAGATAGTCTTTTTCAACCGTATTGAAATAACTCATCATTTTTACATGTTGGTTGTGTTGTCTATCAAGAGTTTTTATATTTTGATTGTCTGTATTTATAATTACTTTGTCTATGATTTAGTACTTAAAAATTAACACTAAATATCATTCACTGTCTACCAGATTTTCATTTAATGGTAATCGGTTCTCATAGCAAGATGTAAGTGCACTTAAGAAATATGGGGTGATGCAAGGAATGCATTGTAAATGTAGTTATGGAATGATTGAAAATTGAGCGTAATTATGAATTGTAAATGGATAAGCATGGAATATGATGGTATGTACTGATAGACATATGATATAATGTATTGTAATGTATGTCAATGCAATGGACAGCTACAATTTACCGAAATGCAAACATGAAAGGTGGTTACATGATGTGGTGGACTCAGTCGACCATCATGTCACCAGTCCTGCATGTAATCAATATGACAAGGTTCCATTCATAAGTGAACATATAGATCACTCATAGATTGCATCAACTTGTAGTAGCAATCCCCACTATCTCCATGTTTTCCTCTCCAGGTTTAGTTAGTTGAGGACCTCATTTCATTAATTTTGATCCCTCTTGCATCTTTAAATGACCCTTAATTCTAGATGAAATGATTATGCCTCATTTAAAATAAAATAAAAATATCATAATGTATTGTCTCCTCACTTTCCTTCTATTATTTTCATAGTGGCATAGAATTGTATTAACTGATCCTTCTTATACATGTTTTGTGCTTTGATATTGAATTATATATCTGAGAATGTCATTCCAAGATTCTATATAATGTCACATCCTTTCATGCTTTTATTGTTATTATACACCATCTATTTGATAACAAAAAAACTCACCCCTAAATTGTAACATCGTTCAATGCCTTTAATCTATATTTGATCATACATTTATTGTATTGACTTCAATATACCTTGCGATGTGTGAGCTACACTTTTCAATTGTGTATGTATTTCTCATTGTTGTTCTTGTATTAGATTTCATACCACCATACTTCTTGCTGTCCAAACAAACTATTCCAAGAGCGATTTCATTGTATCATTACATTCCTTTGCTATCATTAGTCTTATTGGCTTTGTCTCTGTCTCTAAGTTTGAACACCCACTCAACTGTGTAGTTTTTTGAGTCAAACTCATTGACCCATGATTCATGAGTAGTGGTGATGCTCATAGAGGTGAAGCACCGGGACTTCCCAGTAGGTCCCGGTGCTTCACCTTTGTGAGCATCACCTAGATTCATTCATTCTCATGAGAGATGGGTTTGTGTTGAGCCAGTACTCATGAATCATGGGTCAATGAGTTTGACTCAAAAAACTACACAGTTGAATCTTGATAGCAATATCACATACTCATCCACAGTTGTATCCATGAAACAATATAACAGGAAGATTGTGGACCTGACCGAGAATCAAATTGGGTATATAATCGGCCAAAATCGGGTTATCAAAACATATTCCACCTCTTTGGCTGGAAGATACATATTCTCATTTTAGGCCCATATTCAGGTTTTGAGATGATAATATTCAACAATCATATTCATGAACAGCATAACCATATCCAGTATCATACAACAGTATCATATTCAGTATCATATTCAATATCATACAGCAGTATCATATTCATTATCATATTCAATATCATAAGCATGTTCATATTCAGTATCATATTCATGAACAACAGTATCATATTCATGAACAACAGTATCATATTCATGAACAACAGTATCATATTCAGTATCATATAACAGTATCATATTCAATATCATATTTAGTATCATAAGCATGTTCATATTCAGTATCATAAGCATGTTCATATTCAGTATCATATTCATGAACAACAGTATCATATTCAGTATCATAAGCATGTTCATATTCAGTATCATATTCATGAACAACAGTATCATATTTAGTATCATATTCATGAACAGTAGTATCATATTCATGAACAGCAGTATCATATTCATTATCATATTAGTTGGTTGTTGGGTTCGATAATGTCATTTTGATTCAAGTTTTGGTATATCTCTTGATCTTGCTATGATATCTTAAGAAAAGAATGAGGCTTTTCTATGTATGTGGGTATGTTTCTATGTATCTATGTATCTATTTATCTATCTAATTGTTTATATGTATGAACTATCTAACCCTATATATCTATGTATGTAGGTATGTATCTATGTATCTATGTAACTATTTATCTATCTAATTGTATATATATGTACCTATGTACCTTCCATAATGTTTTCTTCAAGCATTATGTCAAGCAGTTGTCATGCATTATACATGATTCCATATTTTGCATCTATACTTATGATCAATTCTCCGAAGCATTTTATTAAACATCTCAAATGCCTTTGACTGTGATTTTGCAGGAACCCCCATTAAATGTGCATACAAAGAACGTTGTGTAGTCATCTAATTACAATATTCTCATCAAATGGAATTATATCTATCTCTGTCGTTAGTTCTCATAGAAATACCAGTAATCCATTAACAATGAAAATGATAAGTCTAGTTTAGTCTTTGTCATTTCCATCTTCTGTAAACATATTTCATCCCTAGCCTGTGCCTATTGGGTGTTCATCACATTCTATGAGTTTTTTCTAAGTCAAACAGTACATTTGTCATGTTTGCTCTTTTTAATTTGCATATATAATCAACAAACTGGTCCTCTATAAATATCATAATCAATGTATGTGTTTGAGCCGTCATTATTTGAAGGAATATGGAACATTGAAATTCATGCCGATCTACCATGTCTTGGCAACAGGTTCCTCATCTTTCATCGATTAGAGATCTCCATATTGGACAAACATTTTAATTGTTTGGCCAATGACACATTGAATACTCCTCCATTCTCATACTTATTTGTGCAAACATTTTTATTAAATTATCTTGAACTGGTCTAAGTGATTAGGATTTTTCATTATTTGTGAAATAATGTATGGCCTCATCCGCTAAGATAGAATAAAATTATATTTCCACTTTCTACATCATTATTTAAATTAAACAATTTAGATAATATAAATTGTAATATTGGCTTTAAATATGGTCTGGAAAAGTATGTTTTCATGTTTTATAGTCATACCAATCAAAAAAGTGCCTCGATGCTCAAGTGCCATGTCAAAGCATAATGGCTTCTATTATTATCTCAGTTTCCATTCACATCAAGGTTGGTTAGTCATATAAGCTTACCATTTGAAATTCGGGTTGTGTCTTGGATGCCACATTTCTAGCATCAAATTCAATAAAATGATAAGCTGTAGCCAAAAATGTTTTTAAGAGATACATGTAGCCAGAGTCCTATTTTGCCTCAAATATGATATGGTCTAAAAACTGAAATCTTTACCTCAAATGTCATAGTCCTATTTTGGTATAGTAAAACTTAAATTCACAGTTTTGGTTCTTGAGTTTATTCTAGGTGTTTGCATAATAGTTTCCATGATAATGACTTGAAGAGCCTATTTGAGTCCTACATTATAATGATCTAGTGAGTCATTATAATGATCTACATTATAATTATCCTATAGAGCCTATTTGAGTCCTACATTTTAAATATCTCTTTGTCCACTAGTGAGTCCTACATAAAAGTCTACTTGATTTGAGGAAATAACATCTTCTTTCAAACGGTGATCCAAATTGGTATATTTATATGCCTATACCTGCTAGATGTAAATAACTATCTTCTTATTTCAAAATATGTGATGATTTAATAAACATAGGTCTTAACACATATAACAAAAAATAATGATAAGTATGTTTCAATTTAGCATGAGAAGATGAACTCAAAATCAAAAGAAGAAGAATCGTATACAATTGGAGTATAATCTTGAATATCCCTTTTATCTCTATGAAGAATAAAGTTCAAAACTGTTCCACCTTCCTTCTAACTATCATTCCCAATGTCAGTTCATCATCTCTATCGTCCATTCTAGTTTTCTTCCTTAATCTCCTCTCAATTTGATGTGTAATTAGAACATCTCTAGACCACAAAACTTTTTCTTCTTTTAGTATAGTATGTAAAAATTATAATAGTAGAAAAATAGCTATTGAACCAAAACATAAGGCCACATGGTTCTTCTTGGTTTTGATTTCCTTCATATTTTCAATAAACTAATCTTTAATTATAGTGCACACATCATAATCGTTACCTTTCACCATTTGATATGCCATGAAAAATGTTGTTGCTAAGACTGAATTGTATCGGTTTGTGTATTGGACCTTGTTTCCAACAACTTGAGCTACATATCTAGTCATTGGGTCCTTAAAAGGAATTAATTTCAATGACCTACCATCAAAGATAACACTTTTCAGAGCTATGGCATCGTCAATCTTGACAGACTTAGTCTTTGGTAGCTCACCAATGTCACCCAGTCCAGTAACCCTCTTCATAACTTCCTTGGTCAACAAGTGACAATCGTCTAGCCAAATATAGGTGTCACGAAAGTGACTTATCACCATTCTTACATAATTATCATCTCCACATAAATTTTGAAAATGATTGAACACATCTAGCTTCTTGTCCACCAAAACCTAAAATTCAGGTTTCACATTTCCATCATCGAAGAAATCATTCAAGTTGCAACAGAAAAATGGGAAGAGGCCATAGAATGGGAATAGAAATAACTTAATTGCTCTCTAAGTTTGAACACCCACTCAACTGTGTAGTTTTTTGAGTCAAAATCATTGACCCATGATTCATGAGTAGTGGTGATGCTCACAGAGGTGAAGCACTAGGACTTCCCGGTAGGTCCCAGTGCTTCACCTCTGTGAGCATCACCTAGATTCATTCATTCTCATGGGAGATGGGTTCATGTTGAACCAGTACTCATGAATCATGGGTCAATGAGTTTGACTCAAAAAACTACACAGTTGAATCGTGATAGCAATATCACATACTCATCCATAGTCGTATCCACGAAACAAGAAATCGTATCCACGAAACAATATAATGGGAAGATTGCGGACCCATTCGAGAAGATTGTGGACCCGACCGAGAATCAAATTGGGTATATAATCGGCCAAAATCAGGTTATCAAAACATATTCCACCTCTTTGGCTGGAAGATACATATTCTCATTCTAGGCCCATATTCAGGTTTTGAGATGATAATATTCAGCAATCATATTCATGAACAACAGTACCATATGTAGTATCATACAACAATATCATATTCAGTATCATATTCAATATCATACAACAATATCATATTCATTATCATATTCAATATCATAAGCATGTTCATATTCAGTATCGTATTCATGAACAACAGTATCATATTTAGTATCATACAATAGTATCATATTCAATATCATATTCAGTATCATAAGCATGTTCATATTCAGTATCATATTCATGAACAACAGTATCATAAGCATGTTCATATTCAGTATCGTATTCATGAACAACAGTATCATATTCAGTATCATACAACAGTATCATATTCAATATCATATTCATTATCATAAGCATGTTCATATTCAGTATCATATTCATGAACAACAGTATCATAAGCATGTTCATATTCAGTATCATATTCATGAACGACAGTATCATATTCAGTATCATATTCATGAACAGCAGTATCATATTCAGTATCATATTCATGAACAGCAGTATCATATTCATTATCATATTAGTTGGTTGTTAGGTTCAATAATGTCATTTTGATTCAAGTTTTGGTATATCTCTTGATCTTGCTATGATATCTTAAGAAAAGAATGAGGTTTTTCTATGTATGTGGGTATGTTTCTATGTATCTATGTATCTATTTATCTATCTAATTGTTTATATGTATGAACTATCTAACCCTATATATCTATGTATGTAGGTATGTATCTATGTATCTATGTAACTATTTATCTATCTAATTGTTTATATATGTACCTATGTTTTTAGGCCATTGATGGATCCTATTAAGAATATTGACGTTCTAGAATGGGTAGTTGTGGGGACCACATATTCTCAGCTTCTCACAGCTCTGATTGCTTGTGTTGCCATAGCCATAGCAGTGGTGGCCCTAGAATCTAATGCAAATAGGGGTCAACGAAAAAGGAAAGGAAATAATTTCTATAGAATGGTTATTCATTCCAATGACGTGGATTGTCGTGATCAGATTCGCATGAGTAGGGGAGCCTTCTTTCATCTAGCTACTATCCTAAGGCTGAATGGATCCTTGAAAGATACGATACACTTGACATTAGAAGAACAACTTGTGATGTTCCTCCACACCATTGGCCACAATTTGAGGAACCGCAAGATTGCCCACAACTTTGGCCACTCAGGAGAGACAATCAGCCGATACTTCCACAATGTGTTGAGGGCTATCTTAGGACTCCACAAGGATTGCTTTCTACCACCTAGTCCAAACACTATTCCTGAAATTAGTGGGAACGAACGCTTTGATCCATTCTTCGAGGTAATTGTTGTGTTGTTACATTTTTCTTGTACAGATTTTTATCATTGACGACTGGTTGACATTGCAATTGATGATTGTATCATATCATATAGGATTGTGTTGGAGCTATTGATGGAACCCATATACCAGTCACCGTCGATGTCGACATGCAGGGTAAATATCGTGATAGAAAAGGCAACCTGTCGCAAAATGTTATGGGTGTGTGTTCCTTCGATCATAAGTTTCAGTACTGCCTTGCTGGTTGGGAAGGGTCTGCCGCAGATAGTCATGTTCTAGCTTCAGCTCTGTCAAGAGCAGATCCTCTTGTTGTTCCCCCCGGTAAGCCAAATCATAGTTTAATAATATGCTTTATTTATGTAGGAAAATATTTTCACGTTTCACATATTAATAATATACTTTATTTATGTAGGAAAATATTTTCACGTTTCACATATTAATAATATACTTTATTTATGTAGGAAAATATTTTCTAGTGGATGTTGGATATCCCAATGCACCTAGATTTCTTGCTCCTTATCGGTGTACACGCTACCACCTGAAAGAGTTTTCAAGAGAAAATCCAATAAACTCAAAAGAAGAGTTGTTCAACCATCGACACTCCTCTCTTAGAAACTCAATAGAGCGTACATTTGGTATTCTCAAGCAGCATTTTCCAATCTTGAGGCATGCCACGTCTTATCCTATCATGACACAAGCCCATATTGTATTAGCATGTTGCATACTACACAACTACATTACGGTAGAGGACGGCATTCCACCAGAAATTGACATTGAAGAGGAAGATGATCGTGATGGGGTAGATGTACCAGTGCTAGAGACATATGGGTTGTCTCAGAATGATAGAGACCGGTGGGCACAGTTCCGAAATGATATAGCAAGTAGAATGTGGGAAGAGTATAGATCCCGACAATAGTTGTATTGGTTTCCTTTTTCTTGTCTTTTTATCTGCAAGTATTGGACTTGTAATGGTCAATGTGTTTTATTTGAGTAAACTGATGTATGAAGCTACTTTGATATACATGATGGTTTCCTTTTTCTTGTATTTTTATCTACAAGTATTGGAATTGTAATGGTCAATGTGTTTTATTTGAGTAAACTGATGTATGAAGCTACTTTGATATACATGATGGTTTCCTTTTTCTTGTATTTTTATCTGCAAGTATTGGACTTGTAATGGTCAATGTGTTTTATTTGAGTAAACTGATGTATGAAGCTACTTTGATTAACAACAATTTGTATACACAACATGGCTTACACAGAATCATTGATGAACATGAATGAGATTGCTAACACGAGCCAAATATCTTCTTTGTCGAAGAAGATTATGTGGTCAAAGGACATGGAACGAAAGCTTATAGACTTGCTCCTTGAGCAAGTACAACTAGGAAGAAAATGTGATGGAGGCTTCAAAAAAGAAGCCTGGACCGCAATTGAGAGGCGGTTCAATGCTGATTTGAACCTCAGTCTATCCAAGGACAACTTCAAAAACAACTTGAAAACTTGGAAGCTTGCATATAGAGTCATGAAGGAGCTTCGGAATACAAGCGGTTTAGCACTGAATGAGGCTACTCAGTCCATGGATGCTGAGGACAGCGTGTGGGATGAGCTTCTCAAGGTAGGGTAATCTCTCTACTATTTTGATGGAAATAATATTGTCTTATTTTTAAGTTAATAATGAAAGACAAAGAACCTAATCCATTTATTTATGCCAACATGCAACGAAGAGAGTTAAAAAATGCAAGAATGTATAAAAAGCAGCCCTTTCAGTACTTCACTGAATTGGGTGTAATTGTCGGTAATGACATGGCTGAAGGAAATGCAGCTACCACGACCCTTGAGTTTGAAGAAGGGAACCCTTTGGAAGAGCCATTCGATGTGAATGATGAAGAGGATGTTGTACATCTTGATAGTGGTGTTGATTGGGATGATGAGCCTTATAATTCCACTCAGTCCACTGCAACAACAAGTACTAGAGGGACTCCTAGTTCATCAGGCAGAAAGGTGGGAAAGAGGAAGAAGGCAAGTCTAGCTGCTTCGTTGGATTCCATGTCTGAAACAATGAAAAAAATAAAAGAGGGCATGAACAATATTCACCTTGTTAAAATTGATGAATCTAGTCATGAGAATGCTTTGACGGATGCCTATAACGCTCTCAAATCCATGCCCGGATTGAGTAGAGGTGTATTCCTCAAGGTATACGAAACCTTCTTGGGTCAACGTGAAAGAGCCAAATGATTCTTATTGATGACGGAGGAGGAGAGAAGCGATTGGATTGTAGCCACATATGGTGGTTTATATTTAATTTAAAGGACATCGTTTTGTGATTTTAAATGAGTTGGAAGCCTATAAAAGGCTAAAAAACTGACATGATATTGCTGTTCATTTTGAATATGACATGAAATCTGAATATATGTGTATGCCAACTTTAATTCAATTTTTGCTGAACATGATAGTGAATATGATAGTGCTGTCCATGATCATGATTGTTGAATATGATAGTGCTGTTCATGAATATGATTGCTGAATATGATACTGCTGTTCATGAATATGATTGCTGAATATGATACTAAATATTCAGTATCATAAGCTGAATATAATACTGTTGTTCATGAATATGATTGCTTAATATGATACTGAATATGATACTATTGTTCATGAATATGATTGCTGAATATGATACTGAATATTCAGTATCATAAGCAGTATCATATTCAGTATCATATTTAGTATCATGACATACCATCATATTCCATACTTATCCATTTGCATTTTATAATTACATTTTCAATCATTCCATAACTACATTTACAATGCTTGTGATTACCATTTTGATCATACTTGTGATTACCATTTTGAGCATATATACATGATGATCTTGTTGTGATGTGGCATGATACTTTATGATGATATCTAGTGTATTTTGTGTTCAAGAACATTGATTTTTTTATCATGTTGTTACTGATTTTCAGTGGATTTGTACTTTATCATGTGGATAGATATATATTTAGATTTTTTACTATTATATGCTCATATTGTCACAAAATGATTATTTGAATATTTTAATTTAAATGCAATTGATGAATATGATACTGTTGTTCATGAATATGATTGTTGAATATGATACTGAATATGATACTGCTGTTCATGAATATGATTGCCGAATATGATACTGAATATTCAGTATCATATTCAGTATCATAAGCAGTATCATATTCAGTATTAGGACATACCATCATATTCCATGCTTATCCATTTGCATTTCATAATTACGCTCAATTTTCAATTTTCAATATGACATGAAATCTAAATATATGTGTATGCCAACTTTAATTCAATTTTTGTTGAACATGATAGTGAATATGATAGTCCTGTCCATGATCATGATTGTTGAATATGATACTGTTGTTCATGAATATGATTGCTGAATATGATACTGAATATGATACATATATTTAGATTTCATGTCATATTGAAAATTGAAAATTGAGCGTAATTATGAAATGCAAATGGATAAGCATGGAATATGATGGTATGTCCTGATACTGAATATGATACTGCTTATGATACTGAATATGATACTGAATATTCAGTATCATAAGCAGTATCATATTCAGTATCAGGACATACTGAATATGATACTGCTTATGATACTGAATACTGAATATGATACTGCTTATGATACTGAATATTCAATATCATATTCAGTATCATAAGCAGTATCATATTCAGTATTAGGACATACCATCATATTCCATGCTTATCCATTTGCATTTGTCCTGATACTGAATATGATACTGCTTATGATACTGAATATTCAATATCATATTCAGTATCATAAGCAGTATCATATTCAGTATCAGGACATACCATCATATTCCATGCTTATCCATTTGCATTTCATAATTATACTCAATTTTCAATATGACATGAAATCTGAATATATGTGTATGCCAACTTTAATTCAATTTTTGCTGAACATGATAGTGAATATGATAGTGCTGTCCATGATCATGATTGCTGAATATGATACTATTGCTCATGAATATGATACTATTGTTCATGAATATGATTGCTGAATATGATACATATATTCAGATTTCATGTCATATTGAAAATTGAAAATTGAGCGTAATTATGAAATGCAAATGGATAAGCATGGAATATGATGGTATGTCCTGATACTAAATATGATACTGCTTATGATACTGAATATGATACTAAATATTCAGTATCATAAGCAGTATCATATTCAGTATCAGGACATACCATCATATTCCATGCTTATCCATTTGCATTTCATAATTATGCTCAATTTTCAATTTTCAATATGACATGAAATCTGAATATATGTGTATGCCAACTTTAATTCAATTTTTGCTGAACATGATAGTGAATATGATAGTGCTATCCATGATCATGATTGCTGAATATGATACTGAATATGATACTGTTGCTCATGAATATGATACTATTGTTCATGAATATGATTGCTGAATATGATACATATATTTAGATTTCATGTCATATTAAAAATTGAAAATTGAGCGTAATTATGAAATGCAAATGGATAAGCATGGAATATGATGGTATGTCCTGATACTAAATATGATACTGCTTATGATACTGAATATGATATTGAATATTCAATATCATATTCAACAATCATATTCATGAACAACAGTATCATATTCAGCAATCATATTCATGAACAACAGTATCATATTCAGTATCATATTCAACAATCATGATCATGGACAACACTATCATATTCACTATCATGTTCAGCAAAAATTGAATTAAAGTTGGCATACACATAAATTCAGATTTCATGTCATATTGAAAATTAAAAATTGAGCGTAATTATGAAATGCAAATGGAATATGATGGTATGTCCTGATACTGAATATGATACTGCTTATGATACTGAATATGATACTGAATATTCAGTATCATATTCGGTATCATAAGCAGTATCATATTCAGTATCATAAGCTGAATATGATACTGAATATGATACTGTTGTTCATGAATATGATACTGACTATTCAGTATCATAAGCTGATTATGATACTGAATATGATACTGCTGTTCATGAATATGATTGCTGAATATGATACTGAATATTTAGTATCATAAGCAGTATCATATTCAGTATCATAAGCTGAATATGATACTGAATATGATATTGTTGTTCATCTCCATTACAAAATATAGTTTTATGAGAAATGGAGGCATTGGATATTTATGTTGGAGCCACTGGTAAGTACCCATCAGTATTTTTATTGTGTTAATTTCTTGGATCCATGCCAAGATTATTTTGTGTTGCTAGTGATTATGTTGGCTTTCACAGAGTGTGCTTGTCATTTTATACTTCATTTTATATAGTGCTCGTCTTCCTCTCCATTATTTTATGTTGCTAGTGATTATGTTGGCTTTCACAGAGTGTGCTTGTCATTTTATACTTCATTTTATATAGTGTTTGTCTTTCTCTCCATTTTTTTGTTTTTCTCTCCAGTTTTAGGAAGCCTTATTTCTCTCGTCTTTTGAATTTAGAGTGCTTTCAGACATATTAGCTTGCATTTGTTAGTGTTGTTGCTTTTTTTAAGTGGAATACACGAAGGAGTACCACATGATGAATGCTTCATTTAATGTATTGTTAAGGTGTAGTCTCTTAACTATCCATTTCTAGTTCTTCAGACATGATTTTATAAATGTGTTTTGGTAGATGACTGTATTGTTCATGATTTTGTATGTATTAACCATCTTGTTATTATTGTTGCGTTATGAAATTAAGTTTAATAATTCTATTTTGTTTAATGCTTTATTTCATCTTCAATTTCTTTTCATTTTTCATTCATTTTAAAAAAACACGTGATAGGTACAGAAATAGAAATGGATAGTTTTGAGACTACACGTATGATAAAGTGAGACTACACATATGCTGACATTAAATATGTTTGAAATAGCTTCTGGATTTGATTTTGTAGATATTTTATGGTCACACTCTATGATCCTTCATCGGGATGGAAGAGATAAAAATGACTGAAAAAAAATTCCATCATTTTGGTCTATTGCAATCATTTTGGTCTCAAACTATCTATTGCAATCCCGATGATGAATCACAGAGTGTGATCCAAAACTATCTACACAATCGCATCAAGAAGGTATTTCAAACATCGATGCAAAAAATATCCACATATGCTGATAAAAAAATGAGCTATCTGATGATTGTTTACTGTTCATGTTTGTAAACGGTTAAAATTTCTGATGGTACTCCTTGGTGTATTCCATTTAAAAATGAACAAGTTTTAGTTTTTGTATCATGTTTACTTTGTAGATGCAGGATTGATCATCGAATGTGGGGCATAAGGGCATAGACCGTGGATCTACTTGCGTTTTCTTATTTAACGGTGTGTTTTCACACCACCAACTAGTTCATGGATATTGTTATATCTGATGCTATAGTTGTGTCATTATATTTTTTGTATAACTTTTTCAATTTGTACTCATAAAATATAGTCATGTTGTTATAGCGAACAAAATTAATATGAATGAACAAATTTTTGCTTGATATAGTGCTGATGGCTACGAGGAATGCTCCTATGTGTGACTGCGGTGATGGATTGCGTTGTGTGTTGAAGAAGTCACAGACAGAGGACAATCCAGGCCGTAAATTTTGGGGTTGTAAAAACTTCTATAAGGTTGTTAATTGCACAATATTTAAATATTTACAAATAATAAATATTAGTCATTATAGCGAGACTAACTTAGATTTGTATTGTAGGATGGAGGTAGATGCGGTTACTTCCGATGGGTCAATGACACCCCGTCATTGTCTACATCATCAGTACGTTCTACACACAAACCTGTTGTAGATGACGAGTGCAAGAATTGCAAAAGACTCGAGAAAACTATGGCAAAAATGGAGGCTACATCTAAAGCCGAAATCTTATTTTTACGGAATCTTTTTTGTGCAATAATCATACTATTTAGTTTGATCATCGTACTACTTAGTTTGATCATTTTTTTGGAGATAGATATATATGTGGACTAGATGACTTATTTATATTTTGATGTGATATGAGCAATGTTATAATTATTTTTTTTGTTATAATATTGTTTATGATAATGTATAAAATTATTAAAAAAAGCTAAGTTTACTGTTCAATATTGTTTTTGTTAATGTATAATATTATTTATTTTTTTTGTTAATGTATTGAAAAAAATATATTAAATTTTGTTAAAGTTAAGTTTATTGTTTTTGTTAATGTATAATATTGTTTATTTTTGTTGTTATGATATTGAAAAAAATATATTAAATTTTGTTTATGATTTACTACATAAAAATATAAATTAATATAAAAAAACTATACATAAAGAATGGACCAAAATAATAAATGTATAAAATTATTTAAGTTTTCTATTCACAGAATTGGAAAAAATATATTAAATTTTATTTATGATTTAGTACATAAAAATATAAATTAATATAAAAAAACTATACATAAAAAATGGACTAAAATAATAAAATATCAAATTAAAAATTAAATTCTAATTCCAATTTAAAATGTAGAACCAAACAGAAAAAATGAATTTCTATCTTCCAATTCCAATTTGAAATTGCAAACCAAACACATAAGGATGAATTTCTATCTTCCAATTCCAATTTTGAAAATGGCAACCAAACGCAGAAGATGGATTGTCTCATCCATCTTCCGAGTCAACCAAACGATCCAAAACATATTCTGAATATACAAAATCAGAATATCAAAACCTTATTATGAGATAATCAGATTTTAGTTCAAATTCCAATTCCACAAACAAACGGGGCCTTATTATCTTGCTCCATCGAAAATCTTCTTCCTCCATTTTAATTTCGACTAATAACAATTTAAGACCAGCGTTGCGTATGAACTTAACAAAGGTCGATATAGTAAACTCCTCTGTCCCCAACAACATTTTAATGTAGCTGTTTAATTTTTAATGGTCATTTTAGTACTCGCGGTTTCGAGCTCGGCATATAGAGCCCACAACAGATCGCTAAAGAGTCGAATCTTACAGAAAAGGATTCGGTTTAATCTGGTAGCTGCATTTTTAAAATTTGCACGAAACCGTTGAGAGCAAATATAAGAGCCAAGTCTCTTCCATGGAAACATATGGTTAAAGATTTATAACAACGACTCTGCTTTAATCGAAATTCAACCGGAGGATATTGCTCACACCTACGGCTAGTCTTGCCAACTTGGGGAGTTTCAGAGGTGCAGGTTAAAAATGAAGTTAAAAGAATTGGAGGGATATTTGGGTAGTCTTCAACAGTTTTCTAATCCAAAGGTACTGTACTCATGCACATTTTTCAAATTTTCTGAGTCCCTTCTTCACAGCTTTGGTAGTCTATTCAAAGGTTTGGGGATAACTCTTAAAGAATATTGCATTGTTTCCATTCACAACTCTAAACTTACATAAATATTCAAAGTTTGAATGATGTGAACCCATAACTATGTTGATCTCACTCCAGTCTTGCTTTCACATAACCACTCCATCAATTCTGTTTTAAGTATAAACCCTAAAGAAAAAAATCCGGTAACTCTTGAAGGTTGACATATAGCATTGCATCCAGCAAACCTGCACGCATTCAGACTTTTCTCGCAAATCAAGTCCATATCAAAATAAATAATTAATTGTCAGAGGTTGAGTTAAGTGTTGAAAATTATTTTTAAATTTGGTAATTTCCCTTTCTTCTGGGGGTCCTAATCTTGAGCTTAGTCGGGATACTCACCGGTATTGCTTCTGTGAAAGTGATCCAAGATTTGTAGCGGGCCTCATCTGGTGGGGTAAGCCAGGCCGCATCCAATGTGATAAATACAGTATTTTTAGCCAGCCTTTATAATTCTCTTGGGTTTAAACCCGCGTCTCCTCGTTAGAAGCCCAATTACTTATCAGTTGAGCTTGTCCGTTTGACAAAGAGAATGCGTTGTGATGCGTGTTATTTATTGGGAAATTGGCAGCCTCCTAGCAGGGGACATTACAGATTGCAAGTCGTAGTTGTGTGGTATTTCCAAGACATTTGATTGATTGACACTTATAGATTATGGATAACTATCCAAGACTCAACCATGCAAATTGTACAAAATTCATCTATAATTATCTTCAGAACGTGTGAATTGATTGCTTTTTCAATATATGGTCAATTGCAGAAACTGTGATTTGTGATATCCAGGTTTTTTAACTTTCTGTGTAGTTTCCTAAATTAAGTAAAATGGGCCTGGATGCAAGCGACCCTTCCACACTACAATAAAGTTAAAATGAGAATTAATAACAAACTCTTTGCACCTCAATCATGTCATGGTATTGTAGAACTAGAAATTTAACTCCTCTGTTATATTACACAGTTGCATAAGCATGGAAAGGAATTCAGCTGGATTTTGAACCTGTGTCACTGTAGCGATTAGTGTCATGCCTTGTCATTTATCGTTAATTTTTCTTTGTTTGTGCTTGAAAACCGGACAGCTTTGTTAACCTAGTTTATCTTTTATCTTCAATTTTATCTTTGCAATTCTGGGACTGTGGAAACCGAACAGCACTTTATCTTAGAATGTGATGCATATAAGGACAACAGAGACAAATTTGTAGGTTTTTTATCTGATAACTCTTGGCATAATCTATTCAGCGAGGAGTGCATTGAGAAGTTGGGAGTGCTCATCGTCAACTTGCACAAGAAAAGAACCGAGTTACTAAAGCTGGCTTAATTTTGGCGGGCTGTCCCATAGGCTATGTTACCCTCGTGGACGTTAAAAATTATCTATCTATCTATCTATCTATCTTTGTTTGTGCTTGAAAACCGGACAGCTTTGTTAACCTAGTTTATCTTCCCAAGATGATTAGTACTCTGCATCTTCATATCTTTAGTAAAGTCAATCAGCATCAAAAACCTAAGGACAAAGTAAAAAATGTTCATTTTGACTATGAAATATTACAAGTTTTGTAGTTAGAGCTGTATATTAAGATGAACTTCAATTGAAATGCAAGCCACCGACAAGGGAAAAGTTGTAATGTTAGCCAAATGTCCTCGATGACAACCAAAGTTTTTATAATATTTTTCGAAAAAATATTTTTGAGTCTAGACATTTAAAATAAACTGTTTAAGAGGGGCATGGGCTCCCACAAACCCTCCTACACCCCTGATTCAACTCTAAAATGAAAAAGGAGGTTACCACGACTCATTTAATCATTTCACATTTTATTAGCAAATTCATAAATGCTTTTGTGTTGGATACCTGTGCTAGTTTGCTTCATGGTGCCACCACTTCTACATGGCAACATTATAATAGCTCCATTTGACTTCTTCAGCCATTCAGGTATTTGACTGTTTTTTAATTTTTTAAGCACATAACAGTTAGGCTGTTAGGGTGTTACGTTTTAATTATTTCTATTTTTTTTCAGTTTGCTCTTACACAAAAACTTCAAAACCTGAGTTCTACAACAATTCAAACCCTTGAAACATCTTTGACATTAAAAATGATCCTAGCAGAAGTGAGATGGGCAGTGAAGGAGCTAAGTTGCAGGGTTTGCACTCTTGACTCCACACACTTGTATTGGCTTCACTTGGATACTTGTATGCTTTGCGATATGCTTGGGTGCACCCAAGGTATGCCCCATGTGCACTGGGTACATTGTCGGTGCACGCTTGGATACCCACAGCATACTTGGGGTGCCTGGGGTGTACCCTGGGCACACCCAGGTGAACCTGAGGCGGACCCATAGGTACATGCGCCAATCACTTCAAAAAGTGCCCAACCAATCACTTAAAAAACTCTTTTTAACCTTTTTTTTGGCAAATTATAATAACATTATTTTATGAGTATCAGTCAAAAAAGTGCCCAATCTCTTAAAAAAACTCCTTTTTAACCTTTTTTTTTGCAAATTATAATAAAACTATTTTATGTATATAAGTTTTGTTTGTATCACCAAGACTCTATTTAGAAAATATAGTCAGATATTTAGCTGTTGAAGGTGAGTATTCATGGCTTCATTTATGTAAGTACTCTTTGTTACAGTACAGTTTCCTCAAATTTTGTTGGTCATTTCACCGACACAATAACTGTGGTGACAAGTATGATTTAATGCTTAAAAGTAAACAAATAAAGTATGTGGTTGTCCGAATTATAGAAGGAATTGAATTGTCATGGTAAAGGAAGGGTGGATGCTAGAATTAAAACATTTTTCCGGCTTGTGGATAAATTAAGTTTTTGCTGTGTTTCATGGACTGGCCTACTAGATCTGTCGTTCTATGATTTTTAGGAATCTTCTAATTGTTCCCCTTTTTCTTTTCCTAATACTCAACCTCTACTTGACTAAGCTGCCGGTAGAGGTACGGGCACAAGAACTTGGTACATGGGCACAAACAAATATTTTTTTGCCCTTGGGTACGTTCATACATACACACCCACACATATTACATACAAAAAACTAGAGAAACATATAGAATTGTAAAACTTAATACATTTGATAGTATGATTTTTCATCATTGATCAGTGCAAGATGATTCAAACCAACATAAGGTACTCTTAGCAACATAAACTTAAAGGAATTCATATGTATCTTAAAACCATTTTTTTGGTTAGGTAGAGGTTGAGTATTAGGCAAAGCAAAAAGGGGACGCTTAAAAGATTCCCCAAAATCATAAGAACGACAGATCTAGTAGGCCAGTCCATGGAACACTATAGAAACCTAATTTATCCACAAGTCAGAAAAAATCGTACTAACTATTCCATTGCATTATCGGTATTTATCAAATCGTACTAACTAAATAAATATTAAACACAACATAATTATTAATTGCTGTCTGCGTATTGAAGACTCTACATATGGAGGGGACATGTCGTCTATATTGTCCATCTCCAATGGTAAGGGTATAGTTTATTAAACATATTTGTCTCTGATCTATTAAATTAATATTTATATGCTATTAATGGTTATCTATTATCTGTTTGTAAATATCTTGTAAATATTAGAATGTTTCTAATATTTAGTTTTCTGTAGTTAGAATAGAAAGTTTCTATTCTTTACGATCGTTTCCTAAGGAAACATCGTCTCTTCTTTTGTATATATAGATCATTCGATCTCTGTGAATATATCAAGTATTTTTACCAATTACAGCATGGTATCAGAGCCATTTCTTTAAATTTTTTCGGAAAATTTATAATTTCTTTTGAAATTATTTGCTCAAATTTTTCGAATTAATTTATGTTTATTCCCACATTGTGGGATTTGCTGCTGCTCACGTCTAGGGTTTGTGAGTTTGGCCAGTTTTCGGCCTTGTTCAGCCACGTTTTTTCTGCAAATCCGCCATTATTTTTTGGAGGTTTTTTGTAGCAGGCCATTCTTTTTGAAACCCTAATTTTTGGGTTTGAATTTTTTTTTCTGATTACAGATTCTTGGTGGGTTTTTTGAGAGCTCAACTGGGTTGTCCTCCAATTTTTCTGGGTGCCTTGATTTTCAAGCCAATGGATCTAGATTTCAACAACATATTTTTTCTGGGTTTTTCGAGCTCTCTTCTGGGTGCTTATCCATTTTTTTGGGTCTTCCATTTTTGCCTCGAAGTTCGTGCCATCTCAGATATTTGCATTTTTTTGTTGGAAAACATGCAATGGCATCATTGACGAACATACTGCTCGAAGAAATAAAAAATTTAATGGTCAAAATTATAGCACGTGGAATCAGAGGATGCTAACCATCTTCAAATATCATGACAACGATGCGGTGCTTTTGGGTACTACTAAACGTTCGACTGCAGCTAGTCCTGATCTGGTTACATATGACTAGCATAATCGGGAGGTGGTGATGCTTCTCAAGTTATCAGTGGCCGATGATCAACTCCCTCAGATTCCATTCGGCAAAACAGCTGCCGAGATCTGGGAGCAACTCAAAACTCTGCATGAGACTTCAGATAAAAGCAGAGCCTTCTTTCTCAAGAACACTCTGTTTTCTATTATCATGGATGAGCGAAAATTGCTCTAGGAACACTTGAATAGGATTTAGAAAATCCGTGATCAGTTGCTTGCCATTGGACGCAAGATGGAGGAAGAGGACATTGTGGTAATAACCCTCAAAAGTTTACCCAAGTCCTACGAGCATTTTATCGAGACTCTCAACATCACTTCTACTGGTGTTGATATGAAGTTCGTAGATCTTTGCACACTTATGCTTCAGCAAGGTCGGTGGAAACAACAGTTCGGTAGCAGCTCTAGCTCCACCTCTACTGAGCAAGCCTTTGCTGCTAAATCCTTTCAGAAGGATAAGGGCAAGTCTCATTCATAGCCGTCTTCTCAGCAAAAGTCCTTTGCTCCAGCATCATAAGGCTCCAGGAAAAAGAACATTCATTGCAACTACTGCCACAAGTATGGTCACATGAAGGTTGAATGTCGGAAATGTTTAGCTGCCCAAGCTAAGCAATTTGGTCCACAGCCCAAAGCGAACAGTGCAGAGCACATTGAGTAGACAAAATCTGCCTTTTACACCTTCATGACTAAAAGACTTGCAGACCATGTGAAGTCGTCTGCCTGGTACATTGATTTAGGTGCCTCTCGTCATTTCACCCACTATAGAGACTGGTTTACTGACTACCAACCTTTCTCAGATTCAGTTATTTTTGGTGGAGGGGAAGAGTACACTGTTGTCGGCAAAGGCAATATTCAGATTCAGTCTGCTGGGAGGAATCTCATTTTCCTTGATGTGTACTATGTTCTAGGGATGGAACTCAATCTACTCTCAATTAGTCAGATGCTGCGACATTCTCCACAGTTGGATATCACCTTCAATTCACATCAGTGCACCATCACTGATAGGGATACTCAGTCTGTTGTTGCACCATCACTGATAGGGATACTCAGTCTGTTGTTGCAATTGGCCTTGAGGATCATGGTCTTTTTAGACTTGTTGATTTTGGTGATTCTCAGGACTTAGCTATGGCTGCTTGGCGGTCTTCTGTTAGCTCACTTTGGCATTAGCGGTATGGGCACTTAAATGTGCATTATCTCTCTCAGCTTGCTCGGGAAGAGCTTGTTCTCGGATTGCCAGAGATTCAGACTCAGCTTGGAGTTTGTGATGCATGTCAGGCTAGGAAGCAACATCGCACACCTTTTCCTGTTGGCGATTCATGGCGTGCTTCTCAGGTACTTCAGCTTGTTCATGCCGATATCTGCGGCCCTATGGCTACTCCCTGTGTTCTTGGGTCTAGATATTTTCTATTGTTTGTTGATGATTTCAATAGAAAAATGTGGGTATATTTTCTTAAAAAGAAATCGGATGTGTTTACTATATTTCAAAAGTTTAAACCTCTAGTTGAAAAAAAGTCTGGGAAATCTATTATTGCTCTTAGGACAAACAATGGGGGGGAATTTTGTTCTACTGAATTCTCTAGCTTCTGTGATATTCATGGCATCAAGCGCTCGTTAACCACACCCCACACACCACAACAGAACAGTGTAGTTGAACGTCGGAATAGAACAATCGCCGAGATGGCTCGATCCATGCTCGAACACAGACATTTTCCAAAGAAGTTTTGGGCAGAAGCAGTTAACACTGTAGTCTATCTTTTGAACCGGTCACCCACCGTGGCGGTCAAAGGTAAGATTTCGGAAGAGGCTTGGTCGGGTCGCAAGCCTAAATTTAGTCACCTAAAGGTTTTTGGCTCTCTTGCCTATGTTTGGATCCCTGATGCATCATGCACCAAGTTGGATGCCAAGAGTGAGAAACTCATGCTTGTTGGATACAATAGTCTTCACAAAGCGTACTGCCTGATCGACACTATGACATCTCGTCTCTTGTATAGTCGTGATGTAGTCTTTGATGAGCAGAGAGGTCCCCGTCTCTCCTATTTTTGATCCAGTAGATCAACCTTTGAAGGCTCATGATTTGGGAGTACGACTTCCATTAGGTCCACCTGATGGGAGGGCTCCAATAGCTCCTGCAACTCTAGTTATACCAGTGATTCCTGTATAGACACCTCCAGCTTCTCCTGCAGGATCACCCATATTTGTAGATGCTTCACCTGAGTTTGATCCAGATTCTTTTGATGAGGAACCTGATCGTCGAGCATCTCCTGATGCTAATGTTGGTCCTTCTCCTCTCTGGCTTAAATGGTGGGTTAAAACACTTGCGGATCTTCGAGATGATGAGCTCATCGATGGGAGAACTGCTCGGAAAAAGAACAAACCTACAAAATCAGTCAACTTTGCTCTCATGGCCAACATTCACAGTGTGTTTGAACCACAAACATACTCAGAGGCTAAAGGGATTCCAGAGTGGGAACATGCAATGCAATTTGAACATCAGAACCTGCTAAAGAATAACACCTGGGTCCTTTTTGATCTTCCCCCAGGGAAGAAACCCATTGGTTGCAAATGGGTCTATAAAATCAAATACAAGTCTGGTGGTACTTTGGATAAGTACAAGGCTCATTTAGTTGCGAAGGGATTTTCTCAGCGTCAGGGCATTGATTATGAGGAGACCTTTGCTCCTACAACAAAGATGAGCACTATCAGATTAGTCCTAGCCATGGCAGCACAGTTTGGCTGGAAGGTCCATCAGATGGACGTCAAGAGTGCTCTCCTGAATGGTGACCTACAGGAAGAGGTCTACATGACGCAGCCTCCTGGTAAAGAACACCAGGTTCTCAGACTGGTGAAAGATCTCTATGGTTTGAAGCAGGCCCCTCGGGCATGGTACATGAAAATTGATAAGTACCTCAATGATCAAGGCTTCCAGAGGAGTTCATCAGAGTCAAATTTGTACATCAAGACTACTGACAGTGACATCATCTGTAATGTCCCCAATTTTGCCAGCATTTGTGTTTCAAGGATTAGCCTATTATTTTGATCCTCGTAGGCTAATTATTGTGGATAGAGGGTCTTCTGAGGCAGTGGCTTGGCTTGGGAGGGTCTTGTCTTCTCCACAATTCAGTAAGCTACAGGTTGGTCTTCGTTTGGCTCAGATTGGACTTCATTTGGGCTTAGATTTGTGTACTTACTATTTGTGGTAAGTTGGGTGTTGATTGAGATAGACCCTTTCTATTTTTGGAAAGTGCATTTGGTCACATTGAGAAATAATAGGTATAACTCCTACTTCAGACGACATATTTAAATGATGAGTATTTTGGGAGTTATTACATTTTTAGTGGCCGAATTATTATTAAATTATTAAATGACTTATTATAAAGTTATAATCTAACTTTATAATTTCACTTAAGTTGAGGGTCAAGTCATCATTAGAAGGGGCCATTATTTAATTGATTATAATAATGTTTTAAAGGAAGTTGTTAAAAGGGAGTTGTGTTGAGTGGAGATCATTTGGGAAACTTTCACAATTTCAGAAGTTGAGTTCTTTTGGAAACTTTTATTTACAAAGCATTATAAATATGAGCTCATTTCATTGGAGAAAGGACACTTGAATATTTATTTGCTTTTGTTGCCTTTGAGGAATTTCTGAGTTTTTTGATTTCTAAACCCTTGCTGTGGTATAAGGGTCTGATTTTCTGAGAGGTGTATTGCACCTATTTGTTGCTGAGGTAGAGCAAATTGAAGTTTGCTTCTCTACTGTGTTTATTGTTATTGAGAAGCTGTCTGTGAGTTTGGTCTTCATTCCTTGGAGAGAACTCTTCTAAATTGATAAGCATTGTGTGAGTTAATGTTCAGAATTGTGTGAGCTGTTGGGCAAATACCTTTAAGACTGCCGTACGGATGTCTGCTGGATCCATATAGTATTAAATGCAGGTCGTATTGTTTTGCTTTGGTGCTGCGTTTCAGGGAAGGAGCTGCGTGATTAATTTCAGCTGGGTTGTGTTGTTTATTGGCAATTGGATGCATGATATTGGAGGCTGTGTTTTGGGGTCTGAGATACTATGCATTGCAAGAAAACATTAGCTGGTGTCAAAATTACCTCTTGGCTGTGTCACAATCTTCAGCAGTCTTGTTTTGGATAATAAGGTGCCTATTTAATTTATGTATTGTTCACTAATTTGGCAAGCAAAGAAATTGTTATAAGGTGCCTTAAATTTTGAACTTAATTTGTAATTCTTGCAATTGAAAAATTAGCTTAAGAGCATTAGATTTAAATTTTGCTGTTGATGATATTCCATGTTCTGGAAAAATTTCATAAAAGTATATTTGTGTTAGAAATAAAAGAAAACAATTGCAATTGAATTAAAGAAAAATTCAGTTTGTACTTGAGAGCCATACCACTGTAAAGAACCCAACTGGTTCTCTATGATCAGCTGACTCTTTCCTCAAATTAATTGCAATTCAATATTTGATTTTTCGGACAAACATAGGAATTACAAAAATAACCAGGCTTTTCAACAAATACAACAGCAAATTATTTTAACATTAACTTCATTGTTTACTACATCCGCCAACATGATAATATCGATTACCATAAAATAAATACTAACTAACCAAATAAACTTTGCACCTTGAATTACAAATGACGTGCAAACATTTCAAATGCAGCACATGGCATAAGGTAGGTGATTCCAAAAACAATCACGTCACCTCCCTGGCAATTCACATGAGCTTGCTGTTTGTATTAATCTCCAAGTAAACTTGACGCAGTAGCTCAGAATTAAGTCAGCCGCCACTATGATGAGCTGAATCTGTTATGTTGGGCACGTGCCCTGCTAAATATCAACCGTAGGTGCTTGAGATAAATGAAACGGCTCCAAAAGGAAGCTGTCTTAGCTAAGGAAGAGGTAACGCAGCCTCTACCTTCACACAGCACTAGCGTGATGACAATGAAACTTCACGCCAAATCTGAATCACCTCCTTGAATGCAGCTTGAGAATAATTAAGTGTCTCTTGTCAATTTGAAAGACCTCCGCAAATTCGATTCCACAACCAACTGATTAATCACAGCAAATTCCCAATAACCTTTAGAACCACAGCATGAAGACAATTCGAATTCCTTCAGAGCAAATCGATTTGCCTGTAGAATTAAAACTTCACACATATCCAGTATACTTCAGCACTGGACTATGATCTCAGATACAGCTGCAAAAGTCACCATCAATCTGTAATGGCTCAAATTGCCAGAAGAGGAATCAGTCCTCAAAACCCTAGCCGGGTTGTCTCTCTCACAAACTTCAATAAAATCATAATTCAACAATGGGTGATTTTCCTTAATTAGTGGTATCAAAGCCTGACTAGCTCTTGGCTAATTATGAAGAAATCGTAATTAGCCAATATCTAATTAATCAATAAAATTATGAACAAACTTAATTTATAATTCAATAAAATCATAATTCAATAAGAACTAATAATTTAATAATTACAAATTAATTTAATTAATCGTAATTCAATAACAAACTTCAATAAAATCATAATTCAATAAGAACTAATTATTATCATAAATAGTGGCTCTTGTTTACAAACTAACTCTTCTCTCAAATTTAGTTACACCCTTTTAAACTGTTTATTAATTTCCAGCATTTTAATTAAAACTCAAGAATCTGAATGCTTATCTAAACCCTTGCTGTGGTATAAGGGTCTGATTTTCTAAGAGGTGTATTGCACCTATTTGCTGCTGAGGTAGAGCAAATTGAAGTTTGCTTCTCTACTGTGTTTACTGTTATTAAGAAGCTGTTTTGTGAGTTTGGTCTTCAGAAATTGGAGAGAACTCATCCAAATTTCATGTGCAATAAATGGTGAATGATCATAATTTTTTATTTGCTGCTGGTTAGAATTTATTAGCATTAATTGGAGAGTTTGAGGAAATATGAAAGTGGTGTTGAGGGTTTGAGTTTCATTCCTTGAAGAAATGCAGATTTCTTCAAGATTCCATGTGCTTTGAGCTGGATGATTGTATGCCAGCGAATTGCTAGCAATCTATTTGAATTTTGGGATTGTTCTGAAGTGTCGTACAGACTTGCACTGAGCCGTACACAACAGAGAGGAGTACAACAGGTTGTGTTGGAGTTTGGGATTGAAGGAAGTCTTAATTTCTTGCATATGGTTTGCAGAGAATCACCTCCACTACCTTACGTCAAGGAGTCATTCCTTGAAGTGCTGCGTCCAAGTTAAGAGGATTTGAGGGCTGTGTCAAGGGCTGCGTTTCATCATCAGCAACAGCCGTACATTGGTCAAGGTGCTTTAAATATTGAATTTAATTTTTGTAATTCAATTTAACTTTGTAATTCTTGCAATTGACAAATCAGTTTAAGAGCATGGGATTTGAATTTGCTGTTGATGTCATTTCATGATTCTGGAAAATTTCACAAAGTGTATGTGTTAGAAATAAATGAAAACAATTGCAATTGAAATTAAAGAAAAAATTCAGTTTGTACTTGAGAGCCAGTTGGGCTCATTACAGTGGTTTCAGAGCATGTTTCCTGTCATCCTGTGGGGTCTGGATTCTTTTATATTCTGATGTTATTTTAAAAGTGATCAACACTTCCTCTTTTTCTAGCTATGGACAAATACAGGAGGCCTAGTTCTGGAAGTCGTCGTAACAGTATGGGAAAAAGAGAGGAATTAAATGCCTTAGTAGAAAGTATGGAAAGAATTAGGCTTCATCAGCAGAGATTGGCGGAGAGTTTGTCAGATCTAGAGACAGTAGACAGGGCAGCGAGGTATATGGTCTCTGCTTTTAGAAGGCAGACATTGAGATTGTAGGGAAGGAAGTTTGAGTTTTCCCCGACAGGTGCCCATGATGCAGGTGTATCTATATTTAGTACGACACCTGCTAGTCCTATCTGCAGTGCTGATGATGGACTTATGTCACAGGGACATGTGGATGTATTAGTGCCCTCGGTTGACAGCAACACCGAGCTTCAGTAGGTTGAGGCTCCTAGAGTAGTCGCTACAGTTGGTTCAAAGGCAGTTGATGTTGTAATTGTCACTGAGTGTTCAGACTCTCCCCAGGAGGGAGTTGTTATTGGAGACTTATATGTTAGCTATCATAGTGTTGCTCTAGTGCAGGAGGCAATTGCTTCCTCATATGGGACCGATGCATGTATGGAGTCACCTAGCTGTGATGTTGGTGATCTGGGCGTTATTGCGGAGTCATTAGATGGTGGTTCATGCTCCATCATTGTTGGTGCACAGCCTGACGTTGAGTCATGTGTGCAGAGTCAGGTGTCAGTAGTTGAGGCTTTAGTAGGAGATGCAGATGCAGATAGTATGGACACATCTGATGATACATTTGAGGATGCTATGAGCCGCATTGGGTATGACACCCCCTGTGGGATGTTGGGTGATGACTCCGAGGAGATTTTGGATGAATCTTAGTATCATAGTTTACAGGGACTTATTGCAGATAGTGAGGATTCTCAGAGACATGAGTCCATTCAGGTAGAGCAGATTACACATCATGTCTCTCACAGCTCACAGATATCTTATTTAGATCTGCAGGCAGGAGTTGTTCACTTTGTGAACAATCCTTTATTTGATATGGATGTCACTATGTCATATGACAATCCATTATTTGAGTTCATCGATGATCCCTTTCATGTGATGAGTGAGGATGATGATGATGATTGGGATTCTTTTAGTACACCAGATGATCACATAGTATTTACAGGATGCCAGTCAGATTTTGTTGAGCAGTTTACAGAGGTGTACACAGTGAGGAGTGCTTACAGTTTTACATTTGATCCTCACGTGAAGGATATCTACCAGTTACATAGTCCATCGATGCATCTGTTTGATGACTAGTATGATTGTTTAGTTGGCACACAGACTGGGGGCAAGTCCAGTTTGTCGGTTGAGTTGCTTCCGTGTAAGTTACTCACGGTTGAGTTACTCCCATGTGATGTTCTTGTCTCAGTATCATCAATTCGAGTGTTGAGTTCAGTTTCTCAGACGCTGCAGTTGGTACTGTTGATGTTGGAATTATTTTTGCTGGAGTGTGGTGATGATAGGGACATTACTCCATTCTATCCTTGGGATCCAGGTGGACTATGATGTTCATTTTGCTCCGGATTGCTTGGGGACAAGCAATCTTAGGGAGGGAGGACTGTAATGTCCCCAATTTTGCCAGCATTGGTGTTTCAAGGATTAGCCTATTATTTGATCCTCGTAGGCTAATTATTGTGGATAGAGGGTCTTCTGAGGCAGTGGCTTGGCTTAGGAGGGTTTTGTCTTCTCCACAATTTAGTAAGCTACAGGTTGGTCTTTGTTTGGCTCAGATTGGACTTCATTTGGGCTTTGATTTGTGTACTTACTATTTGTGGTAAGTTGGGTGTTGATTGAGATGGACCCTTTCTATTTTTGGAAAGTGCATTTGGTCACATTGAGAAATAATAGGTATAACACCTACTTCAGACGACATATTTAAATGATGAGTATTTTGGGAGTTATTATATTTTTAGTGGCCGAATTATTATTAAATTATTAAATGACTTATTATAAAGTTATAATCTAACTTTATAATTTCACTTAAGTTGAGGGTCAAGTCATCATTAGAAGGGGCCATTATTTAATTGATTATAATAATGTTTTAAAGGAAGTTGTTAAAAGGGAGTTGTGTTGAGTGGAGATCATTTGGGAAACTTTCACAATTTCAGAAGTTGAGTTCTTTTGGAAATTTTTATCAACAAATCATTATAAATATGAGCTCATTTCATTGGAGAAAGGACACTTGAATATTTATTTGCTTTTGTTGCCTTTGAGGAGTTTCTAAGTTTTCTGATTTCTAAACCCTTGCTGTGGTATAAGGGTCTGAACTATTTGCTGCTGAGGTAGAGCAAATTGAAGTTTGCTTCTCTTCTGTGTTTACTGTTATTAAGAAGCTGTTTTGTGAGTTTGGTCTTCAGAAATTGGAGAGAACTCATCCAAATTTCATGTGCAATAAATGGTGAATGATCATAATTTTTTTATTTGCTGCTGGTTAGAATTTATTAGCATTAATTGGAGAGTTTGAGGAAATATGAAAGTGGTGTTGAGGGTTTGAGTTTCATTCCTTGAAGAAACGCATATTTCTTCAAGATTCCATGTGCTTTGAGTTGGATGATTGTATGCCAGCGAATTGCTAGCAATCTATTTGAATTTTGGGACTGTTCTGAAGTGTCGTATAGACTTGCACTGAGCCGTACACAGCAGAGAGGAGTACAACAGGTTGTGTTGGAGTTTGGGATTGAAGGAAGTCTTAATTTCTTGCATATGGTTTGCAGAGAATCACCTCCACTACCTTACGTCAAGGAGTCATTCCTTGAAGTGCTGCGTCCAAGTTAAGAGGATTTGAGGGCTGTGTCAAGGGCTGCGTTTCATCATCAGCAGCCGTACATTGGTCAAGGTGCCTTAAATATTGAATTTAATTTTGTAATTCAATTTAACTTTGTAATTCTTGCAATTGACAAATCAGTTTAAGAGCATGGGATTTGAATTTGCTGCTGATGTCATTTCATGATTTTGGAAAATTTCACAAAGTGTATGTGTTAGAAATAAATGAAAACAATTGCAATTGAAATTAAAGAAAAAATTTAGTCTGTACTTGAGAGCCAGTTGGGCTCATTACATCATCCTTCTGATTATTTATGTGGATGATCTGTTCATCATTGGCAGTTCGGCATCTTTGATTCAGGGAATCAAACAGAGTTTATGCCAGTCTTTTGACATGATTAACCTTGGGCTCATGCATTATTGCCTAGGTGTTGAGGTTTGGCAACAATCTACTGGTATATTCATTTCTCAGTCCAAATATGCCAGAGCTTTGTTGGACAAATTCCGTATGCAGGATTGCAAACCTGCATCTACACAAACGGAGAAAGGTCTGAAGTTATTAGCCAAGTCTGATTCCTCTCCAGTTGATGATACTACATACAGGCATCTAGTAGGCAGCCTCATCTACCTCTCTGCTACTAGACCTAATATTAGCTTTGTAGTCAGCTACATCTCACGCTTTATGATAGCTCCTAAGGCTGATCATTGGATGGCAGCAAAGCGTGTGCTTTGTTATGTGAAGGGCACTACTGATTAAGGAATTCTCTACTCTCAGAGTCCTAATCCTAGACTCAGTGGATTCACAGATTCAAATTGGGCAGGCTCTGTTGATGATAAAAAGTCAACCTATGGATGTGTTTAGTTTGGGATCTGGTGCCGTCACATGGACCAGTAAGAAGCAGTAGGCAATTTCTCTCTCCTCAACAGAGGCCGAATACAGAGGGACAGTTAAGGCAGGTTGTGAGCTGTTTGGCTTCGTCGGATGCTTGGGGATTTGTAGATGTCATCAGCAGGCCCGACCACTTTGTTTGTTGATAACGAAGGTGTTGTCAAGTTAGCACGCAATCCGGTCTTCCATGCAAGAACCAAGCATGTAGATGTTCATTGTCATTACATTCGGCAATTGGTTGAAGACGGGACAATACATTTGCAGTATGTTCCTACAACGGATCAGACCGCGGACATTCTCACCAAGCCTCTTGGTCCAGACAAGTTTTCCAAATTCCGAGGATAGCTTGGTGTAGTGGATATATTAACCATTAAGGGAGGGTATTAAATTAATATTTATATGCTATTAATGGTTATTTATTATCTGTTTGTAAATATCTTGTAAATATTAGAATGTTTCTAATATTTAGTTTTTTGTAGTTAGAATAGAAAGTTTCTATTCTTTACGATCGTTTCCTAAGGAAACATTGTCTATTCTTTTATATATATAGATCATTCGATCTTTGTGAATATATCAAGTATTTTTACCAATTACTTGCTGTAATATGATCTGGCTCTTCACCATCAAGGAATCTTCACGATATTATTTCCATATTATTCATTGTTACAAAGTATTGATATTTCATCCATTATATAGTTATTATATTCATTCCTTATAAATAATATTATTATATTAATTTATTTATTATTATAGTTAATAAACTATACATGTTCGATAGTGTAATACAATATATAAAATTCACTAATAAATTTATTATTAAAATATATTTTTATTCATTAACTTATTTGTTTATTATTTAATAAATATATTTTAATAATTATTTATTTAATGATTAATAATTAATATATTCATTTAATTATTACTTAATTAGTAATAATTACATTGATTAATAGGATCGATCAATGTATGCATTATATTGTCATTATTAAATTCTTTTTACAAATAGTGGATATCACAGTCCGCCCCTCCTAAATTCGCTTGTCCTCAAGCAATTTAAGGTTTGGGTGCTCAAAAACTTATGCTCCTTCCAAGGTTGCATCTTCTTTGGTTAGACCTTTCCATTTGATTAGGTATTCCAGAATGGTCTTAATCCTCATTATACTTAGTCTTCTTGCTGGGATTTTCTTCCTTCTCATCCTCGGAAGTTGCTTCTAATTGGTGGGCTTGGCTTTTACACTTATGGCCAGGGTCCCATCTTTCATTGCATCTATAACATGAATTTTTTCTGTTTGCATCAACTACCTCTTACTGGATGGCAGGAAAGAAGCTCTGATATCAATTGTAATGTCCCTTGGTGGATTTAGACTTATTTATTACCAATTCAACCCAAATTTGATATTTATGTCCTAAGCTAAATGGACAAAGATATAATGATTCAATCTAAGACATTTGAAATAAAAAGAATTATTCATTCTTTTAATCAGATTAAGTTATCTATGTATATTATTAACATCCATACCTACCTTATTACTACTTTAACTTGATGAAGGATTTGGCGTGTAACCAAGGTGTCTACAGACCAATTACAACAGGATCCCTCAAAGTTTACAGGTCCAAGCCAATATCCTATCTTGGGACTTGCCCTCAAGGCTTCCGGGACATTGACCCCTACCCTGTCTTGGGAGTAATACTGTTGATTGGATTTAGACAAGGCCCTCCTTGGAAACCCCTCTGTCCTCCCTTCTCTGTTACAAGAATGGTAATAAGGTCTGAGTATGCATGTATATATGTAAACAAACATATTAATTAAATGTTGATGTTCTGGTATTATTTATTTACAAACTAGCCAATAGACCAGAAGGTTGCACATACCCAACAATAGCTTACACTGCTGCTGGTTTCAGACTTATAGTTTGAAATGGCTTTGCTGGCAGACTGGGATTATCACTATATTTTATATTGTATGCATGCTATATCTACTATCACCGGTTAAGTATTTATTATTTCCGTTAACGCTTTGATTGATTCTCCTTCTATCTTTTTGATCGATGCCCCTTGTGTTGTGAAAACTGGATCGTCCAATAGAGATAATATATACTAGTGTGATATTATAGAATACAATTGCCTTCATTATTGATTGATTCTACAATAACAATAGGGTATATGTATATATTGAATAGTCATGTAATGAATAGACATGACCGTATATACTTATGGTCATGTCACTTCATTACATAACTATTAGTTAACATATCTTAACCAATAGTTTATTCATACTTTGTATAATATATATATATATATATATATATATATATATATATATATATATATATATATATATATATATATAAGTACACACATATGCATATTAATATATACTTTTCAATTATATTATATAGTATATATATATAAATATATCTATATTTATATGCATATCATGATTGTCTCGTCATTTATTAAACACGAACGAACAATACTTTAACACTCCCTCTTGAGAGAGAGTTTAATAGAATTTGTAGAATCTTTTCATATCATGATATCCGGCACATCTGGGATAGACCCTTTCGGGAGTCGATCATGATAGGTGTCAAGATATCCGACACATCTAGGACAGACCCTTTCGGGAGTCGATTTTGACAAGTTATTACACATCCAGTAATAACATAAGCAACAAGATATCTGGCACATCCGGGACAGTCCCTTTCGGGAGTCAATCTTGAAGCCTGGTTAACTATTTTCAAGATCGTCACCTTGAAATAGTAACCCAACACACATGAAAGATCGTCACCTTTCATAATATAACACGAAATGAATGGGCCCATAAAGTCTACCATGACTTCCAACACTTCGGGACACACAATTTAATGTAGTCTCGTCATGAAAATAGACTTGAATATCATGATCTCCGCACAGTCGGGACACACAATTAAGTAGTCTATCATGATATGGTTTCGTTATTACACATCCAGTAATAACAAGAGTCAAGATCTCCGCACAATCGGGACACACAATTAAGTAGTCTATCTTGACACTTTGGCTCACTATTATCAAGTGAGGAAGGCTTCCACCTTAAACTTGTCTATCAAAGACAAGAATCATTTAAGATACAAAATGATAGATCACTAAGGCTGAAAATCTCTTTTCAGCTAAGACTTTATTCCTCAACATTAGGAATACTTCCTCTAAATTAATATGACCATGATCCTGGGTTGCCATCTTAATTTGATCTTCTAGCTTCTCCCACTGACATGAAAGCATAGGCTTCTCACATGGTAATTCATCATAATTCTCTGCTACAGTTTCTTGATCACTAGGTAGCCAACAAAACATGGTCTACTCCCTCTGAATCAAGATCTTCGAATGTCCACTGATGCTGATCCTTTTGCTTCCTCTTCTGTCACATCGATTTTCTTTGATTTTCTTCCTAAGAGAATCGATGTCTCATACATGAATAATCTGAATAGACATAAGGTTGCCGACTCACATTGACTAGCATAGGATGCATTTTGATCTTTTTCAAGGCCACAACACTAACACTCCCTCTTGGACTTGAGGGAAGATAATAAAGACCTCTGGTATGATGTTTATCTTAATAAACTACAGTCTCAAGATGTATGGAATGCCTCAATCAGAGATTCTATCCATGTGCATCTCATCGGCAATTCTATCCTTGAAATTGTTTCACCTTCATCAGTGATCTCCCACTCAATCAATATGATTGAGATTTTGTCACAAGTTGACTAAATCATCTGCTCCCTCTGAAGCTCAAGTTCATCAATTCTTAAACTTTATGAAGATGTCAGGACTCCCTCTTAATTTGAATTTCACATGCTTTCGTCCTTTTATATTCCCTTTCGTAAGGTGAGCCCATACAAAAAATATTTTGAAGAATCCATCTTGCTAGAGTCCAAAGGTTGTACACAAATCCATGAGTACTTATTATGAAATTTCACTGTCGTAGTGTAATCAAAATCTGGAGTAGTGAAGTTGTAGGAGCCTGTCAGTGCCACATGTGCAACGGACCCTGCACTCAGTAGTCCATAGGTACTTGTGATCAAAGAATCATCCTGCACTTATTATAGTACGAAACAACCCTGCATAATGCCTTGATTGCATCATTCTTCTTTTTCTACAAGAACATTCTTGGAGACAAATGAAAAGATCAAGGCAAATAGCTCTTCTAGTACAAACATGAATACATATAAGAAAATGACTACAAAATTATAAAAAATTTAACTCAAAGATGAATACTTATCTTAAGTTTCAAATATTTATTTCTTTAAAGTGAGCCCATGTAGGAAATATCACGCATGAATTAAAGGATAGAGAGACTTATCTCTTATTGCCAAATATGTCATCCCTCTGGAAACTTCTTCCACTTATTTAGAGCGGGAAGATCTGGAGTCTTTCGGTTTCTTTATGCATCGTGAGCATAATCTAATCCCGCAGGGACTGTTGAAACATGGGTCCGCAACCTCTCATCATTAAAAATATTGATTGTAAGATATAAAGATCCTTGACTACACTTCTTAGGAATGATAGCCGGTATCCTTCGAATCACACTTTGCTTGGCAATATTTGACAACCGGGTTACATATCATAACCGAATCCACCACGTTTCTTTATCTTCAAAAACTGAGTCGCATACGGGACTCCTTGAACACAGGTCTCTTTCAACACAGCTATACATGCCATGTGTCTTACCCTTGGGCCGTGGGTGCAATGTATCTCCACATGAAATACTCTATTAGATCAAGAATTCTGCGCACCCACATCTAAACACTGCTCACGGGTCATCTGTCGATGACTGTCAAAACATAGAGATGATATTTAATATCAATCGACTCATTAATCATATCGATATCATCAATTGACGCCAGTATTAACACTTGCAATAGATCTTAGAAACCCGTAACAACTGAAACTCATACACAAATTTGTTATTCGGTTTCTCGGTACCATATATCAATTCATATAAAATGAACAAGGATCTTCAGTATCGGCTACCGATAACAAGCATAGCTGATTCTATATACTGTTCAACTCATTCAACATGAGGACCCGATTCCATAAAACCTTTAACTTCTTCGATAGAAACTAATACCAAGAATCAATTTAATTCAAATAAGGAAGGATCTTCAAAACCGAAATACAAACAGTAAAGAATTTCTAATACACATAGCTCTGTGATATAATTAATCTGCTTTACACCAGACGTACTCATTCAATAAATTGAGAACAATGAAGCTAAATATAGGAGAATGAAAAACTAGAAGATCTTGACAGCAAATTATACTCTTCCTTGAATGATTATAATCCTTTCCTTTATATTCTCCACTTCAGATGGGAATCGAATTTGATAGTGTGACAAAGTCTCTTTGTCAAATATCCATCATCTAGATTGGATTCTAAGTCTCTGATGAAGTGCTAAATATTATCCCTCACCCTTTAGATTCAATGTCTCACATTCTGAGTTTTGTGGAATGGATGTTCATTATTGAATAGGAGGCCCGAACATATATTTCTCCTCTTCTTCTAATGGTTGTCTGATATAGATTTCATCTACTCATTACTAAGTATATATTTGACATCAATGTCGCTATGTATTTTTATCTCTTATTGGTTAGGCTCTGATACCATGTTGTGAAAACTGGATCGTCCAATAGAGATAATATATACTAGTGTGATATTATAGAATACAATTGCCTTCATTATTGATTGATTCTACAATAACAATAGGGTATATGTATATATTGAATAGTCATGTAATGAATAGACATGACCGTATATACTTATGGTCATGTCACTTCATTACATAACTATTAGTTAACATATCTTAACCAATAGTTTATTCATACTTTGTATATATATACACACACACACATATGCATATTAATATATACTTTTCAATTATATTATATAGTATATATATATAAATATATCTATATTTATATGCATATCATGATTGTCTCGTCATTTATTAAACACGAACGAACAATACTTTAACACCCTGAAAGACTTATAAGAGTGCCTACTTATATCCAGCATTTGGAACGTTCAGCCACTTGGGCTAATAGACGCATCCACTCTTAATTGCAATGGTTGATAAATCTAATTCTATTATTATTTGCTCCTTCACATTATCGGTATTTATCAAATCATACTAACTAAATAAATATTAAACACAGGATAATTATTAATTGCTGTCTACATAATGAAGACTCGACATATGGAGGGGATAAGTTGTCTGTATTGTCCGTCACCAATGGTAAGGGTATAGTTTATTAAACATATCCATCTCTGATCTGGCTCTTCACCGTCAGGGAATCTTCACGATATTATGTCCATATTATTCATTGTTACGGAGTATTGATATTTCATCCATTATATAGTTATTATATTCATTCCTTATAAAATAATATTATTATATTAATTTATTTATTAGTCCCGCCTACCTAGGCGGCGACTTATGTTTCCACTTGATTTTTTGCTATTAATTTGCCTAAAAAACTGTTTTTGTGCAAAATATTAAACTTGATTTTCAATGTTTGACAGTGTTTGATTTTTATTTTGAATTTTTTGAAAAGTATTTCTTTTTTCTTATTGGCTGCTCCTATTTTTGCTGGGGGTTTAATTATTTTTTCATTTTGAAAATTAAAAAAAATTGTCTAATCAATTAAAAAGTACGAGAAAGAAATATTTATTTATTAGTACAAGTACTGATAATGTTACTATCCTTTAATATTAATTATACTTTTTATACATGATTTCTTTACATTTAATCTAATAAACCAATTTTATCTAAATATTTATTATCTTATTAAACAAATTATATATTAAACTCTGTTTTATTATTAATTTTATTTATTTTTAATTATTATTTTTATTGATACACATTATTGTTTATTCTATTTTCATTTTTATTTAAATTTAAATTTAAAATTATTCTAATTATTTATGTTATCACAATCATAAATAAAAGCTATTATAAATAATTTAATTTATAATTATTTTTCTTCTATTTAAGTTTGAATTATTTATCTTCCACCCACTTGTCTTTATCACCTTTATTATCTATCACTTATTTAAGTATTTAAAATTAATTTAATAAGCTAATGATATACTTAGATTACATTATTTATTATTAATATTATATATTTCAAATTATTGTTATTTTTAACATTTACATTTTTATATTTTGACTATTTTTTTCTAGATCTTTTATTCTAATATAGATTTAAAATTATATATGTCTATTTTTAAAAATTACTATGACAAACAAAAGTCATTAATAGTTCAATTTACAATTATTTTGTTCCATTAAAATTTTGAGTCCCTCTTAAATACCTCTCTGCATGTATCACTTCATACATCTTTATCTTTCTATCTTTCCCTCTTTCTACCTCTATTTCTGAGTCTCTCTCTTTTGTTCTCCCTTTGAATCTTTCACTCTATATTTTATCTCTATGCCCCCCCCCATCCATATCTCTATGTTTCTTATTCTCTCTGAAAGAATGTATGCATATTTTTGGGTATGATGTATCAGATCTAGCAATAAAAGTTTTTTTCCTTCCAAAATATGACATGGATGGTGGAGCTCTTTTGGCATGGACTAATACACCCAGGTCTCTTTCTAGTAATGTTTTGCCATGTGTCAAAGCAAATTTTGACTATGCAAAGGTGTGTTCTTCTTCCTCTTTGTATACAATGCCCATCTTTATCTCTTTCTCTAGATATTGAGTGCTAAGTGAATTCATAGGCTTCGACCATTTCAAGAATTTGTTCATCAAGAGCTAAATATCAAGGACAACATGAAATTTGTTCATCTTGAGTTAATGATTCTAATTTTGACATCTTTGTTATCGCAAATTCGGTTATACTAGTCTAGACTATACCTACCACAATTGTGCATATGCCAAAAGAAAGAAAACTTCATTGAATGGCTAGGCCTTAATTATTCTAAATAAATAGAAATCAGGCATGTAACCATGAATTTGATTTTTGAGAAATTATAATATGCGACGTTGGATCCTTAACTCATGAATTGAGCATTAAATGTGTCTCATGTATCCAACAGATTCTTGAAATAGAAAATCCGTAGTGCAGCCATTGAGATAAACATTATTTCAATAGATACTTTCAACCTCAAAAACAATAGAGTAATAGGATTAAGTAGATCAAATTATAATAAGTTATTTGCATTGTAAACAATAAGTATCAAAGACTTCCGATCAAAAAAATAAGTATCAAAGATTTGTATTGAAAGATTTAGTAATAAGTGGAAAGTAATATTTTAACCTACATTTCAAACTAGCCACATAATTTAGCAACATTTTGTCTGATTACACAAGCTATTTTATTGTAGGTGTTAAGCTGCAAATATGCCTCTTGTCAAGTAACTCTATCTTTCAACTGGTCAATTTGTCTTTTAATTTTTTTCTTAATTATGATTTTCTTTCCTATTAGGCGGGACTCCTGCTATAACATAGCTCTTGTTATTATATAGTTCATAAACTATACATGTTCAATAGTCTAATACAATATATAAAATTCACTAATAGATTTATTATTAAAATATATTTTTATTGATATTCATTAACTTATTTGTTTATTATTATTAAATATATTTTAATAATTATTTATTTAATGATTAACAATGAATATATTCATTTAATTGATTACTTAATTATTAATAATTACATTGATTAATAGGATCAATCAATGTATGCATTATATTGTCATTATTAAATTCTTTTTACAAATAGGGTATATCACATTTAGTATAGGCCCTACACCATCAATGATAACATTTTCATAAATCTGCCTTCTTACCTTGGGATGCATTTGGTCTTCAATGTTGAACTCTTGTGCTAATGCTTTCCACCTTTGTTTGATACATTAGATGTTGCAGAGATGTTTTGGCAAACGTAGATCAGTCCAGAATGTAGTGTTACTTTAGATTTGGGGTGTTATTGACTCTAGGGTCAAACAAACATGTCAATAAGAGAACCTTCTCATACAGATCATCAAAGCAGGTTGAGTTCCTTCCTAGGGAAAATGGTTCATAGAGGTGCACATTGCCAATTTATTTCCACATCTTTTGGCGCAAGTGCATGCAATGGAGGTCATTGCTCTTCAGGGAGGGTTGACTGATCTAGGAGGATCTGGTTCACTTGAACACTTTGCAAACCTTGGTTGTTGCTTGGCAACTTTTGTGGTTTAATAGTAGGTTCCATGTAATGTCTAGCACCCACTTTCCAAACTGAAAATCCTAACTTTAGTGTTACTGAAAGACCTAGCTTGTCTTCAGCGGTTGTGATGGTTGAAGCAAGATATGAAATGGTTTGGTTCCAATCAACACTTCATCTTTCTTCGCTTTTGTAAATTAATGTACATAAAAATTCTTTCTAGACAGAACTAACATATTACAACTTTCCTATGACAGTTCTATATATGTTGTTAGTTGTCTACCCTGCTTTCCATGGTCATCTTCACTTTGCATTCTTGTAACCTCTTTTTTCAATCAAACCATTTCTGCAGATAGCCTAATTGAATCTATTTAATTGGGTTGTTCGTTGGGAACTCCCCCAGGCCTTAGATTAAGTAGAAATTAAATGAATTCATGTCATTCTAATCAAATGAATACTCCTCGAATAACTTGTCTTCTACATTATGGCATGTGTACTGGACTTGAGGTCAATGGATTGGAAGGAAAAATTATTCATATACTCACTCTCTTTCTTCTTCGCATGCTTTGTAATGAGTGTTGGAACTTAAATGGGTTGCTTAGGAATTTAAATATTTTCATTTATTTTTTGAAGGTCATCTGCTCTGAGTTTTTCTTCATTGGATGTAGAACCACAAACTTTACAAAGGTTGAAAGATGTTCTATTGCATTAGTCATAGATTGATTAATGTCAGCAAAAGTAAAAGGTCATTTACAAAATTTGTCTTTTATTAATTGAGATTCCCCGCTTGTAAGAAACATTGCTTCCGCAATATCTGAAGAGACTTTGTTAGCTAGAAGATAAACAAAAGGTTGAACTGCCAAAATGTAGAGAAAGGGGGCTAAAGGGTACCCTTGTCCAATGAATAATATAAAGTTCTTGTATTTATGACCTTTAATAGTAAGATAAGCAAAAGCATCAACAAAGATGTTTTGAACAATAGACACAAAGTTATGAATATGCCTTCAAGTTTTAAGGGTTTGTGTTTTGAAAAACAGAAATGAAATAATTGGTGTCAGTGCTTCTGGATTTGATTTTGTTTATATTTTTCGCAAAAAATATAAACACAATCAAATCCAGAAGCACTAATACCAATTATTATGGATTGTGGAAAATTAATACATTTAATAAATGAAATAATTGCCAAGTTTTGAGGCACACCTTTAGGCATGGCTAGAATCAAAGGCCGTGCAATTTATTATAAGCTTTTTCAAAGTCTATTTCTATAAAATTATATTTTTGACTTTTTCCCTGGCTTATTCACACCTTCCCAAACAACAATAATGTAATTAAGAGTATATTTGCTTTTGTAAATCTCGCTTACTTTTGTTTGATAATTTCAAGGAGGAGGTGGTGCAGTGTCAAGGCCGAGGTCATGGCAATTATTTTATAAGAGATGTTCATCATAGTGATAGCTTGACAGGTCTCCAACTAGTAATTTCGTAGGTTCAAATTTTATTTTGCCTTAATTGATAGTATTACCCAAAAATTTTAGAAGATAAATATTCCTGATATGCTTTCAAAAGATCAGATCTGATAGCATTATGTAGAGCCTCATAAAACTCACAATGAAAATCATAAATACTAGAAGCTTTATCATTTGCTTTGTAAATTGCCAAATAATATTTTGAACTTATTCTATCACAAATCCCTTTTTGAGCATTTTAAAGTTTAGAGGGCACTAGATTCAAGCACATTTGAAAATTTTGGTCATTGTTTTGTTTGAAAGACCAAATTATAATTCGTAAATTTAACCAAAGAATTTGTAATTTTTGACAAAATTGTTTGTTAATCTGAGAATATATAATGCTCTTGATTATTTTAGCGGCATGCCAAGACTTAATCTCCTTAAAGAAGATTTTGAGGTGGTTTCCCACTTGCAATCAATTCAGTCTTGCACATAGTTGTGTTCCTTTAGTTGCAGACACATTTATTTTTGATTTAATGCCAAAGTTTGGCAGCTTGAACTTGAAGACCTGTATCTGGAGGATTAAAGCTTCTAAAAGGCTAAGGGTTTGGTATATTCTTATAGAATTTGAATGGGCTTCATGATGAAGGCACAGGTTCAAATTGAGAGAGGAGTAGGTTATGTACATGTCATTGAACAATATATAATGTAAGTCTAAAAGTAATCCCCTTGCGGGATTTGAAATAGGGGATCTCACACCAAATTGCTCTCTCTTTTGGCAGTGACATTATTGTTTGCTAGAATGATAAAGAAAAGAGGCTGTCAAAAGGCAATTTACCAGCAAGTCATAGAGTCAAATTAAAATTTTACAAAAGACAAATGACTGGTTATATTTTAATTTATTTAATTGATTGTTCTTTTTCATTCAGTGGACATTTATCTTGATCACGTGGTTCTGATTACAATAATTTGTAGTCTTAGTCAAAGGCTTGGAGCAGTTGATTATGCTGAATGCATAGTGCTGTGTGAATTGCAAGGAGATGAATAATCTGATTAATTATCTGATGTTATTTCCTTAATAGAAAATTTATAAGCAATGAAATTGGATCCTTATGGGCTGGAAAAAGATAGACTGCATTCATATGATAACTCTTTAGTGCATACTTGGAAACATGCACAGTTTGAGCATGCACTATCTTGATTCCAAAGTTCAGTGGAGCTTGTTGTAAACTTGAAGTGAAACACAAATAAATTGTAAATATTTATAGAAAATGGTTGATCTTGTTTTTCTCTTAGAAGTAGTGTATAACATCCATTTGTATCTAATTTAAGAAGTGGCCTAGCAAAGTTCAAGAAGCAATTATTGTTATTACTTTATTGTGCTTCCAAACATCAAGAATGTGACACGTGAGTCCTTACAACCCCACTCCTTAAACTTGAAATAAATAGCTTTTCTGAACAAAAGAACTGTTGTGCTCTATAGTTTAAACTTATAATGTGTTTGTCCTCAAAGATTCCTATTGATAGTTGAAAATTTAGTGTAATCTGTTTGCATACACTTCACATGTAAGAATTTGCAATTGTTCATTAATAAATTTAAAATATTCCAATACTTTTCTTTTGTCTTTTCTTACTTATTCCTTACTTAAGAATGATCCAGCTAAATTGTTTACTGTTTTACATATAGTTAAGGGGCAAACATATCTTAATTATTTGTCTTTTCATTGTTGTAAACTCTGTGATTCTGATCTTGAGTAACTTACATTTTATACATCTAATTTCTAACTTTGCTTCTTTGCAGGTGGACCTTGAACAGTACCCAACGGGACCCCACATTGCATCACGGATGTTGTTTATGGTACATTTTACTTTTAATCAAACTTCATAATAAAGTGGGTTCACTTGTCTTGTCGATAATTTCATTCCAGTTACAATAATTTACTTGAAGTATTAAAACAATTTGTTTTGATTGTTCAAATTGGCTGGATGGCAGGATTCTGAATTGTTTTGTTAATGTAGCTGATAATAGATAAAATCATAAACCCAATGCAAGACTCAAAATACAGATACCTTACTGTGTATTTAATGCATTGAATGTGTTTTTGTCATCACTTAAATATTATTTTCTTGTCATAATCATTCTGTTCCTTCTTATACATTCTTCAAAAGCATAAGACCATTTTGCTTTGTGACAAATTTTAATGAAGTATATTAGAATGTACACCATTAGTGTTTTTTCCTTTATATAAATGTCCACATACATAAATAAATAAAATGTAAATATATTAATTTCTATATAAATGAAAAATGTCCTCATCATATATATATATCATAATTAATAATTTAATATCTCACCCAAACCTTTTATCTTTTACTCTCCTTTGTTTTTCGTATATTCTTTTTTCCTCCCTTGAGTTCCTTCTACATGTCCTCCTTTATTTTCTCCTAGATTTTGTCCTTCCTTTTATCCTATATTATTTTCTCCCAAGTTTTCCATATTATTTCTTCGTGTCTTTTCCCTTTTCCCCGTAATTGTTTCCTTATACCTTTTTTTTTCCAAAAGTCATAGCTTTTGGATTATATTAAGTTATTTTGTTTATTTATATTTACTATATGAATAATATATTATAAATAATAATAGGTTATAATTATAGTGTGATTACTTATTTATTATTTATTATATTTAATAATTTATTAATATTATTATATTGATTCATCAGTATATTATATTATATTATATTTATATATCATATTTTTATTATTATTATTTTAATAATATTTTATATTAATAATATATTAGTATGCTTATATATTATTTTATTATTTTAACAATAGATTATATTATATCATTTTATTTATTAAATTTTCTTTTATTATTTTAGAAAATATTAATTTCTATTTCGAAATGGGGACATCACATTTCATTTAGATTATCAGGGTTTTGAGCATCGAGAAGACAATCTTGATATTAATAACATCAATATAATGATTGCCAACAGCAGATGGCAATATCAAACAATATGACTATAAGGTTGCATTAGACAATCCCATGTAGATCAAAAGCTCATTCATCCTTATGGCATATTAAAGAGACATTGATGCCATTTCAAAAGCATTCAATTCAGTTTATTATTCAATCATTGTTCAATCAGTTCTGCAGATTCAAGTGGAGGTCATCCACGAGCAGATAGAAGATCAGACTGCATATTCGTAGAGAAGTCAATCAGAGACAGCAATCCAATGTTGCATAAAGCATTAAGATATACATCTGGAACAGCGATAGGTTTAAATCAGATCATTGAAATTACAAATACTATATCAGACAAGTGATCAGACTGGGTTGATGCAGCAGTATAAATTGCATATATTATAAAGATGATATTAGGAGCAACATATACTCTCTGATCCGTAACAAACACCATTGCATATACACCAAGTAATATAAAAAACAGCAGTCAGTATATATATTTCTGATCAGAATATATAAGATTGCACTCATTTTATGGAGATATCAGAAATAGCATTATCGTTAACACTTGACCAATATATCATATAGATACATTCATTATTATTCAACACTTGGACAACGGAGGATATTATATACTTCAAAGTCTCATATACATTCTTGAGCAATATACTACTTGTTCTTGCATATTGAAAGATATCTAGATCGATATAATCTTCGCAACTAGATTGATCTTCTTGTTTAAGGTTGTTGTATAAAAGGGAAATTATTGCCACTAACGATAACTCCCATCATTTTCTACTCTTACACTTGCAATAAGTATATTGTTACTATTCAAGTTTATTTAGAGAACAAGTTCAATGCAAAGAAGTCTCTTACAATTGAAAATATAAGAAATTAGTCCCAAACCCTAAGGGATTTTATAAGGGGACATTACAAGTAGTATTAGAGCAAGCTTTCCTGCCAGCCTGTGAAAATTTATGAGTGAGAAGGAATTAAAGATATATTGCCGAAATAACTCTAGCCAAAACATGGAGGACAACAAGCAAGAAGGGACTAGCATGGGTGAAAAAGGAGAATTTAGCAAGAGAATGGATCAATTCTTTGCAGAACAAAGAGATCCTTAGCAGAGAATGGTCGAATTACTTGACATGCCAAACCATACAGTAATCAATGTCACCACAAATCATAACAATGGAAACAATGGAGGAAATGAGGGACACTCTATCAATGAAATTCCTAACCATCAAACTCCTATTAAAAGCTTCAGACCAATGATATTAACTTTAACTCCAAGTGTTGAGCAACATGAAGATAATGAGCCCACCTTGGTGGAAATACAAGATAAACTAAGGCAAGATTGGATAGACGGAGGCCTTCAACCTAAAATGTCACTAAAAGATTACATGGACTTGAGGATGAGGCACATGCCCAAATGAGGGAGTTGTGACCATCACTCCGATTTGAAAAGCAAGACTATTAACCTCAACATACCCTATTTCGATGGTTCAGGTAAAACCATAACATGTCCATGGGTGCAAAAGGTTGACACATAGTTTAAACTCAACCCCATGTAAGAAGAAGAAGCTATAAGTATGCCACCCTACATCTAGATGGAATAGCACATGAATGGTGGTATCATAGCATGGTCACCATGGGTCATGCACAAATCACTTCAAATGTGGAATTTACAGAGCGATTGATAGAAAGGTTCGCCAACAAGGATTCAAAACTTCACTTAAAGGAATTGGCATAACTAAAACAAAAGGGGACAATTGGTGACTATATCATGGAATTACAATGACTGTCAATGTTGGTCATCGACATATCTGGGAGAAGATTGATTATCTTATTCATGGATGGGCAAATGGATCCATTAAGAGGTTGGGTGAAAGCTCTCAACCCTAATATGCTAAAAGAAGCTATAGTTGCCAAGTTTTCTCCGAGTTGAAAATTTTGGGCTTGCCGAGTACTCTCCGAGTCCGAGTCTGCAAACTATGGTTGAATCAGTTCTGCATATTCAAGTGGAGGTCATCTACTAGCAGATAGAAGATCAGATTACATATTCATAGTGAAGCATATTCATAGTGAAGTCTACCAGAGCACTAAGATATACATGTGAAACAGTGATAGCCTAAAATCAGATCATTGCTGTTACAAATACTATATCAGACAAGCAATCAGACTGAGTTGATCAGCAGCAGTATAAATCGCATATATTATAAAGACAATATTAGGAACAGCATATGCTCTCTGATTCGTAACAAATGCCATTGCATATACACCAAGTAATATCAGGACCAACAGTTGGTATATATATTTCTGATCAGAATAGATAAGATTGTACTCATATTAAGGAGTTATCAGAAATAACTTTAGCATTTACTCTTGATCTATATATCATATCGATAACATTTAGTATTATTCAACACTTAGGCAAGAGAGGATATTATATACTTCAAAACCTCATATACATGCTTGATCAATATACTCCTTGTTCTTGCATATTGAAAGATGTCTAGATTGATAAGACCTTCACAACTAGATCGATCTTCTTGTTTAAGGCAATGTTCCACGGAGATGTGTCCCGGTCCCTGGACCCTTGCGTTCTTGGTATGGGGAGACCCTGTCCCTACGTCTCCCCATCACCGCTCAATCGCTACCGGAATGTGGGGATGTCCAGGAGTTCCTTGACCATCTCAGGGATGCCAAGGAGTTCCCTGAATGTCTTGGGGACTTTTGGAAGTCTCTTGTCCCTAGACATTTAAAAAGTGTATTTTTAAAATTTTTTTTTATATATATTTGCAAGCAAATCAGATATATACATATATTTTGGCTGATTAAAGATCATTTGCAAACCTAAGACATTTTAACGATAAGCTGATTGAAGGACTTTTTTTACTTGTTTTGATATCATGCTGCTCATTGTAATCATCTTTATGATATTTTTGACATAATAGAAATCTTTAGTTCACCGATTCAACAATTTCATTTGTCAAATTGAAATTTATTTAGTATTTTAATTTCTAATTAGTAATTTGATATTCAATGTTCAAGTATTTAGTATTTGGCATTTGCAATTTTGCTATTTTATCTCTTAATAGTCTTATACATCTTTTCATAACTAGCATGTCAAGTACTATATGTATGGTATATAGTATATACAACATTGTTCCCCCGCCACCCCTTGCCATCCCCAAACTTAGGCCCTTTGTCCCCCTGTCTTGATGTCCCCTAGTCCCCCAGTCCCCCAGCCCGGTGTATCATTGGCTTAAGGCAATTGTATAAAAGGGAAATTATTGCCAATAAAGATAACTCCCATCATTTGTTACTCTTGCACTTGCAATAAGTATATTGTTACTATTCAAGTTTATTTAGAGCACAAATTTAATAGAAAAAAGTCTCTTGCAATTGAAATATAAGAGATTAGTCTCAAACCCTAAGGGATCTTATAAGGGGACCTTACATTGCTCTTAGATGCATATGAAACTCTCTTTGAAGCTTTGTATTTGTGATAATCCATCATTGCTCTTTGGAAATCTCATTCCATTTGAAGAAGCCCCTTTTTCTATTGAGGGTTGAGTTGCAACATCGGATGTGCACTACTTTGAAATCCTTTTCTACTATATTGTTGTTTCATTTCCTCATTCACATTTACTACTAGTTATGACTTCATTTGACTTTATGCCACCCATCTACCTTCATAGCTCTCCCTTGCTTTGGTTGGCAAAAGGTGTTGTTCACACTTGGCAACCATGCTTCTTGCCTAATGCACATCTTCGTCCTAGATGTTTGCTTTAAAAAATATTATTAAATGAATTATGATATTGCTGTTAGGATTTAACTGCATAGTTTTCAAATCAAACTCATTGACCCATGTTTCATGAGTAGTGGTTCACAAGAGCCTATACCTCAAGAGGATGACTGGTTCACTTAGTACTCATTATAGAGGTGAAGCATTGGGCCTTCCCAAGAGAGGTCACCCATCCCAGTACTACAACTCAGGGCACTTAACCTCAAAATTTCCTCTGAGGTCAAGCCCACTTAACTTGCTACCCCATCTGCAAAACCTTTAGCAAGTGTTGTGCCTTATGAACCATTCATTATATGAGTTAATTAGTTTGACTTGAAAACTACATAGTTGAATCCTGGTGACAATGTCATAATTTGACTTGCTGTGGAAAATATCTCTTCTTATCAATTATTAGCTTAAGTTTTTGCGGGGTTGGTCCACAGTAATTATGGGCATTACATTTTCTTGAATAGAGATTTTCTCCTTGACTAACTAGTTAATGAAAGGCAAGGGCTGCTGATCCATGTCTCTTGACAAATATAGGACATAAATGTGTCCTTCAAGTATCTCTTTGGTAGTTGTGTTAATCAATTGATTCAGTCATACCACAATGTTCTTGCTTCCTACTCTCAATTTTATCAACACAATTGGCATAATGCTCTTCTATTTTTGCCATATTATCATATCTACTTCCCAACCAATCAAACATGGGACCCTTGGCATTTGGCATCATAAACACGTTTTCAATAGAACTGGAAATTAAACTTGGGAATTTCTCCACCCATGCATTTGGTATCAATGACAATGGGACATTTGTTTATGCCAATTTGAATTGGGAAGTGAAACCTTGTCTTTCACTTTCCTCTCAAAAGATAATGCACCTTGGGAAGCTAGTAGCAATATTCCATCATTATTGCCCAATCTAGGAAGCATTTGGGGGTATGAAGAGAAGCCATGAACCTTGATGCATGTGAAGGTAGGAAATTGGATGAATGAATTTGTCCACTCTAAAATCACACCCTGTCTTGTTCTAATATCCTGATATGCAAGTGGTTGGTAGATATTTTTATGGAACACTAGGAAAGTATCATTGACCCTTTCCAAGATTCAATGTATTCCCATTGGGGACACTGCTCATAGATTTGAGATATGTCATGAAGCTAGCTTGGTTGAACCAGAAAAACATGTAGTCCTTAGCATGGCATAAACTAGGACCATGTAATATTGTGTTAAATTTGTGAGTTTGCTCAAATTCACAAAGCTCCCTATGAATGCACTTGTTGACCAAAACACTCCAATCAAAGATCTTACCTTTGCAAATGGAGTTCATGATGTGTAACATCCGAGATTTTAAAGTTTTGGTCTCTTCTTGATCAGTTACATGGTTGAGAAAGGTAACTGTGATGGATAGTTCTTGTATGAATTCATTCTTATCACCACCTTCAACAATTGATTCAACCTCATCAATTCCTTTAACCATTATTTTGTTGAATTCTTTTGTCAATTTAGAGGTGATCATTCCAATTCATCATCACACTCTTTCATGTTGATTTCTTGAGATTGTTAATACAACAATAAGCCAAAAGTTTCCTCAATGAAATCTGCATTGAATTTGCCATTGACATCATTACTTACTGTGTAAGTTGATCTTTATGTCCAAGTCATAATGCTTGGCACAAGTGATGACCAACACTTGGCTTTAGGCTGAATTGAGAATATCGTCGCTTGGATGAGTCTACTATCTCTGAGCCTCTATGCAATCTTATTCCCACTTTTTATCTTCTCATCTAGGTTTAGCTCTTGCATGCTCACATGCCCTAGCTTAATATTTTTTTCTTTTTGGGTAATCACATGACAATACAAAAGGAAGTTTCATGATTTGAAAATGATATGCCATTGTGAAACCCTAGCAAGCAATTTTTGACACATTTGAAAGAATCTTGGTGAATTGTACATGATGTCTTGTTGAAAATACATGTTCAAACTCCTTGTGGCCTAACCAAATCTTGCCTTTGAAGTTTTAAACCCTAGCACCTTTGGAAGACCAAAACTCTAGATTTTAGAAATCTTCGTGCAAGCCTCTTATGATGAATACTTAATTGTCAAACTCTAGGTGCTCCTTTGTTTTGAAGCTAGCTGATTCAAACCCGAGCCACCCCAATGTTATTTGCAAAAGCCTTTGGAAACAATGTATATGGCTATGGTGGCCCTTGGTGCTTGAAAACCTATTGAAGACTTTGACAATGGTGACAAAGGATAATACTTTGCTGAAAAACCTGCAATAAATTATTACAAAAGCTAAACAATGGCACTTTAATGGTGATGCAATACTTTGAAACTTTTTGAAAGCCACATTCTTGCTCCTTGTAAAATATGCAGTCTTGAATGAAATGTGGGGAGTGAGAGCTCAATATAAGTTTAAATGTCCCCTACAATATAAAGCATTTTTGCTTTTCTGCCATACTCATACATTCTTGTGCCAAAGTGACTACCTTGCTGCTTTCGTGTTTGCTCAAAATTTGTATACGGAATGTCTGATTGGATGATTCCTGAAGACACCCAATTTCAATGTTCTCATAACTTTTTGCTAGGCTAGAGGAAAGTCACACAATTTCGATGTCTTTTCCCTGATTTATTTTGCACATTTTTGGCAAAGGGAGAGTACATGATTCCTCAAATGGCCACAACTTTTTGTGCCATTGTTCAAGAGGCATGCACTTCATGGATTGGATTTCACCTTTTTCATTATCACTTTTACCATTTTGGCTCTTTCCACGCTTGCCGCATGCCCAAGAAAGACTTACAAATTTTTATGTCATGCCAAATTTTTTGGCCATATGCAATGTTCTGCAATTTACACTTATTAGCCACTTTTTGTGTTTTAGCAAATTGACTTATAAATGCTTTGTAAATTTTTACTTGATCCACACTTTTGGCATCTCTTTGGTGAGTTGCACAACTTACCAAGGAGGCACCACTTTTCACTTAAAGCTCAATTTTGATGAGCAAGTGGTGTGTTGTGTTGATTGAAGTAATATTGTAATATGTAGCTTATAATGGTCATTTAAGTTGATTAGGTAGTTTTTAATAACTTTCTATTCTATAAGTTGTTTATTTAGTTTTTAGCATCTTTCTAATCTATGTTTAATTCTCAATCATTTCCATTATGAAAAGATGCTTTGTAATCTCTTACATAAGGAGTATTCCTCTCCTTTGTTTATACAACAATTGATTATCTCAATTATTTTAGTGTTACTCACCACTAGCATGCTACTTGTCATGTCTTAGAAAATTTTTGACATAACTTTTATCTCCAAGCTTCGTTTTTATTTGCATTTCAACCATTGGTAACTCACTTCTAGCATGTCACTTTCATGCCCTAAACAACTTTCAACATAACTTTTGCATCCAAGGTCCAATTTTCATCTCATTTGATGCATTGTAAAGTGTTTGTTGTTGGCTAGACAATGACAATTATTCGAGCTTAAAAACACATCAACAATCATAGGAGATGAGCATTCCATAATGACTCAGCGAGATATACGAAACATGATTCTATACAAAAAATTGTACGGGTATGACATGAGTTTCTTAGAGTTGGCCTATACAATTGTTGAAGGGAAAGAATTTTCATGGTTTGACTCATGTGCTTCTATTTATGTCCCATGAAGAGTTAGTCCAACCATCCTTTCTCTTGAGGCATGAAGAGATTGAACCTTGGAAGGGTACTGTTGAGACTATAAATTTGATAATTTATTGCCCCTCCCATGATAAAAATCCCTCCACATAATCCCCAAATGATTCATCAGTCAAGCCCAGAATAAAATCCCACGATGATAAGAATTACCAAAGTTTCTGCTGCATGTTAAGCCTTGAATACCCCTATGATATCCAATATATTTCATTGACCACAAGAAGAACTTTAAAATGTACCCTTATCATGTTTTTCTATTTCGCAGTGTAATACCCTAAAATTGGCACCTAATAAATTTAATTGATTTTGGTGCATTATCTTCAATTTTACATCTCCAAAGTCCTAGTTTCCTAGGCAATTTTCTCTCTCCTACTTGACTTAATTCGACTTGATGTCAATTGCAAAGACCTTAATTGCATTAATCAAATATTAAAATTAATTCCTAAAGTCTTCGACTTATATTAGCTAAGTTACCCCTATGATAATTTAATTTAATCCTAAAGTCCTAAGTGCTTAGAATTAAATTAAAATCTACCCCCTTTAGCTAATTACCCATAAAAAGGAATTAATAATTACTTGTTATTTGAATGGACACTCATTTTTGAATTAATAATTCAAGATATTCGAAAAGTCCCCTATGTGGCAAATTCCATTCTTTTAATTAAGTAATTCAATGCATTTTTGTCTCAAATGGAAATGAAGGGTCAGGAGTTTCAAATCAAGAACCCCTTCATCCTCTTCCCAGGCTTGCTTATTTAATGGACCTCATTTCTTCATTCGAAGAGGCAGTTTTTGAGAGTAATTAAACTATAGTTGTTTTGTGTCTCAATTCTATCAATTCAAAGCTTTTATTGCATTAGAATAATTTTCTCATTTTAGCATAGTATTGCATTCTCATATTGGATTAATTTGCTTACATACTCATAGTTTAGTATCATATTTCTTTTAAGCTATTTAGATTAAAATTACACTTCATACCTCTTTCAAGTTATTAGTAATTGCATCTCAATTCTTAGATTAAATTGCATATTCATCTTAGTTTAATTTCAGTTTTACTCATTTTCATAGCTCTTGGAAAATCCTCCGTTGTGGGATTGGTCTCATGGTTGTTGGCTCTCGTTTTGAGAGTAATTAAACACTCCGTCCACATAGGAGGCAACAGGTCGATTCAATCGATGTTGTGAGATGGACAATTCATGTTCATACTCGCCATCTCATGATTGAGCAATGACTATGTTGCGTTTGTGCCTGATTTAGAGGTCCACATTCAGACACATATGCAGAAGCTCAAAAAAGGGAAGTTGCGAAGTAGCGAACATTTCGCTATTTCGCATGGGGCACCAAAAGGAGGTCGCGATATAGCAAAGCTTCGCTGTTTTGCAGACATCAAGAGAAAGACATCGCGAAATGGCGATGTCACCATTTCACCGAGACTAGAAGAAGAGGTTTGCGAAATAACGAGACTGTTGATAAAGATTGCGGAACATAAATATAATTATGGGCTTGGAAAATGAATTGTGAAGCACCAGAAGGGGTATTTACATCATTTATAGATCATTTATCCATTGTATACCCCTAAAATAGCCTTACAATACCTCTAAAAGGCCTAAACAAATTGTAAAATGGCGATTAATTACATAAACTAAGGCAATTTCGGGATTGGGAATTATTTTTTATTTAAAAGAGGGATGTCTTTTCACCTTCAAGGGATGTTTTGAAACGGTCTGAAGCTTGTTTGCATCCTTTCGTTTTGTATAAGAAGGGATACCAAGACCATTTGACGGGGGGGGGGGGGGGGGGATATAATAGAATAGAATAAGGCATCAAATCCAGCTTTTCTGTCGGAAATTATGGTATGAAAGTTGTTTTCTTATCAGATCAGTCCTCTGTAATTATTGATTTGAAAATCAATTGCCATCTTTAAATCTTATATAGAAAGGTTATTTGTCCTTCATGTTAATTTGATCATCAAAAGGCATTTGCGAAGTTGTTGTCCTTTTGCTTTTTGTCTAATTGGCTTTCTGAAATAGAAATTAAAATTAATTGGACTAGTTAATGTGTTGTATACTTAATTATTCTACATTGATAGGATTGGGTGGTTGATGGTATATATATAGGATACAAAACTGTCTTATAGCGTTGTACATGAAGGTTTGATAAGAAGTGACTCTATTGCCCAATTTGGATAAGGGACTGGTCTTTTATTATTTCAGAGAACAAGGGTTTTTATTTCATTATCAAATTCATTTTATCGTCAAGCAAGTAGAAGATTAATTAAAGTAAAGAAGTAGGAGATAATCAGAATTAGGATATATAAGAAGATAGAAGTTAGAAGTAAGAAGCAAAGCAGGAGAAGCATACATTATTTTCAACTCTCATGCTAGGTTAGAATAATCCATAAAGAAAGTTAATTAAATTTGCCAGGAATACATTGAAGTGATTGTTTTAAAGAAGTAAGTCAAGATGATCATTAGGTGCACCCGCCATGGTTTGGCAGAGCCAAAAGAGTAGAGGAATTAGCCCTTCTTGGGTGATTCCTGTTTGTTGGCCATAATTGTATCTTCGGGATTATAAATGTTGAAAATTTGTGCCTTTCTCTAAATTGCAGTTTTGAGACCCAACAGGTACATCAAAACAAAATGGGCCTTCATAGTTGAAATATAAGTTAGATTCACCCATGCCTTAGACCTTGTCAAAACATTCTATAGCACAAGAGACTACTACTCCCATTAGAACAAACTATGCTATTTTTCTACAAAGTTGGAGATGAAGGCAATCTCTCTAAATAGAAAACTATACTAATTTTTCAACTATGCACCAAACTTTTTGGGATCATTTGAATGAGATTGAACTACGTTACCAGGTCCCTGCATGGATACCTCAAGTCTCGGTTTGGTCCAAAAAGTCTAGTTTTGGATGTGATTCCCTATGGGTTCAGACAGGGTCCAACCCATAGATTGTGGGTTCAGCCCTGTTGAACTGGGCGAACTTAGAGTATTTTGGGGTCTGTAGCAAAACCCAGCCTGTATATGAGTGTTTTTAATTTTTTTTTGACTTTTCAATTTTTTTTGCTAAAAAGGTCAAATTGACCCGCCAACCCTAACTTATGCATTTGTGAATGAATGACAAAACTGTCTCCTTTGTTGAACTTTCTTTTTTTGCTTGCCATTGCTCAAGGAGAGTTGAAGATTGATTGTTGCATGCTTTAAGCTAGTTTTGGTGCTATTCCCATACGGTTGCAATAGTTGATTTGTTCTCAAAGACATTGAAGAGGAAGATTTCAACAAAAGAGGTAGGTTTTTGTTGTTCTTTGTTTTTTTTAAAAAATTTCCTTGCATTCTTTTCCGAATTGAAATGAACTCTCTAGTTTTGTTTTATTTTTTTGTTTTGGTTTGTGGCTTTATGCTAGCTCATGTCGTTTATAGAATGGCAAGTGCCTCTAGCGTTGGGAATTGGTCCCGATTTAAAATAGACCCCAATTCTTTTATATGGAAATATGTGGAAATGACAACTACAAGATGGAGGAGTTTTCACTTGGATTTGTAGCCATTGCAAAGAACAATATAACAACTCATATAGTTGAGTGAAAGCACATTTGTTCTTATCCCTCAAAAGGCATCAAATTTTATAGAGGTAAGCCAAAATCTAAGCGTCTTCTTGCAGAGGAAATAGTAATGAAATATATTGAAGACCAAGCAAAAATAGACAAAGTAGTTGGGAGAATAACTACATCTCATCCTTGTAGTTGGGAGAATAGCTACATCTCATCCTTTGGAAAAGTTTAAGAAAGGATTAAAAGCCTACCAATCAATTTTCAATCTTGAACTTGTAGAGGACCATCCATTCTTGCCTATGCCTCAAGAAGAACTAGTGTCATAAGAGAGCAAAGGGACCCTTGGAAACAACATTTCACAATAAGAGTAGAGAGATTGCCGAGCAAGACATAGCTAGATGTGTCTATGCTAATGGATCAACATTTAATGTTGTTTGTTGACCTTATTGACAAAAAATGGCGAGATTGATTAATGAGGCTCCAAAGGAGTTCAAGGGCTTGGTTTATGAGAAGGTGCAAACTTCCTTATTGGATAGAGAGGTGACCATTTTGTCTAATGGATGGAAAGATGCACGAAATCACCCTTTGATCAATGTTATTGTAGTGTCCTTGAAAGGTAATGTCCTTGAAAGGGGCGGTGTTTTTGAGAGCAATGGATTATGAAGGGCAAGTGAAGGACAGTTTATTTATTGCCAACATTCTTTGCAAAGCCATTGAGGAAGTTGGCCCTCGAAATGTTGTTCAAGTTGTTAAGATATAGCTTCATTCGTATATATATATATATATATATATATATATATATATATATATCTTATACTATACTATACATTGTTAATAATAAAGAGTTGTAATTTATATTGTTATTATCATATTATCATTATTATATTTATAATATAATAATGATAATATCATAATACAATATTATGATATTACATTAATATTGATCGAACTATGTTCGATATCTATCATAATTATTAGCATTGACTATTAAGTCGAATAAATGAATGAACGGCACTAAACATAATTATTGAGACAGCCGACTACACTAATGTAAGTCGCTGCTTACATTAGTGCTAGCAACTGTTGTTAATAGTCGCTAGCACTAATGTAACCAGCGACCATGGGACGTGCCCTTTCATTTGAAGGGACATAATGTTTGCTGTATTCCAATCGTCAGCATATATATGTATGCTGTGATCGCATGGATAATACAATCAATTACATAGTTCATTGCTATTATCACCTGCGGTCACAGCATATAATATAATGTATTCAGTATAAATATAAAAGCATCACAGTATATTTATGTATCAGAACAGTCATTTATCAGTATATATAAAACAATAAATTATATTCCCAAGATCTGATTTCCTAACATGGTATCAGAGCAGAGTTAAATGGAATTAATTCTGAATTATTATTTGATAGGAATACAAAACAAAAATATTATTTAAAGGAGAAGAGTCATCACAAATTATCAAAATGACCACCGGAATCAGGATGGAGGACAGATTGGAAGGAGCATCAAATTTTCTATCATGGAAAATTAGAATCACCACACTTTTACAAGAACTGGAATTAGAATTTTTCGTAGAAACGGAAAAAGAAATGCATTCGAGACGAAGCAGAGAAAACAACTTGGAAAAGGAGGAACAATAAAGTTAAGAAATTAATTGTTGATTCAGTTAAAGATTCTATTCTCCCAAGTATAGCAAGATTAGCAACAGCATATGAGGTTTTTAAGAAAATTCAAGAAACGTATGAGATAAACAATACAAGTCGAATATTAACCTTGAAGGAACAACTATTGACCATAAAGATGAATAAAGGTGAAACAGTTACATCTTATTTGCTGAGAATTGCTGAAATATGAGATCAACTATTCTCCATTGGTAACACTATAGAAGACATGGAATTATCTCTAATAGCACTAAGGGGATTACCAACATCCTGGGATAATTTTATTCAATGCATAAGCACATGTCCACCTCTACCAAAATTTGATCAACTTAAGAATGACTGTACTCAGGAAGAATCAAGACTTATTACCAGAGGAATAGGTCTAAAGAAAGAGGGAGAAACACAAGCACTCAACACAAAGTCCCACAACAAAAAGAGAAAATCCTTTAAAAGAAAGAGGGGATTCAAAAGAGATTTTTCTAAAATCCAATGTTACAAATGTGATAAATATGGGCACACTCATCGACATTGTCCTGAAAGGCAAAAGACTCAAGCCACCATAGGTGAAGCAAAATAAATTCCACTCTTCTTTACAGCTCTCTCAAGTGAACTAAATTCCAATAATAGAACTTGGATAATTGATAGTGGTGCATCAAGACATATAATCGGATTCAAAAATCAGTTTGAGACACTTGAAAATTATTCAATCGAAGAAGTGACTATTGGGGATAACTCCACCTACCCAGGGAAAGGAATAGGGACCTGTACCATAAAGATAAAGAATGGAGTATCTCTACAACTAAAAGATGTTCTATTTGTATCTGGAATCAAAAGAAACTTAGTCTCTATATCAGGACTAGCAGACCAAGGATTTCGGGTCACCTTTAATAAAGACAAAGTTCTATTATGGCCTAAGAATTCAAATATGAAGAATGCTACAATCATAGGCACAAGAGATGGTAGTCTTTATAAAATATGTAATGATCAAAAATCTGCACTAACTCATGAAATCACAAATCACAATGAATTATGGCATAAGAGGTTGGGACATCTAAGGTATAATGCTCTACCTTTAATAAACAAGATTACTACGGGTCTTCCACACTTTAAAAATAATCATTTTGGCATTTGCAAAGGTTGTGCACTAGGAAAGAATATAAAAGGGTCTTTCCCTACAAGTGAGCACAAATCTAAAGTAATCTTAGAATTAATTCATACCGATTTATGTGGACCCATGTCAACACTTTCATTAACAAGATCACTATACCATATTATTTTTGTTGATGACTATTCTCGGAAAACTTGGATATACTTTCTTAAGGTTAAAGAATCAAGTGAGGTACTATCTAAATTCAAAGAATTTAAAGCGTTAGTAGAAAATCAAACAGATAAAAGAATAAAAGTATTAAGATCAGACAATGGAGGTGAATACAAATCTGACATATTTAAAGAATTTTGTAATTCTGTTGGGATTAAGAGGGAGTATACTGTACCGTATAATCCTCAATAGAACGGAGTAGCAGAAAGGAAGAATAGATCCATAATCGAAGCAGCAAAAGCCATGATGCTCGATCAAAACCTTCATACTTCTTTTTGGGCAGAAGCTTCAAATACAACAGTATATATTCAAAATTGGTGTCCACACTCCATATTAGAAAACATAACACCAGAAGAAGCATTTACAGGGATCAAACCAGACCTAAGTCATCTTAGGATATTTGGATGTCTCGTATACATTCATGTACCTAAAGAGAAGAGGACTAAACTAGAACCATCAGGTAAAAGAGGCATACTTGTTGGTTATAGTGAAAACACAAAAGGGTATCGAATCTATATTCCAGGACAAAAATCTATTGAGATGAGTAGAGATGTAAAATTTGTTGAAAATAACACATTTAAAAACCTTGAAGAAGATAACATCTTGGAGATAGAAGAAGATCTCACTGCTGAAATTGAGAGGGAGGATATAGAAGAACCTGAATCTCCTGTCATTGAAAATGAGAATACTGATGTAATCAATGGTAAGAAAAGGCCATTATGGGCAAGGCAAATAATTAAAGAAAATAATGTAGAACCTAATGAAATATCTCATGAGAGTAAAAGGACAAGAACTCAAAAATGTTATGCAGCTCTTATAACAGAAATCAATAAATCAAAACCATCAAATCCAAAGGAGGCATTATCTAATCAAGCATGGAGAGAGGCAATGATTGAAGAATATCAATCTATAATAAAGAATGGAGTATCTCTACAACTAAAAGATGTTCTATTTGTATCTGGAATCAAAAGAAACTTAGTCTCTATATCAGGACTAGCAGACCAAGGATTTCGGGTCACCTTTAATAAAGACAAAGTTCTATTATGGCCTAAGAATTCAAATATGAAGAATGCTACAATCATAGGCACAAGAGATGGTAGTCTTTATAAAATATGTAATGATCAAAAATCTGCACTAACTCATGAAATCACAAATCACAATGAATTATGGCATAAGAGGTTGGGACATCTAAGGTATAATGCTCTACCTTTAATAAACAAGATTACTACGGGTCTTCCACACTTTAAAAATAATCATTTTGGCATTTGCAAAGGTTGTGCACTAGGAAAGAATATAAAAGGGTCTTTCCCTACAAGTGAGCACAAATCTAAAGTAATCTTAGAATTAATTCATACCGATTTATGTGGACCCATGTCAACACTTTCATTAACAAGATCACTATACCATATTATTTTTGTTGATGACTATTCTCGGAAAACTTGGATATACTTTCTTAAGGTTAAAGAATCAAGTGAGGTACTATCTAAATTCAAAGAATTTAAAGCGTTAGTAGAAAATCAAACAGATAAAAGAATAAAAGTATTAAGATCAGACAATGGAGGTGAATACAAATCTGACATATTTAAAGAATTTTGTAATTCTGTTGGGATTAAGAGGGAGTATACTGTACCGTATAATCCTCAATAGAACGGAGTAGCAGAAAGGAAGAATAGATCCATAATCGAAGCAGCAAAAGCCATGATGCTCGATCAAAACCTTCATACTTCTTTTTGGGCAGAAGCTTCAAATACAACAGTATATATTCAAAATTGGTGTCCACACTCCATATTAGAAAACATAACACCAGAAGAAGCATTTACAGGGATCAAACCAGACCTAAGTCATCTTAGGATATTTGGATGTCTCGTATACATTCATGTACCTAAAGAGAAGAGGACTAAACTAGAACCATCAGGTAAAAGAGGCATACTTGTTGGTTATAGTGAAAACACAAAAGGGTATCGAATCTATATTCCAGGACAAAAATCTATTGAGATGAGTAGAGATGTAAAATTTGTTGAAAATAACACATTTAAAAACCTTGAAGAAGATAACATCTTGGAGATAGAAGAAGATCTCACTGCTGAAATTGAGAGGGAGGATATAGAAGAACCTGAATCTCCTGTCATTGAAAATGAGAATACTGATGTAATCAATGGTAAGAAAAGGCCATTATGGGCAAGGCAAATAATTAAAGAAAATAATGTAGAACCTAATGAAATATCTCATGAGAGTAAAAGGACAAGAACTCAAAAATGTTATGCAGCTCTTATAACAGAAATCAATAAATCAAAACCATCAAATCCAAAGGAGGCATTATCTAATCAAGCATGGAGAGAGGCAATGATTGAAGAATATCAATCTATAATAAAGAATGATGTCTGGGACATAGTACCTAGACCTAAAAATAAAACCGTTGTCTCTTCTAGATGGCTATTCAAAACTAAATATGCTCCTGACGGAAGTATTGAGAAGCATAAAGCTCGGTTTGTTGCTAGAGGATTCTCATAGAAAGCAGGTATTGATTATGAAGAAACATTTGCCCCTGTAGCTCGGTATACATTAGTCAGAACCATTATTGCTATAGCAGCATCTAAAGGGTGGAAGATACACCAGATGGACGTGAAAACGACATTCCTAAATGGCACCATTGAAGAAGAACTATACTTAGAGCAGCCAGAAGGGTTCATTATACATGATGCATCAAAATATGTTTGCAAACTCAAGAAAGCACTATATGGGTTGAAACAAGCTCCCAGAGCTTGGTATGAAAGGATAAACAGCTATCTATCAAAATTAGGATACTCTAAAAATGATGCAGATCCTAACATTTACTTTAAGATAACAAATGGCAACATGGTTATTTTAGTTCTTTATGTAAATGATCTTTTAATAAAAGGAGAAGATCATCTTATTGCAAAATGTAAGCAAGAACTCACTGTTGAATTTGACATGAAAGATCTAGGACTCTTACATTATTTCTTAGGGTTGGAAGTGTTTCAAAAGGAAGGCTATATTCTGCTAAATCAACAAAAATACACTGTTGATATTCTAACCAGGTTTGGAATGATGGAATGTAAACCTTTATCCACACCTATGGAAACAAATTTGCACAAACTCAAAGTTGAAGCAGAAGAGTCTGAACCCTCTGATCCTACATTGTATAGAGAAATTGTTGGCTCTCTTATGCACTTGGTGAACACTAGACCTGACATCTGTTATGCAACCAATGTTGTGAGTCACTTTATGTGTGAGCCCAAGGAAATACACTTAATGGCAGCTAAGCATATCTTGAGATATCTACGAGGCTCTATTGGATTTGGGCTAAAGTATGAAAAGGTAGAAATCAATCTTCAAGGGTATTCTGATTCTGATTGGGCTGGAAGTACTACCGATCGAAAAAGCACTACAGGGTGTTGTTTCAGTCTTGGTTCGGCTATGATTTCTTGGTTCAGTCGAAAACAGTCAGCAGTAGCATTAAGCTCCACTGAAGCTGAATATATGGCAGCATCCATGGGAGCACGTGAAGCAGTATGGTTAAGAAAGCTATTATTTGGATTGTTTGGAAAACCTCTAGATCCAACTGTGATTCATTGTGACAATCAAAGTTGTATCAAGTTATCTGTTAATCCAGTTTTTCATAACAGGTCCAAACATATTGAGATTCCATATCATTACATAAGAGATATGGTAGAGAGAAATATCATAAGGCTAGATTAGATTAGTACTGAAGAACAGAGTGCTGATATTTTCACTAAGCCACTGGCAAAACTGAAGATAGAATACTTCAGAAACAAACTTGGCATGATCAAGGTTTGATGTATGGTTTAAACCCCTCTTATTTATAAGTTGTTTATTCATGAATAAATGTAAAAAATGTGTATATTGCAATATTGTGTAAATGATCATTTGTGTGTGGGTTAACATTTCAAGGTGACGATCTTGTAAATGGTTAACCAAAGTGTCAAGATAGACTACTTAATTGTGTGTCCCGATTGTGCAGAGATCTTGACTCTTGTTATTACTGGATGTGTAATAACGAAACCATATCATGATAGACTACTTCATTGTGTGTCCCAAATGTGCGGAGATCATGATATTCAAGTCTATTTTCATGACGAGACTACATTAACTTGTGCGTCCCGAATTGGCGGATGTCATGATAGACTTTTGATATTTAATACTCACTCGCTAAGAGGGAGTGTTAAGATATAGCTTCATTCGTATATATATATATATATATATATATATTATACTATACTATACATTGTTAATAATAAAGAGTTGTAATTTATATTCTTATTATCATATTATCATTATTATATTTATAATATAATAATGATAATATCATAATACAATATTATGAGATTACATTAATATTGATCGAACTATGTTCGATATCTATCCTAATTATTAGCATCGACTATTAAGTCGAATAAATGAATGAATGGCACTAAACATAATTATTGAGACAGCCGACTACACTAATGTAAGTCGCTGCTTACATTAGTGCTAGCGACTGTTGTTAATAGTCGCTAGCACTAATGTAACCAGCGACCATGGGACGTGCCCTTTCATTTGAAGGGACATAATGTTTGCTGTATTCCGATCGTCAGCATATATATGTATGCTGTGATCGCATGGATAATACAATCAATTACAGAGTTCATTGCTATTATCACCTGCGGTCACAGCATATTATATAATGTATTCAGTATAAATATAAAAGCATCACAGTATATTTATGTATCAGAGCAGTCATTTATCAGTATATATAAAACAATAAATTATATTCCCAAGATCTGATTTCCTAACACAAGTTGTAATAGACAATGCCAACAATTGTTGGGCTGCTGGGTTATTGGTTGAGAAATGCTATGCACACATTTTTGGGATGCCTTGTGCTGTCCACTCACTCAATCTAATGCTGTAAAAAATTGGAAACAAAGTTGATTGGATCAAACAGGTGTATGCTAATGTTGAGGAGATCAAAATGTTTATCACCAACCACCATATGTCACAAGACTTGTTTAGACAATTCTTGAAATTGGAATTGTTGAAGTTAAATCATTTAAATTTTCAAAATATGAATAGTAATTTTTTTGTTTTCAATGATAATTTTTATTATCTTGATTTTGAAATAGGTTGGTGAGATCCATTTCACCTCCAACACACTTGTTTTGAGATGCCTTGTGAAGGTTCTTGAGGCACTATCTACGATGGCAGTTAGCCCTAATTGGCACATATGGAGGCAATCTAGCACTACAAGGGTAGCAAACATCAGGGCAATATTACTAGATGTCTCTTGGTGGGATTGTGCTGAGTACCATTGAAATTCACTTAGCATATATTAAACATGATCCGTTAAACAAATATGGATAGGCCTTGCTTGGGTGAGGTATATGATGGCATTGACTCAATGATTGATGAAATGAAGGTCATCATAAATGAAAAAGAGCAAGATGCTTAAGAAACATTCTTCAAGGAACTACAAAAATCATGGTGGAGAGATGGAACAAAATGACTACTCCTTGCATCTCCTTGCCTTTGCATTGAGTCCCAAGTACTATAATCAACACCTCCTTACTGGCACAAAAGTTGTCCCATATAGAGATCCTAAAGTTGCTCAAGTGTACAAGGCAGCCCTTCATAGACTCTTTCACCAAGACATACCGCTTGTAGTGAGGATTCAATTCATGAGTTTTGCAAGCACAAATGATTGTGGTCTTGAAGCTCTTTGGGACAAGCATAGGGTTGATGCTGAGAAATGGTGGTACTTCCATGGAGAATCATACCAACACCTACAACCTCTTGCTATCTATATTTAATTGCAAGTAAGTTTTTAACTTGTAAGATTCTTGTTGATGAATTTATATTTAAATGCTTTATTCATAACTCTTTAACTTTCTAATTTCAAAATTGAAAATCTTGATAGGTTGCTTGTTCATCAGCACTTGAGAGGAATTGGATCGCTTACTCCTTCATCCACTCAATAAAGTGCAATAGGCTACACTCCAAGAAGGCGGATGACTTGGTCTTTGTGCATTCAAACCTGCGGCTAAAGGCTACACACAGAGAAAATACCTACAAACAAGGGAAGACAAAGGAGTGAGATATTGATCCAGAGCATGCAGCGTTGGATGATTTAGTTTCCCGCCTTGCTGCACTTGGAGTTGATGATGACAATGAGCTAACTAGTGATCATGAGGCTAAGAATGTTGTGGTTCTTCTAATCAACCACAGCATACTGATATGGAGGATGATGATATTTTTGATGACCCATATGATATTTGATCAGTGATGGCAGATTGTTAACAGTTGACATTATTATTTTTGAACTAAAACATTTAATATGGTTGTCTATTTTGGCATTTTGCTTTGTTATTTGAACTAAAACTTTAATATATATGGTGGTGTATTTTGCTGTTACTTGACTATTAGCATAGTGGTGCATTGTCAACATAACTACTGCTGCATTATGTATATATTTTTTATTTTTTTATTTTTTTATATCTTTTGTATGGACGAATCCAAATAGAACCCAAACCCCCCAAAAAATTTTGCCCAAACCTAAGAACCCGAACTTTGAAGTCGAATCTGATCCTAAATTGGAACCAGCAACTTAGATATTGAATCAAAGAAACAAATAAATTAAAATAATATGCACACATTACCAAAAGTGGGTCGCTAGGAATCAAAAAGTACATTTAGTTTTTAATAGAGAAGTGCTAAGGTAAAATCTGCATCAGTATAAACTTATGCATCATCAAGCCAAATAATTAAGCCCTCCTAAACCTGTCTATGCTCAGGAAGTGTGTCCCAAATTCCAATAAATTCACTTGTTGAGAACCCTCTTTTCAAAATCCTCTTTCAAAATTAAGCATATCAACATCATACATATTATAGAAGAAAGAGAACACAAGCCTTTAGTCAACAATCAACATTTCTAACTTATACTATTTTTGGGTAGATGTGAACGCTCAGAATTCAACCATTTGTTAAATGGTTGAGAAATGGGGCAGGGACAAGGAAGATGTAGAAGTGCAAAGGGTAAGTGTGGCGTAGTACATAATTCAGACTTATTTTTGGTTCTGAATAGAAAGCAGCATTGGGGGGGTTTAGCACAGTGACACCTTTTTTTAATTTTATATATGGACTTTTTATGCTTTTATCCAATTTAATACATGTTCTTTATTTCTCTACAGTTTAGTAACATACTTTAGCTGCTCTGTTGTTTCTCTTTTCTGAAGGAACATGCACCCATTATAGGCTGCCAGTTACCTTGAAAACATTCTTTTTAGTTGTTACGATGAAAACATTCTCATGTTTTGTCTTTAGCATTTTTATTTTAATTTAATTTAGTTCTGAATACAGGTTTACCACTTATTTATAGTGATTATCATGTTAATTTTTGAACTCTTTAATGTTTAACTTGCCCTTTGTTGTTTTTTGTGTCTCCAAAATGATCGAACAGGCTGAGAATACATTTGGCGATATAATGGATAAGATAGTAGTTGATCTTGGTTGTGGATGCGGGACTTTGGGTTTGGCAGCTATGCTAATGGGTGCAGAGTAAGGCCTTCTATTATCTCTTTCTGTTTCGCCTTCTTTTAGGAGAGATTCATGAATTTGGCTAATGTAAAACTTACAAGGGAGTGACTGAATGCGTCTTTATGAAGATGGTTTTCGTCACTTTTATTCTTGAATATGTATGAATATATTCTGTTTGAGATTTCTTACATTGCTGTTTTGATTTATCTATTGATGTAATCTCTTATTGCATTGTGCACCTATCATATGCAAAACCACAAGATGAAAGAACATTGGATGATGACATGAAATGGCAGTAATTGCGTACCATTTTGTATAAATGTTGAATGAATGATGCCAAGCACAATAATATAGGGTAGTCAAATTAAGAAGATACAGGAGAAAAACATCAAATACATTGCAAGGCTATGCGGGTGAATGCAGGTGTAGTGAAGCATATAAGTAGTGGACGGAGAATAGTTACTAGAGTTGTATGTCTTTGGTACAAATTTAATAAAATTATTTGACTTGTATTTTCAAGAGTAGATGATAGACAGATATTATATTAATCTCAAGATGAAAAAGTGGTCAATTGGTTCACAAAAATATTAGCATTAATCCATATCTATATTTTGGAAGAAATCTTCTGATGTTTTCCATTTAGAAGGAAAAGATGTGCTAGGCCAACACACAAGTTTTGAATAGGATCTTGTTATACTGTTTAGAAGACTTACCAAGATATGTCTCCTGTGTAGATGAGCTAATCTTTGCTGACCCTTGGTGTCGGACTCTTGATTTGAATCAAATCTTGCGAGAATCCACAACTTGAGGATTCTTGCATATCATAGTTTGAAAATCAACATCAAAATAAGGAATCAAGCTCAACTTCTCTTGGAGTAGAAAATTATAGGAATCCATATTCTAGTGTTAAAATTTCTTCATAAGGGCTTTGGTGAAGTCCTAAGTGAAATGGCATGCTCCTATAGAAGCAAAAAGTGGTTGATTGGTACTTAGAATGGGAAATTTGGGATACGGTAGTCATGTAGAGCATTTTTAGGGGTTTTTTGCCATTTTTAGATGAATATCAAAGAGGGGACCCTTAGAAACACTCACAAACTAGAAGGGAGAAGTCAAGAGTTTGTCTTGTATGTTTTTTCATTAAAGTTGCAGAGTGAAAAAAGAATCTAAATGTACAGCAACATTTAGTCAATTTGGCTCCTATAGTCTTTGGTACACTAATACAACCTGGAAATAATTTCCCTAATTATATGATTGCAGCAAGGCAGTTAATGAAAACATGATGGTGCATCCCTTTGGCTTTGGTGACAATTCATGGGTGATGGTGTGGGGCAGTTTTCTCTATTTGACCAAGAATTGGAGCAGAGCATGTGATGGTGGTAAACAAAGTGGGTGCATTCATAGTTTCAAGATTTGCTAGGACTCACCCAGTTTTGGTGGGTCCCAAGTTGAGCAGTACAAACAGAGGCCTAAGAACTCATGACTTGGGCACGTAGCGAGTCTCAATCGGTAGACTTAGCTAGTTCTATGAGAACGAGGAAAAAATAAAGCATATAGAATTGAAAATGCTTAAATGTAAAAGAGTGTAAGTCAAGCATTGTTTTGGAAGGTTTAGAGGACTTTTGGAGGATGGTAAATGTCAATAAAATGATGAAAAATTGTTCTTTGCCCTAACGCCCATTCTAGGACGAGTTGGAAAGAGAATGACCGATTATTACACCAATCACTTACAATTCGAGGGCGTCGACCGAACTATCTCCTCCACCATAGAATAGTAGGGGCATCTGCCATGACAGTTTGCGGGCTCTCAAAGACTTTAGTTTAGGCTGCCCCTAACAGGGTGCCCCAAATCCTTGCTGTGGTTTTACAAAACAAAAAAATGAAAATCATTTTGAGCCATGTTGGATGGAAGAACAACTGTTCATTCTTTTGACTCTTTCCCAAGAAAATTTCCGCTATTAAATTAGATTTATAATTATAGCTTGTTAAGTCAAACCCTATTTAAGTAGTGCTCCTGAGGCTGTAGCAGCATTTGCAAACTTGCCTTAGATATGCATGACTCCATGTAGGGCTAGTAATGTTGGGTTGAGGGATACAAATTCCTTTCTTCCATACTTCATGACTCCATATTGTAAATTTTGTTTTTCTTATGCCGGGGATATCACAATCCACGAGTTTTGCATGCGTAGAACACTTGACAATATTTATATATTTAAAATGTTGTTTCCTTTATTTAAAATCCACTTTATACTCATGACCAATGTATGCTTGTGCTTGCGAGCAAAGTATCTTCGTTTTGATTAGTTTATTGTGTCTTTAGCATTTATTTTTTTGAAGGCTGCATGATAATAATTTTATATCCTTAAAAATTTCTGTATTTGATGGTTTTTTCAATTTGCTCAGTTTGAGTCTGGGTCAAATTAGCTTGCCTAGTTTGAGCCTTCTAACTATGGGTGCAAGACAGCTATGGGGAATTGGCAGATAATCATGCTCAAATGACCCAAATTATTGACACTTTTTATATTTAGAATTTTTTAAAGCTAACTAGATTAACCTTAAATATAAGTCAACAATCACTTAATATATCGAAGAAACATGACAATTGCATTATAACCTATTAGAGAAATAAAACTCAGAATTCTATATTAGCAAAAGTCAATCAAAGTTACAAATATATAGATTGGATGATGATAACTGTGTGCTCTAAATAGCATTCACGGGTTCAACCAAACAACAAATAGATTCATAGGTTTGCTATATATTAATAACAAACCACAAGCAAACACTAACAAAATAAACAAATTACAAACAAACAGCCCATACGGGTAATGATGGAATATCCAACATTCCCCTCTTATTACATCATTATTTTAAAGTACTAATAAGAGAACCCTGAAATGTTTCAAACTTCACATGTGCAAGAGGCTTGGTGAAGATATCAGTACGTTGATCTTGTGTGGAGCAGAATTGAAGCTGAATATTGTTTTGTTGAACATGGTCTTGTATGAAGTGACAATGAACTTCAATATGCTTTGCGCATTAATGAAACATTGGATTATGAACAAGCTCGAGAACACTCTGATTGCCACAATAGAGGATAGTAGGCTGGTTTTGAGGTACCCCCAATCCTTTAATATGTGTTGTAGCCAGATTGCTTCACAAACTGCTGCACTTGCTGCATGATATTCTGCCTCTGTTGAAGAACGAGCGACTGTGGGTTGCTTCTTACTTCCCCAAGAAATAGGACCAAAATCCAAGAAGAAAACAAATCTAGATGTGGATTTTCTATCATCAACAAAATCTGCATAATCTACATCTGTGTATCCTATTAAGAAGAATTGATCACTCCTTTTATATTCCAAACCACGATTCATTGTACCTTGGATATACCTTTGTACTTGTTTTGCTGCTTTCTAATGACAATTTTTTGGATCTTGCATGAATCTTGATAGATAATTAACAACAACACTAATATCAGGTCTGGTGTAATTCAATTAAATCAAATCTCCAATCATCTGTTGATAGAGAGTTGCATTCACCTGAGAAGATGTATCAGTGGTAGATAATTGCAGATCAATTCGATAGGAGTAAACATAGGTTTGGTATCCATCATTCTGAACTTCTCTAGCAATGTCTTGGCATATTTTCTCTATGATACAAAGATATGGTGATTTGTTTGCCATACCTCTAAGCCTAGACAATAGTGTAGTAGCCCGAGATCTGTCATATCAAAAGCTTTCTTGAGATCATTTTTCGTTGTTTCAATCATTTCTTCTGAACTGCCTGTGATAACCACATATACATTAATGATCATAATATCCCACACTTGATCCTTGAGGTAGAGATTGGGATCATATGGATGCCTAGTGAAACCATGTCATAGCAAATGTTCATCAATTTTTATATACTAGGCTCTAGGAGCCCATTTGAGACCATATAGAGACTTGGACAAGTTTCCGGACCTTTTCTACTTTTTTAGGTGAAACATATCCCTCGGGTTGGGTCATATAGACCTCTTCCTTAAGGGCTCCATTTAGAAATGCATTTTTTACATCCATTTGGTATAGTTTCCAACCAAATTTGGCAGCTCAAGAAAATATCATTCTAATGGTCTTAATTTTAGCAGTGAGAGCAAACGTTTTCTCATAGTCAATCCCTTCTTTTTGGGAATAACCCTTGGCTACAAGTCTGGCTTTATGTTTATCTATACTACCATCTGCTTTATACTTAGTCTTAAATATCCATTTACAACCAATAGCTTTCTTACCAGGTGGTAAATCAACAAGCTCCCAAGTGTTGTTTCTCATCAGCGATTGATATTCTGCATACATAGCCTCTTCCCAAGGCTGACTCTAGTGCTTTCTGAACAATAGACAACACAAAATTATCAACAACAGAAGTCATTAAGGCAAAATTTACCTCATTGCGAGCCATACTGCAAGTCCTTGGACCTGAAGTGGAAGTGTCTAGAACACTATCCAATTTTGTACTCAGATGGTATTAGTATACCACTTTGGTAATGGTTTTGTGACATTGGTGGGTGTCAATTGACCACCACCATTCTATTCTCTTTTCCCATCCATGTTGAATATAGGAGCACTGTCTATAGCAGATGATGATGTAGAAGGAGAACTTGGCTCACTCTTCTCATCAAAAATTACATCCCTACTGGACTTCTCTAAAAGTCCTAAACAAGCTACTTGACTTCTCTAAAAGTCCAATTAAAAGTGTTTTTACGATGAAATAGGAAATCAACAAATATTAACTTTTAATGATTGGACCTCCATTTGAGTTAATTCTCATTTGGACATTTCTTATTGCGAGTAAAGTTGATGGATGTTAGCGTTGCTATAAATTAAATCCTCATTTGTTAAATCTAAAATGGTTGATTACTGTTTTTATAACCTATTTATCAAGTCCATTGGCAACATCCTTCTTTGTCTTCTTGTTTTCCTCTAAATGTTGGGCTTTGATAAGAAGAGTCCCATCAACATTGAATAACTTGGAAAGTCTGTCATGTTCAACAGCCTCAAGCCATCCTTGCCTGCTGTATGCTCCACTTTAGACAGTCCCTTTTAGATGGTAATTGGTATACTGTAAGTGGACATTATTGGACATTATTGAACTGTGTTGTAATCTCGCATAATATCCTCTATATGTTTCACCTCTCTGTCCAATAACGAAGTGTGCACCTTATCATAACCTGGGCCCTTGAACCCCTTTGGAGCCTGATTAATGGATCTCACCATTTTTTGCCAATAAGATGAGTGAACAACATTAAATGCCAATCCATTTTCATCTAGCTATGTCTTGCTCGACAATGTCTCTACCCTCATTGTGAAAAGCCATTTTCAAGGGCCCCTTTGCTCTCTTATTTGTCATTGGTTCTTGAGGAATATGCAGGAAGGGATGGTCCTCTACAAGTTCAAGTTTGGAAATTGATGCCATAGAGGCTTTTGATCCTTTTGTAGACTTTTCCAAAGGATGGGGAATTGCTTTCCCAATTGCTTCATCTGCTATCACTTGCTCTTCAATATATTTCATTACAATAGAGTTTGCAAGAAGGCTTTTACCTTGAGGCTCCCCACTAACTTTTGGCTTGCCTACACAAAAGTTAATGCCTTTATGAGGGATAAAACACAAATGTGCTTTCACTCAACTATAAGAGCTGTTATATTGCTCTTTGCAATAGCTACAAATCCAAATGTAGCCTCGCTGTACCATTTCCAGATTTTTTCATAGTGGAGGGTTTGGGTTTGTTTTGAACTAGGAGTTCCCAAAGCTAGAAGCACTTGCCATTCTATGGATCCATAAAGAACATACAAAGCCACAAACCGAAATGAAAAAATAAAACAAAACTGGAGAGTTAATTTCATTTTGTAAAAATATTGCAAGGAAAAAAAAAACCAACAAAAACCTACCTCTTCTGTTGAAATCCTTCCTCTTCAATGTCTCGAGAAGTTCTCAACACTTGCAACCATGTAGGAATAGCACACAAACCAGCTTAGAGCATGCAACAATCAACATTCAGCTCTCCTTGAGCAATGACAAGCAAACTAGAAAGTTCAGCAATGGAGGCAAGAAGTTTTGATTTTCATTCACAAATACATAGCTGAAATAGGTTTCACCTTTGTAGTCTTCTTAGCGGTCAAATTTACGGTTAGGTGGTCGAGTTGACCAAAAAAGGCAAAAAAAAAGGTTAAAAATTTTTGAAAACTGGGCCAAATACCTCTTGGGTTCTTCCATGAATTGGAAAATTTGTGTTGGGTTCTGCCCAGGTTTGGCAGGCCAAACCCACATGTTGTGGGTCGGACCCTGTTCGAACCCGTAGGGTACTGTTTCTGGATCCATACCCGGGATGAATCGGACTGGGACACGGGTCGTTGGTGCAGAACCCGGTACCTTATCTCTCAATCTGTAAATAAGCACATTCTTCATCATAACCTGAGATAACTTTTGGAACATCAGCTAAGGAGGGTCCTGGGTGTGTTGATAGTTCCTAATCTTCTTGGACTATTTTCTTTAACTACTCAGCATTCTGCTGATCTTCTTCTTTGTAGCTTGTTGCAGATCTATATCCTTTCTCTTGTTTCCGATGATAGGAAAATTGGTGGAAGAGTATCTTTCATTTCTTATGGTTTGCTTGTTATTGTCTCCACCATTGTGCTCCCCTTGAATTCGTGTTTACTAGCTTGGTGTGGAATGCAATGCCCCTTTTCGGAATTTTATAATATATACAATTTTTTTGTCCATACAATACTGGTCCAATAATGCAACAATGAACAGTTATAGTAACACACCAAAACCTCCACTAATAATGCAATATGAACAACAATGCAATTATGCCACTTATCAATACTATGAACAGCTATGGAAAATAGTAAGCCACTACACAAATTGAACTATGAACCATAATGCTGGCTACTGCCTTGGGAGGGTACCAATAAGGAACCAGTAATTTGAATAAAATGTTTGCATTGCCAACAAGATGTGTATTTTTAATTTTACAAAACTGTAAAATACTGATATATATATATATATATATATATATATATATATATATATATATGTATGTATGTATGTATGTATGTATGTATGTATGTATGTATGTACACACACACACACACATATATGTGTGTGTATGTATATATATACATATGTTACTGTGTTAGAGTACAATGAGATCAATATACAAAATGGCTACTAAGAAGCCCCAAAATACATCATCATGTGTGTGTGTATATGTATATATATACATATGTTACTGTGTTAGAGTACAATGAGATCAATATACAAAATGGCTACTAAGAAGCCCCAAAATACATCATCATCTCCAAATTTCTATATCAGAATGGAAACATAGGGACAGAAGGGAGCTATGATGTACTGCCGCTATCTAGATCAGCTGGTCCAGGCCCTATTTGAGCTCCTGACTGTCTCACTCCTGCTCCTGGTGGTGGTGCCTGACATATACATATATATATATATATATATAAATATATATTGTTAGTATATTTCAGATTATCACAAGGAATATAACAGTCTATAGAGATCTAACAAAATTAAGCACAGGATATAGAAAAGTAAACACAAGAAAGGCGAGATGTTACCTGGATTTGAAGCCCTTATGTTGCCTACAAATCTGCTCTTGGATGCTTCTAAGTTCGGATATATTCCACCTTGGATCTGAACTTATACAGTCCCAAATTTGCACCAAGTGTGAATTTGTCTCTTGTGGATTTGAGCATCAAACCCTATGCAATACTGATCAGATTTGACTACATATATAATTGCACTCCAAGATCAGATGTAAGTCTGATCCAAAACATTGCTGAGAGTACAATATATATCACAATATATATATATTCCATAATCCTCAAATTAGATCGCAGGTTATTAATTGCAGCCTTTATCTTTGATAATTTCGCCCTTCAAGTCTTGCACATCATACTGAATTCTTACTCCAGGCAGATCAGATAATTCGCTGCCTTAAGAAGGATATTGATCTGCATTTGCATCTTGATCTCTGCCCCAGAAATTTGCCCTTAGAAGATCGATCCTTGAAGGAGGGAAGCACGTTATGTTTTTGGTACTCTTCTCCTCAAGAATCGGTCTGCTTATATATGCCAATGGAATGCCTCCTCAAGAGGCCGACTTAGGTAATTTAAATAATAAATAAACTTGCCCAAGAGGCCGACTTGGGCCCTTTCTAGTCTTTATTTAATTAAACCATTCAGCATATAAAATTGATTTATTCATAAACAATAAATATTAAATATTTCCTTATATTTAATATTATTATTTATATATCGAATTATAATAATAAATATATACTCTATATATTTATTATCATCATCCAAGGCATAAGATATTTTGCCGTAAAGGCCATAATCTCAACATATATATTTTGTTAAGATATAGCGTCATTCGTATACATACATACATACATATATATATATATATATATATATATATATATATATATATCATACTATTCTATACATTGTTAATAAAGAGTTGTAATTTATATTGTTATTATCATATTATCATTATTATATTTATAATATAATAATGATAATATCATAATACAATATTATGATATTACATTAACATTGATCAAACTATGTTCGATATCTATCATAATTGTTAACATCGACCATCAAGTCGAATGAATGAACATTGAGACAGCCGACTACACACTAATGTAAGTCGCTGCTTACATTAGTGCTAGCGACTGTTCTTAACAGTCGCTAGCACTAATGCAAGCAGTGACTATGGGTCGCGCCCCTTCAACTGTGAAGCGACACATTGCTTGCTGTCATCCGATCATCAGCATATATATATGTATGCTGTGATCGCATGGATAACACAATCAATAAAAGAAGTTCATTGCTGTTATCACCTGCAGTCATAGCATATAATATAATCAGTATAAATATAAAAAGCATCACAGTCTACTTATATATCAGAACAGTCATTTATTAGTGAACATAAAACAATAAATTATATTCCCAAGATCTGATTTCCTAACATGGTATCAGAGCAGAGTTAAAGGGAATTAATTCTGAATTATTATTTGATAGGAATACAAAACAAAAATATTATTTAAAGGAGAAGAGTCATCACAAATTATCAAAATGACCACCGGAATCAGGATGGAGGATAGATTGGAAGGAGCATCAAATTTTCTATCATGGAAAATTAGAATCATCACGCTTTTACAAGAATTGGAATTAGAATCTTTCATAGAAACAGAAAAAGAAATGCCCATAGACGAAGCAAAGAAAACGACTTGGAAAAGGAGGAACAATAAAGCTAAGCAATTAATTGTTGATTCAGTTAAAGATTCCATTCTTCCAAGCATAGCAAGATTAGCAACAGCATATGAGGTCTTTAAGAAAATTCAAGAAACGTATGAGATAAACAATACAAGTCGAATATTAACCTTGAAGGAACAACTATTGACCATAAAGATGAATAAAGGAGAAACAATTACATCTTATTTCCTGAGAATTGCTGAAATACGAGATCAACTATTCTCCATTGGCAACACTATAGAAGACATGGAATTATCTCTAATAGCACTAAGGGGATTACCAACATCCTGGGAGAACTTTATTCAATGCATAAGCACACGTCCACCTCTACCAAAATTTGATCAACTTAAGAACGACTGTACTCAGGAAGAATCAAGACTTATTACCAGAGGAATAGGTCTAAAGAAAGAGGGAGAAACACAAGCACTCAACACAAAGTCCCACAACAAAAAGAGAAAATTTTTAAAAAGAAAGAGGGGATTCAAAAGAGATTTTTCTAAAATCCAATGTTACAAATGTGATAAATATGGGCACACTCATCGACATTGTCCTGAAAGGCAAAAGACTCAAGCCACCATAGTTGAAGCAAAAGAAATTCCACTCTTCTTTACAGCTCTCTCAAGTGAACTAAATTCCAATAATAGAACTTGGATAATTGATAGTGGTGCATCAAGACATATAACCGGATTCAAAATCAGTTTGAGACACTTGAAAATTATTCAACCGAAGAAGTGACTATTGGGGATAACTCCACCTACCCAGTGAAAGGAATAGGGACCTGTACCATAAAGATAAAGAATGGAGTATCTCTACAACTAAAAGATGTTCTATTTGTACCTGGAATCAAAAGAAACTTAGTCTCTATATCAGGACTAGCAGACCAAGGATTTCGGGTCACCTTTAATAAAGACAAAGTTCTATTATGGCCTAAGAATTCAAATATGAAGAATGCTACAATCATAGGGACAAGAGATGGTAGTCTTTATAAAATATGTAATGATCAAAAATCTGCACTAACTCATGAAATCGCAAATCACAATGAATTATGGCATAAGAGGTTGGGACATCTAAGGTATAATTCTCTACCTTTAATAAACAAGATTACTACGGGTCTTCCACACTTCAAAAATAATCATCCGGGCATTTGCAAAGGTTGTGCACTAGGAAAGAACATAAAAGGGTCTTTTCCTACAAGTGAGCACAAATCTAAAGTAATCTTAGAATTAATTCATACTGATTTATGTGGACCCATGTCAACACCTTCATTAACAGGATCACTAAACCATATTATTTTTGTTGATGACTATTCTCGGAAAACTTGGATATACTTTCTTAAGGTTAAAGAATCAAGCGAGGTACTATCTAAATTCAAAGAATTTAAAGCATTAGTAGAAAATCAAACAGATAAAAGAATAAAAGTATTAAGATCAGACAATGGAGGTGAGTACAAATCTGACATATTTAAAGAATTTTGTAATTCTGTTGGGATTAAGAGGGAGTATACTGTACCATATAATCCTCAACAGAACAGAGTAGCAGAAAGGAAGAATAGATCCATAATCGAAGCAGCAAAAGCCATGATGCTCGATCAAAACCTTCATACTTCTTTTTGAGCAGAAGCTTCAAATACAGCAGTATATATTCAAAATCGGTGTCCACACTCCATATTAGAAAACATAACACCAGAAGAAGCATTTACAGGGATCAAACCAGACCTAAGTCATCTTAGGATATTTGGATGTCTCGTATACATTCATGTACCTAAAGAGAAGAGGACTAAACTAGAACCATCAAGTAAAAGAGGCATACTTGTTGGTTATAGTGAAAACACAAAAGGGTATCGAATCTATATTCTAGGACAAAAATCCGTTGAGATGAGTAGAGATGTAAAATTTGTTGAAAATAACACATTCAAAAATCTTGAAGAAGATAACATCCTGGAGATAGAAGAAGATCTCACTGCTGAAATTGAGAGGGAGGATATAGAAGAACCTGAATCTCCTGTCATTGAAAATGAGAATACGAATGTAATCAATGGTAAGAAAAGGCCATTATGGGCAAGGCAAATAATTAAAGAAAATAATGTAGAACCTAATGAAATATCTCATGAGAGTAAAAGGACAAGAACTCAAAAATGTTATGCAGCTCTTATAACCGAAATCAATAAATCAGAACCATCAAATTCAAAGGAGGCATTATCTAATCAAGCATGGAGAGAGGCAATGATTGAAGAATATCAATCTATAATAAAGAATGATGTCTGGGACATAGTACCTAGACCTAAAAATAAAACCGTTGTCTCTTCTAGATGGCTATTCAAAACTAAATATGCTTCTGACGGAAGTATTGAGAAGCATAAAGCTCGGTTTGATGCTAGAGGATTCTCACAGAAAGCAGGTATTGATTATGAAGAAACATTTGCCCCTGTAGCTCGGTATACATCAGTCAGAACCATTATTGCTATAGCAGCATCTAAAGGGCGGAAGATACACCAGATGGATGTGAAAACGGCATTCCTAAATGGCACCATTGAAGAAGAAGTATATTTAGAGCAGCCAGAAGGGTTCATTATACATGATGCATCAAAATATGTTTGCAAACTCAAGAAAGCACTATATGGGTTGAAACAAGCTCCCAGAGCTTGGTATGAAAGGATAAATAGCTATCTCTCAAAATTAGGATACTCTAAAAATGATGCAGATCCTAACATTTACTTTAAGATAACAAATGGCAACATGGTTATTTTAGTTCTTTATGTAGATGATCTTTTAATAACAGGAGAAGATCATCTTATTGCAAAATGTAAGCAAGAACTCACTACTGAATTCGACATGAAAGATCTAGGACTCTTACATTATTTCTTAGGGTTGGAAGTTTTTCAAAAGGAAGGCCATATTCTGCTAAATCAACAAAAATACACTATTGATATTCTAACCAGGTTTGGAATGATGGAATGTAAGCCTTTATCCACACCTATGGAAACAAATCTGCACAAACTCAAAGTTGAAGCAGAAGAGTCTGAACCCTCTGATCCTACATTGTATAGAGAAATTGTTGGCTCTCTTATGCACTTAGTGAACACTAGACCTGACATCTGTTATGCAACCAATGTTGTGAGTCACTTTATGTGTGAGCCCAAGGAAATACACTTAATGGCAGGTAAGCATATCTTGAGATATCTACGAGGCTCTATTGGATTTGGGCTAAAGTATGAAAAGGTAGAAATCAATCTTCAAGGGTATTCTGATTCTGATTGGGCTGGAAGTACTACTGATCGAAAAAGCACTACAGGGTGTTGTTTCAGTCTTGGTTCAGCTATGATTTCTTGGTTCAATCGAAAACAGTCAGCAGTAGCATTAAGCTTCACTGAAGTTGAATATATGACAGCATCCATGGGAGCACGTGAAGCAGTATGGTTAAGAAAGCTATTATTTGGATTGTTTGGAAAACCTCTAGATCCAACTGTGATTCATTGTGACAATCAAAGTTGTATCAAGTTATCTGTTAATCCAGTTTTCCATAACAGGTCCAAACATATTGAGATTCCATATCATTACATAAGAGATATGGTAGAGAGAAATATCATAAGGCTAGAGTACATTAGTACTGAAGAACAGAATGCTGATATTTTTACCAAGTCATTGGCAAAACTGAAGATAGAATACTTCAGAAATAAACTTGGCATGATCAAGGTTTGATGTATGGTTTAAACCCCCCTTATTTATAAGTTGTTTATTCATGAATAAAATGTGTATATTGCAATATTGTGTAAATGATCATTTATGTGTGGGTTAACATTTCAAGGTGACGATCTTGTAAATGGTTAACCAAAGTGTCAAGATAGACTACTTAATTGTGTGTCCCAATTGTGCGGAGATCTTGACTCTTGTTATTGCTGGATGTGTAATAACGAAACCATATCATGATAGACTACTTCATTGTGTGTCCCAAATGTGCGGAGATCATGATATTCAAGTCTATTTTCATGACGAGACTACATTAACTTGTGCGTCCCGAATTGGCGGATGTCATGATAGACTTTTGATATTTAATACTCACTCGCTAAGAGGGAGTGTTAAGATATAGCTTCATTCGTATACATATATATATATATATATATATATATATATATCATACTATTCTATACATTGTTAATAAAGAGTTGTAATTTATATTGTTATTATCATATTATCATTATTATATTTATAATATAATAATGATAATATCATAATACAATATTATGATATTACATTAACATTGATCGAACTATGTTCGATATCTATCATAATTGTTAACATCGACCATCAAGTCGAATGAATGAACATTGAGACAGCCGACTACACACTAATGTAAGTCGCTGCTTACATTAGTGCTAGCGACTGTTGTTAACAGTCGCTAGCACTAATGCAAGCAGCGACGATGGGTCGCGCCCCTTCAACTGTGAAGCGACACATTGCTTGCTGTCATCCGATCATCAGCATATATATATGTATGCTGTGATCGCATGGATAACACAATCAATAAAAGAAGTTCATTGCTGTTATCACCTGCGGTCACAGCATATAATATAATCATTATAAATATAAAAAGCATCACAGTCTACTTATATATCAGAACAGTCATTTATTAGTGAACATAAAACAATAAATTATATTCCCAAGATCTGATTTCCTAACAGCTGTGCCTCACATACAATGATATTTATGGTAAACACAATACATACTGCTGTCAGACGCTTCTGATCACGTCAGAATTGAGCTAATGATGATAGATACAGATTCCACCAAGAGAACTACAACCCTTAATTTCCTTCTGGAAGGTATGGCCACAGGTAACAAAATATAATAAAATCAACAACAGAAAGTAATACAGATATATTCAGTAATAGCATTGAACAGGAGCAGACAAAATAAATATACCACAGAGAGGTACGTATACAGCAGAGGTAATTTAATAAACAGCAGGAAATATTAATCTGAGAAGGATCAGTAGAAAAGGAAATATATATACACACACTCAGCAATAGCAGCAACAATCAGCAGAGGCAATAATCGATCAGGAGGGGAAAATCAGAGGAAGAAAGAGCCTTAGACCAGTGATAAAGAAGAGGGTTGAGAATCATTATAACAAGGGCATAAAAGATTAAATCAGAATCCTAAGTGATCAATAAAGAGATATATCCATATATTCAGGACAATCTGTAATAACTAATCTGATTAGTCCATGTCCATTATCCAAAGTATTTTTAAATTTTGACAGAATATCTATGTATTGATATGATCATTAAATCGATAAAATAAATCATTGATCCTATTGGTTGATTGATTTATATTATGATAGTGTTCGTCCGTCAAATTCAGATTGGAGAATATAATGGAATTATTATAGAATCTATGCAAATTATCCTTAATATAAGATAGCAGACAATTGCTTTGATCATTTTCTCCATTGCCTAATTCATCAAGATAAGGACAGTGATATTATATGTTTAAAAACTGAAGTATACATTGGCAAATATATACATTTATATGAAACAAAAAAAAATGTATGAAAAGAAGCCCCTTGAAATTTGAATCATAAGAGATTAGCCAAAACCCTAAGTAACTAGGAAAGGGGACATTAGACATAGTGGAAACAAAAAACACAAATATGGGAATGGCGATGCCAATGATTATATATATCAAATTTGTCACAAGAGTATCCAAACCCTTATGAACAGTAGCAGCATTTGACCTCTTCAAATTGTCAAATATACAGCTGTACAACAATGCTAGGAGTGGAGTAATGGTTGTAAACAATCAATCAATGGCTGAAAATCCTCACAAACAACAACATTATCTGAAACCCCTTCAAAATCACCAAATCTAACCATTTCACTCTGTAGCAACAGAAAATGATTTATAATCCTCAATCTATCTTCAATAAATAAGCACAATTGTGATTGTTGGATGGTGTTTACTCCAATAGTGATAAAAGGGTTTTCGTCTTCAAATCCAAGTTTGGAAACCGAGAGGGTTTACATCATCTGGATCTCCCAATCAAAATGTTTTCGTCGGTGAACTATTCAAACTCCAAATTAGATGGAATAATGAAATGACAAAATCAGATGATTTGCTTTGAGCAAATGACATCCTTTTTATAGTTCTCTTTTTTAGCCTCTCATTTGAATTTGTTTGTCCCTCCCAAGTGTTTAAAAACTGAAGTATCTTATTGTTTTCACACTAAGCGATAGAGTTTTACAATTCATTATCTAGGTGGTGGTTGTGCATTTTGTTTAATATGAGATATTTTAAAGATCATGTAGGTGGTGATTGTTCATTTTGTTTGATGTGAGACATTTAGGGCTTTTTTTTCAAAGAGACTTGAATATAAAATCATTTCGTATCTTTTTGTGTTTTTGAAGATGCCATAACCCTTACACAAACTTTTCTGTTTTTCTTCTTAGACAAATAAGCATGCAGTGAATTTTGTATAGTGAATTAAAATTGCAAAGACAAACCTAATTGCTATATATTTCACTGGTCAAATTTTCAATGCTACCTGTCAAAATATGTTATGTTGTTTCTTTTCCTGTCTTCTAGGCATGTGATTGGGGTTGACATGGATTCTGCTGCACTTGAAATTGCTTCATCAAATGCCACAGATCTTGAGGTGGGTCATGACTTTCTTAAAAAATCTCTTTGAGCTATTATTGTGTTAATTTTAATTATGCATGTGTGCATGCTTTCTATTTGTGCTTGTGTGACACACAGGTTTGTCCAAAGGATGCGATTCTGTACTAAATGTCTTGCAACGTGCACAAGGTTGCTGAATTTATATTCACTATCAATAATTTGTTTAGCAAACAGTATAGTTTTGAAATGTAGGGAGCAGATAAAAAATTAAATCGTTGACTTTTCTTCATCATTATATAGCGGCATACATTTTGTCCAGGATTACTGATTCACATTGGTTTGTCCAAATTCAGATCATAGATGAGGACAATTTGTTTTTTGTTTGAGGGGATCCAATTCCTAAGAACTATTGTCTTGTGTTTTCCTTCTGATTCCTCTTTATTTTCACACTGCACACAATTTTCATTTGAAAAGGCTAATATTGGGAAGTATATGTTTATTTGTAGGTCCTATATGGTGTTTATGTGTGTGCTTACATTGTAATGAATCCTTCCTAATTTGCCCTAGAATTTGTTTTAGAATCACAATTGCAACAAATTAGGGTTAGGGTTACATCCTACCAATTAAATATTTCTTTAAATAATGTGATCTGAGATTTGAATCTTGAAATCATAACATAAGCAACATATACAAGAATACACACACACACATATACATACATACATACATACATTATATATATATGCTTGTATACTATTATTAATAGTATATGAATATGATGTAATTTTAGTCTAACCCTAATGATTGAATACAAACATACATACATACTGTTAATCCTAACTGGTTACTAAGAGGGGGGGGGGTGAATCAGTAAATTCAATTTTTTTTATTCATTTCTGTAAATTAATATTCCTGTTAATATTGAAAACAAAAGAATACTTAGACAATCATAAATAGAAATCAAATGCACAGGTTAACACAAGATTTATATGTGGAAACCCTCGGTTAGAAGGAAAAAACTACAGTGGGACAGAATCCATGAAACTCCACTACTGCAGTAATAAAGCTGCCACGTTAAAGGCTTACAAAGCACTGGTCGGAGTGCTACTCGGTTAAGGGATTTAATAGAGGATCGGTTAAGATATTGACCCTGTGAGGAGTCGCCTTATCAGAGGGCTTAGAACATCAAAAAAGATGTCACCCGGTGAAGGGATTTATACAATAAAACCTATTAGGGTTCACCTTGATTAAGGGATTTAAATATGCTTCACATAAGAAAAGCAATGATCTTATTTTGACATTGTATTTGTCGATTCAGATCATACATGTTCACTCTTTCCTCTCCTTGGCTGTTGAATCTTTCTATCTCTTTCACTCTTTGTGACTGTGACCCTTCTCAGAAGACTCTGCTCTTCTGCTCTGCTCGCTCTTCGCCCTTGATTTTCAACAACACATCTTCAAGTGCACGATGACCCGAATTTATAAGAAATTATCTTATTAAAATTACACCAAACGGTGCAGCCAAGCTGTAACTCTCCCAAAAATCTCGCATGCAGAACTCTTGATCAAAAATCTTGCAAACAGATCTTTAGTTTACCTCGAAACGCTCGCAAAAAATAAAGCTAACTCCAGTTCAATTGAAAAAGCTAACTCTAGTTTAACTAAAAAACGCTTCGGATTATAAAGCACTAACCGGTAAGTTTGCAATGGAGTGCAAACCGGTGTGCAATCTGTTTGTCATCTGCACCCTGTGGTGTTTGCCGAGACCGGTTGGACAAGACCGAACCGATATAACCATGATCGGCTAAGGTAGACTGTTCACTTAGTCATTCAACCGGTTCACCACTGTTGTTCTATCATGAGTACCGGTGTGTTTGATGTTTGCCAATGATGACAACTAAGCTTTATGTCAACACATACATACACACACATATATATATATGTGTGTGTGTATGTATGTATGTATTCAATCGTTAGGGTTAGACTAAAATTACATCATATTCATATACTATTAATAATAGTATACAAGCATATTATGGTTTAGAGGAAGAAACATAATAGGTCTACCCGAAGCCATTACTACTTTAAGCCCAAGAGTGGATGTCTACTAGAGCCCTCTTTGCTTACTAGGTTGCTTATACCTGCTTTCCCTATCAATGTCTCATCCTCCTTAAGACAAGTGCCATCTTGCGGAGTTGGGTGGAGGTCGTAAGGGGGTTTCTTGGTTTTTTTATGTAAGTGCCCTCTTGTACCTAGGAGCCAATTATATGGTCAACTCTAGGGTGGCCTACTTACATAACCCTCTTATAATCCACCTTTTAGACCCTAGGCCCTTCCTACAAGATGGGTTTCAGTCTTCAGACAGTCAAGCATATCTTGTAATCTATTATATGAACATACCCTTAAGCAATAGCTGTTATGCATAATCAACACACACACACACACACAAAGATCACAATTAAATGTGAGAATGAGAGTGTTGAGGAAGGCAGCTCTGATATATTATCAGTATGTTGTATTATGCCTGATCTGAAGATAAATTCCTTTGGTGTATATGTTGTTCAAATTCTATGAGTCACCTAGACTTATGTCCTCTTATGCTGAATGCTTTGATCTTCCTTGGTAATTGTATTTGTTTTCTGAATGTTTTTCAATCTGTTAAAATGTCTGCTGATTGTACTTGACTGATTGATTGATATTTGTATTAATGATTGTTTGACTGAATGAATTCTTTGGTTGTATGATTTGAGGTATTGGTGAGTGATGATTAAGAGATTGTCAATTAGAATATTGATGAGTGATGATGTAATGAGTGCTGGTTTGATATATGTATGCTGATTTTCTGATTTATTGTTTGTTGTATTTGATAATTGCTTTTGTGGATTCATGAGTGATGAGTGATAAGTGATAAGAGATCCTTCAGTGCTTGGAATGAATTCTATTTTATATTTTATTGGTAAAAGGGTCACCACCTTTCATATGAATTGAGTCACCACTTTTCATTGTTGCCTTTGAGAATAATATATAATTCCCAAATTGATCTCCCTTATCCTCAAATGAAACTCTCTCCCCTTTATATCTTCCAATGTGGTGGAGAGTCACACGTCTTCACCATGCCTACCTTTTGCAATTGTTAAGACTTTCACAATTACTACCCTTTGGACGAGTCACAGTCCTTCATAACTTTAGCCTTTTGAAGGAGTCGCTTCCTTATTTTCTTTTCCATTAATTCTTTCTTGATTTACACCTTCAAATTATGTCTTACCCTTATACTTCTCCTTTAAGTTTGCATATACATTCCTTCTCAACCCGCATCAGCTTTTTCTTCTATCTCTGCATATACATTTCTTTAATATCTTCATATATTACTCTTTTATATCTGCAAATATTCCTCTTACAATTATGTTATAAGCTCTTCTTTCAATTATGCCTTCAACCTTTCTTTGATAATCTTTTCTTTTATCTTCTTATTCACAGATCTGCAAATGTATGTCTGATATAAACTCTTGCTACCCTCAAATGCACTCTACAACTTCTTAATATATCTTCCCAAGAGTGGTGTCTCTTCCACTTTCTTAATCGCTCCTTAAATAATCTCAATTGCTGTTCTTTATTTTTAATTAAGAATACTTTGAAATTCTTCTCCAATTCTGACTTGATTGTTCCTTATTTCATTTTCCAACATTCATTGCTCCATCCATGCCCCCTTTCAAATGAACTCTTCTCCTTTTTATATCTTATGTTGAGGGGGTCACAACTCTTCATTACATGCCTCTTGACCTTTCATTAAACTTAATCAACTTATAATTATATTTTATATTTTAATTTTATTAATTATTATCTATTATTTTATCTTATCTCAGAAAGGGGACATTACATACATCTCTGTATGTGCATGTGCTACACACCTGTTTGTGTTTATATCTGCAGTTTGTGTGATGAGGGCCATGAGTCTATGTCTAAGTTACCGGGTTCCTTTATTTGAGTCTGGGTTCTGGTTCTGGTGCCGGTCCTAGTTGGGTCCGCTTCTAGTTTGGTTCTCCTCTGGGTTCAACCTTAGTTCCTATGGTTGGAACCTGGCTACTAGGGTTGTACCTGGGCCAAACCCAGGCGCACCCGCAGTTGTGGGTGCCAAAAAATGGGCCCCACATGCCTTTAAAAACAATTTTGCACCCTACAAAATCCTTTTGCAAATACATTTTGAGACCTTAGCAAATTATGAATATGATACATGTGGTATTTTATTTATAATTTTATTGGCAATTATTGAATTATAAGCATGACGGTTCTAACTTATTATTATCATTATTATATGTTTTATAATGTGTGATGTATTTATAAATTTATAATATATCAATATGTATGTGTATTTATATATATATATTTGAAAATGTGTGCGCGCGTGCACGCATATGTGTGTATGGAAGAACCCCAACCCAAAACACAGGAATTTGTTTTTTGACGAACCTGCGTACCTGAACCTGTATCAGAACAAGAATTGGCAACTTAGGTCTATGTCCATGCCTATGCTTATCTGTGTCTATTTGAGTGTGCATGTGCTTATTCCTGTTGCACACACATCTTTTTGTTTTTGTCTGCATGCACACATACCTGTGTGCCTTAGTGTTTAATTTTTTGTTTTGCATGTCTCTGTGTGTTTGTGGCAATGTGCTTCTGTATGTTTGTCTCTCCTTGTGTGCACTTATGTCTATATTAAAATCTCTGTGACTTTCCATGTGTGTGTCCGTGTATGAATATACACAGTCACACACACAATTCTAGGCCTTAATGTCAAGTCTGACTTATATAATATTTGGCAACTCCTCTTCTGTTATGTATGTAGGTCCTAATAGTTGGCAGATAAGGTCTCCACCCTTTCTTCTGTTCCATTGTCACCTCATCTTTCCATTTTATTTTGGTTCTTTGTATGCTTTAGCACATCTGGGACTTCATTGCCTGTATATGTCAGACTCAAATCCAATAGGCAATAGCTGTTGATGTTCTATGTGCCATTTCATTAGTTTCTTATGAGACAACAATATGGTGCTTCTTATGTGTAGCTTTGACTTGTTAAATTAGATTTTTTTATTGGTCAACCGTCAAATATGATAGTTTTGTGGTTGCTGTTGATTACAAGTTAATTTCCTATGGTCCTAGTACAGCTATAGCTGCTTGTATACAATCTTTGTTCACAAGATGTTGGTCTATCAGAGCTCTTTTGCTTTCCAATTCATTACAACTTATTTATATTCCTTTTTCTCTTTCTATTCTTTATTTATACAGATTAAACTTGTTGTTGTTTAAGATAGCCGAAATCCTATAGCATGAATTAATTGCAGGTTTATATTTACAGTTTCGTGTATATTATTTAACACCTTGCTCCTTCTGTGCATTCTTATAGTTACAACTTTTCTAATGATTTTATCTTCTTATTAGTTGTAAAAAATGTTGTTAAATATGCACTGTTATACATTTCTACCATGAGCATATCACAATTTGAAAAACTGTGTTCAACTTTGAATATGATCTGACAACTATATCTTTAGGAGTTTGACCACAGTTTATTTGGTTTTTACATTATATGTTGGAAGGAATCCATGTAAAGATTGCTTTTGGCTTTCTTCAGCTTGTTATATTTTTGGTTCGTGAAGAAGTTTGTTTAATGCCATACTAACAGGGAATGAAAATTTGATTGATTTGCAATGATGACCAGGACAGACAGAGATGGATTTTATAAAGTGTGATGTTGGGAAATTATCATGGACTGGTAGTATTCCAAATCTATTGGTCAGTTTGATGTGAAAAGATGATAGCTAATAGCTTGCGACTTCGATTTGATTTCTTGTGACATTTCACTTGTTTATATTATGGTTTTTTTGGTTAAGATTGTTTTCAAAATGAGGGTAGCTACATATGCTTCAGTGCTTTGATAAATAAACATATTAGTTTCATATCATGGATACAACTTTTTTAGTTTTCTTTAGCTTCTTGCAACTAATTGAATTTTTTCTTATATAATGCCACTGTAAATAATAATTCATGTCTTTGGAGCCTTAAAGTATTATTGAAGGTGATGGTGGTTATAAATTCCCTTGTTAGTTTGCCAGGATTCTTGTGAAAGGCTTAAAAATTTTCTTCTTCTGCAAAGCTTATGTGGTGTTTCAAATAAATCATACTAGAGATTCCTTATAATGATGCAGCCAGGTGGGGGGGTCAACTGAACACCACTTTGTCTTAGCAGCTTGAAAAGTCACCAACAAATTCATATGCCAGACAGAAGCAGAGATGATGTTTTACTGCATTAAATTATGAAAATATGCCTTCAAAATGGCTTACAAAACATGTTAGAAGAAACTAAAATTTATTACGCAACACTAGTATTTAGTAGATGGACTGTCTGTTGCTGAGGATGGATGAATAATAGTTCTCTTAATCTTCAATGATCTTCAGTGTTCACAGCTCTTGAAAACAATCCTCGTCTCTTCCAAGAATTTTCTATTGTAACCTGCTGCACTCTTAAGTGCCATTGACCTACTTTTGGTCATTTGTGGACATTAACATAATTTCTTTCTTTCTTTCTGCATTATGTCATTCTATCTCCAATTACGCTGCTCTGCATGCTTGTGTATCCTACTTATGGGGAAAATCAAATTCTTTTATCCTTTTTTTATTTTTATCTCTTTTCACCCCGTTTTCAATGTCCCTTTTGTCTCAAAACAGTCTGCCTCTCATCCTCACACCTGTACCTGCCATTTTGCTTTCTTCTTGCTTTATATTTCTGATTTGTCATGTTTAGGTCATGATTCACTCCCAGAAACAGCCTGCCCCTTTCTAAATGTGCTCCATGCTCTTGTAGTAGGGGTTTGCCTTAGTGCTTTTTGGCCCAAAACATCCTCATGGATGATTGGATAAGTAATCCCAATCATCAAATTTTGATTAGCCACCTTCCAAAATGCTTTTAATTTCTTGATGGGCTGTTCTAAGCAAGACTTTCCTTGTTCAAAACTCCCATTATGCTCTATTTGGTTCCAAACAAATCTTGATGGCTTTTTTATGCGTGCCAATTGTTTGACGGAATGTGTACTGTAACAAGTGCAAGAAAATAGATATGTAGCTTCTTCTCAAAACATGTGACCCATATTGACAAGATGGAGGCATAAAATTATTTTATGTCATAAGATAATGTCAAGTATCCTTTAGGGTTAACTTCATCAGAAGTCATCATTGCCAACTGCCATTCTCACTTTGCTATTGAAGTCACCTGGAAGTGGCACAATTCTTTGACTCCCATTACTCATCCCTTCATGCCACTTCTCCAAAAACTTGCTCTGAGTTGTAGAGTTTACTTCATGATACCCAGAGGAAAAGTGCATAGCTATCCAACCTTTTGAGTTTGCTGCATCTTTGTTTGTATCAAGTTAGAGGACATTGAATGCAGTTATTACAGCCAAAGTTGCTACTACTCTCTTTGTAAAGATAGGAATTCTTGGACGTATACATCTCCTTTCATTCAGTCTGACTTCATTAGCCTTGTTATGCTATTTAGGCTGATTTTGCACTATAAGCATATGTAATAAAGTGATCTCTGTATTGTCAAGAACTAAGGAAAATATCGTGGCCTCCTTTGGCCATAGGTCCAATGTGGCCCAATCAAGCAAAATCATCTTTAACCTCTTCTCAAACCCTAACACGTACTTCCATCAAATCTTCTTGAAATCCATGCCCTATCTTTAACATTGTGACAAAACTTAGCTATTGGTTGCCCTAGCTATGGAATATTGGCCGTTGGTTTGAGCAGAAACAAAGGGCACATATTTAACCCTTGTAAAACCCTAGTTGTTGTTGCTTTAGGTGCCTTAATTGCAAACTTCAAAAAAGGTAAATTTTGCCGCAAAGGGTTGAAAAACTATTTCAATTTTTGTCAAATATTGGTGCAATTTCAAAAAAACTAGTTGTGGCTAAAAAAATCTGCATGATTTTATAGGTCAAAAAATCTGCCTAATATTTTAACAGGTCAAAAAATCCATGCAATTTTTAATCAGAAAAAATAATGTGGTTTTCCCTATTTTTGGTTGCGCTGTTTAGGAGAAAAAACAACACAATTTGTAGGTGAAGACCCCATGATTTTGTAGAAGATTGCATACGATTTCATTTTGGCCTTTGGTGCCTTAAATTTTTTTTTTGATTTGTAGAAAAACATTAGTAATCAGTCCTCATGCTTTTCACAAAAACGAATGGTCGCGATTTTCAGAACAAAAATTCATGGGTGATTTTTTACTTATTGATGCTGCAATTAATTAGCTGGAACAAATGGTGCGAATTTCCCTGTTGTAACCCTCGTGAACAAATTGCCTTTTCACACGATTCCCTACTTTGATACTATGTTGTGTAAAAACTAATAGAACACAAAATAAATAATTCTATCACATATTATAATGTCCTCAATTTGGAGTTTCACTTCTTTACGCATAAACAACAATTCCAATAATAGAATGCCAAATCTAACTTTGTTAGCAATCAATAATTTGAGAAAATAATGTGCATATACATTAGCTCTAGTGCATAAGGAGTTCTTAAGATAAGTAGTATGACTACTCAACAACCAATCTCAAAATCATCTTGGTAGGAACTTTGAGAGGGTGCCAATAAACTCCAACCTAACTAAGCTTGAGAGCACGTCACATTGACTTTATGGTAAACTTGCCCACATCCCTCAAGTGGTAGGAATGTCCAACTATGACTAGTTACCCCCTTAGGATATCCCACAAGCGGCATGAATGTCCAACTATGACCAATTCCATCCCTTGGGGAAATCAACTCGCCTCTTGGCCCACACGAGGCATGAATGTCTAACTATGACCAATTCCATCCAATGGGGTAGCCTACTTAGTCCTACTAAGCCTGAGAGCATGTAACATTCACATTATGGCAACTTACCCTTATCCCACAAGCAGCAGGAATGTCCAACTATGACCAATTCGCGCCCCCTCCCCCCCCCCCCTTGGGGCAACCAAATTGCCTCTGGACCCACTAGAGGCAAGAATGTCCAACTACGACCAAATCCATCCTCTTGGGGTGCCATACTTAGTTCAGGGAGCTAGTAAACCGCATCTCTCTATCTTATTTCCTCCAAACCTTCATCATGTCAACCTCTCACCTCTTGTGATTGATTGTCTTCGACAATTGATCAATGTGGGCTTAGTAGGGGAGCTGTAATAGGGTGACCTTGACCCTCAACCCTAGGTCCAAGGTCAAGAGCTTATCCTCCTTGGCCTCGTGGTCCTTAACCATCATCATGAGGTGGCCTTATGGTCCTTAACCATCTTTACAAGGTGCCATACCTAGTGAGGAATCTTTCACCGTTCTTACTTGCACTCTCTTCACTATCGAAGTTACCGGTTCGAGTTCGGTTCTAAGTTCGGGTACGAAGAACCAGTTCACAAGTTCAACAAAATTTTGAAAAGGGGTTTGGGTTCGTTTGGGTTCGTTAGTACAAAAATGTGTAAAATTTATATATATATATATATATATATATATATATATATATATATATATATATATACATATTTATGAAGCCTAGAAGCATGAGTTAAAATTAGAATGTCACATAGTATCTTAAAAACATTTAAATAACAAAAACACCATAAAATTGTAATCGTAGTGTCATGAATTGTGATCATACCATCATATACTTCAAGTTCAACATCAAAGATTCAAAACATTAAAACTAAATCATAACATCAAGTTCAAGTATCATTGTTTCATCTTTTCAAGTTCAACTAATGAATTAAAAATGTATTAATATCCTTCTTCATCTTCATTTTCATCTTCTTCTTCAACATTAGTTGACTCAGCAATAGAGCTAAGGCCAATGGGATCAGCAGCAACAACAATAGTATTGGTGTCAAAATCTTCAAATTCATCAAGTGCAAGCTGAGAAGTGGAAGCATCCAAGTCCGCAAGCTCTGCATTTACATCCCACCTCTTTGTCTCCCCTTCTTTGTATTCTTTAGTCTTGTGTGAGACAAGACGCAAGTTGTAATGCACAAATACCAAGTTCTCTGCTCTTCTTGATTGCAATCTATTGCGCTTCACTGAGTGGATGAAAGATTATGTGCTCCAATTTCTTTCTGATGCAGATGAACTAGCAACCTATAAAGACAAGACAAGGTAAACAATTAAAATAAAATTATTAATCTTACAAAATAAAATTATAAAAACTACTTGCTAGTCATGAAGATAAAGTAAGCTATTTTAAAAAAAAATAAAACTTGTTATATAATTTTTATTGCAAAGGGCTGCAATGTTTGGAATTTTTGGCCATGTAGGTACCACCACCTATGAACATCCTTACTAAATCGATGACGAAGAGCATCATTACTTAGACCTCTTGCATTCACAAACTTTACGAACTCATCCGTAATCAAATCTCTCATATCATCATCAGGAAAGAGTCTTTCAAATGCTGCCTTGTATCCATCAAACACTTCTAAATCTCTATAGGGTGGTAGCCTTCCCGATAGATCAAGAAATTGGTTGCTTTAGAATTTGGGCATCAATGCATAGGCAAGCAAATGTAGATGAGTGGTCATTTGTTCCATCATTCTACAATAATTGCTTGCAATTGTTTGAAGAGGGTCTCTTTGGGATCTTGCTCTTTTTCATTTACAATTTGCTTGATCTTCTCAAGCGTTGAGTCTATGCCATCATAGATCTCTCCAAGGAAAAGCCTATCCATTTCAGCGTATCTAAACATGCTCATAATGGGATTGGTGAACTTAATGAGATATTCCACACGTTCCCACCATAAGTCATCCAATATCCTTTGTTTTATTTTGGCTGCCCTCTCACTATTGCTTTGCCTCCATATAGCCCAATTGTTGCTGATTACCATATTGCAAAGTGCCTCTTTCACTTGCACAAGTAATCTCAAGACGATTAAATTTGATGCAAAATGAGTGTCAACAACCTGTAACATAAATTAGAGCAAAAAAATACAACTATTAGATACATACTTTATAAAAGAATACACATTACACAATAAAAAAAATGAAAATCAGAAATTGTAAGATACTAATTTTAATTTTTTTTTTAAAATTACTAACTTTAGTTCAAGTTCACTTACCTTCAGTAACTCCAAATATGAGAACATTCTGAATATTCCTTGAGTCATGTGATGGTTTGTGATGAACATCTGGATGTCCTCAGCCTCTGCATACACCTCCTTGATCCACTCAATTGTGTTCCCAATCTTTTGTAGCATAAGATTGAGTGAATGGACTGCACAAGGTGTTCAAAAGATACGCTGATATCGCTCTTCAACCAACAAACCAGCAGCTCTACAATTCTTTGCATTGTTCATTGTGACTTGGACAACGTTACTAGCACTTATTTGTTCAATGGTAGAGATGAGAATATTAGCAATAAATGACCCATCTTTTACTTGCCCCTCACAATCCACCGCTTTCAAAAACATTGCCCCTTTAGGGGACACCGCTAGGAATTGATCAAGGGATGATTTGTAGCATCTTTCCACCCATTTGAAACAATCGATACCCCCGTCTTAGTCCATAAATCTTTTATGGGCTTCAATTGATCATCAATCAACTTGACCTCTTGATCCAACAAGGTGGTTCATACTCTCTCAAAACCGGGGCCTTTATACCCTCTTGGAGCTTCATTGACACTTTTCAACATCTGTCTCCAATATGGAGAGCGAACAACATTAAAAGACAGCCCATTTGCATACATGCATCTTGCCACATCAATGTCGGCAATTTTCTGACTTTGATTTTGAAATGCAGTTTGTAGTGGTCCCTTTCTTTTGTGTGTAAGGCCAAGGGGTGCTTTTTCAGGCTCACGGGTAGTTGAGGTAGTAAAAAAGGGGTGGTCTTCTATCACAACATCTTTGGGGGGTTGCATTACCTTTTCTTTTTTTTTATTTTTAGTTTTATTGCCAATGCCATCGGTTGAATTTTGCCTATGTTCTCTCTCTTTTGCTGCCTCATGCTCTTCAATATATTTTAGTATAGTTGCATTTGGTATAGGTGCACCTTTATTTCTAGGGCATTTCATGACTCTTCTACCAGGGTATCCACACAAATGGCCTACTGCACGAAAATATGAACTATTTCTTTCTACATCACAACCCCGACATTTCCAACGGAATGCACCACCTCCTGGAAGGGGTCTTATAATATCAACATGCTTCCACAAAGGAGAATCAAAGTGGGGTTCTATTCTTTGTTTGGTATTGCCTACTGAGGAAGAGGTAGATGCCATTGTAGTTCCTTTTCCCAATGCAAGAAACTTCAAATTGTATACATATTCAATATAAAATTTAAAAGCAGAGAATGAAAAATTATAGAAAAAATGGCTAAGATCTAATGGACAATGAAAAAGAAATGAAAAAAAAAAAAACTTAAACAAAAACAAAAAGCAAATGGAACAAGAACTTACCTCTTCCACTCATTGTAAGCTATCAAAGGTGTACTGTAATGTCCCCGTTTTTCAGTCTCTTGAGATTTGCTTAGTTTGGCGACCCTCGCAAGCTAATCAAGTGATTAGAGGGGGTCAGTTGGTAGAGCTAGTAGTTGGATTCCATTCTGGAGGTTCTGGTTGTTAGGTTTGCTCTTCGTTTGGGCCATATTGGATGACTTACTATTTATAGTAAGTGTTATTTTGGGCATAGCTTGGTATAGCAGGGCGCTTGCACAGTGTCATCAAGTTTTGCAGGGTCGTTTATCGGGAATCTCCAGTTTGAGAGACTTACTATTTATAGTAAGTCTATTTTTGGTAGATGGCTATTTTTGGCAGGGCAGTTTGAGCTCGGGGCTCTGTTGTCATAAATTAGTTTGTTGCAGTCAGATAGATTCAGTTGCTTCATATTTTAATTATCGTTTTTAAATTAAGTTATTTTAATTTAATAACTTTACGACTTTATAACTTTAATGTTATAAAATGATGTGATGAAGAAGCTACTTAAGTGAAAAAAGTAAAGTTGAAGCTTTTTCAAAAAGCTTATATATTCAACTCGAAAAAGCACTTTACTTATCCATTTGTTCATTTGATGAAGATTTTATGAAGTTTCTTGGCTGTGAGAAATGGCTAGGGTTTGAGGACTGATTCCTCATTTTGCAATTTGAATCATCAGTGATTGATGATGAATTTTGCCACTGAAATTCTGAGAATTCAATTCTGATTATGTGAATTCAATTTGGTGCTGAGGTATACCAAATTGGAGGAAGAATTATCAAGTCACATTTGTTACAAAGGGTTTTCCAGGCTGGATCGAATTTACATAGCATGTCTGCAGATTCGATTTTCTTCCTTTCATTCAGAGGTTTAGCGAATTGATGAGAGGCTGCTGTATCATCTGGTTTACAATCGAGATGTGAAATGGAGGTTCGGAATTTTAATTAATTAGAAACAATGAATTGTTTCTCTGCTGCAATTCAAAGGAAAGGAGCTGCGAATTAATGCAGAGTGTTTGCATTCCATACGTAAGGGGCTGCGTGAGAGTTCAGTTAAAGTGCGTGTGACTTGAGCAGGCTGCGTCACCACTTCCAGCTCGCGTGACTTCTCTTGGGGAGCCGTTTCAGCATTCTCTTGGTCAGCGTGAATTTCCAGCCAGCTCATGTAAATATTGAATGAGTTGTGAGACTACAAGGTGGCGTTTGGACATCCATACAAGGTTGGGTCAAGTTTCTTTGAAAGACAAGTGCAAGGCAATTAGCATACGTGACTGTTAGGTGCCAACCATTTGAAGAATAAGCTGTTGTTTATGAGTTTTTATTTTTAAATTGAATTAAAATAAATAATGTTCATTTAGAGACTTGCAGTTTGGTCTTGCTTTGCTATTTAATTTGGTGGAAAAATTATTTTAAATTCACATCTCCGAAACACATTGAAACAAAAGTTTGCAATTAATCCAAATCAAGAAACCAAATTCAGGAAGAGCTAGCCAGGGTCTTTACATGTACGAATGAAGCAAACATAAGCCTTTCATATCCACCTTTTAGGGTTAAGGATGTCAAAATTTTATAAAATTTGCAAAAAAAAGTCACTTAATTGATGTCTGTGGGTCCCAGTTCACTGAAATTCGCCAGACGTTCATCGTTTCGTGTGGTGGTCCGCTTGGGTCCGATCAGCTGTGGCTGCACTTCGAACTGGGCCGAAAAAATCAAACCCTGCCCAGACCAGCAGCCGGACCGGACCAGGACCAGGTACTAGTTCGTACCCAGGCTGGTCCGGAGGGGTCTAGGGGCGAACCAGGGTAACTTAGTTCATTATCGATAAATATTTGGATATTTAAAATCAAGCATATTGCATGTAATCTGACACACGCACATACACATGGATGTATGTATGTATGCATAAGCAATACTACTTCTTCATACCACAGTAATTAAGGGATTATAAATAAGTTATTATCCTGCAATCATGATTGCTTCTGCTGTAGGTTTGATTTTCTCTGCTGTATGATTGCTTGTGGTGTAGGTTTGATTGTCTCTGCTGTATGATTGCCTCTGCTGTAGGTTTGATTGTCTGTGTTGTATGATTGCCTCTGCTGTAGGTTTGATTGTAAATAAGTTATTATCCTGCAATCATGATTGCTTCTGCTGTAGGTTTGATTTTCTCTGCTGTATGATTGCCTCTGCTGTAGGTTTGATTGTCTGTGTTGTATGATTGCCTCTACTGTAGGTTTGATTGTCTCAGCTGTATGATTGCATCTGCTGTTGGTTGGTTTGTGTCTGGTGTATTAATTGTCTCTGCTGTATATGCATTTCCCTCCTTTGGTGTTCGATGTTCTTGAAATAAGTCCCTCCAGACATTACCTTAAGTTTGCCTTGAATCTGCTATAGGTTGGAATCTATTTGGATTGTCTCTGGTGTATTAATTGGCTCTGCTGTTAATGTATTTCCCTCTGCTGGTGTTCGATAGTCTTCTTGAAAGAAGCCCTTCCAGACATTGCCTTAAGTCTGGCTTGAATCTGCTATAAATCTAATCTTTTAGATTGCTCTTAAATTAGCTTATAGGTCTGCTACAAATCACTTTTTAGGTCTGCCCATACCCTTCCTTGAGATTTGTTCACAAGCCTTCTTAATCCCACAAAGTTTGATTTTTCATAACCTCAGATCTGCTTTATAAGTCTGCTCCTAAATAGAAAGGTATTGCAGTTTTCGGATTCCCAAATGTGTCTCAACATACATCTCTATATACCTTCCAAGAGGCACCTCTTCACCAAACAATAGAACTTATCAAATCAGGTTGGTTAGCACATATAATACTTAAATTGCACTTAAATATGTCACCAAGGGTCACAACCAAGTCGGTCAGCAATATGAAGAAAATGTTTAGTATATATTATCCTCAAGATAAGGCACCCATCTTAGGGGGGTCAGCCCTTTAAAGGAAATGCAATTTTTTTTATTTCAACTAATTGAATGTGCCATCATATGGAGAGGGGTCGGCTAATATGATAGGATTTATATTATCCATAAGGAGTCACCCTAAACAATAGAAATTAGCCTTATCTAATTTTATTTTACCACTCTTTGAAGTTGGCCCTAACCCTATTGGCTCTTCTTAGAAATATTATTTAACGCCCTTAAATGAGGGTTGCAATTTTAAGGCAGCGATTTTCTCCTAATATGGTGGGGACATGCAATTAAGGATAATCTACACACTTGCTTTCATATAGTTTGAAGGATGAAACCAAATGAAAATGTAACTCGTTAAACATGACACAACTCACACTAAATGCTAAAAATAGTAAACTCACTTAAGTCAGTAAGGTGATTTTATTACAAAAGTAAGCCTTATTTTATAATAATTATTTAATGTGATGAAGTTTGAATGGCATAATAAGCCACTAAATAAACCCATCCTTCATCTTGAATGAGGTTAATCCATTAGCTTACTTCTGAGTCTCGGTAGGCTAAGTGGTCTAGGTGAAGGGACTTTGTGTCCTAGTTGAGTTTGTGCGGGACTGTCTAGAGCTTTCTGGCAGTGTTTCTATTTTTAGGAGGGAGCTATTTTGAGTACTTACTATTTATACTAAGTAGGAGATATTTTCCAGAGCAAGTCAAATTATCAATGAGTTTGACTCAAAAAACTACACAGTTGAATCCTGATAGCAATATCATAATTATTTATGGCAAGTCAGTGGGCTACTAGTTCTTTAGTAGTGCAGGGCTTCTATCTATATCTTTGGCGAGTTAAAAGGTTTTGAACAGATATTTGATTAATTGGCTTTATTAATCTTTTAAAATGTTGCTTTTTAAGCTTCTAGGAAAAGAACCCCATATCCTAGACAGACAATGTTTTTAAAAGGGGGGCAATGTATTTCATGGACGTGAGGCTAATATTATGCCTTGAAAGTGGACACCTAATGTTAAAGTAAAAATGTTTCGAAGATGCAATTTAAAATTGCAAATTAAAATTGCAAAAAAGGGTGGATGCTTAGAAAAAGGACTCACAGGAGATAAAAATAAATTAATAGAGACCAAAAAGGGGGCATGGAGTTTTGGAGGGAAAATGACTTTTAAACTTGGGTTTCCCTAATCCTCTCTTTTCTTGTTTAAAAGAACATTTTGGTTCTCACTTGAACATCTTATTTTTTGCAACATAATGAAGTGTTGCTGGAGTGATTCTAGGAAGGACAATTTGCTTGTTTGAGGACAAATTCCCTTAGCTGGGACACTGGTTTTGGTGGTGAAAGATCCAATCAAGATGGTCAATGTTAGAAGATCCGGGTTTTGAAGATTTGGTGTGTTTTTGGGTGTGAAGATGAGTGTGTTTTGATGTGGGTTTTTAGTCTACAATTTTGTTTTGCGTGGTTTTCAGTGTTGATTTTCTTTTGGAGTGCTTTTCGAGTTTGGTGAGTTTTGGTCATTTTCTTAGTATTGGCCGTACCATATCAGCTACATAGGAAACTATATTTTGTTACATATTTCAGGGAAGAAATATTTTCTGCTTGTGGGTATTGGTTCAAAGAACTTTTAGCTGCTAGGCGACACTTCTCCATATGTGATATGAAAGTTTTGATGCATATTTGAATTTATAGTTGAAATCACCCCTCTTGGAGGAAGCGCTCAACCCTGGTATTGGCATGTGGGGTATTTGGTGTGACTACTTTGCCTTCTTTGGTTTGCAAATCATCTCTCTTGCAGACGTCTAGGGTTTATTGGTGGATCTGGACCAATTGATATGTGAAAGGGGTGTTGGAAAAAACTTATTTAAATCGACTGTAGCCTTCTTGTATGCCCTGGTTGCTGTAGCAGGGTTTTCTGTTGTAAAATCACACTCGAACTGCACTTTCTAGGTCTGCAATATTATGAGCTTGATCTACCATTATGTTTTGAATCTGATTTGTAATATCTTGAATGAGTTTGATGATGGTTGAATGAAGAGTAGTTGTTATTAGCTCGTTTCTTATATATTATGTTGCAAATATGTCATACTTGTGTATGTGCTTCATAAATGAAATCTGATTGCATCAAACAACAAGCTACCTTCATTTGGTTTCATAAACTTGCAATTTTTTTTTCAAAATAGAATAATTAGGGGTGCTTATTACAATGGTATTAGAGCACAATTCTTCCTACCATCCAATGGGAAATGAGCTTGTATTAGCATCAGTGATAGAGAGAGAAGGTATCAAGAAAGACAAAGGAAAAAGGAAGAAGAATTGTGGGAATAGTGGCCTTCAGACACTGTGGAGCAACAATCACTAAACCAATTAGAACAGTTAAAAAACTTAGAAAACATGGATGATAGAGGTGAAAAGGAAAACAAAGGACTGGAAAATGATTGAACAACTCTTCTTTTGGAGGCTTTGGTTAGAAGTCAAGTGCAAACCAACTAATGCATGGATCCTAGGATACCGGATTCGCATCTCTTGCTTGTACAACTGGATGCAGATTCGTTTAGAGTTGGATGCAGCTAGGGGATGCACTCAGATGCGCCCAAGAAGCAAACCCACACCTTGTGGATGTGTCCAGATGCACAGTCAAGCACATTCGTGCACATCCATAGGGTGTGGATGCGCTTACTGGGCAGATCTGGGGGCATCTAGATGTCAACGCCCAAAAAAATACTTTTTGACTTAAAATAAAAGCATTTCAAAGCACTTTTTATTATTATTTTTCCACAAAACCCTAAAATGACCCTTTACAAGGCCATTCATTGTTAAAACATTTTATTTAGTTTGCTACTTTGTTCTCTTCTCATTTGGTCTCCATTTTGGCATTTCAAAGGGCATGTGATTATTTTCGAAGGGGATTGTTCATGGGGTACCAAATAGCTTCCACAAAGGAGATCTAAGTGTCTAGGGTAAGCATTTTGATCTTATTCTTGAGTCTTTTAATGATTTTTTTTAGATTTTGATGATTTTTTTCAATTTTGGGATGAAATTTTTTGAGTTTTTTCCATTTTTTTAAAGAAATAAAGAAACAAGTTTAGCTCTTTATTATAATGTTTTTGTATCTTTATTGTCTACTTGTATGCTTGGATTTCTTAGTTTTTTTCTAATTTAAATTTATTTAATTTCTTATAATAGCAAGAAATCAGATTTCAACAATGGCCACCGCTGAAAGTCAGTGGATGGGGAAGGAAACAATAAATTCAAAATTTATTTATGATCACCTTTATGGAGACATACCACAAGAATTTCATAGGTTTCAGGAGGTGGGGCATATATTTGGAGGTGTAATTATTGTAGTAAACAAAAAAAGCTCAGATTCTCGAGTGAAACTTCACTTTATGCACCTTGCTGGTAAAGGGATGGGAATGTGTCAAGGCCTAGATAAGAAGGGGTTGTCTCTCGCACAAATAGCAGGATTTGTAAAAGAACAAGAAGAGGCTAATAAATTGGTTCTAATACAGTGAAACACGGGGATGCGCACCCGGCCTAAAACCCCGGAGTACTTGGTGTGGGGACGTCCCCGAGACGGGTACTTGGAGTACCCAAGTACCCCCGCCGCCCCCCAAGTGTTGCCACACCCCGGTCGCACCCGCCGCCGCACCGCTTGGGTGCTTGGGGACGTCTGGGGTACTTGGGTGCTTCATCCACTCTGTTAAGAGGAACAAACTTACCTCTAAGAGAGTAGAGAAGCGCGTGTACAAAGAGAGCCCAATAGCACGATGGGATGTAGAGCCAGATGATCCATCTCAGATTGATGAGGATGAGATTGCAGCAGAAATAGATGTAGGGTTGGTTAGTGTTCCTTTGGTGAAACTTGAGCGTGAGGAGTCCAGTAGTTCCAGTGATGAGGACTTTGGCTTGGGGGATGATTAGAGTCCTCCCATCACTACATTTTGTCATTTTGACATGATTTTGTACTCATTTTGATGTTGATCATGATTCATATCATGCATGATGCTACTTGTTGTAATCTCTTTATGATATAATTGATATTTGATAGAACTAATATAAGTCCTATTTGCTGATAATTTGAATTTTGAATGTTACTATTGGGTATGTACTATGTTACTATGTTGAATGTTCAATGGTTCTGGTTCGTGTTGCAATTTTGCTATGTTCAAGTATTTCAATTTGGTATGTTATATTGAAACATCATTTCATAACTAGCATTTCAAGTTCTATACGTGTTGTATGTAGCACCCCTCCCCCCGTACCCCCGCCGCCATCCCCCCACCGTCCCGAAATTGAGGCCCTTTTTTTTCCCGCACCCGAAACTCGTCTCGGCGTCCCCCGTCCCGATGTACCCCCGCGCCGGTGTTACACTATTCTAATATCAAAACAAAGTGCCTATACTAGTGGAGCCGGAAAGAAAAAAATAATGAATTTACCCATTGATACAATTGTAGCCTCCAAACATCCCTTCTTGCCTATAGGAAAAGATGAAGATGAATTACAAATTACCACTTGCAAAAGAGGTCCATTGGACAAGGCATTTAAAATGGAGGCAAGGGACATTGCCAAACAAAAAATTGCACGTTACCTCTATGCCAATGGTCTTCCTTTCAACTTGGTGAGATCACCATATTGGTGAGAAATGTTGTTGGCAATTAATAGTGCACTAGCTAGTTTCACAAGTCCTGGGTTGGAAATGTACGTACCACCTTGCTACAAAGAGAGGAATGCTATAGAGACCTCCCTTCAACTAATTAGAGATTCTTGGATTGATTCAAGTGTTTCTATTATTTTTGATGGATGGAAAGATAATAAATATTGTCCATTGATTAATGTTATTGCAGTGTCCCCAAAGGGACAATGTTTTTGAAGGCAGTTGATTATGAAGGGGAAGTGAAAGATGCACAATGCATTTCCAGAATTCTCATTGAGTCCATAGAGATGGTGGGTAATGAGAATGTGGTCCAGGTGCTTTGGTTGAGGCAAGAGACGAGCACATGTTTTAGACACCATGCACCGTACACTCCCTCAACTTGGCGATGCAACAAATTGGTACTCAAATAGAGTGAGTGAAATAAATATATCAAGAGGGTGAGGAGATCCCGATGTTTGTGACGAACTACCAAATGTCACAATCAATACTCAGATCTTTCTCGAGATTGGAGTTGTTGAAGGTAAATACTAAATTTAATTTAATTTATGTCATGTTCATTTATCAATTTGTATATAAGTTTTCTTACTATTTATTATTTTTTTAATGTGTTATTTACATATCGATATTGTTATTAACTTAGGTTGTTGAGACCCAATTTGTATCTCATATTATTGTTATGAGACAACTTTTGAAGGTGCAAGAGGCATTGTGTCAAATGGTTATTTGTAACCAATGGGGTGTATGGATGGCTTCACATTTAGAGAGGGCCCAAAAGGTCAAGTCATTGGTCTTGGATGACAATTGGTGGGTTCATGTGGTATATGTATTGGAATTTACTAAGCCTATTATGACTATGCTTCGATTTGCTGATACAAATGCACCTTGTTTGGGAGATGTCTATGATGGCATGGACACAATGGTAGAGAAAGTAAAATTGGTAATAGAAGAACATGAGAATGATCCCGTAAAATGTGAAATCAATCATCCATCATCGTTGGGATAAGATGGCCACCCCATTGCACCTCCTTGCATATGCCCTATCTCTGAGGTACTATATGCCAGGGAGATTAGCACCATATAGAGATGAAGTTTGTAATGGGTACAAGCAGGCATTTACTAGACTCTTCCAAGATAAAGATGTGGAGAAAGAAGTTAGGAAAGAATTTGGCATGTTTGCCTCAAGAAGAAGTCATACTCCAACAACTATTAATGACCAATATGACATGGAAGCTATCACATGGTGATATGCCAATGGGCAAAACATTGGGTACCTCCAACCTCTTGCAATCAAGATCCTCTCACAAGTAAGTTTTTTTTTTACCACTTGTATTCTACAATTTAGTACTTAACATTCTTTAGTTTAAAAAAAAAAACATTAAGTGCCTGGTAAACTTTTTAACGTGACCGGTGATGCTGGCATGACACGTCCTCTGACTCCACGTGAAATGCTTTTGACTTGGAGCTATGAACCAGTGAGGCCACAAATGGGGGACCTCATCCCCTTATTACAAAGTTGAGGCCTAAACTCGCAAGCACATTGGATCAACGAAGGCATAAGCCTATGATCATGATAGCCCAGCGGGGATTTGAACGTGGGTCGGGAGAAGAACAACACCACCACTTAACCAACACACTAAGTGGTGAACCCCAACATTCTTTAGTTTACTTTGCATTTTTATTTTGAATTTTGTGAAAACTATCCAGGTTGCAAGTTCTTCTGCCGCTGAACGGAATTGGAGTAGATACTCCTTTATCCACTTAGTTAAGTGTAACCGGTTGGGTTCAAAAAAATCTGAAGACTTGGTTTATATTCATTCCAATTTGTGTCTTCTATGACGTAAGGAGGAACACTACAAAGATGGGGCAACAAAGCTTTGGGATGTAGCCCTTGTATGTGCTAACTTGGATGTAACCATTGAGGATCCTACTAGACTTACTACGACTTATAATGATGATGATGATGACATCCGTACACATGGTGCATCTAGTGCGAGTGGAACTGCTTTGGGTTCAAATGATGCTAAATTTGCAACAGCTAAAGATGAAAATCCAATAGATGATTTTTTTGATAATCCTTTTGATGATTGATGAATCATGAACTGCATTTTGTAATTGTAATGATTTTCTGATTTTCATTTGATTCGTGAACATAGATATATGTGATATGGCTTATTTGAATATTTGTGAACTATCAATTAACATTTAATATTTATCTTTGGCATTGATCAATGATGAAGTATTATACTATCAAATGATTTAGTTTTGTATATTTCTTTAATTTTATATATATATATATATATATATATATATATATATATATATATATATATGAATTTATAATACACACACACACACACGTACCCAAATGCATCCAAAACCCCCAAGTTTTTTTTCACGTATCCACATATTGGGTTCTCGTACTCGCATGTGGATCTGGATTCGAACTGGCAATTTAACATGGATCAATTTATTGATGCAGTTTCTCAAATGGCGTGGAATAATGGTGGTAACAATGGACAAGGAAATGGGGGAAATCATCAAGAAGCAACAAACAAACATCATAGGACAGGGGTAGGTAGACTACTTATGCTGGTCTTTTTGCCAAGAGGACAACCACCAATGGGAAATGAATCTAACTTGCTAGACTTACAAGATGAATTGAGACAAAATTGGTATGATATATGACCTGATTTTCAATGTGACATAACTCTGCATGATTACATGGATCTTAGGATGAGACACATGCCTTTTAGGGGAAACAAAAAGAAACACAATGAATTGCGCAGGAAGGTGGGAAGAGTCACTCCTTATTTTGGTGGATTGGATAAGACCACTGCTAGAGCATGTGTGCAAAAAATGAATACCTACGTCAATCTTAATCCTATACTGGAAGAGTAGTCCATTAAATATGCTTCTATACATATGGATGGTGTTGCCCATGAGTGGTGGCATCATGGCATGATCACCATGGGACATGATCAAATTACATCTTATGCAGAGTTCATTGAGAGGCTGATTGAAAGATTTGACAAACAGGACCTAGAGTTGCATTCTAAGGAACTAACACAATTGAAACAATGGGGGACAATTGATGCATATGTTGCCAATTTTCAACAATTGTCAATTTTGGTGACAGATGTTTCGCAAAGGAGGTATGTTGTCCTTTTCATAGATGAGTCAACTGAACCATTGAAGGGATGGGTAAAAACATTCAACCCATCTACCTTACAAGAAGCCATCAAGAAAGCAAGAGACATAGAGACATCCACCTCAAAGTGTAGATTTCAGTCAAAGGGGTTCTCACATAAAAGGGACAAAGACAAGAATTTTTTCACAAAAGAACCTCACGAGCCAAAGAAATCAGTCACCAGAATTGATAGTGAGACACTCAATGACTTAAAAAAGAAGAATTTATGTTTTACATGCAAAGAGCCTCGAATCCTAGGACATAAATGTGTTGCAAAGGGAAGGCTTCAAATACTATTCAATTGAAGAAACAACACCAGGGAAATCAGACCAGCAATTTGATTCGGATGAAAAGGGGAAGAAGAATCATCAGAAGAGTCTAAAAAGGAGGAAGAGTCTAAAGAGAAAACCACCATAGCACAACTTTCGAGTGCTCAAAAGGCTATTACCTTCAAAGTAAGAGGTTTTATATAGGGGTAGCGTGTAGTAGCCTTAATTGATACATGTGCAACACATACCAATATTGATGAGAGGTTTGTGATTAGGAGGGGACTTTAGGAAGAAGAGCATGGCGGGTTTAAGGTAATGGTAGGTGATAGGAATAAACTTTCTTGCACACGCAAAATTTCAAACGTGACTATGCAAATTGGTGATTATTAGCTGTAAGATGAGTTTTATGTGTTGATATTGGAGGTAGTGATGTGATTCTTGGCATGACATGGATGGTATCACTTTTGGAATTTTCCTTCAACCTAGAGAGATTAGAAATGAAGTTTGAGCAGTAGGGGAAGGAGGTATTCTTAGGCGTCTATCAAATGGTGGGCTTAGAGTGGTGTCACTTAAGAGGATGGAGAGGCTATTTAGGCATGATCAGGTAGAGCAGGTAGTAGAGTGTGTAGTTATGCCCATAGTAATAGAGGAGGAAAAGAGGTCTTGTCATCTTGATATACAGGCTTTGATCACTTAATGCAGTAAGGTCTTCAGTAGCATTCCTCCATGTAGAATTCTTGATAGGGGTATTGAGCATTTGATTGAGTTAGAAGTGTGATAAAAAACTATCGTAACTACTCCATACAGGCACCCTAATAGGCTTAAAGATGAAATTGAGAAGGCTATTAAGGAGCTCTTAGAGATGGGACACATTAGGCCAAGAGCCCTTTTGCTTCTTCTGTTGTGGTGGTGAAGAAGGATGGAAGTATGCACATGTGTATTGATCACACGACATTGAACAAGAAGACTATTAAGAACATGTACCCGATTCTGTGCATAGATGAGATGCATGGGCGGTCTATTTTTCTAAAATAGACTTGAAATTTGGTTATTGTCAAATTAGGTTCTGAGAGGACACAAAAAAAACAGCATTCAGATGTCAGTTTGGCCATTTTGACTTTCCTGTCATGCCTTTTGGTTTGACAAATATGCCTTCTACTTTTTAGTCTTGCATGAATAAGGCATTTAGAAATCAGTTATGTAGGTTCGTATTGATCTTCTTTGATGACATACTTGTTTACAACAGATCATGAGAAGAGCACTTGAGACATTTGGATGAAGTGTTGAGCATTTTGGCAAGTAAATCTTTGTTTGCTAAGAAGTCAAAGTGTGAGTTTGGGATGACTGAATTACTATATCTTGGGCACATAATCAGCGCTAATGGAATTTGTGCAGACCCTGAAAAATCAAAGCTATACTTGATTGGCCTCTAACTACCATCCTTACATAGTTGAAGGGGTTCTTTGGGTTTTGTGGGTTTTATAGGAGGTTTGTCAAAGGTTTTTCATTGGGTGCTGCCCCACTTATAGATTTGACTAAAAAGGGAGCATTCTCTTGGTCGGAATCAGCACAACAAACTTTTGATTAGTTCAAGCAATTGATGAGCTCATGTCCTATTTTAGCCATCCCAAATTAAGATCAATTTGAGGATTTAGAAACAAAGATGAATGGAAAGACCTCATTTGTAGATAAGCTGAGAGAGAGCAAATTGCTTGCAAAATTGAAGGAAAGGTACAAAAAGATGGATATGGAGCTTGAGGATACTAAAGGGGAATTACAAATAGTATTCCAACCATCAAGAAGTGTTAGTGTTATAATTTGCACCATTCAGTGCAATAGAAATGGAACAGATTTGTAGTAGAATTGCTCTTTGAATGAGAAGGGGAACTTCCCTATTCAATAAAAATTAACCTATTATGAACAATATGTACTAGCAAATTCTCATTCTTTACAACATGTTCTCCAGGGATCTCACATACAATAAAAATTAACCTATTATAAACAATATGTACTTGCAAATTTTCAATCTTTACAACGCTATTTCTAGGGATCTCACATTTAATTTGAATAAACTTTAAATGCTCATCTTTTTGGTTTACCTAGTGAGATGCTCTTTCAACACAAGGCAAAGGATTTTGGGCTTTTTTGGTTGAAAATAAATCCTAAGACTAGACACTTGCATTGTTTAGCTAAATGTAGAGACAAAACAATGCATGTACACGTATAGAGTTGAATAGGCTAAAATGTAAACACAAGTGCTATGGTTAAATTAAATATAGGACTTGGTACAAAGTACAAACCCATTGTTTACAATGTACATCATTGAGCTCACTTGCAATACAAAGCGTACAGATTCACTTAAGTAATTTAACCCTTAGCACACATAATGTGACATTTCAATAAACATTTATAAGAAAGATAAGCATAATAAATGTCACTGATTAAATACAAAAATCTAGATAACACAATAAATACTTACTAAATAGCAACTCCAACAATATGTAGGCACGAAAATTACCATTCCTAATCTAAGTACAAAATAACACTTATTTGTATAAATGGTATAAAGTTAAACTAATTGGTATTTCTGCTCTAAGAATAACTAATTGCATGAATTGCAAATTTTACTGCAAAATCCTCTCCTTTAATACTAAATCTAATACCACTCAACCTCCAGTTAAGTTGTAGATTGAATTTATTTTTAGTTGACTTAATGCTCACATCTCTAGTATGACAAGAGATCTAAAAATAATTGACTCTAAGTTATAAACAAACACTACAAATAACAAAAGGCTAGAAATAGCATGGGCACCTAGGCTGAAACTAGAGACTACACCATAAATAGCAAAACCCAATATGCTCTTTTCTTTAGTAAAGGTGATGTCTAAAAAGCGAGCAAATTTTTAGCACAGACTTGTAGATAGGCAGTTCTGGATGATTTTGATTGCACTCCATCCTTTCCTTTGATTATGGCCACCCCTTTAAAAAACCTCAAAAATCTGATTTGACATTTTGAATCTTTTTGATAAGTATGCACTTGTACTTTACACACATTTATACACCATAAAATGTACTTTAAACTTGCACTTTTGGTTTCATTGTATAGGTGTGTAGTGATAATTGTGACTTCTTTTAATATACAGTTTTTACTTAATATATGTGCCCCCTATGTCGAATCACACACTTGACAATGAGGTTTTCAATATAAACTTAAAATTTCTTTGTTGAGGGGTGCCCTTGTCCGTAGACATGCACCTAACAATGGGTTTGAACTAGTTTTGAATTTTTCTATTATAGAGGTATACTCCTCACCTTAGGTGCACATCTATTTATTTAGTATTGAATTTTCAAAATGAACTTGACTTCTAGTTCTTTATGAGGTCCACCCCCTAGATCAATTGCTCACTTGACAATTGATGACAAATTTTGTCAAAATTACGTTTTTTTTGTGTAGGTGCACACTTGACAATGGGTTTTTTGAGTCAATCCTTAACTTTATGAGGTGGGTCCTCAATCTCAATTATGCACTAATGATGGAATTTATAGAACCCTTGATTTTTCTTTTTGAGGTATCTTCCTCTCTAGATGCACACCTATACATTAGGATGTAATGATGGCTTGTGCTGATTTCCCAAAGATAGACACCTCGATATGTTTCCATACATGTTTATGCATTGCCCTCCTTTCAAAGTGTTGATTTGATTCTCTAGTTGAGGTGTGCCTCTACATTTCTTTTCACACTTGTGAACCGTCTACGTCATGTATAAGAATTTCTAGATTCTCCCGCATGTGCTTGAACATTAAGTTGGCCATTCAAAAATATGAACTGTGTAGGACATGCACCCACATTTTCCCACCTGTCTAATTATTGGTTGCTTTTCACAAGCATGTCTCTATTCCTTGACGAGTGCCTACATAATACTTATAAACCTTCATGCACTTGTTTACACATTCATTATTTGTATATGTGTTTCCTTGCTAGTAGGTGTGTCCTTGAGCATTAGACAAGTTTTTCAAAAAACATTGCTAGGAAGTTGGTTTGTTTGTTATCAAACAAAAATGAATCATTTTTTCTTTGTATAGGGGCATTGATGTTTTTTGACATGTCCTTGTGCACAATTGTTTTTTGAAGTTTCAATGTTTGAATGTAGTATGTATTGCCACTCAGGTGTGTGCCTATGCATTCAAATTTTATTTTTGAACGTCTCTTTCTACAAGCATGCTTACCCCTTCCTGTGTAACTATACATTAACCTTTAATGTTTTGGAAATTTTATAACTTGTCTTCAAGTGTGCACTTACATTGTATTTTTTTGAGCAATTTATGTCATTCACTTCAAGGTGTATTTTGATTTTTCCACATGTGCTCTGATCATTTAAGATGGATTTTTAACTTTTGCGACCTTCATTTGGTGAGCCCCTGATCCTTGATGCAGGCATGTGTGCTAAATATAGAAATGATTGTGACTTTGAAATGTTTCCTTTGTACAGGTTCACGTTCATCTCTAGATGCACAAATGTATGTTTTGTTGTTCTTTTTAAACTTCAACTAGTCCATTATAAATGGTACACCTTCACTAAAAGTGCACACATGAACACTACTTTGAAAGTCAGACTTTCAACTTAGAGTTGTTTTTGATGAGGTGTGCCAAAAGTTCCCAAGTACACATCTATGAACAATTTTGAATTTGACTCTGATGCTAAGGTGGGCGCAGTTCTTGAAGTACACCCCCTACAACCAAAATTCTCTTTTCAAACTTGTTCCTTTTGTTAGGACGCTTGATTTCATGATCTTGTGAAGACTAAAAGAGGACAAAGGATGGCCAGACATTGAACAAGGGGAGCCCTAAAGGTTTTGCACTTAAAACAACTTCAGAATTAGAGCAATACAAGGTTTTTTGTATGGACACAGTGTGAAGTAATGTGGGAAATATGAAGAAGACAAGGACAAAGGATGACGAGACACATTAAGCAAGAGGAGCACTCAAGGTTTTGCATTTAAAACAGCTTTGGAACTTGACACAATACAATTTATTTTGTATGGGCACAACAAGAAGGAATGTAGGAAATATGAAGAAAACAAGGATACAATTCAACAAGGAATGTCATATACTTGAATAATAAGCATTTGATGGTTGGAGGTTAATTTATGATTGTAATGTATTGATTGAGATGATAAAGTCTAGTTGGTAGTAGAGATGTTAGCCTCTAGACAGTTCTCAATTAACAATGTATAGTCAGTTTGGATTCAGGAATTAATAGTTTGTTTCCTTAAAAAAGCATGCATGTTTGTTCTAAGTGAATCATTACAAGATTGATAGCTTGGGGTGGGCAAGTATGTTCTACAAACAATGTTAGTGGCGTGGAAAAATCCCTGACAAACACTTATGGTGAATGTCTGAGGAGTTGATGTAATCATTTATGCTAATAACGGCTTATGCTCAATGTCCTTTAGGTATGTGCCTCTAGCAGTTTGACCTGTCCTTATGCTCAGGACCTTTTGGGATGCCTCAAAAATGTCTACTTGATGTTCTCAATCAATATTTTTGACCCTAGTGTCTCAAAAATGCATGGACTTTGAATTGTCCATGAGATGATGGGGGATGTCAGTGACACGCCTTGATTGTCTTGGGGCAGCCAGTTTGCCCCTTGCAATTACACCCAATTTGAAAAAAGGGGTTCAAAAATGAATAAAAAAATATTTTGTTGTTCTTTCGTGGGCACCCACAGCACTCTCAGCCTAAATGAGAGATTTTGGTTTGCAAAACAATAGATTTTGAAGCTCATTTATGGTGTATGGCAGTTGTATGTTTTTAGGGTTGACTTCGTAAGATTTGAAAGCAGTTTTTAACCATTTCAATTGGCAAAATATTAGTGTTTCCAAGATAAAATCAGACAAGAATCCCTAGGATTTCATGCTCCATTTTTTTCTTTCAAGTTGGTGTTTGAGTGTCAAGATGGTAGTTTCCTATCACTGAAAACAACAATTTTTATTTGCTGCATGCTTATATTTGCTTCCCAATCGTTTCTATCATGAGGTCTTTCATGTCATAAACATGCTTTTCATAGACTTTGTATGAATGGTGGTGGGACCCCTGTATATGCAATTTGAAAATGGTAAGCAATCCCCTATCTTCTGCTTTTCAAAATGATACACACCTCAGAAAGCTCGTGGCAGTATTCAATCACGAGCACCTAATCACCAGGGAACCTATATAGTGTGTAAGGGTACAAAGAAAAGTTGCAAACCTCAATGTTTGTGAAGGTAGGGAATCGAATGAACTAATTGTCCTACTTAAAAATCAATAGACTCTCCTGTTCTGATATTGTGATGTGCAAGTGGCTGTCTGAGGTTATCATGAAATACATTATAAAGGCATCATTGGGCCTTGTGATAATTTTCAAGGGACTCATTGCATTCCAATTGAGGATGGTGTTTGTAGATTTGGATTTGTATGCACGGAAATTGGGATACACAGCTTCTTGGAGTAAGGTCAAAGCAAACAGCAGGAAAGCAAACCAGAATGCCTCTGTGGTTTGTATGTTTCCTACAATTAGCCTACTTAAGCTATTTTGCATGAAAATAAACTAAGTCACAGCTTCTTGGAGTAAGGTCAAAGAAAACAGCAGGAAAGCGAGCCAGAATGGTTCTGTGGTTTGGATGTTTCCTACAATTAGCATACTTATTCTGTTTTGCATGGAAATAAACTTGGTAAACATGAAGATAAACCTGCTTTCTGAATGAAATTGACAATTTTGGATTAATAATGAAAAGTTTCTTATGTGTGTCTGGATTGCTTTTAGATTTATTAAGATGTTTAGGACGCGTTTATTGAGATGTTTGGACTAATAGAATAGCAAACAAATTAGATTTGACAGGAAAAAGAAAAGAAACAATTGTAAAAAGTTGAGGTGGTGTGTACAGTCTCACCAAGGTAAAATGTGATTAAATTTTTTTTAGTAATGAAGTCCAATAATCTACTTAGCAAAGCAAGTGGTTTCAAGCAAAAAGGAAGTTTTGACAAGTTTTCGCATGCAAACAATTTTTTCAAAAGTTGAGGTTTTACAAGAAAATGATTTTTGCGCAGTTGAGAATTTTGAGGGAAAGGTAAGAACATTAGCTTTTGATCAAGAAAACAAGAATGTGAACACGTTTGTAAGGATATTTGCTTTGCAAAAGGACAAGCGACAAGTTCTATCATTCATGCATTTGACTCAAATTGGCTTACGAGTGCATGATAAAGAGTTTTAGGTGAGGTCACCAAAGGACCTCTACTGAACCTCTAATTGGCGTTGAAAGTGACAAATAACCCAACATTTAGATTTAAGGGCTCAGACATCTGATCCTAGTTGTCTTAGGAAGAATTTGGGATATATTTTCACCTTGAAAAGTGATGCCTTGACCTTGTAATGCTGTACCATGGGTTTAGGCGTTGGAGTGGATATATGAGATTGGAGGGCCATTCAGCCTAGGAATTAATTTTTGGGACTTCTGCTCACTATTATTCAGACCTGCAAGAGCCTTTCATGACTTTTGAGCATATGGAGTGAAGTTAATTTTTCTAGAAGCTTATGGTATGAGTCAATGATTCACTATAAGAGAGCTGGGTATGCTGGAGTGGTGTTTACTGAGCAATTAACACGCTGTCCAGGCAGCTACAGAAAAATAATCTGAGCAGTTGCAGACCTCTTCATTATGCACAGCAGTTAATTTGGTGAATTGAGATCTGTCATGAACCTATTAGCACATATGATCCAAGTTCTGCAAATCATTTCAGATGTAATGTCCCTACGGCAATCCTTTAATGGTTTACGGCTTGGTGCCGCACGTGCACAGCCCCTCGGCACCTTCTGAATGGACCAGATCTCTGTACGGTCCCTTCACTTCACCCATACAACACTGGTTTCCACCGTACAACCTTCATGCAATGCCCCTATGGTGAGATTTACTTCCGGTCAGAATGACGGATGATGGTCGGGTGTCTCGCATACGGTTCCATCGTACAGAAACAGCTTCTTGTGCAGACCCCTTCTCTTCACTCATACGGTCTAGGGTGTTTGTACAGTGCCATGATAGGCTCCCCACACCCGTTGGCAATACTCTTAATTGCCGTACGAAAATATTTATTTTCGTGTGGTAGGAACAGTCAATTGTACAACTCCGATGACTTCTACGTACGGTCCCTCCGTAGTGCCTAACCGTACGGCCTGCGGCTACACTCCTTTGCACGCTATCGGATATTAATACACTTGTGACACTAATACTCTCGACTTCGGAAGATCGCTATGTCATACAACAGATAAATGCAAGATTTTTGCCGCTATTAATATGTGAGATGCAAAGATAAATAATGATAGCCACGAACAAAATACTGGAATGCTTTGATTATGAATATTATTTAGAACACAATATCAGATATCGCTGCCTAATACAAATTCGGAGCACAAAGTGAAATATTGGAGTGATATTTCCAACGATAGACTAGGGTGGTTGTAAACCACCGAAACTGCAACAAACCAAATAGGGAGGATCTTTCACCTTCGAAATGGCATACACAAAATTCCATATGGAATTCTTAATACACAAATAAAACCCAAATTGCATACCAAAAAACTCCTACCCGCTGGTCATAAATACCCCGTCGGAGGAAAACTCTGGAGGTGCACAACAAGTGCCGACACGACAACAAACACCTACGACCAAAATAAAAGATGGGCCCAAGATTTACATAAATCAATCAGAACCCCAAATACAAATATTTTATTTTATTAATTTGGGCCCCATATTTATTAATTAAAGTAATTAATTAAAAGTCCTTTTATTATATAATTTAAATTCTGGGACCAATTAAATAATTAATTTAATTAAATTATTACATTTAAAGATTGGGGACATCACAAATCCTCGCCACACAAAGATTGCTTGTCCTCAAGCAATTCATCCTCCTAACAACACCATCAACACCAGGATCCCAAACCAAGCACACAAGCGAAACGAGTGAATTGGCACCAAACCTCTCTTGCACCACATTGTCGTTAGACTTTCGTTGCGCCACTCTGATATAAACATTGTTGTGCCCTTCACTAGGATCCCAATGACGCCAATCGATGAAATCTTTTACGCCATCATGTTTCATCTGGTATGGCCACAAATACGGATGTTGACGTTGACACAAACTTAGCCACGGACACGACCACAACCACGGACACAACGATGGGCACGGATACAGCCACGACAAAGGACTTAGACATAGATACCACGATGACGGACACAGCCTCGATGGCGGACAGAGCTTTGACGGCGATGGCAGCGGACAAATCCTCGGCAACGGATAGAGCCTCGGCGACAGACAGAGCCTTGGCGACGATGATGACAACGACGGACAAAACCTTGACGGCAGACAGAACCTCCGCGGTGGACAACCTCGATGACGAACAAAGACTCGACGACGGATAGAACCTCAGAGGCAGACAGGGCCTCGACGACTCGGTGGCGGATAGAGCCTTGACAGCGACAACAACGGACAGAAACGCGGCGAAAGAAAAAACCTCGGCGATGGATAGAAGTTAGAACCTTGGTGGCAGACAGAGCCTTGGCGGCAGACAGAGCCTCAATGGAGACAACGATAGACAAAACCTCAATGGTGGACAAAATCTTGACGGCGGATAGGGCCTCGGTGGCGGGCAGAGCCTCAATGGACAGAGCCTCAGTGGACAGAGCCTCGGTGGCGGAAAGAGCCTCGACGGGAAGAGCCTCAATGGATAGAGCCTTGGCGGCGGATAGAGCCTAAGTGGCGGGCAGGGCCTTGGCAGCGGGCAGAGCCTCAACAGGTGACAGGGCTTCGGTGGCGAATAGAGCCCCGACGGTGGGCAGAGCCTTGGCGGTGGACAGGGCATTGGCGATGGTTACAACCTTTGCGATGGACACAACTTGCCGCACATAAGGAAGGGCTCCATACTCAACGAACTGAAGGTCTGACTCATGAAACAGAGTAAGTGGCAGAGCTTATGTCACCTTGATTTGTCCATGTTGTCTTGGCAAGATCCATGCAAACAACCTCTTTATTTTCTTAGTTGTCATATATGATTAGGTGTTCTCCATGAGTTGATGTAGTAGCAACATTTAGTAGATCCTCATGTGACTGGAACGACCCTGTGATCACGCCTTCATCCTCCTTATGTAATGTATCACCCGAAATGCCGACACCTACTTTCTCCCACTTGTGCAAATGAGATATTAATTTTTCTTCACAATGCTTGCATACTTTATTGACCAATCTACAAGCCGCCATAGAGCGAACACACTCAAGTTTGCAAACAGACCATAACATAGATATGACAGGTTGGGATATTTCCTCCATCTCTTCAATGCACGAAATCATAAGACTCTCCATAGCATCTGAAACCTTAGTATCATGATGTTACTTGATTGTGACTAAGAAATGATGGAACATGTCATGGATCAAGTCTTGCAACTCTAGATCTAAGAGGAGGTTACTTTAACATTTGCACAATTCTCCAATATTGTAAATCTCTTGCCAAAAGCATCACCACTGATGTCACCCAGGCTCTGAAAATTGTCAAAGATCAAGTGCAATATCTCTGTCAAGGTGTCATCATCATATGATGCTCGAGGAGTCAATATTCTCAAGATCTCACTTAGACATGCTGCAGCGGCCAACTTGATTTCCTTCTCACGGTGTCTCAACAAACTGTCTTGACTTAAGGCGATCTTAATCGGATCAAGGATTCTTTGTTTAAATCTTGAAGGCGCTCGGTCCACCTTACACAAGAAAACTTCTAATATATCTAGAGGGAGGTCAATACCATCACTGAGTTCCTTTCCTATCTTTTGTAGGGCCTTCAACCACCATTCTCCATCGCTACTGGGCGCCATAGTGTGATTCAAATGCCAAAATCTCTCAATTATCCCAATAGGCTGGCAATATCACTAGCTCTGATACCACTATAATGTACCTACGACAATCCTTTAGTGGTGTACAGCTTGGTGCCGCATGTGCAGCCCCTTGGCACCTTCCGTACGAACCAGATCTCTGTATGGTCCCTTTACTTCACTCGTACAACAGTGGTTTCAACCGTACGACCTTCATGCAATGCCCCTACAGTGAGATTTACTTTCGGTCAGAATGATGGATGATGGTCAGGTGTCTTGCAAATGGTTCCACCATACGGAAACAGACTTCTCGTGCAGACCCTTCCTCTTCACCCTTACAGTCTAGGGTGTCTGTACGGTGCCACAATAGGCCCCCCACACCCGTCGGTAATACTCTTAACTGTCATACGGAAATATTTATTTTTGTGGGGTAAGAACAATCAACCATACAACTCCGACGACTTCTACGTACGGTCCCTCTTGAGTGCCTAACCGTACGGCCCACGGTTACACTCTTGTGCACGCTGTCGGATATTAATACACGTGCGACACTAATACTCTCGGCTTCGAAAGATTGCTATGTCATACAACAGATAAATGCAAGATGTTCGACGCTATTAATATGTCAAATACCTCGTCGGAGGAAAACTCCGGAGGTGCACAAGAAGTCAGCAAGAAAAGATGGGTGTTAGATGCTGACTTGATTAAATATCCACTATAACTGCATGTCTTCAAGTTAGATAAGAAGCAATTAGCTGTATGATTTCTTCGATCGTATAGCACAACTTGTCCTCTTGAGTCTTGAGGATCTTAATATCTTAATTGAGTATCTAGACATAGTCTTTACTATCACATTTACTCTTTTTTTAAAGTTAGAAAGTATGCTGTTTCTATCACACGGCAACAAACACCTACGACCAAAATAAAAGATGGGCCTGAGATATACATAAATCAATCAGACCCCCAAATACAAATATTTTTATTTTATTAATTTGGGCCCAATTTTTATTAATTAAAGTAATTAATTAAAGGTCCTTTTATTATATAATTTAAATTCTGGGACCAATTAATTAATTAATCAAATTAAATTATTACATTTAAAAATTGGGGACATCACATCAGACCTGTTACTATTCATAACAGCAAGAAAAGATGGGTGTTAGATGCTGACTTGATTAAATATCCACTATTACTCCATGTCTTCAAGTTAGATAAGAAGCAATTAGCTGTATGATTTCTTCGATCGTATAGCACAACTTGTCCTCTTGAGTCTTGAGGATCTTAAAATCTTAATTGAGTATCTAGACATAGTCTTTACTATCACATTTACTTTTTTTTAAGTTAGAAAGTATGCTGTTTGTATATGCTGAAGATATTTCATGTGCAATCAAGACTAGCTAGTATTGACAGATCAAACCTCATGCTCAAATCCAAAGTTAATACTACAGAAAGGCAATACACAGAGTAATGTGTTGTTTCATCTTTTAGCTCAATGGATGCTATAGGACAGGAGAAATGGTGAGCTAATTGTTATCTCGTTGCATAAAATTTTCAAAATCTGCAACTGCTGACAAAACCTTCTACTCTTAAATACGCAATGAGTTTTTTAGGCTTTACATGAAATATCTTGTAAGTTGCAAAATATTCTTTCTGTATCTGCTACTGTATTTGAAATCTACAATTACCTGTGCGTTCTACTTGAGCTGTTTGTTTTAAGGAAATGTACCTGTGCTTGCAAAATTGATGTATGAAAATTAGAATGATTTAAGTATAATTTCTATCACATTATTCAATTTACTGCCTGTGAAGCATATTACTGTTCTTGAATTTATGTCTGCTTTTTAAATCAGCTACTTCATGTGAAATCCAGTAGCATGAGGATTTTGTAAACTTCATTTAATAACCTATGTAAAATTTAGAAGACATCTATGTTTATAGTGTAGTCTAATTCTATTTCTACAGTTGGAATCTAATATTTCGAAGAAAGTCTAACTTTCTAAAGTTGTCACTCCTTGGTTGACAAATGATTAAAACATGTGATTGTAATGAATTATATGCTTGGATGACAGAACACCATCATTTTTAGTCCTGAAGAGCATTGTTTTATTTTCTACCAGCTTGTTTGAAATGTTGTGTTGTTGATGGCTGAAAATATTTATGCATATTCTGACAATAATTTGAAAACAGCTGATTTACCTGACAGAGTCCTGTAAATGAAAGAGGAGGATATGTGAATGGATGGTGCTTTTACAGCTTTGGGTGTTGATTGTCGTCTCTGCGACACAATTTGCTCTTGAGTCTTGTGAAAGGCTTATTTGCTAACTTCTTTTTTATGTGTTTCTAATGTACATGCTTGTTTAATAAGTCCATGCACATGTAATCCAGTGTTTTGTTAATGAAATTTTGTTCTAAGAGCTATGTGAGATTGGTAAATATGTACTTAACTGATTGAAATTTAATGGGGTGATTATTTTATAAGGGAAAAGAAAGTGATAATTTTCTAGCATGAATTGTTGACAAGGCATAAGATTCTTGGATTGTGAAGGACTCAAGTTTATTTTTGCAGGACCAATGGTTGATACTGTCATAATGAATCCTCCATTTGGAACACGGAAGAAAGGTGCTGATTTGGAATTTCTTTCTACTGCCCTGAAGGTTTGGTCATCCTTTTGGATATCTGTGATTTTGCTGCCTCTCATAAGATTCTTTATAAATTCTAGTATGAGTTTTCACATTAACATTTTAAAGTTTGTTCTACAGGTTTCCACTGGAGCAGTTTATTCATTACATAAGACTAGTACACGAGAAGTATGTAGCCAACTTCCATTTAAACACATTCATTACTTTACACACGATTCTCGCTGAAAACTTCATAAGAAATGTCTACTGGGATAAAAAGTTTTATTTGCCAATCACTTTCAAGTAGTGTAAAATTTCATGTTTAATTTGCACAAAAAAGTTTTAATAAATTAATGAATGAATTATGGTTAAATAAGTAGTTGGAGAATATGTGCCACATGCAATTCAAAGAGAATTCAGGCTAGAGTGATGGACCAAGAATGCTGAACTGGATTAGAGTGAGAGTAGTAGAGAATCAAGGAGTAGTTGTAAGCTAAGTCATAGGGTTCGCCAAATTTTCAGCTCCAGGTTCGAAATTCGGCGAACCCATAAAAAATAAAAAAATTTCGTTAAAGTTCGGCCATAAATTTGTACGACAGAAAATTACTTGTTTTGCAGAAAATATTTTTTATTACCGCATTTTTTTTGGGTTCTCGGCCAATTTTTTTATAAATGACCGCCTCCATTTATTGAGAATGCATCAATCTAGTTTCTGAGGGACGACTAGGGCAAATTGTATACCATCGTCTATGGAAAATGGAGGCATTTTTATCCATCGTCTGCAACAATTTTAGGCATCTTTGTTCATCGTCTGCAACTATCTTTTGTAGGTAGTCGTTGTCCATCTGTTTGGCTAACTTGCTACAGTTGTCGCTGCTATCTACTATGGTCATCCATTTGTTTGGCTAACCTGTGCAGACAACTATTACGGTCTGTATCACTCCCGACGGCCATTACTCAGTCTTGCCGCTTGTCACTGACGGTTTGCATGGATTCCATAGTTTGAAACTTTCAATAGTTTATAAGATTTTCATTTCGTTTTTTAAGTTTGAATATTTTATTAAAATTTATGTTATTTTTATTTCTTTTATCAATATTAAAATATTACAGTTTATTTTATTAGGATATAAATTATATATATATATATATTTCTAATTATTAAACTATAAAACAATAATATTTTGTAAACTATAAAACATTATACTTATAATTTATATTAAAACATTATTCTTTTTTTAAATTGTATACATTTATATTAAAACATTATATTTATATTTGTAAACATTATATTCTTTTTATTAATTTTTTTAATTATGTGTTTAAATTTTATTTATTTATTTTAATTAGTAAGCTGTAAAACAGTAATATTTTATATGTTTATTTATTATTATTAATTTATACATCATTACATTATTTTTAAATTATTATACTTATATGTTTTTGAAATTTATATAAGGTGAATTTAATGCCGATTTTTTTTTTGAATTTTTTGACCTTGCCGAACTTCATCCAAACTTCATAGTTGTCGAACTCGAACTCGAACCTTGTGACTTAAGTTGAAAGTACTGTTCTTTCCAAAATTACTGTTACACATCTAGAGAAATCAATTACTTTACAAGGCCATGAAAAAGTCATCCTAAGGGTGGATTTGTGACTCATCAACAAAGAATGAGGGATGAAAGGCCAATTGCTGAGAGTGAATAATTTCTTCACTTGGGACTCCACTAGACCTAGGAGGGTGTTCCTAGAGGTAATATCTAACAAGATTTAATCAGAGCAAAAGGTATGCAAATATTATGAAAAGTAATGACACGTAGAATGATTATCGAGATGTTTTATATTGACAAATGAGCAAAAGTCTCCTTAGTTACAAATGATTTCTCTCATAAGGATAAGATCGGAAACAAATAAAAGTAGATAAAAATTAAAAGAAAAAAGAATATTCCTAAAGCTATGCTAACAACTTATATGACCACTATAACTAAATATTACAATATTATTTTAATACCCTCCCTCAATGGTTAATTTGTCAACTACACCAAGTTTATCCTGAAATTTGACAAATTTGTCAAGATTCAGGACTTGGTAAGAATGTTTGTAGTTTGTTCCTTTGTCAGAATGTATTGCAACATCATTGATCCATCTTCTACATGTTGCCGTATGAAATGACAATGAAGCTTGACATGTTTTTTTTATGTTTGTGGAAGATTGGATTCTTGGCTAGTTTTAGCACCCCTTGATTGTCACAATACAATTGTGAAGACATTGCTTGAGATATTTGCATGTTTGAAAGCATCCTTTGTGGCCATACTGCCTCACATGGTGCTTTGACTGTTCCTAGATACTTTGCTTTTGCTGAGGAAAGAGCTACGACTTTCTGCTTCTTAGGCTCCATGTGATTGCAACTGTACTAGTTTGAAAATTTTATTGTGTTCTACTTTCTCTTGGCTTTGGATGATTTTCCTTTGATCATTTCATCATCGTGAGCATCACCAATGAGTTTTTCCTACCACTCAAGTCTCTTTGAAGAGACCCCTCCATCCAAATCGACGCGATCATTCTTGACTTGTGCTGCCCGGGACTATATCATCTCAATGCTGATCTAGTTTCTCTTGAAGAAACTCTTTTGACACAGGTACTATTACTTGGTTTGGAGAGTCCAAGTGTTCATAATAATTAGAGTCTTCCCTGTTGATGTGAGTTTTATATCCTTAGAACATACATGATAGAACACTCAATGTATCAGGATGAAACACCGAATATTGAATCCTCTCTTGAATAAAGACATGACTTATGCTAAAGATTGCATGAAAGATCATAAAGGTGACTCCAAGGTTCCTTTTTAATAGCAGATACTCACTCAGTGGACTTACGTTTGTTCACTAAGGACTTTGTCAACTTAACTTTGAATGATATGACTTCACAATGTGCAATGAAAATATATTCCAACTTTCAACTTATGAAATGAAATGCAATGAACCTAAACTTATAATTCTAAACTATTTCTACTTCTACTCTAGGATGCAAGGAAGAGTGAATATCCTTGGACTCTACTAGATGTAGTCTTGTCATCAACTCCACTCACCTAGTGCAATCTTCTAGTGTGTGTTTGAAGGATGTTCAAATTACTACCATTTGATTAATCCCATCTATGGATGTAAATCAATGAGCAAGTACCAATTGAAGTGAAATTCATCTTAATGCCACTCGATTATGCAAGGCAAGACTTACAATCAGTAAGCAACAAGTGGATGTAAATCAATGAGAAAGGATGCATTCTTTTCTTGCTTTGTAGACCCCAAGCTGATAAAATTGTAACTCTATACTTATTGTCTCTATTGCCTGCAATGAAGGACATGTCTCAAGTATCTTCCCCAATGTTATAGAGGAAGACATTCCCTGTTTGTGCTTCTCCTTTTGCATAAAATCAAACTCTGATAGTTGTTTGACCACCTCCAACAAGACCATCTTATCTGTAGGATACTTGGGAAGTTTGTGAGGCTCTGAAGAAAATCTTTGGATCTTATTGTAAGTGAAAGTGGGGAACTGGACGTATCAATATCCATACTTCTCAATCAATGCCATGACCTCTTTGGATAACCTCCTACATAGTCCACCTTGAAGTGTACGTGTGATATTCATGGTGAAAATATCATCAACTCTCCTGTAGCTTTCTCTTTCACGCAGTTGTAACTTAGGATAACAATCATATACCTTAAATTGTCCTTTATTATTTTCAACCATGCCTCTACATATGAGACCTAGATACTTGATGTTTCTTGCTAGCAAATAGATCACATAGGAACTCATATAAAATTGCTTTTGTTTTTCTAAGTACCTTAGTTAGGTATCCAGATTATCAATGATCATCTTGGCCCAGTTCATCATTACAGTTCCTGTTGATATCTCCAAGTAAAAGCATCCAGGTCCCGAAGAAAGGCCCTTGGGGTGTTCCCATGATCCTATTCGACATAAAAATCATATCACTATACTCATCCTTGAAGTCCTCACAAGCTTTTTAGGTAACTTAGAATGATGTTTCTTTGGTTCACTAATCCAATTCTTATTAATGATGTCCTTACAAGTGTCTGGTCTCTTCTCATACAATGTGTGATGTCCCCGTTATTAAATAAAATAAGATAATAATATTTGTATTTGGGGTCCTTGTAATGTCCCCAATTTTGCCAGCATTGGTGTTTCAAGGATTAGCCTATTATTTTGATCCTCGTAGGCTAATTATTGTGGATAGAGGGTCTTCTGAGGCAGTGGCTTGGCTTGGGAGGGTCTTGTCTTCTCCACAATTCAGTAAGCTACAGGTTGGTCTTCGTTTGGCTCAGATTGGACTTCATTTGGGCTTGGATTTGTGTACTTACTATTTGTGGTAAGTTGGGTATTGATTGAGATGGACCCTTTCTATTTTTGAAAAGTGCATTTGGTCACATGGAGAAATAATAGGTATAACTCCTACTTCAGACGACATATTTAAATGATGAGTATTTTGGGAGTTATTACATTTTTAGTGGCCAAATTATTATTAAATTATTAAATGGCTTATTATAAAGTTATAATCTAACTTTATAATTTCACTTAAGTTTAGGGTTAAGTCATCATTGGAAGGGCCCATTATTTAATTGATTATTAAACCCAAGTCGCATTATTATAATGATATCTTATTATAATAATGTTTTAAAGGAAGTTGTTAAAAGGGAGTAGTGTTGAGTGGAGATCATTTGGGAAACTTTCACAATTTCAGAAGTTGAGTTTTTTTGGAAACTTTTATCAATAAAGTATTATAAATATGAACTCATTTCATTGGAGAAAGGACACTTGAATATTTATTTGCTTTTGTTGCCTTTGAGGAGTTTCTGAGGTTCTGAAGTTTGTGCCCTTGTTGAAGTATAAGGGTTTGTTCTGAGGATTTGTTATCCATTGCTGAAGTATAGTGGAAGATTGTCTGAAATTGGTAGTGCAAATTGCTGCTGAAGTATAGCAATTTGTTTTGTCTTCTCAACTGCATTAACTGTGCAAGAGAAGCTGATGTTTGGTGATGTTTGGTCTTCACTTCTGGAGAAAACACCAATATTTAATGTTGGATTTGCAGAGCTGGGCTCGAATTTGTTTGGCGTTGTATCTGAAACATTATTGAAAGTTAATACATAGCTGCCGTACTGTTATTGGAAGGAGCTGTGTTCATTATTTAGTGGCTGTGGTTACACTTGGGAGGTTGCATGATTTTCTAAGTGGCTGTGTGAGACTTTAATAGGCTGCGTCTCTTTACATTGTGGCTGCGTGGATCATTTCAGAGGTGTGTGGATTATTTTCAGGGCTGCGTGGAATATTCTTAGAGCTGCGTTTGGAAGTCTTGATTGGTTGTAGCATTTGTGTTGCTAATGAAATGAGATGGATACATTCTTATCTCTCTTATATGCTGTGTGACAAACAATAGTGGTTGTATGCTCATTTGGTGGGTTGTTTATAATGATCTTGAAGGCTGCATCATCTTGCTGGAGGTTGTGAGTGACTTTCTTTAGCAGCAAATTACCTTCAATAGTCATTTGGAACTAAGGTGCATTATTTAGAATATTAATATCAATGTAATGATCATGTTTTATGAGGCATTGGATAAAATATTGTATTTGGTAGACATTCAAGTGAACTAAATTTTTGTTGTATTTATTTGAATGTTGAAAACATTATCAAAAATATCTTATATGTTTGAAACACAAGAAAATTGCAATTTAATTTGAAGAAAAAATCTAGTTTGCGATTGAGAGCCAGCTGGGTTCTTCACAGTCCCGATCGATTTATGTATATCTCGGGCCCATCTTTTATTTTTACCGTAGGTGTAGGTGTTGTTGTGTTGACTCTATTTGTGCACCCTTAGGAGTTTATCCGACGATATTTATGACCGACGTGTAGGATGTATTTTTTCATGCGACTTGAATTATTTTATTGTATTGTGAATTCCAGTGGGAGTTTTGCTCTCTATACCATTTCGGAAGTGAAAGATCTTCCCTATTTGGTTCTGTAGTTTCGGTGGGATTCATCTCTCACACTATTCTGCTATGTATTTCTTTGGCTTTGGATCTGGCAAATCTGAAGGGCCAACATTTTGTTTGAAGCAAATTATTACTTGTGGCAACATTGGTAATTGGCATTCATCTCTCCATTCTGTGCAATATAATTACATTAGTATTTATGACTCTGCGACATCATTCTAAAAGCAGCGTGCATAGTAGAAGGCATCTGAACTAACAAATTCGCTATCCGCACTACCACACGACAGGCCAAAAGAGAAGTCCAACACAACCCTGTTACCGTACGTCCACACATTCCCTGCCACTGTCCGTACTTCCACTCCCCGATCCATTGTAGGACAACACACTTCCATTCCATCGTACGACCAAGACAACAGTCCCAGACACTGTACGATGTCTCTTCCTTCCACCTGTACGGTCTTGCATACACCCCCACCATACAGACATAGACTCTCACCATACGGTCAACAGGTGTGCCGTACGAACTCTACTTCAGCCCTTGCACATGTCCAGTGGGGACTTCGGTGCACATAACCGACCACGTCAATCCCTCACTGTACAATCAAAGGGCCATTAGGACGTTCAAGGTCTTCGACACTTGGAAATTTACAGTCTATTTCCCTCCGTACAACCATTAGGCCCTCAAGTACATTACACAATGCTTGAGCTTCTTCCTTTGTCCTTGTCTACATCCTTGGGTAATATGGAATCCCAAAAGTCTCCCTCACTGCCTCGTTTAGGAGTGCAAACAATTTTTCTTTGGCTCTGATTGTCCTAGTCTCTAGATCATAATTCCTTGCACACTCTACTAGAAGTTCATTGCACTGAATGGCGGGGATGGAAATCCAGGTGCCTGGTAGAGGCCACACCTCATTGTGCTAACTGCCAAGTCTGAAGGTAGACGATCTCTTGTTCCAAACATTCTTCTCTTCATTCTCTTCATATCCAGGTGTTCCATATTCGTATCTGCAATCTTCCTCCACTTGGAAACCATTAGGGACTCAGGATAGAATCCCTTTGATAGCTTCTTTATCAGCACTTTCCTCATTGCTATCCCTTTGCCTTCTGTCATATCCCTGCTTGAACCTTGAAGTCAGTATGGTTTTAAGGGATTTAAACAAAATAATAAATTTCAGACTTTTCAGACCTTTGATTTAACCCTTAAATCCAACTCAAAGACTTAGAAAGCATTACCTTCATAGGCTGCAAATGGAATATGGATTTGAATTAGAGTCTTAGGACAACAAAAATAAATAAACTTAGCCCTTAAAATGAGAAAAATCAGATCCTATTATCAAAGAAAAGACTCTGATTTTCTGAGAACAGCCTATGGTAAGTCTGAAGACATATTAAACTTAGTCCTAGCACTTCATCAAATTCATTTTAAATGATGATCCGAGTTTTCCATATGAATTAGGAATCAAATCATAAGCCAATCATGACAATAAATCCACTTTCACCATTATGACAAATTTAGACTTCTGAAGAAAACCTCTGAAACTCACCTCTTTCCGGATGATTTTGATCCTCAAACTTGGTGCCTTTTGTGCAAGAATATCCCCCAAACACTCAACAACAACCATTATAATGATTAGGTAGGTTAATATATTATGGGGATTTTTCCCAAAATCGCCCGTTTCGGTATTTCAGACTCAAGTCTGAAGACAATGTGTTTTCAGGCCCCTCTTCGCCTTGGAATGGGTATCAAAACTCTCCAATAAGTCTGCAATAAAGATCCATCAGACTTGAGGACATAAGATGAACTTATATTTTTTCTTCAAAAAAATTGAACCTCATGGTGAAATTTTCAGATTTAGTCTGAAAACTTAAGTTTCAGCCCTTTTGATGCCTCAAATCAGTCCTCAAAATCAGATTTTAACCTCACAATCAAGCTGCAACCAAGTTTGGGATGTTTTAAATGCTTGGGAATTTTCATGATTTTTCCAAAAAAATCACACCATATGGGCAAGTTTTCTGATTTTGGTCTGAGAAAACATACTTACAGCTCCCTTGATTCCACTAAATGGTCTTGAAACTCAAGTTCATTTTTCCCAAATACCTCTGCAACAAGTTCTGATATAGTTTGGTGAATGAGAAAATTTTCAGAATTTTTACAAAAATCAGCCCCCACGGAGAAAATCTTCAGATTAAAATCTGAATACACTTGCTCTCTGTCATCTTACCTTGTGAATTCCTTCATTGGAGGCTGAGAAAAAAATCTGATTTACATCAGCAATCAGACATATCAGACCTCTTGTCAATGGTTGATGCCTTTGTCTTCACTCCTTGGATCGATTTTCAGCCTTCCTATAGCTGGACAATTTCTTTCCAACCTTTTAGCTTTTGTCTTCACTGGCTTTGACCACCAATAGTCAATCCTTTGCATTCTCATGTTACTGTTGCATGCTGTTTTAAAGTAGTTTTGGGTTGGAGTTTCACCCACACAAGCAATGTGGTAATAAAACAAGCCACGTGCAAACTTGTGCAATCATTATTTAAATTGTTTCCCTTTTATTTAATTAATCTCCACTTCAAGCATCCACGGAAATTCAATCCCTATAGGGATTGTTTAAATTTTCCAATCACCCTTTTACCATCCCCAAAGGGGAAATTTGAACCTCATTGGGGTTATTCATTGCTTTTTTCACTCACCCAAGTGGGGAAATTCGATCCCATAGGGATAAATTCCCAATTTTATACTTAGGCAAATTTATCTTGATTTGTCCACAAGTGGGGAAATTCGATCCCCATAAGGATAAACTCAAATCCCATACTTAGAAATTTTTACTCATCTTCAATTGCCTTCAAGGGGAAAATTGATCTCCATCTAGACTTGGGGGATTTCTATGTTCATCTAGACAAAGGGAAATTCATACTTCATCAGGACTTCTTGACTTTGGAGCTCAAAATTTGCTAAGTGTTGGAGGGGAAAAATCATCTTCATCTGGACAAAAGGGGAAATCTACACTCATCGGGACAAAGTAATTGCCTTCAAATTTTCGAAGTATAAGTCCATGGGGAAAATCACTCTGCATCTGGATTCTTCACTTTATTGCATGTCCTTAGTATCCAGATGGGGAAAATCGACCTCCATTTGGACAAACTAGTCCAACACTTAGTTTTTTCATCGCTAATGTCTCATCAAGTGGGGAAAATCTTCATCCATCCGGATTTTCATAATCTTAAGTGGGGAAATTCTATTTCCTTCAGGATTTTGAGCATTCTTGGAGGGGAAATTCTATTTCCATTTGGATAAAGTGCAATTTTGGTGGAGAAATTCTATTTCCATCTGGATTTTGTGCATTTTTATAAGGAAAATTTGATTTTTATGAGGATTTTTCATATTTTGAGTATGGAAAATCAATTTTTATAAGGATCTTAAAGCCCTTATGCATAAAATATGCCTTTATAACGTATTTTGGACTATTTGAGTAGCCAAAATATTAATGCACTTAGGATTTATAGCTCAACCCATTACAACTCAACCTCGAAGAACTTAATCTGAACACTCCAATTTACACTTGCAACTTGACCAACTTGATGACTTAACCACTCAACTTTTAAAGCTCCGGACTGCCATTCTTACTACCAAAACCTAACAACTACAAGCAAAAAAGGGGGTCCCCATTTGCAATGGTGCTATGGCGTTAAAAGGTCACAACACGCCCCTTCGGGTTTAGTTAGTCAAAGTTGGACACCAAAATCCTTACCTGTCATAGATTGATCTACAAAACTCTTGACATTAGAAGAAACCTAAAATTGCCCAACTTCTTCATCAATCAACACATCCTTGTTAAATGTTAAATGGTTAGTGTCCACATCAATCAACTTGTATGCTTTATGATTGTCAATCTACCTAGTGAGCATTAGCTTTTGACTATTGAAGTCGAGTTTGGTTCTATTGACATCTGAAATCCAAACATATGCAGTAGAACAAAAAACCTTCAAATGGCTCACTCGTAGATTCCTCCTAGATCGTGCTTCCTCTAGGGCCTTCACCTTCATTTCCAATGTTGGAGCCCTTTTGAAAAGGTACACTATAGTGAATTATCTTTGCCCAAAACTTCTTGGTAACACTCTAGTTCTCCAACATGCGTTGGGCCATCTCTGCAATTGTATGGTTTCTCCTCTCAACTTGTAGTGTCCCCTCTTGCGATACCTTGAAATCCAGAAAACTTGTGAGTTGAATATATAAAATCAATGATATGTCAAATGACTAATATCAATGCCTCTTACAATCTCTGATTTGGACCATCTATTGTAACCTTAATGAATCGATCTTGTAAATATGACTATTCTTGATGACTGCTATGATCTCTATTATATCAGCTATGGTAGATTAATATGCTAGGAAATCTCCCCTTATAGTTGCTTATCATATTCTTATGCCTTGTTTCAATGAAGCAAGTGTTCAAGGTAGCTGGACTCAAATAGGATAATGGAATAAGATGTCTGATCTGTATGTGACAAAAGACTAATTCAGTATCTGCTGATGTGAATGACAATCTACTATTTGAAGGTATTATGGATTATATAAATCTAGACTTTGAGATTTAATATTGATCTGGTTGCATTGTAAAGAAACACCCAAGAAGGTGATCTGTACTCAGTATATCTTAATAATTTGTTATCTGATATGGCTTATATTTTTAACAGGTTTGCTGGCAATATTTGTTTTGCTGACTGTAATAGGTCTTGTATCTGATTGGTTATTCAAATCTGTTCTTTTATGTTTGGTACTGCCTGCCGTATATGAGGTTTTGTTGACTAAATGCTGTTTTTTTAATAAGATGCTGAGTCTTCCATTGACTGCTGACTGCAAATCAAAAAAATGTTGAATGATTTATATATTTATCTCTGATTAAAAAACTCTGATATTTGTATAGTGTTTGTTGGCTGTACTAAATACTGGATATTATTGGCTGACTGGATTTACTGAAATCTGACGATCTAAGTTTATTTTTCTGTTCTATCCTCCTCCCCATATTGAAGTTTTATTCCCCACTATATATCCTTACGGGGGAATAAGGAGAGACAAAACTCTCCTAAGGGTTGCGAATTTAGTCGCTCATATAATTATATTTTATTTTTGGATCATAACAAATATTTAGTATTTATTATTAATTATTATTACATCAATAAATAATATATTAATAACATATTATTATTATTTTTTTGGTAAAAGGCCAAGGCCAAATACGAATTATATTATTTCAATGAAGTCAAATATATATTCTCCATTTGGTGCGGGCACTGGTAGGAAAGAATGGAGAAGAAAACCTCTAGTCTTGCCCGGGACTAATGTCCAGATAATCAAAATTTACAAAACAGAATTGAGGGCATCCCCTCATTTACAAAGGATAAGATATATAGAGTTTGTTTCTGTCATTTTGTGATTCCTCCGTATAAACTTGTTCATCTGGCTTCTTGAGTCTCTGCCTTTTGTAAGTCTTTTGCTACAAAAGTAATCCTGCAAAACTCAACCATTTTGACAAAGAACGTTATTAGATAGCTTAACCAGTGATTATTCAGCAATTGTCAGTGTTATGAGGTGTACTGAAAACCCGAATCATCTAATCTTCCAATTTTATTTCTTAAGCAACATTGAATGACGATTCCTTCTAATGCATAGATAGTCTTAACTGAGAATTATTTTAGGAAACTACCAGGTAAGACCCTATGCTATGGTAGTTCTTACCAAAAACCAAAGATTAATAAATCTGAATATACTTAAATGAGTGGAACTGTGAGTATAAATGCAGATATAACTACCCATCTATGACTTTATATATATGTATGTTTATATGTCCACACACACACACACACACACACACACACATATATGTATTTGTATTTATATGTGAATTTACCCATGTCTCTGTGTCTATAAAGAAGGATTACAGGAGTGCTGTATGAAATACATTATATTAATATTATAATATATTATTAATTATTATTATATAATTCATTAATATTATTTTATTATTTTTATATATATTGTTAATTATTATTATATAATTTAAAATATGGATTATATTATATTATTATTTATTTTTTGATTTCATTTTTCAATATTATTATTTATCTATTTAGTAAATCATATTATCATCTATTTAGTAAATCTTCTTTCGGAGAGGGGACATATCACAACTACACCATTTCGTTGAGGTGTATAGGATGTTGTGAATTTGCATTTGATACCATGATTAGCACAAAAGTAATTGAATTCGTTGGAATCGAGTTCACCCCCGTTATCAAACCTAAGAGCTCTGATTGCTCGTCTTGGTCCTTTTTCTACTAATGACTTGAACTTGGGAAATACTGTAAACACTTTTGATTTTTTCTTTTACGAAAAATCACTCGCATTTTCCTACTATAATCATCTACAAACAAGAAAATATGTGATGTCCCCATTTGGGACGATCTTTAATCAAGATGATCCTAAATCTTGCCCTAAAATCACAAGATCAATCAATATAAGAAACACATATAGTTAGAATTATATTTTTACCAATAAATTTGTTTTTCAAGATTAGTCTTGGTTTAGATCTTGCAATCATGCTAGTTAATATTTGAAATATAATTCATAAGACCAATTATTTCTATTAGGGTTAGGGATCCAACAACAAATATAAGTGCATACATATAAAAAATCATCTTAACCTTTTTAGATAAATCATGCAATAGCTTTTGAACTTTAGGAACTAAGCCATCAATAGTTCCATTTCCCATAATCAACTATAGTAGGGTGTGGAGAGGAAAAACCATGAAGGGTGCTTGGAGACTGTTCAACCCAATTAATCCCAAGAGCGCCTAGTATCCAACTAAGACAACTTACTTCTTGGACTACAAATGGTAGGAATATCCAACGAAGATAATTCCGTCACTTGGAGTGGCCTACTTAATTTGAAGGAACTTGGGTTATTGAGGAAGATTGTTCAGCCCAATTAACTCCAAGAGCACAGAGCATCCAACTAAGACAACTTGCCCCTTGGCCAACCAATGTTAGGAACATCCAACTAAGACAATTCCATCCACCTGGGGTGGCCTACTTAATTTGAGGGAACTGGTCTACTACCTCTCACTAATATTATCTTATTGACAACTTCTCTTAGATCTGGACCACCTTCTTAATCTTGCAGAAATTTATTCAGAACTCAGAAGCATTGTATGGGAAAGAAAAAGAAGTTGACAACCTTGACTTCAAGCTTATGAATGCTAAGGATACCGTGAAGTCTACTCAAGTGGCCCTGCAGGAAGCAGAAAACCAGATTGATAAGCTTTGTTTAGAATTGAATTTGGCACATTCTTTGTCATCAAAATCAGAAACTAAGTCATTATGACAACCTCAACCAATAGACAACAATCTAAGACAAAGGTTATTGAGGTCAATCAAAGGTTGGAAGGGGTTGATGTTTCCCATAAGGAAGAGCTGTGGTATGAAGGTTCTTGCATTTTCCAATCTCAGATGATCGCATATGCTGATTGGGAAGAACATCAACAGTATAAACTTTTGAGATTGGAGGAGAAAGCCTCACAAGAAAATGCAGTTTGCGATCATGAAAGTGCTGTTATAACAGCCATTTTTGACGAGCAACTAAAACCAAGGGACGAATGGCATGAGTACTATGAAGATACCATGATAAGCTCTGGAGCAACGGCTAATTTGATGGCGGTGATAATCAGTCTTTATGCTCTTGTTTGGCTTAAGATGTTAGAAAAGTTGACATGAGTTTGGTAAATCGCTTTGCTAATGCTTGAGATTTCAGTTCTAAGCATGAGGAATGTGTTGTGTATTTAAGCCACAAAGGTTCTGATTTTGTACATCATATCATGGAGGATGTTAAGAAGACACAAGATATGTGTGAAGGTTGGTCACAAAGATCTAGGAAGGCAAAGTAGCTGGCTGCCCAAGCAAAACAATATCTACAAGGGATCAAGGAACGTTGCAATCATATAGATCAAGCAAGACTACGGAGAGAAGTCTATATATGTTCATGAGTTTCCTCTTACATTATGACGTTCATGAGTTTCCTCTTTTAGAGAGCTCATTGAAGGTTCAAATCGTAGATGATGATGGGATGGTTGAGTACACATGGTGGATTGGCCACTTGTGTTATTCCTACACGTGTAGAGGGAGATGCAGTTGATTTGGATTTGGTTGGGCCTTTAGTCGTTTGTGGAGAGTTTGAGGAGTTATCTCTTCTAGAGGCTCACATGGTTGAACTTACATCTTTTGGACCGGCCTATGAGGGACTGTACATAGATGGTGGCATTGCTGATTCAACTTTGTCTAAGCATGTGGACACTCTTGGAAAGGCCATTGATACACTTATCTCTCATGATGCATTATTGGAATATGGAGTTGTTTAATTTTTCGGGTATGAGGTATGCATGATCAATGTTCTTTAGGTTGAGTGGCATTTACTGGAGTGGATAAGTTTCAACTAAGCCTTGGTACATAGCATGATAAATTAAACATGAAGTGATGCAAGGAGGGTTAATAACAGGGGCCAAAGGCTCACCCAATTACCATACCACCTTGCAGAATCACAATACAGAAGCAATAACACACAAAAGGAGAGAAGAAAAACAGCTCATATTCATATATTCATTCAAACTTGATACATGTCGGGCTGTGAGGCCTTCCTGGTTATGGCCAATACAACAGAAATCAATTACATAAACAAAACAATCCTCATGCATGCGAAATCCAGGATCTCCAACTTCCTATTCCTCTCCCTGTTCCTTCTCTTTTTTTAAACCTAGAACAGATCATTACATATATACATGAGGCTGCCAAATAGGTCGGCCCAATAGAATCTTCAAGATCCAACATTGGAGAAAGCAACGACCCAAATTTAGGTCCACATGTTTCCCAATGAGCGATCCCAACATTAAGATCATGACCAAAATTAAATACACAAGTTGTCCCAGAAAGAAGATCCAAAACTAAACCCATCGGTGAACTAGGCCACTGAGCAACATAGCACACACCAAACCCACTTGGTGAAGAACACCACCCAGTAGAACAAAACACAACAAAGCCACTCGGTGAAAGGAACCACCGAGTAGAGACAACACACCACCGAGCGGTAATCGAGCTCGTTGGGTGAACAAACAAGAATACTCCATCGAGAACTCCAAAGCAGTTACTGAGCACATCTAACAAGCTATCGAGATATAGGATTGCCATGAACCCAAGATGCTCTTGCATCAGACACCTGTAGTTGAAAAGAAAATGATTCTCCAAATCATGAGTGAGGTACAACTTGAGCTGAATCCAACTTAAATTGAGAAATCCATGTAGAGTCTTCAATTGGTCTGTTCTTCTGTCATGTCCCCATTCTGGCTGACATCGTTTAGCGTGCCGGATCAGTCTATCACAGGCTCTCGTAGACTGGTGGCGATGTGGAGAGTCATTTTGTAGATCAGTGGTCGTATTTGCTCTTGGAGAAGTGATTTAGAGCTTATTTTTATTATTATGAGTTATGCGGGCCCCACATGTTATAATTTTAAGTTGAGTTGCACTTTTTATTTTATAAAGTTATATTATTATAAAAGTGCATTATAATGGGATTTTATAATGGATGCTTCTAGAAGTTCTTAGTAACTTCTCAAAAAGTGAATAAATAGGGGGCTTGGGCATTCATTTGGACAAGCTGATTTGAGGATTCTTCTACTTTTCCATATTGGAGCAATTTGTAGTCATTTGGTCTACAAATTTTCATTAGATCTTTGGGAATGATAACTCCCTTGGATTTGCATAACTGAGGAAGTGAGATATCTTCTGAAGGGTTGCACATTGGAAGTGGTATTCAGCCATTTCATGTTGAGCTTATTTGGAATCCTCAGATTTACCTGAGGGTTTGAGTTTTGGTTGCAAGAGGAAGAAAAAGAAGGTCCGAAAAAGCAAAACGAAAAAGCGGATCCGAAAAAGCAGTCCGAAAAAGCAAATCCGAAAAAGCAGTCCGAAAAAGCAGACCCGAAAAAGCAAAGCAAAAAAAAACAGAATTGCAGCCATCTACAATCAGCTGTAAATTGGGATCAGTTCGGGTGCAATTGGAGGTGTCTACATCAGCATACTTCATCATCGATTTGATCAACATTTGGTGCAGCATTTCCAGGTTTTTATACATTGTTTGATATTGATGTTTTGGGTACCAAAATGGTAAAAATCTGCATAAGTACAGTCACTATATAGCAGTCCAGAATTCCTTTGAATAGTCACTGTTATTTCTCATTGTAATTGGATTGATTTAGTGAAGTGCATTCTATGGTTTGGTCATTACCATAGTTCATTGTTGAAATCTGAATTTGACATAGTTGTCACAGCCCATTATACTCTCAGAATTCAGTCATAGTAATCAGTCTTGGGAAAATTGATCATTGCATTAATAGCAGAGTTTCTCTTTGTTGATATAGTCATTGGAAGGTGCCAAGTGGTTGGAATCTCTGAATGTTATTATTAGTGCTGTTAATGTTCATTTCAATATTGGTATTGTTATCTCAATTGTACTTGATGCTCAAAACAATTACAACCTTGAAACATATTATTGCAAACAAACAATTCAGTGCATGTCAACTGTTTGACGAATTTTCTCAGTTCAGTATTAGTGGTTTTTAGTGGCCTATTGGTAAGGGTCATTACATCTTCCACTTTACCAAGTATTCCATGTAATCCTTTCCTCTTGCTGTCCTAAGTAAGCCAAGAAAAAAATCCATGTTGATATCACTCCAAGGTTTCTCAAGAACATAAATTAGTGTATACAATCCAGTATTCTGACTTACTCCTTTTGCAACTTGACAAACTTCACAACTTTTCACAAAATTCTAAACATCCTTATACAACTATGGCCAAAAATACCTTTCCTTAAGAAAACTCAATCTCTTATCAATGCCAAAGTGTCCAGCCAAACCACTACTATGCTTCTCCTTTATCAAATTAGTTCTCATTGATTCTCTTGGTATACATAATTGAATTCCTTTGAACAACATTTCTTCTTGAATGAAATAGTCTTCCCACTTACTCGGTTGATCTGGAATAGGTGCTCTGCACATTCTCCACGGCTCAAAAAAATCAGAGTCAGTTTCATACAAATTCTTCATATCATCAAAACCAAGAACCTCAATTCTCATTTCAGTCAGCAAAGATCTTCTTCTACTCAATGCATCAGCAACTCGGTTAGATACTCCACTCTTATGTTTTATCACAAATGTAAAATTCTGCAAATACTCAACCCATTTCATATGTCTCTGATTCAACTTATTCTGACTATCCAAATACTATAAAGCCTTATGATCAGTATACAACACAAATTCCTTCAGCATCAAAAAATGTTTCCATTTCTTTAGGGCTTGAACAATAGCATAGAATTCTTGATCATACACAAAATATTTCCTTTTAGCATCGTTCAACTTCTCACTGAAGAAAGCAATAGGTTTACCTTCTTGACTCAACATAGCTCCGATTGCATTTCCACTTGCATCACATTCAGCTTGGAATACCTTATTGAAATCAAGTAAAGCTAACACAGACAATTCAACAACCTTCTGTTTCAAAGACTCAAACTCTTATTAGCTCCATAAGTCCACTTGAATTCTCTTTTATCTCCTCTCATTGGCTCGGTCATAGCATTGCAAATTGAACTTAACTTTTTGATGAACTTTCGGTGCTAATCCATGGAATGATCTTACCTCGCCAACATTCTCAGGTGTAGGCCACTCAAATATGGCTTTAACCTTCTCAGGATCCATCTTCAAATCATCAATTGAAATCACAAATCCCAAATATACAATCTCCTCTTTCATGAAGGAACACTTTTTCAGATTAATCAACAACTTTTCCTCTTTCAATCTCTGCAATACTTGTCTAATGTGCAACAAATGATCTTCTCTGGTTTTACTGAATATCAGAATGTTATCTAGGTATAATTTCACAAATTTACCCAAGAATTTCTTTAGAACCTCATTCATTAATCTCAAAGTACTCAGTGCATTAGTTAAACCAAAAGGCATAACCAACCATTCATACAAACCTTCTTTTGTCTTGAAAGCAGTCTTCCATTCATCACCTTCTCTGATTCTGATCTGATGATATCCACTCTTCTAATCAATCTTGGTAAAATATTTTTCTCCACTCAAACAATCCATTATATCATCCATTCTCGGTATAGGAAACCGATACTTAAGTGTTATCTTGTTGATAGCTCTAGAATCATGATAGCTCTAGAATCAGTACACATTCGCCATTCTCCATTCTTCTTAGGTGCCAACACAATTGGTACTGCACACGGACTCAAAGTTTCTTTGATCAAACCTTTCTGCAACTCTTGAACTTGTCGGTTGAGTTCCTCATTCTCGATCGGTGTCAGTCGGTGTGGTGCCTTATTTGGCAAACTAGTTCCAGGAATCAAATCCATGCAATGAGTAATACTTCTCATTGGTGGAAAACCAAGAATATAAAACCCTTCACTAATTAGCAGCAAAAACTTCAAAGCAAGTCAACAATATAAAACCCTTCACCAATCCGTAGCAAAAACTTCAAGAGATGATGTCAAACCCTGTTGTAGCCCTAGGCGTTCCTTCTTATAATTTTTATTGAATCTTTTTGGTGCCTCTTTCAACAAAACCGAACTATATATGGAAGAGTAGGTAGGGCAGATGAAGAACCAGCAAAAATAATGATTTCGAACCACTATAAACAGCCAATAGCTTCTCAGTCCGATGCTCTCAATCTACCATAAAATATGCCTTCAACCTATCAATAAATTCTGAAATTTATTTCTCCAATCAGTATAGTGCTGACCTCTGCATGAAGCCAACTCAATTAGCAATATTGGGTGAATATTTCACACCCTTTGACTGCTGCTACAAAGAAGCAACACTCTCCAATGCCAATAAGCTCAGAACTTTGCTAAAACCCTTGGTCTCTCACAAACTCCCATGCTCTAGAGAAGAAAAACCCAATTCAACAATCAACATAACATCACTAAGAATGAGCTCGTAAGTCCCTTTTATTCTTTTCTTGTGAGAGCTCAAACACTTTCCTATCCAATGTGGGATAAAAGATATATTCCCACTTTTAATTTTTTCACTTAAAACTCCATAGTTGGTGCACAAATAGTTCTTTTAAAATTAATTGTTCACTTTGCCCCATCTATGATAACTTGACCCTTCACTTAAGTGACTTAAGATATAATATAAAATTATATCATAACTTAATAATATCAGTTTAAAACTATTAATATTTATTTTAGCCAAATAAATATTAATATCTCCATTGTTACTCATCATCTTTGCACGCCATCTGAACTGGGAGCTGACATGATCAAGCTGCATACGACCATACCCCATTTCTAAAAATAGCAGGGGTCCCTCTCTGAGCCTCTCAAAACTTACTCTCAAAACTTAATATAAATAGAAAACGTGCTAGAAATAGCAACTACTGCATACATAGTCCTAGAGACCTCGAACGAAAGCCGAACCTGCAAAACTCTGACCGCTGAAGAAGATGCATCCCTCAAGGGACCCTCTAACCACACTATATTAGCCTACAAGGGTCAGGATGATAGGCTAATCATCCAAAATCTAAGTTTGCTAAAATCGGGGACATTACAAAGATCTTCCTTTGCTTGCTCAACCTATATACACTCTTCCCTTGGAAGAAACATGGATCTAAAGTAGTTTTCCCCTTGCTGTCTTGTTTGCTCCCAGCATTTGCAACGGTCTCTGGTTTTTTGTAATTGCTGTTTTGCTTGGGCAACAAATGCCTTAGCCTTCAATGCTCTTTGACTCTAGTTATTGCACATGTCTAGTGTCTTTTCAATGTTTCCCTCTAAGTTACCGGTTCGGGTACAATAACCCGGTACATGGGTACGTGATTTTTTTTTTTGCCTTTTGGTACATATGGATGCGTGTGTGTGTGTATATATATATATGCATTATATATACAAAAAATAAGAGAAATATACATAATAGTAAAACTAAACCATTTCATAGTATGATGCTTGATCATTGATCTATCTTCATGATTCTAATGAAATTTACTAAATTAGAAAATGAAAAGTAGTTCATGAAAGTTTGAATCATGATTCAATGATCATCAATCATCATAGGGATTATCAAAATAATCATCATCTATGGGACTTTCAGCAGCTGCAAGTAGATCATCATCATCATTAGAACCCAAACCGGTTCCACTAGCAGTAGATGCACCATGTGCTATGTCACCATCATCATCCACATCAACCATAGTGGCTCTTGCAAGATCCTGAATGGTTGCATGCAAGTCAGCAGAGTCGGGTGCTACATCCCAAAATTTCTCTGCCTCCTTTTTGTATTTTGGATCCTTACGTGCCAAGAGGCGCAAACTGGTATGGATAAACACTAAGTCTACAACTTTTTTTGCAGCCAACTGGTTACGCTTCATTGAGTGGATAAAGGAGTATGTACTCCAATTCCGCTTAGCGGCAGAAGAGCTTGCAACCTAGAGAGAAAACCGACAAAAGATAAATTAAAAAATCAAGATAAATTCAAGAACGTTAAGTGTTAAATTGTACAATACAAGTGGCCAAAAAGAAAAGATTTTTTTAAAAACTTGGGAGAGGAGTTTAATTGCAACAGGTTTTAGGTACATAAAATCTTGACCATGGAGGTACCACCATGTAATAGCATCCATTTTGCTTTGGTCTTTGACAACACAAGGGGAAAGATCTTTTCCTAAGATAAACAATCCAAATTCTTTCCTAACACTTGCCTCCACCTTTGGATCACTGAAGAGTACTAAATGCCTTCTTGTACCCATTCACAACTTCAGAATCTACTTCTGCGCTATAGTACTAGGGAGTTAGAGCATATGCTAGGAGGTGCAATGGTGTGGTCATCTTGTTCCAACAATGAAGAACAATTGCTTACACCCTTTTGCAAAAGGTGTCTTCTGGATCATTCTCTCTCCTTTGTATTACCTAAGATATCAAATGATGTTCATGTAAGTTATTTTGATATAACTGTAAGTCATGTCAATTTAGATATCTCTCAATAAACAAGGATAGAAGAATGTATTATAACTTACCAATTTTACTTTCTCCAACATTGTTTCCATGCTATCATAGACATCCCCAAGCATGGTTCATTTGTATCAGTAAAGCGAAGCATTGACATGATAGGTTCGGTGAATTGCAATACATAATCCACACGAGCCCACCAATCATCATCCAATATCAATGCCTTCACCTTTTGGGTTCTCACTGAATTTGATTGCTTGCAGATACCGCATAGGTTGCTTATAACCATCTGTGCCAATTCCTCTTTCACCTTCACAAGTCGTCTCATAACGATTGTGTGAGATGCAAACTGAGTTTCAGCCACCTAAGAACATGTTAATAGTAAGTTAATAACATGTTTAAAATATGTAAACGACACAAAAAATATTTTATTCAATTATGTAAAACATGACATAAAATGTTAAATGAAACTAAATAAATTAAATTTTAAAATTTACCTTAGATAATTCCAATTTCAAAAAGTTTCTGAAAATTGCTTATGACATATGGTGGTTTGTCACAAACATTTAAATCTTCTCACCCTCGTATATTTCTTTCACCCATTCTATTTGGGTGCCAATTGCTTGCATCACCAAATTGAGCGAGCGTATGGTGCACAGTGTCCAAAAGATGTGATCATATGTAACCTCTACCAAAGCACCTACAACCTTGCAAACTTTTGCATTGTCTGTAATTACATGGACAACATTATCATGACCCACTACCTCTATGGAATCAATCAGAATCTTGGAAATGAACTCTGCATCTTTCACTTTCCCCTCACAGTCAACCACCCTAAAAAAAATTGCCCCCTTGGGCGACACAAGAATAACATTAATGAATGGATGGTTTTTGCATTCTTTCCATCCATTCGAAATAATAGACACACTTGTTTGAACCCAAGAATCTCTAATTGGTTTTAATAGGGTCTGTATAGATTTTCTCTCATTGTGCAATAAGGTGGTGCACACCTTTTCAAATCCAGGACCTGTGTAACCAGAATGTGCATTATTTATTGCTATCACCATCTCTCTCCAATATGGTGATCTCACCAAATTGAATGGAAGACCATTCGTAAAGAGGCAGCATCCAATTTTTTCATCAGCAATATCTCTTGCCTCATTTTTAAATGCCTTCTCTAATGGACCTCTCTTGCGGGTGGAGATTTGTGGTTCTACATCTACATCATCCGTAGAAGGCATAGGCAACAAGGGATGTCTAGAGGTCGTAACTTCTGTCTTCAACCCACCAATCTGCAATCTGGAGTGTGAATTCTACCTGAGATGTACGGCTGGGTCTGAACACTAGAAAAAATGATTATAATGCTGCTTGGAGATGCATGACTGAAGTTGGGAACCATGAGTCTGACTTGTATGCTGTCCAAAACTTCAGATCTGCGTTTTTTCAATTGATATCTGCCCTTAACAAATCTGAATCTGTGAAATTCCTTTCAAGAATAGATGCCACTATAATAAAGCCACTGATCTGTATTGAATCCCAAGCACCAGGAAAGATGGGGTTTCGTCCAACCTCCACTTCCAAGAGTTTTTCGTTCTTGGAAGCCTAATTGTTGCTCAAACCCTTCTTAGAGCTCAAATTTTAGTAGCTAACGTAAAAATAATATTCTCGAATGAATGAAGAATGGCTCCCAAATGTTATTTTATTACTTTTCATTCTCCCTCCAAGAAGTTTGAACCCTAATAGGGTTTCCATCTTTTTATTTCATAAACTTTATTAAAAATAATATTTTCCTCACAAAGTCAACCCCCAAGGCCTAATTTCTCATCATTATAAATGGCCCCATATAATAATAACTTATTTCTTCATTGCCTAGGATAAAGTGCCATGGCCTTTATTATGTTTTATTATAAAATAAAGTGACTATATAAATTCACTTTATTATTATTTTATTTAAATGATAAATCAAACTTAGGAAATAATTTAATTATTTTCAATTTATTCATAAACTAATCATTTGGAATTCAAATTGAAATCCAACTAATGCCACCTATCTATAGATGATATCTGACTACTCCAAGCGAATTAATAGTCTGCACTAAAAAATAGGGATCCTCCCTAAAAAATAGGAACTGCAACCAAAGTCTCTAGAATGATCTTGGAGGTTCCTTGATGCGTCTTGGTCAACTCCCAGTCAATCACTAAAAAGTAGAAATCCCTCCTAAAACTTAGGGGATTGTCCCAAACTGCTCAAAATAGCTCACAAAGCCCCTGCATAGCTCCATAAACCTTTGAATGGGTCCACTAATTATACTGCTGACCTACTGGGACCCAGATAATAGGTCAACCCTTTGCCATTTGCTGAACGGTCTAAGGGACATTACATAGACCCAGCTGTTCAAAATTGAATAGCCTATGAAGAGCATTATGAAGTCAAGACCCAAGCAAATTCCTCTAAGAGAAGAAACCATTCAGGTAAAGATCTCAAATCTAAGATAAACAAAATGAATCTACTATGTATTGATGGTCCGACAAAATTGCTGCACAATCATTGGTCCAAAACTTGACACCTATTTATCCCTTGTTCCTATGGCAAAAGAAAATGCTTTTAAATTTGTCATCCTTTGCCTATCCTAGGTGGCCCACGATTGATGGCATCAAGGTATGATTACTCAAGGCCACCAAAGTATCACCACCTATAGTGAATTCACCCAAAAACTCATTGGTAGATTCAACCAAAAACATCTTAAGTTGTATTTTAAAGAGTTAACACTGTAATACCCCAAATTTGGCACCTTACAATTCTAATCAATTTTGGTGCATTTCTTCAAATTTCTGCATCATCAAAGTCCTATTGTACTAGGCAATTCTGTCTCCTAATTGACTTTATTTGACTTGGTGTCAAATGCAAAAAAACCCTAAATTTGCATTAATCATACACTATATTTAATTCCTAAATATTCAACTTTATTGGCTAAATAATCCCTATGATTAATTAATTTAATTCGAAAGTCCTAGTGCTTTTAAATTAAATTGATTCCATCCCCTTTAGCTAATACACATCATGGAATCAAATAATATTTGGTTATTTGAATGGACATCTTTATTTGGATTTATTAATTCAAAATTACTCAAAAAGCCACCCATGTGGCAATATTCATTCATTTAATTAAATAATTCTTTCATATTTGTCTCACCTTCCTCCATGGAGATGAAGAGTCAGCCGTTTCTTTCCAAGAAACTCTTCATCCTCTCTCCCGGCTTTTATATATTATGAGCTCCTTTTTTTTCATTTTGGGGGAGGCAATTTTAAAGCATCAAAACTATAGTCAATTTGTGTCTCAATTCTCTCATGCTTTTAAGATTTTCATTGCATAATTAGTATAATTTCATGTTAGTGGTATAATTGCATTCTCATCTTAATATAGTTGCTTATTTGTTAGTAGCTCAATTCTCACGTTCATTTCAAGCTCTTTAGATTAAAATCTGCATTCTCATATTTCTTTCAAGTTCTTAGTTTAATTTGCACAATCATCTTTAGCTTAATTCATTGCAATTCAATCATTTTCAAGCATTTTAAAATCCTCCATCTTAGATTGGTCTACGGTTGTTGGCTCTCCAATCTGAGAGTAATTCAAACACCCCAACTAATTAGGAGGCAACTGGTCGATTCACTATGAATTTGCGAAGTGGGTAATTCATACTCATTTTCGTAATTCACTTTGTGAGCAATGACTATGTTGTGTCTATGGTTGGATTAGAGGTCCACGTTCAACTGTAAACAAACACACCTTAAACAAATTGGAATTGTAGAAGGTTTTGCCAATGAATTCCAAATGTTATCAATCATGGTTCTTGATCTATTCCAAAGAAGACTCACATATTTGTTTATTGAAGGGCTTAAAGACTCCAAAAATTATAGTAAACCCTTTGGAACCTCAAACATTGAGAGAAGCAATACAAAAAGCAATGAAGGTTGAAGCCAATGAGTCAAAAGAAAAACCCAAGTACCCTCTAGCAAAAGTCTCACACAAGTATGAAGGGCTAAGATAAGATAAGATAAATTATTAATGTCCAACAAGAGACCACCAAAAGGGTCTAAGGGATTGAAAGTATATAGAGAACAACCAATAGCTGGAGCACCAAACGGTGTTCGGGGAAAGAAGAACAACAAGAAAGCAGAGAGCAGAGGAGTTGGGAAGAGCGCCTAGAGGCTCTTTCCAGGCGAGAAGTAATCAAGCACCAAAGGATATAGTCCGATACGAGGAGGAGCCCTGAATCGTCTCTGAGTAGCTCTGGAGGTGGAGTGTTGCTGCCGAGTGTGATCTCTACAAGGTCTCACAGACTTGGTGTGACCAAAGGAAGGAGGGCTGAGAGGGCGCTTCCTGCCACGAGTTGGAGATGCCGGAATGAAAAAGGATATGATAAGCTGATCAGAACTCTGATTGGACGGGAACAGAAGTTGGAGGGTGGAGTCTCGAAGCCGTGTGGTCTCCTGAAGATAAAGAGCAAGACACCCCTGATCGGTGTACCTGAAGGACGAAAGGGAACAACACTCTCTGAACAAGTAGTGAAATCTACCTCTAATCTCGTAGTAAATGGGGCACCGGAAAATGAAGTGTCTCTGACTCCGTCTCCATCAAGGTGCAGAGGCGACATATCCGGTTAGCCCTATCAATGTGGTGGTTAGTTTGGATATGAAGCCGGTGAGATCCGACACGGAAAGACCCTAAAGCAACATGGAGGGCGTGACTCCATCGGTGGGCCCAGTATGGGGGACGCACAATGATCCCGTCCAGGACCTCCATATAGTGCTCAGCATAAAAGGCCATCCTCGGACAAAGTCCTCCAGGAGGGTTGCACCAAGTCGTAGTGATATACCGTCTGTAAATGTCGAGTCTGATGTAACCATTAAGCTCCTGCTGAGAAGGGAGGAGGTGGGCGGGAGCATCCAGGGAGAACTAAAAGCGGGGTAGGTGATCAATCAAGATCCCCACGGAATCCAGCAAGGCAACAGCCTGGGCGTACCAACAACGGGCTCTAGCAGAGGGATCAACACTTGCCAAGGCCAAAGAGGAGCAGTAAGCAAGGTAGGGATATCTCTGTCGACCATTGACAGAATCAGCAAAATCCCAGAGATGGTGAAGGAACCAGACAAGATAAAAAATGGCCACAAGTCTAAAAGGATGTGCACGAAACTCAGCAAGGATAACGCTGTGAGGAGTAGAGCGGTGACATCTAATGAGGCGTTGAAGGAGGAGGATTTGAACCCGCTCAACAGAAGTCCAATTTGAGTCTAGGAGAGAGGGCCTTCACACAACAGAGCCGTATAGCAGAGTCGACCTGACTAAGGAGTCAAGGAGGGACAACTTGGACCTGATGTCCTGAAAATGATGTCTGAAACACTGTCTCTCGAGCAGAGCCAAGGAGACCAACCCCTTGTTGACACGGGGCTGCATAGCAGGTCTCAAATTGAAGCAAGGACCAGAGAACTTAACCCCAAGGTAAGTGTAGGAGGATGAAATCTCAATCTCCGCTCCCTGAAAATAAAAGTGAAGGTGAGAGGTCTTCAAATAGTTGAAGACCATTACTCGGGTTTTGCCCAGGTTCACCAGCTGACGAAGATCACAAAAGAAAGCCAAGCCATCAAGGAGTCTCTGTAATCCCTTGGGAGAGGAGGCCAGGAGGACCACATCATTAGCAAACAGAAGAATAGAGATCAAAACCTGATGCAGATAACACCCATCGTCGGGGAGCGAGAAATCCCGAAGAAAAGTCTCGAGCTCATCAATGTAAATGCCAAAAAGCATAGGGGAGAGAGGGCAACCTTGCTTCACCCCGATGGTGCTCTGAATCGGGTTAGAGAGGCCTTGAGGAGTCCTAAATCTGCCCACCACACACTCATAGAGCCTCATAATAGCAGTCAGGAGAGTCTCGGAAATCCCAATGTCCCCAAGTCTCTGGAAGAGGGCCACACGAGGAACAGAGTCAAAAGCCTTGCGGAAATCCACGAAGCAGCAATAGACCTTCACCGAGCGGTGACAAGCCTCCTCAATGATAGTCCGTAGAGTCAAAATATGGTCCATGGTCTGAAAATCAGTCTGAAAGCCCGCCTGCCCGTTCGCACGGCAATGGCGACGATCAAGCTCACTGGAAAAGGATAGTGTTCAGAACTATGGCATAGAGTTTGGCAAAAGTGTGCCCAACCATGATGGTTCTGTAGTTCCCGGGGTCTGAGACTGCATCGGTCTTATGAATCGGGTAAATGATGTGCCCGGACTATGAGTGAGGAAAACCAGTGTAAACCACTTTGTTGAAGAGCACAGAGAGAAAAGAACCCAGAACACCGTAACCAAGTTTGAAGAGTTCCGCTTGGAACCCTTCCTCATCTGTTGTCCTATTGCTGGTCATCAATCTGACCGCCTCGCAGGTGTTGGAGAATGTGAAGAGATGGCAAGTGGGCGGTGGAGTGAGGTGGAGAGAGGGCTGGCCGAGAATGTCATAGAGAGTGGAGGTGTGGGAGATCAGTGAGCGGAAATCCAGGGTGGAAGGAGGGGGAGAATGGCGGGTGAACAAAGTGCGCCAGAAGAACTTGGGGGATCGCAGGAGAGAAGCACAGAGAGATCGGCACTGCATCGTGTCAAAGACACGTTTCTTGTGGCGGAGGAAATGGCGGTAAGAGAGCCTCAGCTGGGTGAAGGAATGAGAATGAGCGGAGAAGGCAGAACGAACAGAGCGATGGAAGGTCTTGCAATCCTCATCAAACCACTGGTTCATAGGGCAAGTGCTCTTGTGCTTGGGGCTGTGAGATAAAGGTGTGGTACGGTGTGGTATGGAGAGGAGTGCGGACTCCCAAAGAGTGGTTGCAAGAATGTCGAACATGGAAGAGGCATCTCTGGACTTAGAAAAGGAAGGAAGCAGAGGAGTTGCTTGAGGTGATAGACAAAGAGACCTTGGTCTCCCTCAGAGAAACAAAAGGAGGTGCGGGTGAGGGTCGGCGCGGGAAGCGGGGGAGGAGAGGTAGAAGAGGGGGCGGGGAGACACAGAAAGAAAGGCTAAGGAGGGCGTGGTCAGCCAAGGGGAGACGTGAGATGGTGAAGCGGTGGATGGAGGGGATGAAGGAGGCACATGATAGAGCATTGTCAACAACACTCGAACCACCACAGTGAGACCAACAGGGAAAGGATCCAGAGTCAGGGAAACAGGGGAGCCCGTTCAGGATCACCAGATCCAAGGACTTGCAGAGCTGGAGAAGGTGTCGACCATATCTCGTGAGGGGACCCCTGCAATCATCAGATGAACGCTGCAAACCCAGAGGAAGCGGATCAGTCTCGGAAGTACAAATAGAATCAACACCACGATCATGAAGGGGAGTCTAAAGGTCTCTGGTCCACGCGTTAAAGTCTCCAAGAACAATGATGTCACCCATGGCGGAGAATCTGATAATGTGCTCAAGAAGGTCCTCGTAAGGATCACCGCACTTAGTACTATGGGCAACATAGGACAAGGAAGCCGGCGGAAACTAGCACACTGCAATATAGATGTCTTTGTGATCTGGCGTGGTACGACCAATATGAATCCACATGAATTTGGTAGCGTTGTCAACATGAACAATAGAAGTAGAACTAAAGAGGTGATCGCTAACAAGATAGGTGACCCCACTAGAGCCTCAGACCCCACCAGAAGATCGGACCTCATCTCGAAAAATGGAGAGCCACTGGTACCCAGGAAAGCCAGGGAGAGGACGGATAGGACTCTCGCGAGTCTCTGTAACAGCCAGAATGTCAGCGAAACCAACAACATCATGAAAGAGACTCGGTAAGGACCATAAAGTACCATTACTGTTCCAGCAATTGACAAGCAAAGAACAGTTGTGACGTTCTCTCTTGTCCAATTGCCTCCTAGATCGTCATTTGGCTTTAAAAGCCAGACTGGGTTCCCACCCTGGAGGAGGGGACTCACGAATAACAACTCTGAGATTCCTGATAAAAACCCACTTCCCATTCCTTCTAGCCTCCACCACAAGTCCTCTAGAATGTTTCAGTTCAGCCACCTATGATTTAGTGAGATCTTCGTCCAAATAGATCTTAGTGGGAAGAGGATAGAGCTTCCTCCTCGTCTGAAGAACTCGGAGCCAGTCTACCAAGGAAAGGAATCGGAGGAAAAAAGTGTCATCGTGGCCAATCTAGGCTTTGTCTAGAGTGATATCAAAGATGCTGAGCTGATCTCTAAGGAATGAGTAACCTATTGCAACGGGGTCATCAGGAGAGGATAGTGAAAGACCACGAACTTGCAAGTTGAGCTCACGGGCCCGTCTGACACGCTCGTTTGCTAGTTTATCTTGGACAAGCTTCTCGACGCTAGAGAAGGGAGTGGAATTGGAGCTGTTGCAAATAGAAGCCCAAGATTTCAATTGCTGTTTGGTTTCCGTAATCAAAGAGGCCTGTTTGTTATCCAATTCAGCCTGCTTATCCTTGATAGCGCTGATTTCTAAAATCTGTTCGTTGTTGGAATCAACTTGTTTTTTGATAACCGCTGTTTCAGTCGTGAGGGTCGCTGAGAAGTCATTGATGAGTTGTGAGGTGTCAACTTGTTTTTTCAGACTAGACAGCACATTAGATAGGGATTGGACAATGTCACAGAGGCATTGATTCTCAGCTTCCAGCTTGCTCATACGGTCGATCAGACGTTGGTAAGTAATAGGGGTCTGGGATGAGGCCTCCATTAAGTCAGTATTGAGCATAGCTTGACAGGAGAACACGCCAGTCACAAGGTGCAAGCAGCAGCACAGAAGCCACTACTAATCACAACAAAAACACCAGCAGCAACTCACTATCCGCAGAAAGGACAACCAAATTAAGAAGTGTCATCTATGCAAAGAACCATGGAGTATAGGGCATTGATGCCAAAGCAGAGAGGATCTACAAAAGAAAGGATTATGTTTCAAATGTAAAGAATCATGGAACATGGCATCAAAGAAAAAGAGGACAAGTGCACAAAATCGAGGAAACTTATGATGATGAAATGCCTAGCAAAAGAGCAAAGTTCTATGAAAATGAAATGGATCATTAGCATCTTTTACTCAAGAAAATGAGCATAGATCATTTTGAATCAAGGGAAAACTTAAAGGACAAAAAGTGATTGCCTGGGTAGACACTAGAGCCTGCCACAACTTCATTAATAAGCACCTAGTGACATAAAGGAGATTGAAAACCCAAGATTCCAAGGGTTTCAAAGTGGCATTAGCAAATGGACCCATTGATAGGTCTACAAAAGTCATTCCTCAATTAGTGATCACCTTGGGTGAGCACACAATTAAAGGAGGCTTTAATGTTGTGAACTTACAAAATGATGTTATTCTAGGAGTGCCTTAGATAAATTCTTTGAGGTGTTTCACCATGGATAATCCAAATTCAAAGATATGTTTCAAACACGAAGGACATGAAGTAACATTAAGAGGTCTACCTGATGGTTCTCCAAAGCTAGTATCATGTAAAGGAATGAAACAAATCCTTAGGCTTGACCAAGGAGAATGGATAGCCCAATGTATGGTTTTAGATAGGTCATCTACTCACAAGCAAACAATCCCTGTAGATATTCACTATATCTTAAGGAAACATAAAAGGGTTTTTTAAGACATTTCCCCTAGTCTTCCCCCAAAAAGAGGCTTTGAGCACTCTATAGAACTAGAGGAAGGATCAAAATTTGTAATAACAACTCCTTATAGACATCCTCATAAATTCAAGGAGGAACATGAAAGAACCATCAAAGAATTATTAGAAATGGGTCACATTTAGCCAAGTAGTAGTCCCTTTGCTTCCTCACTAGTACTAGTCAAGAAAATAAGATGGGACTATGAGGATGTGTATAGACTGTAGAGCCCTAAATAAGAAAACCATTAGAATAGGTATCCTTTTCTAAGGATAGATGAATTAATGGATGAACTACATGAAGCCTGTTACTTTTCCAAAATTTACTTGAGGTCGGGATACCATCAAATCAAAATGAAGAAAGATGATGCACCAAAAACAACTTTTAGATGCCTCTATGGACATTTTGAATTCCTAGTCCTTCCGTTTGTCCTCACCAATGCTTGAACAACCTTCCAATCATGTATGAACCATATTTTTAGACAATAGTTAAGGAAATTCTTGAACAACCTTCCAATCATGTGTGAACCATATTTTTAGACAACAGTTTAGGAAATTCTTGCTTATATTCTTTGATGATATACTTATCTATGGTAAAACATGGGACGAACATCTCGAACATATTGAAGAAGTCTTAAATATTTTAGAAACAAAGTCACTATATGCCGAAATTTGAAAGTGTGAGTTTGGGTTAGAGGAGATACTCTACTTGGGGCATAAAATCAATGCAGAAGGAATGCATGTAGATGAAGAAAATATCAAATCCATCAAAGAATGGCCAAAATTCAAAACCCTAACTCAACTCAGAGGGTTTGTGGGCTTGTGTAGTTACTACATGCATTTAAAAGGATTCTCCAAGATTGCTGCTACTGTCACTGATTTGACAAAGAAAGGAGCTTTCACATGGAATGACAAGGCACATCAAGCGTTTGAATAACTTTAGGAAACCTTGAGTTCATGCCTTGTCCTAACAATTCTAGATTTCACAATGCAATTTGAGTTATTGTGCAATGCCTTAGAAAAGGGGATTGGGGTGGTTCTCATGCAAAAGAAACATCCAATAGCATTTGAGAGCCGCAAGCTCACATAAACAGAGAAATAGTATTCCATATATGATAAAGAAATGTTGGCCATAATGCATCCCTTAGCCAAGTTCTAGCAATACCTAGTTTGTGGGAGATTCATTGTTAAGACTGAATCAAAAGGATCATTAATGAACCAAAAGGATCTTAATGAATCTCCCACAAACTAGGTATTGCCTAGTTTGTGGGAGATTCATGAACCAAAAGGATCTTAATGACCTGCAACATAAATGGGTAAGTAAGATCTAGGCCTATGATTTTGATATCGAGTATGTCAAGGGAGTCAATAATGGGGCTACATACGCCCTCATCTCAATACCATTGCCAGTATTTCAGGAGATTGGAAGAGAGATATCATCTTTGAACACATCAAAGACCCCCAAGCAATTGAGATCTTAGAGGGGAGAACGCCCAATGAAGAATTCAATGTATGGGAAGATGCCATCATATACAAGGGAATAGTATTCTTGACTCCATAATAAAAAATGAAGAGTAAGATTTTGAAGGAGTACCATGACAACCCTCTATTTGGCCATCAAGGATACTACAAAACGTACAAACAGATTAGAGAAAAATATTCATGGAAAGGATTAAAGAAAGATGTTCGGAAATATGTACTGGAATGCATGATATGCCAACAAAATAAAACAGAGCAGACACACCCTACAAGGTTACTACAACCATTACCCATTCCCAACTAGAAATGGGAAAACATGTCAATGGACTTCATAACAAGATTACCTAGGATTCATGGGAAAGACAACATTTAGGTGATAGTGGATAGACTCACAAAGTATGCCCACTTCTTTGTGGTTTCCACAAAATATGAGGCACCCTAGATAGCGGAACTATTCTTCAAAGAAGTTTTTTGCCTCCACGAACTACCCAAGAATATTGTTAGTGATAGAGATAGCAATTTTCTTAGTTTATTTTGGCAGGAACTCTTTTGACTAGCAGGGACAAATCTAACCCCTAGCACAAGTTACCATCCCCAAACTGATGGACAAACTGAAATAGTCAATAAATGGGTAGAAGGATATTTGAGGAACTATGTCATTGACCAACCAGGCTGCATGGATTAAAAGGTTGCACTTGGGGGAGTATTGCTACAATACCACCCATCACATGTCAATTGGGATGAGTTCCTTCAAAGCTCGATATGAGTACAAGGCTATTTCCTTCAGGTTTTTGATTAACCAAGAAAGTAGAGTGCCAGTTGCACAAGACTTCATACAACAAAGCTTAGATATTATGAAAACCTTAAAAGACAATCTACATTAGGCTCATAATCAACAAAAGATCTATGTCGATCAAAAACACATAGAGGAACATTTGAAATTGGAGATCTAGTGTTTTTACGGTTACAACCATATAATCAAACCTCAATTAAGAGAACTGCTTCTGAAAGACTTAAGCCTTGGTTCTACAAACCATATAAGGTATTGAGGAAGGTTGGAGAAGTAGCTTGCGAGCTAGAGATCCCTGAGAATAGAAAGATTCACAATGTATTCCATGTTTTGTGTCTCAAAAAAGTTCTTGGACAACAATTGGTGCCATGTACAAAATTACCACCCGTTGATGATGGGGGACAACTTATTTTAGAGCCATAGATTATCCTTGACACTTGAAGGAAGGAATTAAAGAATAGAACTGTTATTGAGTTCCTAATCAAGTGGAAAGGTCTACCGGAAGATGTCACATGGGAGAAAGAAGTCATTAAAATGCTTGAGTACAAGAGAATTCGGGACGGGGGGCCTGTGATGACACTAGATTAAGGTGGTAAAAATTATTAATGTAATTATCAACATATCCCCTGAATATAATCTTAATCATGTAAAGTAATTAACGATTACAGCATTAACATCATAAACATATATGAATTCCATAGATTCACACATTTTCATGAATAGATCTGATATATCAAATATTATATATATTTGATATATAATTATATTATAAATCAATATTACAAATCTGAAATATATACAATAAAATAATAGCATTATATATATATATATATATATATATATACACATATCAAATAAAGTATATATAATATATTGTATACCAAAGGTTAAATAAAAATGACATCACATATCGCATGATATGAATTATACTAAACATGCAGCTCATGGAATTCCTGACTCAAATACAAGAGTTGCGACTTTAAGGAAAAGTTGCTTCCTTTCCCTCACCTCTCGCGGGTATAAATAAGGGAAGATAACAACATAGGGAGGCATCAAATGAACATTTATATATCCAATCAGCATTAAAAATACAATCAGCACTTAAATATCCAATCAGCATTCAAAATACCATCAGCAATAAATATATAATATAGTCAGCAACTAATATAAGGTCAGCAACATTTCATACGGTGAAGGCAGATCAAGTTGGCAGTAAGGAATCAAACAATAATCAGGAAGGGAGTTACTAATACTCAGGTCGATTTAGATAGAATTTGGACAGTACAGTCCTAAGGAATTTGCACCAAAAGATATTACAGATCAGATTTAGGAATTATAGAGTTGAGATAAATTTTCATTGCAGCAACAAAACTTATTCATCAGCAATATATTATTAACCTCAACTCAGAGAAGAGGAACTGTTCCTAGTGGAATTCATTCCTTTGTAAAGAGCCTTCTAAATTGATATTTCTTTCTATAAGAGGACAACGTCAAAGACACCAAAGATAGCAGACCAGACTTCTTTGACAACTAAGTAAAGGTATTATCATTTGTATTTATGTTTATTAATTATGAACATGATCCAAGCTCTGCTTGGTGGAGGGCATTCTTAGTCAATGTCAAGAACGATCCGAGCCATGCTTGGTGGAGGGCATTCTTAGTGAATGTCATGATTCCAAGTTTGGAATCTAGAGAGACATTTTGATAATATCTTAGAGACCATGTATATTGGTAATGGGAAAATACATATTCATATGTGACAGAGGGATACACCTTGATGAGTATCCATTAGGTTTGGGAAGAGATCTCTTCCCAAGACTGATAACAATGGATAAACCAATGTTGGTTATCCTGGAGGCCTTAGTGGAGGTAGACCAAAATGTGATGGTGAATAGTTGAGGACCGTTCTAGTTTTGGCCATAAGGCAACTAGAGCCCCTGGAGATCCTCACCAGAGAAACCTGATTTTGGGCTCTCTCTAAGGATTAGGTGGGAACTAGTTAGGGATTAGAATATAGTTTAATTTCATAAGCATATATATGTATATATAATCGTATGAAATATACTAACAATTGTTGCAGGTTTACACATTAAGGAATCAGGCTATAACCAACCTAGGAGGTGGGGACAGTACAAGATAATTGGGTATGTTCCTATTTGACCTTACCTTGGATTCTAATAGATAAGTTTGTTCTATGAGTTGTTTAAGGGACAATTGATACTTATTTGCATTGTGAAAGTGACATTCCTTGCCAATGATGATTGATGCATGCTGTTTTTTTTTGTTGAATTCTTGTATACTGAATAAGTTGTTCAATATATGAAACAAGATAATCCTTGACAGTGTCTTGGATTGTGAAGTTGCAAATAAGTGCAATAAGCGATATGTATTTTGTAGATTGATTGATCATAATTAATCACCCAGGGGATTCTATTTATTTAGTGCCCTTTCGTATTCTTGGTTGCTAACCTTACCATAATACATGACAAATGGAAAGGAAGTTTGGATATCAAGTCTACATAAGAACAATCTATGGAAGTGATGAGAAACTATTGAATAACACTTGTTCATATTAAACACAAGATGAAGATTCATATGTAGATTTGATAGTGTCAGTAAATATTTATGGATAGCTGTAGTGATAAATTCTTTGTAATTTGATTGGATTCCAGATAATATATTTTATTTTCCTAGCTTGTAAAGATCAAAGTGGACTGTAATCCCAGGATCTCTGGTCTAGATGAGAATAATTTTAAGATTTGAGGTGAATGACAAGGTCTGTACTAGAGGTTTGCACACATGTAAAAGAAAGGCACCTGAAGGTTATTCTTGAAAAAATTTTCTCATAATTTTTCTCACAAATTATCATTTCTATTTTATTGTTAGATTATTTGATGGCAAGTTTGCGTCTTATAGATATTCAAACTTTTTTGTCTTAACTTATCGTTATGCTCATTAGCTACTTTAAATTTTTTAACTATAGCCCATTTTGAACAGCATGTCCAACGTTCAGCCATCCAAAACTTGAATGCAAAGACTGCAGAAGTTTTATGTCAGGTATCAAAATCATGGTTCTTTATAATTTCGTTTTAATTTAAGCACATTGATTCAAGGGTAGATTTGAGGTGGTTAAGCCCTTCTCTAAATACATCTTTACATCTGTTTGTCTGGTTGTTTACAATCATCTCAAAAGAAGTTCAGTATAGAACTAGTGCTTGTCATCTGCTTTGTAATTGGATTAAAATGATTCCTATTAAATTTTTAATTTACTTTTCTTTCATTTATGCTAAAGGCACACCTCTAATATTATTGAGAATTCACTGATTTATTCAATATAACTTGAACCATGTTCTAGGGTATTTTTGGCAGTCTATTGTGTCCAATCAGGTTTACCTTTGTTGTTTTCCTGTCTTGTAAGATAATTTATTATTATTAACTACAAAGAAAAGAGGCTCATTTGTTGGATAGGGCTTCCTGGTGCCTTGACTTAAAAAGAACTTTTAAGGAAATGGAAAATATATTTTTAAGTTTACATGCTTTTGTGTGCAAGGAAAATGAGGTTCAAATGGAATGCAAATAACAATGGAAATCAGTCAAACTACAAACTTCAATGCAACATACAAGATTAGATGAAAGAAGACCAAAAACAACAAGAAATGCAATTTGTAGTCTTGTTGATGCAACGATATGTCCAAGGTTGATTGATTGTATGTGTGCTCACTCAAGATTTCGGCAACATAACAACACTCCAAACACAAAATGGGTGAGAGAGAAAACAATGGTGCAGGGTTTGATTTATAGGATTTGGATGAGATGAATGGATGGTTGAAATTGATTGAAAAAATCAATGGTTGAGAGTGATTAGAGGAGTAAAAATTCCTTTTGGGAACATGAAGTGAGAAACCCATGTGCCCAAGTACGTGAAACCACATGCATGTTGTGATGGGGGAGTTGTCTCATTTTCCTAATCTGAATGATTATAGGTGCACATGATTGGAGAAGTGGGTTAGGCTTAATGAAGTGGGATTAGAGGGCAAGTGGGAAAAGTAGGAAGATGTGATGGGAGGAGAGAATAAGTGGAGGAATTAAATATTCCTCTTTATTCCAAGTGAGAGGTAAGGGATTAATTAAGTAAATAATGACATTTACTTAATCTATTGAAGGGAATAATGATGCAAGTGGATGGGTTAGGAATGTGCAAGTGGATTGATGAGGAGGCAAGGGATCGGGTAGACCAACTATCCTTATACACAAGGGTTTCAAAAAGTCTTGCAATCTCTACCAAGATCTCTATCTTGGTTCTCCAACCCAACTACCAACACAAACCACCAAGATTGATACTCTCTTGAGTGCTTTAGTAGGCTACACAAGTGTTTAGGGGTTTGAATGGCCCACTAGACCAAACCAACATATTGACCTATGGAGTGATGTTCTTACAACCATACAACATAGAAGAAACAGGATTCTACAACCCAAGTCCACCTTTCAACAAAGTGTTGACACATATGCCCTTAAACATGCCTAATTACAATTAGGTCTCCTGATCGGGTAATAACTTATGACTCCACAAAGATCTAGACAAACTAAAGGGTTTTTCAAATACCCTTTTGGGAGTTCTAAACTGTCTCTTGATTGCAGGTTCTCAACCAATTTACAAACTTCCCAACCAATATTGCTTCCAAAGGGCTAATAGGACTTGGTTAGACCTCTTCCACAAGTCTGCTAACAAGTCTCGACTTCCTTGATCAAACCAGTCTATCACGGACCATAGACTACACTAACACACTCCAAACAATGTCTCCTCAACATTCAAACCCCTTTCCTGATCGCTTCAATCAATTTCTAATCTTTGGGCATACATCTTCCTACCTGTCACATTGAGATGCCAGGCCTAGGGCTGCTGGCCAAAAATCACCACCTTGTTGGAATCTCCTACGATTAACATAATTTTACAAGGCATAGGAGACCTATCAAACCTCACAGTTTCAAGGAATTTGGCTGGAGGATGATAGGTCGCAACTCATGATTTCACTGGGCCCTAGGTCTGTGCGGGTTTCAAACCACCTGAGAAAGATGTGTTTGTCAAATTAAATGGAGATTACTCTAGAACTTCAAACTTAATGGAAATAAAAGGTAACACTCATACATTCGTGAATCTACAACTTATTCATACTTGCCGAACAAAATAGTATATAGAATCTATAAAATTCATACGAATATACAAAAAACTCCAATTGTATTATTTCTTCTCTTCTATCACTATTACATCCACATACACCAACATACACCAACCTCACATCAAATGTCTTCTGAGGTTTTAAAAAATCATTTCCATTGATCGCATCCGCTTCCAATTGTGTTTCAAACTAAGTGACCGTTGGAACAACAAAATGCAACTTCTCGCCAATGTTGCAAAGTTGTCATTACAACTTTTTGACAACTTAATTACATAAAAAATGACTCAAATAGACAATTCATCACCCATTTGACCCTATTCAACCATAAAGGTCCTAATGTACTACTTTTGCCAAATTTGGCTTACAATTGAATCAACCCATAGCATCTTGCACCCAAATGACTCCTGGGGATTTATTACATCACTCCTCTACTTAGCAACTAACATGCCCTTGGGCTTACATTCATTTATTGAGGTGCTCTTGCACCATGGATGCTGGTTTTGGGGATTTTGAATTAATTTAAATTCAAAATTGGAGAAAATGAGAACGACCGTTTAATTAAATAATTCTAGAAGTTTATTTAATTAAATAGGATCAAAGACTATAGATAAATTAAATGAATTAATTTATCTAAAACTATAGATGAAAGAGGGGATTAATTAAATAAGTGCATTACTTAATCAATACTACAACTCTAGAAGAACAGTTATTATGATTAATTTGATCAAATATTAATGATCAGATTCGAGTGTCTACATTCTACCTCTCTTTAAGATGGTGTTACAAAGTAGTATCATTTAAAAGAAAATTAAGTTAGAGCTAAGAAGAAACTAGATGGATTAGAAAAGATGCTCCAGTCATTTAATAGATTGACTAGGAGGAGCGAGAATGGGAGATAAGGATAAGGAGATGATGGGAGATGAGGACAAGGATGCCCTCTCGACAGGACAAATGGGTTCAAGAGAAGAGGGGTGTGCTCTCGGAATGGATGAGATAATGCATGCATGCATGCATGATGGATGAATGATAATAGTAATGCAAGGATGAAAATGATAAGAGATAAACAAGCAAGTCTATACTTTGTAAGATAAAGTTATATGGTAATGAATGTGGATAAATGCAAGGGAAGATGAAGGAAAGAAAGGTGATGGAGAGATAATGCAAATGAGGGGATAGAAGAAGCAAGATGGGGTATAGAAAGAGAAGATGGATGGATTGGCAACATGTAGGATAGATGGATGGGGGAGATTGAGCACCGTATGGCAATTGATGTGTAGCTAGTAGTTATTTTGATTTAGCATACGATGTTATGCACCGGGGTATAGAAACCAAGGTGACTTTGTATCACATGCATAGGACTGACACAATAAACAAAAAAAGGTTAGCCTAACATCTCACAAAGCTGCAGGGGACTTTGGTGGAAACTATGCTAGAAGAACCACAAGAAAACGATATGCCCCAATGTAAGATGTGACCACATGGATCATATGTAGGAACTTCAAGGGGACACATAAAAGACACATGCAAGCAAAAAAGAAAGATCATGCCCCGAGTTTCACCATTCCAGATCACCATGATATAAAAAATTGTGGTGACCATAAGGAAGCAAGACAACGAAGCTTAAAATAAAAGATGAATAAAGATCTAAAAGCACCAAAGAAATAACAAGTATCTCACATACCTTTTGTCATAAAGAGGATGATGGATGGGGATTGATTTGATTGGTTTGATATGAGGAAGGATACATCCTACAAAGATCAATGATTGATACTAAACTAGGATTACTATGTCAACATATAAGTGAGACACTCGAATGTCCAAGGGACTAGGGGATGATTGTTGAAGCACCAACTAAAGTTAGGGACATAGTCTTGACAACTCAAGGACCGACTGACACAAAGGATGGGAACTAAAACCACCCATGTACAAATGAGCCTAGGTGGAGATACATGACTGATGCTATGTGTAGGGACAATGGTTACAAGATGGACAAGGGGAACATGGGGTGAGCTTCGAGCCTTGGAAAAGAACTCAGATTGGCGGATGAGTATGAGGAAGGGTAGAGCTGTTCAAAAAGTGCCAACGTAGACTGGTGGATGTGTTAACAAGGGTTGTGTTGGGTGGATATGCCAACAATGGTTTTTTGAGCGCATCCGCCAAACAACAAATCGTTGATGGATGGGCGGATATGCCTAATGGCAGGGCGGATATGCATGATAGAAGGACGGATATGCTAGACTCTATGCAACAGGGTTAATGGGAGATAAGCTATAAAGCGTAGTGGTGCTAGATAGATGGGTGGGTCCACCATATCAAAGTACAAATACGCTCTGTTAGTGGTGGATATGCCATGTCAGATAGTGGAAATGCAAATTTGAGTTACGTGAGAATGTGAAACTTGGAAGGGGAAGCTTTAGGTGGCAAACACTCCATATAATATGGTGGAAAAGTTGCATGGCATGGCAGAGAGAATCAACAGATGCATTGAAAGGAGAAACAATGTGCATCTATAAGCATAGCTGCCAAATCAATAATGGAGCGAGGCTTTTCATTGTTCAACGACTTCAGAGTTTATGGGCAGAGGAGTTTAACAACATGGTAGAGGCACCATGTAGATGGGCAAATGTTTTGTATAATATCACATAATAGCTATTGAAGATGTTAGATATACCAACAAACAAGGGAGATGAAACAAGTAGCATGGGGGTTTGAATGTGTGGCTAATAAGCCATATCTGTTAGTGTTTGTAGCTTTGGTCAGATTATTCTAACCTTAAGTATTTGATATCTCATTCGTTAGATAAAATGAGAATTATATGTTATATACATTATCATTATACATTTGATGATCTTATCAACTGGAGAGTTCATTAAGATTCATTCTAGAATTATTATTATTTGATAACCATGAAAGTTATAATTGATAACTATCATAGTTATCATTATTCATAACTAATATGAGTAAAAGTAATATTAATGTTATAGTTGATATTGTTATCAATTTTAATTGTTAATAAAGTTGATAACGATACCAACTTACCATTATTGATTTGATTATCAAAAGTCGATTATGGTATCGACCAAATCAATATATTCCTTTATGTTGATTGTGGTATCAACTATGAATCTGAATTATAATATTGATTAATGATATCATTGTGATTATCATTATTAGTAATGATATCATATTTATATGGTCATCAAAATACTTATATCGACTTCATTCTTGTCAACGTAACAAACTTATCATTATTAACAATGATTCTGTTAAACATATGTTTGGACAACAAATAGAATGAAGGCCAATATGTATCGGCTAGTATAAAGTTCAATGTTAATATGAAGATCGACATTAACAAGTCGATAATGAGGATCGACTTTGATAAACAATAACATGTCGATAATGCAATTTTCTAAGTTGGTAAACTTTGATAATAAGAATGTTTCACGAAGAGACATCACTCTTCGTGAGACACAGTCTCACGAAGAGGTATGTCCCTTCGTGAGACATTCTTGAAGAATATATATATTACATCAAATTCATTTGATGAAATGGATAATCAATAGCAATACAATTCAGCCTTAGTTTGATATTGAGATATATATAAAATGTCCTCTATACATATTGGTTAATAAGAAGATTATTTGTATTATATTGATATTGATATATATCAAATAAGTGAATTGATATAATATCAATTTGAAGATCAATATATATAAAGATAATATTCTAAGGAGAGATTATCAAGATATAATCTAAGATTAGATAACATTCTATTCTGAATTTATCTAATATATACATAAAATTTTAAAAGAATTACATACCCTAAATCTGATCAAACAACAACATGGTATTAGAGCTAGTCTAAGGAAGATCCAATCAGATTTCAAATCAAGAGGACAATCAATCTCCCATTTGTATTAATTTTATACGAAGACTAAAATGACAAACGGAGTCAGATTTGAAGATCGTCTTGAAGGAGCCTCAAATTTTGTTTCATGGAAGTTTAGAATTATGCTCACTCTTAGAGAACATGAATTGGACACATTTGTAGAAAATGAGAAAGAGATGTCAAAAGATGAAGGAGACAAATGCCAATGGATAAAGAATAACAGTAAAGCCATGAAACTATTGGTAGATGTTGTTAAAGACCATATTGTGCCTATTATCTCCAAAATGGACACTGCATACAAAATGTTCTCAACATTAGAAAATATGTATGAGATTAATAACACTAGTAGGGCATTATCGCTTAAGCAAAATCCTCATCATATAAAGATGGACAAAGGAGAATCTATTTCATCATACTTTATGAGGATTATGAAATTAAGGGACCAACTTGCCACTTTTGGGCAACTTATTGATAGCAAGGAGTTATCTATGTTGGCTTTGAATGGACTACCAGCTTCATGGGAAGCATTTATTCAAGGAATCAGTGTCCGTCCAAAATTTCCTAAATTTGACTGGTTGAAGATAGATTGCATTCAAGAGGAATCCAGGCTAATCACCAGTGGTATTGGTCAAAACTCTACAAATGAAGACATTCATGTGCTAAATACTAATTCTCACAAGAAAGGAAAAAGAGAGAACTTCAAGAGGAAGAATGACAAAGAAACTAAAGACAAAAGATCATCTAAGAAAAGAAAGGACATATCCAAAGTACAATGTTTTAGATGCGACCAGTTTGGACACTATGCCTTGGAGTGCCCAGAAAGACCTAAACCTCAAGTCTCCATAGCTGAAGCTAGCAAGGTAAAGATGGAAAATAATACTAAGAAACTTTTATTCTAATACTTAACAATCATAGCATATCATAGGAAAGGTGACAGATTCCTTCATAAGATATTCTTTAAGGGAATAAACTATATCTAACATATATATTTTTTGTGAAGTAGAGGATGTGTATATTACCTTTTGCAAATAATTTCTCTAAGAAGTCTTAGATATATTTTTTTGAGTCTGAAGAATTCCATATAAGGTTCAAGGAACTTAAAACTCTAGAAAAATATATCTAGGAAGAGAAATGTCTTAGTACTAACATAAGGGAAATATTCTTCTGATAAATGTGTAAATGCTGAGATTAAGGAGTACAAAAATTTAAAGTTTCCAAAACTTCATTATACCTAGTTAGAGTGAATTAAGAAAAGATGTTGCTTTAGATCTTTAAAAGGCATTCACGAGTCAGAGAATCTTGAACCACCTCAAAATAGAAGAGGATCATGTTCCTAAGATTCATAGGGAGACTCTTGAAGATGAATGAATGTCAAAATTAAATGTATGGATGAACCTAAAGCCCTGATGTAAATAGAAGAGACCACCTTCGGCAAGGAAGATGATTCAAGAGGTAGAAAGATATGTTACACCTGAAGGAACCATCAGAGAAAGGAAGAAACCTGATAGATACTCTAATTATGTTGCCTTAATGAGTGAGATCATTGAAGTAGAACCTTTCAGTGTTGAAGAAGCTAGCAAAAGTCAAGCTTGGAAAGATGCCATGTTAGAAGAGTATCAGTCCATTACGAAGAATGATGGGATATTGTGCCCAGACCTAAAGACAAGTTTGTAGTATCTTCTAAATGGCTCTTCAAAATCAAGCATGGTGTAGATGGTAGCATTGAGAAATATAAGGCTTGATTTGTCGACAGAGTCCTCTTTCAAAAGGAAGGTATTGATTATGAGGAAACATTTGCCCCAGTTGCAAGATACACATTTGTCAGGACCATTATTGCTATTGTTGCTTCTAAAGGATGGAAGATTCATTAGATGGATGTAAAGACTGCCTTCCTTAATGAGATAATATAAGTAGAAGTATACTTGGAACAACTTGAAGGGTTTGTTATACATAACAACAATTCACATGCTTGCAAATTAAAGAAGACTTTGTATAGGCTTAAGCAGGCTCCCCGAGCCTGGTACGAAAGGATTGATAAATACCTTCTAGGTCTAAGCTTCTTCAAGGATGTTGCAGATCCAAACTTATACTACAAGGTAATCAATGGTGAAATGGTAATTCATGTACTTTATGTTGATGATTTACTAATCACAGGAGAAGATAACCTAATTACAAATTGTAAGAAAGATCTTGTATCAGAATTTGACATGAAGGATTTAGGACTTTTGCATTACTTCCTTGGGTTAGAAGTGTAGGAACAAGAGGATAGCATTATTCTAAATCAAAGGAAGCACACTATAGACATTCTAAAGAGGTTTGGAATGATGGAATGTAAGTCCATGACAACACCTATGGAAACAAATTTGCACAAGCTAAAGACAACAACAGTTGACTTAGAAAATTCAGATCCTACTTTATACTGACAGATAATTGGATTCTTGATGTATTTGGTTAACACGAGCAAATATTTGCTATTCTGTAAATGCCTTAAGTCAGTTCATGTGTGAACCAAAGCAACCACATCTAGTTGCAGTTAAACATATTCTGAGGTATCCTCGAGGAACAATTAAGTATGGTCTCAAGTACACCAATGTTGACCTGAACCTTCATGGGTACACTGATTCAGATTGGGCTAGTTGTGTGATAGACAAGAAAGAGTACATCTGGGTGCTGCTTCAATTTAGGATTAGCTATGATCTCATGGATCAATAGGAAACAATTCTCAATGGGACAAAGTTCTACAGAAGCCATATATATTGTAGCATCCATGAGAGCAAAAGAAGCAGCATGGCTTTGTAAACTTTTAGTGGGATTGTTTGGTGAACCTATGGATCCTACCATTATTCATTATGACAACCAGAGTTGTATAAAACTCTCAGTGAATCCAGTATTCCATGACAAATCGAAACACATTGAGATTCCATACGACTATGTCAGAGATATAGTAGGTAGAAATGTGATTCAATTGGAACATGTAAGTACAGATGAACAGACTGGAGACATTCTCACCATACCACTAGCCAAGGCAAACGTTGCTCATTTCCGTAAGAAACTTGGTATGGTTGAAATGTAAGTATTATATTTAGGATTTATTCATTTGTACTTATATTAATATGTTTAATTTGTAAACTCTACTTGTCATGTGTGTGACTCCATGACTTTATGGGCCCTAGGATATTCTTTGAAAGGCGACGACTTTTCAAAGGATAAATATGTAAACCCAGTATCATGACGGATATCATGTGACTTGATATCCATGGACATATCATGATGATGAATAAACATTATGGTAGATATCATGTGACTTGATATCTATGGATAAGCCATAATATTTAAAACTATCATGGTGGATAATGTGTGAATAATATCCTTATACCATGACTTGATATCTTTATGATAGACATCATGTGAAATGATGCTAGTGCACATATCATATAGATTTCCATATGAGAGTGTTGATGAACATCATGTGACATGATATTCGAAAATCCACCATCTTTCCTAATATCACAATGTGGTGATATTTCTCTTGTAGATCTAATGAAGGATAGAATTAATCTTCCCTAGCTAAGAGGGAGTGAATATTTGTATCTTTAGTCAGATTATTCTAACCTTAAGTATTTGATATCTCATTCTTTAGATAAAATGAGCATTATATGTTATATACATTATCATTATACATTTGATGATCTTATCAACTGGAGAATTCATTAAGATTCGTTCTATAATTATTATTATTTCATAACCATGATAGTTATAATTGATAACTATCATAGTTATCATTATTGACAACTAATATGAGTAAAAGTAATATCAATGTTTTAGTTGATATTGTTATCAACTTTAATTGTTAATAAAGTTGATAACAATACCAACTTAACATTATCGATTTGATTATCCAAAGTCGATTATGGTATCGACCAAATCAAGATATTACTTTATGTTGATTATGATATCAACTATGAATCTGAATTATAATATTGATTAATCACTATTGATAATGCTATCACTGTGATTATCATTATCAATAATGATAATCATATTTATATGATCATCAAAATACTTATATTGACTTCATTCTTATCAACGTAAGAAACTTATCATTGTTAATAAGGATATTGTCGACATATGTCAACAGCATCATTATTAACAATGATTATGTTAAACATATGTTTGGACAACAAATAGAATGAAGGCCGATATGTATCGGCTAGTATAAACTTCAATGTTAATACGAAGATCGACATTAACAAGTCGATAATGAGGATTGACTTTGATAAACAATAACATGTCGATAATGCAATTTGCTAAGTTGGTAAACTTTGATAATAAGAATGTCTCATGAAGAGACATCACTCTTCGTGAGACATAGTCTCACCAAGAGGTATGTCCCTTCGTGAGACATCCTTGAAGAATATACATATTACGTCAAATTCATTTGATGAAATGGATAATCAATTGCAATACAATTCAGCCTTAGTTTGATATTGAGATATATATAAAAAGTCCTCTATACATATTGGTTAATAAGAAGATTATTTATATTATATTGATATTGATATATATCAAATAAGTGATTTGGTATAATATCAATTTGGAGATCAATATATATAAAGATAATATTCTAAGGAGAAATTATCAAGATATACTTATATCTATCTAAGGTTAGATAACACTCTATTGTGAATTTATCTAATATATACATCAAATTTTAAAGGAATTACATACCCTAAATTTGATCAAACAACAACAATATCAACTAGCGGATGTGGAAGATAAATAGACAAATATGCCAAATCGTTGATGGGTATGCATGGGATGGTTTAAGGCAAGTTTATGAGGGCGTTGTCAAGGTCATGAAATGGCGGATGAGCCTGAAGAAAATGCGGTTATGTCAGAGAAGAGGATGGATATGCTATGAAAGATGGCAGATAAGTCAGTAGAGTGGCGAATATGCTAGTATAATGGTTGGGATGACGACTAGGAAGGGATGGAACTATGAATTGACCCCAGGGGGGTGGGATGTTAGGGAAAATGGTGGATTAATGTCGAGGAAGTTTGGAGTGATGGGATGGGTGCATTGGGTTGCATGGGGGTAGCCTAGGGCTAGATACCAATGACAAGGGATGCACCAAGCTCAGATTTGTCATTCAACAAGCTCTGATTTGCACACAAAAACATAAAAAATGTTGCATTTCCAACAGAGTTCAAACATGTCAATTTTGGGAGAAAAATGCTTCAAAAATGAGGAATCCAAATGCCAAGCAAGAGGGAAAATGTGCTACCTCGGGAGCTCGCAAGGGGCATTGCCCCTTGACCCCTACTCTCAAATTTAAAAAGAAAAGAGAACGAAAAAATGGTGGGGGAATCGCATTAAATCAAGTTGATTATTCTATACCCACTCTACTGCCCCTTTGCCACCTTGTCCCTGATGGGTGGTGGAACATTGGTAACAGGTGATGGAATGATATGATAGGGGGCACATTGACAGATGGAGGAGATTGCGGGGGATATGGAGATGGAAGCTTTATGAGACCAAGATCGAGGCATGGAAGGATTATGAATGGATTGAGGAAGATAAAGATTGGGTGATGAAAGGATCGGGGACGAAGTGACGAAGGTAGATAAGGACGTGGAGATGAAAGGAGTGGTGAGATAGGGATAGAGATAGACAAGAATGGGGAGATGAAAGGTAGATGTGAGAGGGTTGCCAAGAACTACGTCACCAAGGAATAAGATGCCCCCACTTAGGATATGTAATGTATGATGAGGCATTAGGAAGGATATGATAGGATGACAAGAGAATGAGGGAGGTAGAGGGAAGATATGATGATGTGTGGGTAAGGATGCTTAAGGTGTGTGGAGGGATTACAGAGATAGGAGGAAGGATGGGTGGATAGGAGGATAGGTGGATACAAAGTGTGATGGGGAAATGGATGCTAAGAGGTGTCCAAAGCATGTATACATGCTGGCCATTATTTTTATCAAGATCCAAAGGAGGATGGAGGAAGTGAAATGGATAAGATATATTAGGTATGGTAGGCAGATGATATGGAGGAAGTGATGGATAGGTAGCTAGAAGAACTCTCCCCAAAGTGTGGAGAGAAACTTGATGGAGGGATTACACATGACACCTGTTTGCTAGGTTTTCATCATGGTACTTGTCTAAGGTGTCTGTTTGCCAAGTTTTTATTGTTGGACAATTTTTTTAAAATTTTAAAATTTTGATTGTTTGACTTCTTCGATGTTTGGATGTATAACAAAATGGATTGGGAAGATAGGTGATAAGGGAGATGGGTGGAGGACACAAGCATCAAGTTTCATATCAAGGTAATAGTGGTGCAGGAGCACCAAGTTTTCCTTGAGGTAGTGATGGACCATTTTGAGTCTTTGTGTGGAATTCATGTAATAACGCCATGATAAGGCCATTTGATTTCTTTTTGTGTTAAATAAGGTCCTAAGGACCCATTGCATCCATTAAATCCAAATGGTAAGGCAATATGTGCCATTAAGGTCATGTAGGCCTATAAGGCCATTAAGGGTCAAAATAAGTCAAATTGTAAATCTTGATGCAATAAGGGTGTATTTAGGTGTCTTAAGGTCAAACTAGTTGGTTTAGAGTCATTTTGAGTCAATACAATAAGTTTTGTTTCATATATGCAAAAAGTGCAAAAGTTGCATTTCAACTTTGCAACTTTGCAAAAGTTGTCAAGGCTTAGTAATGCAAATTGTAAAACCAACAGTTGGGTAGTTGGGAACTGGTTCCAACTGTTGGAACATGATTCAAATTATGTATAAGACCTCCCTTGGTTGAAATTGGTGGGGTTGGTCGTGTTTGTAAGGAAGAAACATTGGTAAAATCTGATTTTTACGCAGCCCGTGACTGTGTTTTTGCTGATCACAAGCATTTTTGTTGATTCAAATTGATTGATTATGATCTGAAAGTTGCAGGGATTGAAAGAATGGAGAGTCTACTTCCTTTTGGAAGTGGTTTGAAGGTCTGGCATGGAGGAATAAGGAAGTTGGAGCAATTTCTTTCCAAACAGCTTGGAAACCCTCACTGTCAAGGGTTTGTGAAGTAATTTGAAGATTTGGGACATGTTTCACCATTAAAAAAATTCATAACCCTGAAATCTGATAGGTTTTTGAATGCTTCAAACATTGATGGTGGTCTTAAGACAGTAGGGTATGTCTGATGCTAGAAACTTGATGCCCTAGGACTGTTCATACCATGAAAATTGCTCTTTCCTATGACTGTGAATGCAAAGAAGCGGGGCTGTGTCTTTTTGAGAGGTTTAGGCACTAAATAATGGTGGATTCTTTAGTTTTAAGATGTATGCAACATGTTCCAAGTGGTGGCTGAGATTGGAGATCTTGTTTGAGGGTAGTCTCTTTGTAAATTGGCGGAACATATTTGTATGCATTTTATTTTGTAAAGCTGGATGGTTTATTGGGAGTTCATATCCATATCCTGTTGATAGGTATTGGTCGGTTCATTGCTAGACCCAATGTATTTCATTAGCCTATTTTTGCATTAAATGAGCTGGTCTAATCAACCATTTTGGTTTGAACCAACTTAGACATTTTTCTAGTTGCTTGTATTAACACATGCATTCCATTGAAGAGCTGTTGATTAAGGTCAGTTGTGCCACTTGTGTGCTATTTTTGGCTTGCCACCATTTCATTTTGTTTGCATACGTTGTAGTTATTAGTGTGGTTAGAGCACTGTATGCTCTCATTTTGCACTCTCTGGGATTTGGGTGATTTAAAAGTGTGGAGGTATTGCATATGTATTTTATATTCGAAAATGAATAAACAACGTAAGGTGGTTTATTACAAAGCTCCACAAAGGCAACAATGACATTGTTGTGGAGATTTATGATACCTAGCAAGGGGAACATGAAGTTGTATGGTTCTATAATAGAAGACTAAAAGAATTGTTGGATAAACTTGGAAATAAATGTGTTGATGGCTTGAAAATGGAAGTGTTCATTGAGGGATTTGTACCTTTATTGTGGAGGAAGATGAAGGTGGTTCCACTATGATGCATATAACCGAGGGACGGATATGAGGAACAAAATGAAACATCTACACATTGGAGAAAGATGAGTGAAGATGATATATAGTAGGAACGATAGTGGTGCTAGTGAAATATCTTAAAAGAGATTTGCTTTGAGTATGAGAGATTTGAAGGATGATATAGAGAAATAAGGTAAGGATACATGGTCTACCAATTACAAGGTAGTTCAAATAAAGGCCGGTTGCTGCAAGAAATGTTATAACAAATGTGCCAAGCCATGCAACATCCCATCAAGGATTTCCCATACAATCTAAGAATATAAAAGTTTACAATTGGTTTTGATGCAAGGATAGCCATCCAATTGAACTAAGCTGCAAATAACCAAATTAATGAGAAATTGTTTCTCGGAAGGTATCAAGATCAAAGCAAAAACATTAGAATACTCGATGTCGAAATCCGTGAAGCTGAATGACAAAGGGATACTAGAGTTGTAACAATGCTCAAAAGATGAGGCGAATTCCCTTGATGATCTCCTCAATTGGCAGATTGCAGACAATGAGGTATTCTAGCCAAATTGTAATTTAATTGAAATTATGGTGATAAAAGGAGACTTGTAGGGAGATTCCCCCCCCCAAAAAAAGTGAACAATGTTGAGTCCTTTGGACCATCAATGTCACAATTGGCTTACCTTTCTAATTTCACAAAGTACATTGTTGGAAATGCTAAACTCAACGATAAGCTTACCCGGTAGCATGTTCATAGTATTTTGCACCAGTTGTGAGTAGGCCAAGAGTAAGATGAATTATTGAGTGTGAAAGACAAGTGTTTTGTATTGCTTCACAAGTAGCAATTGGCAACTACTGATTTTGATAGATCAACGTTGTGGCTTGGCTCTATAGGTCACATCTCAATTGTCCAAGTGGTTTGCCAAGAAAAAGACTGCAGATATCTACTTTCTTATGTAGTTGAATCTCTCATGGATGATATGCCATACTCAAATATGCATTGCCAAGTGACTTTGGTATCACATCCTTGGTAAAATCATCCAAGTGAATATGGTTGACTGTGTACTTCCATTGCAACTTAAAGCCTTGAGACTTTCTAGTCTTGTGCAATGCTATTCTATTGCCATTTAGTGTTTGATGACATGGAGTGGCTTGCCTTTTACCAACATTGGTGTGGAAAAGCTGTTCTTCCACATGAATTGTTGTTGGTTAGGTATTGATTTTCAAGCAAGTTGGAACATCTAAATTGATGCTTTTATATTACTCAGCTGGTAGATGCAAGTTTTGGGCAGACAAAGTGTTACATGCACAGTATTTTACAGTTGTTATATAAACCTTGTTATGACTTAACAATTCTTTTGTTTCCATTTTTTTCTACTTTAGGGAGGGAGCTTTGGGTTGCATAATAGCCTTAAGCTTAGGCAAAGTTGCCTATTGTGAGGTTGTTCGTAGTGGGAACTTGAGTATTTCCTGAATTTTTTTGCTTGTGAAAGGGTCAAAGAGGAGATTGAGTATTTTCCTTTCTTTTTAGCTTCTCCCTTGATCTTTATGGCTTGTCAATAAGCCTCTCTCAATCTTCCTCAAGGTAGGAATTCTATAGCAACTGGTATGTATAGATGAAATCCACTAGTATGCTTAAAGATTTTATGAAAGTTTTCTTAAAAATGATTTATACATGCATTTAGTTCATGGAACTCGTGTAATTTGTAACTAAGTGGTCCTTTTGTCCCGACTCTCAATAGGCAAAAATTAAAATTTCTTATACACATTGAGGTAGTATTTGAAAAGATGTTACCAAGCATGCACTGCCTGAGTGAACTTTTATGATGTGCCAATTGCTTTGTGAGCTCTCTTTACACTAAGAGACTTCCATGAGTAGTGTAGGTGTGGATATACTTGAAGTCGGAAAGGTTATCTTTACAGCATTTGTGAACTTGTTGATTGTGTGGTAATTTGTAAGTTGTCAATATCAATCATCCAATTCCTCAACAACATATCTTGCCACGGAATGTCATGATCTCAAGATGGACTTGTGCCTTGACTGGACTTTGGTATTGAAATGAAATAGAACAAGACATAGACATTGTTGTGGGATCTAGCTGGAGCATCAAGTCATGGAACAAAGATAGGGCTTCCATGTTTGTTTTCTGTCAGAAGAGTTGCAAATATACCTTGGTGAAGTGCCAACTTGACCTTGTGGTTCTTGTGTTGCTTGGATGGTTTTCTGTTTTGGCATATATCTCTATGTTCCAGTGTTTTGGGTATAGGGACTGCAAGACAGAAAGGGATGTGCTTCAAGGACAACAGTCAGGGGGGCATTATTTGGGGACAGTGCGGAATGACAGTGTATATATATATACACACACACTCATATTTCTACAAGTTTAACTGAACATGACATCAAAATTCAAGTTTATTTCAAGTCCAGTAGTTGATCTTGTTGGCAGTTTCATTTACAAAGTTGTGTAAGCCAGTTTAGCCATTCGAAAATTCACTCGAAGTTGACTATTAAAAAACATTATGTTTTTAGATTTTATAATAAAATCAGCCCCGCACAATCAATTTCAATAATGAGTATCTCATCTTAAGAACAATGTGATTTACAGGAGAATGTCTGAATATGCAATCATAGGGGTGACTTGTGATGCATTATATAAACTTAAACATGAAAAAAAAAGTGATATTCTGGAAAGGTATGGAGAATTCCTTTAATGTCTCAACATTCATGGTACCAAGCAAGTTATAGTTAATTGTTGCCAAAGATTATATCTGTATTGAAGATGTGCCTTATAGAAGCTTACCATTCATTGTTTCATAGCTCCAACAAAGATAGATATAGAAAGTCACAATTATAGATATCTGAAAATACATTGAACCTCATCACGTTATAACACATTAACTTCAGGTGTTGTTGGGGATGGGGATGCCTGCTTGTGGATTACATAAATCCAATGTATCATCGTAATATGACAAGTGGATTTCTGTATTGGATAACCACAACCCCAAGCTCTAGGTTGAAATCTTTTCAAAATACGACCTTCATTCACTTCAGGTGCCTCCCAATATATATATATGTGTGTGTGTGTGTGTATGTATGTATATATAAATTCCTAATGTTTGATTTCATTCAAATCCTTAGTCCTTACCTTCTTTCCCTAAAGGAGGTGACCAATAGAGCTGTATTAGAGGTACATTCAGGCAATTTGATCCCCTTCTGCACAATTTCTAATCCCTTAATGACTTTTAATGCTAAGTATTTCTTACAAATTGTACAGGCTGCCATCATTCCCCTTGATTATCTTCAACAGACTTTAACTGGATTGGAGATAATCTTTCATGCACAGACTTGCCAATTGTGACAATGATGGTCCCAATGACTCAAAATTGTTTACTTTTTTGTTTTTGGGCATCTCTCTACGAGTCACCTTTTATCTCAATAATTTCAATGATATTACAATATGAACAATGTTTAGTCCTTTGGACTATAAGTGTCACAAAAAGTGAACAATGTTGAGACCTTTGGATCATCAGTGTCACAGTTGGCTTACAAATTGTATAGGCTATCATCATTCCTCTAGATTATCTCCAATAGGTTAGGGTCCTATTGAAAAGTCTGTGTGAATTTGACTTTAACTGCATTCATTTTAAGAATGGATGATCTAATGATGATACAAAGTATTAGAGACATATCACCGTTCTTAAGTATTAATATCAAGCATCTGTTTGTTATGGTTTCATTTACAACAGGATTTCTCAACTCTCATGGTTGCACCACACATTCTATTTGAATGGTTTCATAAAGATACTTAGTGGAAAGGAATGTTCATTTATACTTGTGAATGCTGTCAGAGGCAGTGGTGAAAACATGAATTGCTTTTGTATTGTATTATTATTCACAAGGTCCTGCAATAAATGACTTGTTTATAACTGAGTTAGATTGAAGACTACTTATAATACTTACCATTAATTTCATATGTAAAGTTTGAAAGATGAAAGCTATGGGAAAAACACTCCACTAAAACTGTTTAAGAAAACTAGAGAGATCCGCATGAGATCCATGGGAAGGTTGCAACTCAAAACTTTACCTTGGCACTGTTGATCCTTATCTTACTCATCTGAGTTGTTATCTTTCTTTTAGCTTTGCCTTTAACTTCTCAGCTTATGGAATTTACAATGTAACAACCAATTCCACGTCCTCTCCAATCTCTTTCATCCTTTGTACCTCCAATTATACTTTGTTCCCTACAATAATAAACTTAGTTTACATGTACGATTTAACATAGTTTCTCAAACAGTCTGAAATATATTGAAAATTGAAGCTCTCCAGTTGACTCCTTTTTTCCCAAAAACCTTGCCAACTCGTTAGAAAAGCATGTGTGGTTTGACTGTATTGGCCAATCAATAATTCAGCATAACCTGTGTTGTATGAAGAATATTAATTCTTGAATAATGAAATTGGCCAATTCTTTATTTTATGGAATTAAAAGATCCACCATCTGCACTGTGTGTTCTAGAACATTTCATTTCTTGAACTTTCCCCTCGTTCACATATTCCATACTTATTTCATTCCTGTTATATTTTATTTTATTATTGAAACTTTTGAGATAATCTTACAATGAGATCTTGTACATTCTAAGTATAAGTTTTAGAGCATTAGCCAGAAATAAATAACTTATTTCGATTTGATGCTTCAAACTGTAAAATGCTTGTTATTTAGTTTTATAAAATCTAAACATTTGGCAAAGGACTTATTCCATATTTTGTGATCTGCAGCTTCGGTTTGATCTACCTGTACTTTACAAATTTCACAAGAAGCGAGAGGTTGATATAATGGTGGATCTTTGGCGCTTCACTCCTAATTGAGAGATATTATTGTATGCCACAAAATTTCCATTCAATGATGAAAATTTGAGGCTAATTATTTATACCATAGCCAGCATTTTCTGGGTAGAGGAAGCATGTTGGTTTTGAAATAATTCCATCTTGGCATTAACTTGGTAAGATTTTTTAACGAGAACCTAAATGCCAATGGTGTCTTCACATAAGCTCTCGATGAATGACTTGTACCAATTTTCAAGGAGATGCTTGGATCTTGATGTCTTACTGCACCTTGCAGAAACTATTTCATATATAATGTCTGGGATAGCAATTAAAACATTCTCCCGTACCAGTTCTTATTTACTAATATGTCCATATATATAAGAATAGGACTGAGGTTAATCAGATTAATGAAAATTGATGAATAGATTTTAGGCTATTCTAGATGTATTTTCAAAGGCAGAGAGAATCATTCTCTGGGATGTCAGTATGTCTCTGGTATGGGAGACCAGTAAGGGGACATCATTTTCAGAAAATGTGATGTAAGGGTACAGAAAGGTGCCTAATACAAACCATAAGATTCTTGAAGACTTAATGACGAACCATAGTTTCAGAGGTCTTTTGTCTAGGAGTGATTAAAGTATTTTTTTATACCTGTTCCAACACTTCAGACTATGGAACAGTTACCCTAAAACTTATACTGAGAATAATGGACGAATTTTCCTGGATGCCTTGTTTGCAGATGCTGATAGCTACAGGGAGTTTCTTTTGTCTTGTGTTGTCTTGGTGAGTCATGTTGCTCAACATCATCAAGGAGGTGCTCAAATTTGCGTATTATATTGGAAAATGTCATATTAGACAAAAATTGTGATTTTGCTTGCTTATGTCAAGCTTGAGTTAAAAAAAATTGGCATCTCCTTCACAAGGTACAAGCCCCTCCGCAATAAACCAAAGTTAATATGAAAGTAAAAGTGGCAATTTGTTTGTAATCATATGACCTTGTTCTAGCACACCCAAAAATTAGATTTTGAAAATAGGCATATGTCAATGAGTAAAACAAAAAAAGGGCATCTCCCTACAATGTACATGCCCCTCCATGATAAGGCCAACATTTGTAATGAAAGTATAAGTGGCAACATGTTATGATCACATGACCCTGTTCTAGCTTGCCCAGAAATTAGGTAGTGTGAAAGGCAATTGAATGCTCAATCACTCAACCTCCCATAGCTTGACCAAAGTCACTTGAAAACAAACAACTTGGCAATCTCCTTATTGGATTGTATGATATTCCATTGAGGTGTCAAATGTTTAGAAATACAAAAACGGGAAAACACATGAATCACATGAACATGTAGTCTCATACCAAGTTCTAGCCAAGACCAAAAGTGGCAAATTGGTTATTTAGGTGTGCTTTGCACAACTTGGGTAGACCAAGTTAGAAAAAACAATACAAAAGAAAAATGACATTTTATTCCAAGTTGTGATTTGGCTTTGTTTGATCATACTTTTGTCTTTCATTCATTCAATGGTTTTATTGCGAGAGCAAGGAGGGAGTTTCAACAAGTTCTATAGGGTTTTTTTAGTAGGTTTTCAAGTATTCAATCTTCCTTTGTCACTATGCCAACACATTTTTAAGCATCAAACGTTGCTATAGCAACATTCACAACAAGTTTTAAAGATTTTTGTAGAGATATAGGGACAACTAGAATTTGAAATCAATATTTCATTCTTCAATGTCTCTTAGGTTTGTATGAAATGAGTTTCATTACAAGAGTTTTGTAAAAGGGCTTTTACATCTAGGGTTTCATCAAGGGTGACAAGGGTTTGCAAGAACATTTAAGTAGGAAACTACATTTTTCTTCATATTTTAAATCACTAAAGATTGTTTTGGGTGTGTAACAATTGCTACTTGCAGTTTCATAGATGATATATCATTTCTCAAGTCATGGAATCCACTCTTTGCGTTGTTATGTGAGCACCAAAAAATCAAAGACACTAACCTAAGGCATGTGGATGCACAAGAGCTAAACTCAGCTAAAAAGATTAAGAGGCGGAATGAAATTGCAAAGAATTTAAGAGATTGTGGGCTAATCCAAATCGCCACATTCCCTATCTTAGCACAAAGAAATGAATTGGTCATTTCTTGTACCAAGTACTATGACCCCCCCCCAAAGGAGTAATCTACATGCTAGGAGAAATGAAGTCATTAGCAAGTTGATTACAAATTTCATAGAAGAGGCCTTTTGTTTTCTATTGTACAAAGAAACTCAATAAATAAATTTGTGTGTGTGATGATGCATGGTACCATCATGTATTGGATTTCTAATAGCAAGTGGGAAAACATTAATCAAAAGAAATAAAAATGTCCAATCAATTGTTGAAGACGACATGAAGAAACAAGTTCAAGAACTCTTTATGATTATTGCCTTGCTCTACCATGTAAATGTGGGAAGAGGCGAGAGCATTCAGGCCTTGGGTATTCTACATTGTGAATTCCATTCGTCAAGGTGAGATTTTCTTTGATTAGAATATTTTTTATTAGTGAATGCATTCATATGTAACTATGTGAATACATAAATTTGTAAAATTCATTTGTATAGCTCCTAATCTATACAATGGTAAGAATTTGATGTTTTTGTTAGTTTGAGAAGGTGGATCCATGCAACATAACTCACAATTACAAATTACACCTACTATTAGAATATTGGAAGTCTTGAGGTGTTATTGCAAGGTCAATGGTGGTTCCCTTGCATATGCCACGGGAACCTTGAACAACTATATGCAGATTATTATTTTAGAGTATGCTAAGGTAGTAATTTCAAATTGACTAGATTGGTTTATCTAGTATCCTAGCTATCCTAGTGATTATTTCATTCTATCATTGATAACTTTTTGATTTGCATATCTTTCTTAGAGGAAATCACAAGATAGGTGTGTATTTTTCTATCCAAAGTGGCATGTATATATCCCATTGCCATTTATATCAAATGTACAAGTGGAGAAATTTCACAAGGTTCAATTTCAAAAATTTATATGAAAAATGTGTTTTGACACTGAGGATGATGATTGTTGGAGTAAGCTAGGAATCTTCAAGTACAAAACAAAACTTCCATCTATGGAATCACAAACACAATAGGGTATCAAACATATAATATGAAGAGTATGTAAATACGAGGAACCTTGCATTTATAGGCAAGGTAGATGAGGCAGGATGGCATGACTCCAACTATTTCTAATCCTCCAAATATGGAACACTTGACAAGTGTATGAGTAACTGCCAAACATGGATGTAACAAGTGTCTCAAGTGACAAGGACTCGTGTCTCAATGATATGAAGTGAGGTAAAAAGATAAAATAGTCATAGTAAACATAAGCTAGGTGTGAATAGGTTGATCCTAGAAATGTGATTAGCTAACTAGGTGCATGATGGCACTATTTACAGTAACACCCCCCCTTAAGTGCAACTTAGGGAGTAGGTCATGTAAGATGATGAGTTTTGTCCACTAGGCCATGATATGTACTCATGAATAAATTTCTCATAAAGTAGGTAAAACGAGAAAACCTAGTAGGAATAAAACTCCTCTTCAAAAGAGAGAGAATGCATGAAATGAAATGCACAACTAAAAGAAGACATGAGATTGAAGAAGTCATGATGACCCCACAAAGAGAGAGAGAGAGAGAGAGAGAGAGAGAGAGAGAGAGAGAGCTTCAACAATTGCGATGACTAGGTCATCCACATATATAACGAGAATAACTATGTCCTAATCGAAAATTTGTACATAGCGATTAGGATCTGAAAGACTTCTACTACATCAATAAGATGTTCCTTCCTTGCTACTTGAAACCCCTATAGTTGGACCTTGTAGACTTCTTCATTTAAGTCATCATTCAAGAATGCACTTTTGAGACATCCACTTGGTAAAATGGCCACCCAAATTGAGCCACAAGAGAAGAAATAGGGCAAAGACGTACCATTTTGGCTGTATGTGCAAATGTATCCTCGTAGTCTATGGCTTCTCTACATGCATATTTTTTTTTTAACAAGTCAAGCTTTGAACTTGTTAATGGACCCATCTATTTGTATTTCACCTTGTACACCCATTTGCAACCAATGGGCTTCTTTCCATGAGGCAATTCACACATCTTCCATGTGTTTTTCTTTGCTAAAGAATGAAATTATGCTTTCATAGAAGCTTCCCATTCTAGTTTACAAGAGGCTTTTGCAAATTGGGTTGGTTTAGACTCCTATTAAACTAAGGCAAAATTGCCATTTTTTACAACTTTGGCTTTCCCTTTCGTAGCTTGTCATGGCTGAGCATCTTTATTTTCACCTTCTTTCACACCCTTAATGGTCTTATCTAACCATTATTGGTGAGATTTAGATGTCAGTTATTGATTGTCGAAAAATTGACTTGGAACTCACTATATCCTAGAGGAGATTTTGCATACACCAATGTGGTATACCCTTTTCCTTGTCATCTTCAAACTCTAAATGTTGAGTACTTGATTAATCATCATTTCTACTTACACATTCTTGCTTGACAAGAAATTCACTATTTGGAACCTCAATTGGTTTATCATCATCTGCAAAGTAAGGTTTCGTTTCTTGAACAATTTGATGTCTACTAACAACCAATTTGTTAATAGTTACATCAATTAAGTGATATGCTTTTTATTTTTCACTATAGCTGTTAGACATAAATTTTTGACTCTTTGCATCTAGTTTATCTACATAGTTTTGTCTAACTAGTGTAAAAGCAACACACTTAAAAATATGAAAATAATCAACAATAGACTTATGACTAGTTTGGACTTCTTTAAGACTAGTATTCTGCAGACTTACTACTGATTAGGACATTGAATGAGAATGTGTACAATAGTTTGTACTGCTTCTACCCAATAACAATATGGTACATTTGTTATGTTACAACTGATTGATTACTTGAAGAACATAATATGAAGGTGATCACCGAACTACAAAGGTATATGTGAGACATTAAATCAATTATTATATTGTCATTGATGTCAACTAGTTTTGACCGTACTCATCATGATAGTTGCAAACATCTGAAGAAGGTATAATGTTGAAGGAGTGAGATATTAACATGAAAAAAAGATGTATGAGTATGGTATTCATTGGGTAACTTATTGACAAGTCTATGACAACATGATAGTGATTTGATTGTATTACATGATTCTGTTAAGAATTTAAGATCAAGAATGTAAAATTTTATGTGGTCGGTATATGAAGAACTTAGTATATACCGAGTAGAAATAGTGTACACCGAGCAAGTGTAGTGTATACTGAGTGTAGTATTAACCGAGTAAGAAGTCATCGACACATCACGGTATTGACTGAGTGAAAGAAATAATATGGAACATGTGATTGCCGGCTTGAGATGATGAGTTGGATGAATATGGATGATTTTGAGGTTAAAGATAAGGTTTGTTATGAAGATCTACAACTGACAAAATTCAAGGTTGATCAGATGATGAAGATTGAAATGTGTTTAAAACACAAGTTCCGAGGAAGGTTAAAGTGCCAAAATCAATGGTAAAGATTAAGTGGCGAAATCTATGGACGAGAAGCAAACAGTTTATCATGTCTATTTAAGGAGACGAGATTCATAATGAATAATGTGCGTGAGAAGAAGATTGCATTCATGTGAAGCTGGTCAAACAGGTTGAAGTGAGAATCGAGCAATTTTGCAAACTACACTGAGTGTCAAAAAAATGAGATAACCAAGCAGAACAAGGTTGGAGGATACAAGGAAATTGAAGAGATTATGATGGCCAGAGGTATATGAGCTTAGCATAGATCTAAATATTTGCAAAGGTAGTTGTATTTAAATCAAATCATTTACTGTTGCATTCTAACCATCGCTACAGACAAAATCTCTTAACCGAGTAGGACTTAATAGTTTTTATTATGACATTCAATGAATGTTGATTGTTTTCTTGTTGACCCAAGTAAATGTATGGTCACAGAGAACTGTTAGTGATAAATCCTCTAACAAGGTCACACCTTACAATGTTTTGTAACCTTTAACAGGGTTGGCTCTTAACCGAGCTCACTTTTGAAGAGTGAAATTATTTCTGGTACCGGTCCTAGGTGGTTTTTCCCCTAAGAGGGTCTCCACGTTAAAAATCAAGTGTTATATGTGTATGAATGTGATGATTTGTTATCTTATTTTACAAATTACAATTACTAGTTTGATCGGTATATAATAGTTTATTTTAATGGTATTCGGTAAATGAATCAAAGGCAAAGACAAGTTTTTACCGAGTTGTTTAGATTATTTGAAAGATTTGTTTTATACATTTGAGGGTATTTGGGATTGTAGGATAATTGGACTTAACTGATTCACCCCCCCTCTTAGTTATCTAACAACATTTGGACTGTGGATCATACATCAAGCCATTTCAATAATTCTCCCATTTTTGCATTTGATCACTCTATTTTTTTGTGGAGTGTATGGTGTCCTATACTATTGATGAATTCCCTCTTTCTTGCAAAAGTTGGTGAATACCATTGCGATGAACTCTACACTCTTGTCTGTCCTCAAAGTTTTGATATTATCTCCAATTTTTTCTCAACCACTAATTTAAATATCTTGAAATAACTAAAAGATTTAGGTTTTTCTTTGAGAAAATACACCCACATTTTCCTTGAATAATCATCTAAAATTAGCAAAAAATATCTAGCTCCACCTAAGGATGTATTTCTAGCAAAACCCCATATATTCTTGTGAAGAAGATCTAATAGAACTTGTTCTCTCTGAGACTACTCCTTTGCCAAAGGCAATCGACTTTGCTTTCCCAATCGACAACCTTCACATTCACTTCGTATATTGTATTGTAAGAAGATCATGCACTGTATTAGTCTTGGTGAATGTAGCTAGATAGTGATAATTTAGATGATCATATCTCTTCCACCAAAGCACATCGCTATCACCTTCTACTACTAAGGCATATGACTTTGGTGTACTTGTGTCCACAAGTTTGTACAAACTGTTGTCACCAACTCCAATGGCTATAAACTTGTTGATGCGAGTAACTTCACACATGTTATTCTTGAAACTTATTGACAGATGTGGATTCTTAGTAATTTCCCTTATACATGATAGGTTCTTATCCATATCTAGTATATATCTCACATTTTTGAAAGTGTATGTAGCATTATTATCTAATATTATACATACATCATCATGTCCTTTAACAAAGTATGTGGCAACATCACCTAGAGAAACAATTTCTTTTTTATCTTAGCAAATTTCAAAAGAAGCATACAAATCTTTTCCACTTGTGTAGTGTCTTGATGATCTTGAATTGAAGTACCACTCCATGGACTTATGCAAGCCTTCTTTTGATGAGATAAATGTTGACTCTTCATTGTGTTCATTGGGTTCTATTGTAGCAACATTAGTTTTTCTCAAGGTCAAAATTTTTGGGGGTTATGCCAAGAAATATTGCCATGATGTCCATGTTTCTTTATAAATATACCGTAACAAACAAATCTTGGTTTATATAATTTATATGTTGCATTCAAGGGTTTACCAGTCTTGGTCTTTTGTGAATAGACTTAGCATTGTCTAGCTTCCTCCAATAGTCCTTATGCTACTTTCCATTGATTGTTTTTGCAAAGGCACTTTCTATACTTTTTCAACTAGATGTTTCTTCTTGCATCTATCTTCTCTCCTATAGAAGCAATGCACAAAATTTGTCAAAGTCTAGGGTTTTTGTTTCAACAATTAGGTATAGGGATTCCACAAGTCCTTGATATGAGCATGCTAAACCACGTAGTAATGTGTTGACCATGTATTCATCATCTCTCTTCCTTTTGATATCGGCTAATTGCTTAGGAAAATCCTTGAGTCACATGAGGTAGTCTGGAATTGAGCCTCCTTCCTACAAGTGAGATGAATACAATTGATTCTTCAAGAATACAGATCTACTTGCCTCCATGATCTAGTACGTGTCTCATAACTTTGACTACAAGTCTACAACAAAATTTTCATTGCAAGCTTTGGGAATGATTCCATCTCCAGCGTACAACTTTAGTATCAACAAGGATTCATTATGACACTTTTCATAATCATCACCTTTGGTGTTAGGCCTCTTCTTTTTTTAAAGTAGATTGCTGACAATATTCCTATACTCACATATTGTGAGGATTTTATGACTCCAAACACTATAGTTGGTGTGAGTCAATTTTTATGAATCGAGTAGTAGAAGAGTTTGAATGTTTGTTGTCATTGTTTTAACTTCAAGCCTAAGTCAGACTTATTTCATCACTTACTAAGAAATAAAATCCTTCCCTACTTGATATGAACTTCTCTTCTCAAAACTATGAGAGTCAAAGACTGATAGATAATACTACTTGATATCCTATTATACCACACTCATTTTGGCAACATGGTTAAATACCTATTACTTTTATCAATTTATACATCTACAATACATAGAGTAGTTGAACTACACATATCTAGATACAAATTAATGAAGACAACTTTGAGCTCCACAAACACTATTGATCCGATAAAAAAAAATTGATTTACAATAAAGATAGTTACTTAAAAAAGAAAATACTTTGACCAAAAAATGAAAGATTCACATGCTTCATATTTCCATTGTAGCAAAAACTTCATTGCCATCACAAGGATTTCACTAACTTTGGCAGAAATTTTTTTATTATCAATCTACACAATAGAATGGTATTGTGACCTCCTCGCTCCCTCAATTCTACTACAGGTTATCACCAAGTATAGATTTAGGCCCTCTATGGCTATTGATATGTCTCTGTATGGAGCTATGGAATCTGACAAGGTCTAGTCATGCCGCATCTTAGGCGCGTGAATGATGTAGGTCACATGGATGGTCATTTCAGAAGCTTTTTAACCTCCTTTAATGTCGCATTCAAATTAGTCTATATAGGTCATAAGGAATCTTTGATTCCCCATATCTCTTGTTTTTCACTAGCCTATTTCTTGTATTGACGATCTTTTGGACATGCAGTGACTACTTTGGCATAAGTTGGGTAGAAGAATGCAAGAGCCACATTTGGAGTTATAAAATTGCACAACAATGTCAAAGACAGTGGTGTTTTCTCCCCAATGCAAGAAACACTGTGTGAGCCACTATCCAACATCGATTACAAATTGAAGGGAGAAAAAATAATCCCAATGAAGACACCTCACCCCTCTCTCACATTCTCTAATAGAAACATGTCAAATGACAATGAGTTAAGGTAAAAATCAGAGACTCTCTAGTGAATAGAATGCAGCTCCAAATGATGTTTAGAGAATGCTCTCTTTGGTCTAATCAAATTATGCGAGATATTATCTAATCAATGACATTTAAATCAAACTATATTTGGAGATCATATTGCCAATGTTCACTCTTTATTATTAAAACATAGGGCATGAACAATTTTGCTCTGATACAAATATCAGAGCACATAAAAATATGATTTGATATAACTTCATCAAATGTTGTACATATTTATAGGATTCATACATCCTAATTTAGAGGAAACAAATCCTCTAAATATTTGAGTTGTTTGTAACAACTCAATAAACATACAATTAATATAATATAATATAATAGTTTACATAGTACTATCAAACCTATAATCAATTATGTGAACATGTAATAAATATACCAACACACTTTTGATCCCAACACACTATTACGTAGTGGATAGTAATTAGAAGAAAACTTAAGTGTTACCTTTTTCTCAAAACTCCATTACATTAAATGTGTGGAGGAAAAGGGACCATTGTCACATACCAAAGCATAGAACATTCTAAACCTTGTGATTATGTGCTCCCCAAGGATCTTGATGACAACTTCCATCATACAATTCTTATAGGTCAAAGCTTCTATCCACCAAGTATAATAATTTGTTGGAATTAATATGTACCTATGAGTTACAGAGGAAGGAGGTTCAATCATACTATTGAAACCTTAGCCCATGTTTGGAAAACAAGTGTATCTTACAATGGTTGCAATGCCATAGCAACATTTCTCTCTTTTATGGCACTAGTGACATGTCTTCACATGCTCATGCACATGTCTAACAATGTTGGCCAATAGTAACCATATCTCAATATTTGATATGTTGTAGCTTCTGTAGATCCATGGCCTATTCCATACTTATCATGAAACTCTTGCAATATTGTGAGTGCATCCTCTTTAATTAGACACCTTGAGTGCACTCCATAATTATGTTTGTAGATATATCCATTTTTTATCATGTAAAAACTACATCTCATCCTCAAAGCTCTTCTTTGGGAACCATTCATACCACCTAGGCATCGATTCTGGAGAAAATAGTAAATGATACATTTATACCAATCTTTTGAGGCCATGTCCTTATAAGAGTACTGCTGACAAATGAAGTTTTCATAGACTCTAGCCAATGTTTTTGAAAGATGTTGTCTATGCACCAACTTCATAGATTGAATCTCTTGGTCGAAGTCTTGAAAAATGAGCATCCACTTATCTCTCCTCTCACCTAATTTGTTTTGCTTAAGCATTAAGTTAACGGTAGAGTTGAAAATGATGGCAATGACCTGGTTACAAAATATGTAGTGTCTCAACTTCTTTACAACCTCAACAAGAGGGAATATCTATTTATCTAAGTTGGGATACCTTAGCTTAGCATTTTTGAAAGGAGACCTTATAATGGAAATATACCTTTATTTTTCATGTGCTCCCTTTGAGTTAGGACACCCATATAGGATTATTCTAAAGTAAAATAATATATACTAAAGGAATTGTGTAGTTAGGACTTGTGTAGTCAAGGTTCAAGAGCATGAGAGCACTAAAATTATTGTCTTTATTTCCTTAAAGGCTTTCTTGGCCTCATTTTTCCATTCTATCCTTGTCTCCTTCTTGAGCATGCCATTTATTGGGCAAATGATTTCAACAAACCCACTTATGAACTTCCTTACAAGGTTAATTTTATTGAAGAATGATTTTAACTCTCTTTGTTGTTTGGTAATGTTATAGCCTCAATCCACTCTAGATTAATAGAAAACCCCTTCTTCAATCTGATATGACTTAGAAGATTTGCTTTAGTCACTTTGAACATGCACTTCTTAGGATATTATTACGATTTGATAGGCTCTTTAGACCATTGCAAAAATTTTCTCAAGTCACGCCCATGGTTCTTGGAAAGCATCCAAACCAACCCTTTGAAGGCTATGTCCATGGTTCTGTTGAAGCTCCAAAATGCATGTTATTTTAATGGCAATCTTTCCCTTGAGAGTTTGTTCTAGTCCTAGCATTTTGAAAATTTGAAATTCTATTAACCATTTTTCCCTTGAATTTGTTCCCGAGTTTTTTTAAAGTTGACCTGTCAAGCTAGTTTCACAGTTTTGGTCATCAAGGGTACATTTTTCTAGTTATAAATGTCATTGTCCCTTTTACTAGTTTGGTCAATTATCTCGTGGTTATGATATTTATTTGTTTATTCCCCAGTTTCTTAAATGCCTTGGGTCTTAAGTCCTAGGGCCTCACCTTTCTTTAATTTGTTTTAATGTGCACACACTCCTATTATTAGTTCTTTGTCTTATTTCCAAGTTCCTCTTTGTCGGGGTTTCAAAAACATCTTCAAACTCCCTTTGTCATTTTAAAAGAAGTTTGTAAATCCCCAACTTTACTGAATGAGTTTTTGAAGCGAAGTCTACCTTTGAGGTCTTTCTAGTCAGCAAGTCAGGAAGTTTTCATAACTATCAAACTTGGTCTTGAGCTTGGATTTCCCCCTGACTACCCAACTATGCATGAGCTTGGGTTTTCCCCATATGCCCAACTATGAAGTGATGTTGGGTACTTGGATCATTTTGCAAACTTTAGAACCAAATGTCATTAGGTATGACGTGACTTCAGGTTTTTCTTTGACTACCCAACATCAAAGTTCAACAGAGATGGCATTCTCATTTGGTTCTAAAAATGCTCCAACTCCCCAACTATGAATGAAAGAGGCTTCCAATAGGAGGTAATTGTGGGGCCCAGGCACTCAGTAGAGGCAAATGGTTGGAAATAATGATGAACACACATTATATAGCTGCTTATCCATAGGGAGAATTATTTTCTGTGAATTAAGAGGTCGACCCTAAGGGAAAGGAAGAAGAAGAGCAACAAAGATAAAGTGCTTTCTAGCACTAAGTATTTGCCAGGTCATGTAGCATGTGAATTTTCACAGTGGCAGGTTATAGTCACCCCCCCCAATGATTGAAATTGTGTACATCCTTCTTGTTGTTGTTGCCAGTTTTTGCAGGCCCAACGCTTGTTTGCCTCGTTAGCTCCACCACTTCTTCATCCTGCATGTATTTTTAAACATGATGCCACATTATTTTTTGTGCAGGATCATTTTGCAGAAGTTTTAAAAAGATGCCTTTTGGAATTTTTTGTTGTAGTGCAATCTTTTTGTGGCAATTGTCATCAACTAGTAGCTTGTTTTTTCTCCCTTCCTTCTATAAAGGGAATCATGGTTGATTGACAATGGGTTCTGTTGTCCTCAATTTTGACATCACAAAATTGAGACAACCCTACGCAATTTTTCTCATGGATTCGTAGGTGTATCCTCTATGTTTTAAAATGTATTAATAACATATCATAAAAGCGGTTCGTCAAAATTTATTATTAAAAAAAAAGTTAAAATTATTATAAAAAAAAAAAAAAGTTCCAAAAAAAAAGAAAAAATCCACAAATTTTGAGATTTTCCATATCCATTGCATATGTTACTACATGTCATTCCACATGTAATGCAAAATGTAATCACCTCAAAAATCCCTGATTTGCCTAAATCCTTCTTTGTTTCAAAATCAGGATTTTTAGCACCTATTACATGTTTTGTTGCATGTAATAAAATATGTAGTCACCTCAAAAATTCCTGTCAAAAGTTTCTTCCAAATTTACTATAATTCCAAAATCGAAATTTTTGAGACCCATTACATGTACTGTTACATGTAATCAAAAGTGAAACTACTCCGAAAATCTCCACTCTAAGTTTACCCAAATCGGAGATTTTTACACCAACTGCATGTACTGTTACATGCAGTCAAATGCGCAATCGCATAAAAAATCTCCTACAATACCCAAGTTGAAAAAGCAATTCCAAGTGCAAATCGGGGATTTTTGACCTGATTGCAAAATGAACTACATATGCAACTACACATGCAATCCTAAGTGTAGTTGGGTCCAAAAACCCCGATTTCACTTAAAGTCCTATGTTTTTCCCTTGTAGTAGGAACTTTTTGGACCAATTACATAAAATGTTACAAGTTGAACTACATGCAGTCAAATCTGCATTGCACCCCAAAATCCCAGAATTGCATCCATGGATCACTAATGCAACATTTTTCAGCATTGATTGAAGCATAGCTCGCAGACATGAGCCGCCAACATCTCAGTGCTACAAGTGTTCATCCAAAGTTAGAAGGGCCAACCATCACGGATGAGAAAAAGATGAAACTCAAAGTTTCATAAATATTAGAATGCTTTCAAGACTAATTCCAAGTAGGTGGTAGCAGGATCAATAAGAGGGATCATGAGCAGTTTTCCACTTATGGGTGATAACGAAAGTCAGTGATTGGTTGACACCACCAAATGCAGAGGTCAAAGTGTTATTTTCTATAGATGTTCCCATCCGTGTATAGATTTGAAGATTTCCAGCACTTAATATTCTGGTGACAACAAAACCTCTTTAATAGAGGTTAATGTAATAGGAGTCGTGTTTTGTCAAACACTTAGTTTATTTTTCATCATGCATTTTGACAAGTTACATGTAAAGCATAAAATTGCAATTACATATGTAATGAAACATGTAAAGCATAAAATTGCAATTACATATGTAATGAAACATGTAAAGTAAAAATTTGCAATTACATATCTTACTACATGTAATCACATTACAAAGGATTGTAATGTTGAATAAGTCAACTTAGGTAGTTAGTTTTCCTTATTTTTCTCATAGCCTCTCTCCTATAAATACAAGAGGGCTCATTGTAAATAATCATCTTTATTTTATGCAAGAGAGAGCTCTGCCAAACTTGTGCAAGCATAACTGTGATTGTGTAGTACTATTTTGGAGAAATATAAATAGAAAGAAACAATTGGAACTGAAGCTGTGACTGAGTGCAATTGTGGGGAATCAAATTGGAAGCTGTGATTGCAATTTGGTTTCACTATTTTTTTGTTTATGTGATTCTTGTGTTTTGTTAAGAGCAATTTGAAGATTAGAAACAATTGGAGCTGAAGCTGTGACTGGGAGCAATTGTGGTAATATAAGACTAGAAGCTGTGACTATAGATTATATTACCATCTCATTTTCATATAATTTGTTAGAATAGTTAGAAAAATCTCTACTTCTGGAAGTCTGTGTGCCCCAATGGTAGAGGTGTTTCTTATAGATCAGATAAATAGGTCATAGAACCAAGCCAGTACGTGTTTCAATCAACCTGTGAGTTGGTGTTGGTTTATCGGTATCACTGTTTCTAGCTTTTAGATAGAAGTGTAGTTTAGAGATTAAAGCTTTGCCCATTACTCGTTCTTCGAGTAAGTGGATTCCTTCTTGAAAGATAAGAAGAAGGAATATTTGCAACACCCTATTTTGATAATCTCTTAGCTTCTTACCTACCTTGAGTTGATCCAAGGAATGGTGAGAAGGGGGAGCCTTCCCTTTAAGGTAGGAGAGACATTGTCTCACATGCTGTGGCTGGTATCAAGATTTTGTAAATTGAATTTTTTCCTCAAAAACTGTTAGTTGCAAAATATCCACCCAACAGTTTTTGGCGACTCTACTGGGGATCGAATGCATTCGGAAACCTCACGCTTTTGTTTGAAGTTTTTACCCTTTTTTATTTGTGTTTGAATTCAACTGTGTCATAGATTCTGGTGCCTCGGATAATGTCATGCCAGCTAAAGTAGTAGATGCTTTGGGATTAACCTTGACAAAATCTTTCGGTAATTGCTATTCCATGGAGAATAAGCAAGTACCACTAAAAGGACAAATCAAAGATGCTCAATTTTGCCTTTGCATGCTTCCTGGATAAAAAGATCAAAATGACTGTCTTGGTTGCTGATGTACCTGCTTCTTATGGTATGTTGCTTGGTCGCAATTTCTGTAAAGATGTGGGTGGTGAACTCAATATGGATATGACTGAAGCACGTATACCTGTCAAAGGTGTGATGCAGAAGTTGCATCCTGAAAGGGAAACAAAGTATGTAGTGGTTAAATCCAATGATCTGCATGCTCAAATTCTCTTTGAGTCAGTCGGAATTGGAAATTACTACCTACATGCTGATGAAGTATCTGAGTTTGTTAAAGATTGGACAGATTTAGAGAGTTCATCTTTGCTCTCAGATTCTGATAGATTTGCTGATGCTGTTGAAGTTCAAGAGGTAGTGGTTGTCCCTAATCAATCTCCTATGGAGGTTGAAGTAAATGTTGTCTCTGAAGATGACTCTACAGATTCTCTTGAGATTATTCTTACGGATTCTTCGGAAGCAAGTTCTAGGAGTTCTAATGAAGTTTGGATCATGGAATTTGATGGAAGTTGTGCTTCTATGGGTTCCGGTGCAGGAGTTGTCATAATTTCACCAGAAGGGAAGATTTTTCCTTACTCTTTCAAACTACAGTTTGCCAATACTAATAACACGGCTGAATATGAAGCCCTTATATTAGGATTGGAAATGGCTCGAGCTAATGGAATTACAAATCTATATGTCAAGGGAGATGTTGAGTTGGTAGTTTGTCAAGTTAAAAGTCAGTATCAAACAAGGAATGATCATCCTAGGCATTACCGAGACTTGGTCTGGGACTACGTCAATATTTTTGATGCTTTCAATATTTCAGTCATTCCCAGAGAGCTGAATGATAGAGCTGATTCGCTTGCGGTGTCAGCTACTCTACTCATCCCTCACATTGATTTTGAGACAACAGGTATGAGGTACAATTGGTTTACCGGCCAAGTATCCCAGATAACTGTGAACACTGGCAAGTATTTAATGATGATGATCAAATTATAAATTTCCTTGAATCTAAGGACAATTTTGATGATCAATATTTTGAAGGTTGTGATAACCCGCTAGGAGATGTTGTTTCCGAAAAAGATCCTGATACTGGTCAAGATATTATTTAGCTGAAGGGGAATAAGATTCCTAAGGGTCTTGTTTCTCTGGAAAAGTTGTTTGACCAACATGATAGATATGTGAAAGAACAACAGAACACAAGAGCTAGTTCTTCTACTGGACATTTTGAGAAATACAACATTGGGACTGAAGAAGATTTGAATCTGGTTAACATTGGTAACTGGTGCTTTGATGAAGATAAGGAAAAGTTCATAACATTGCTCCATGAATACAAGAATGTTCTAGCTTATTCTTACAAAGATCTGAAGTCTTTTCGTCCCAAAGAAATTCAGCATGATATTCCTCTGAAGTTTGGCGCCATTCCTTTTCGTCAAAAGCAGAGGCATTATAATCCAAAGATTTCAGGAACTATTTTCGCTGAGATACAGAAGATGCTGGATGCAGGTATTATTTTTCCTATTCATCATTCATCATGGGTAGCAAATATAGTTCCTGTGTGAAAGAAGAATGGAGAAATTTGCATATGCGTGGATTTTTGTAATTTGAATCAATTATCCGTCAAGGATAATTATCCATTGCCTGTTATGGATCAAGTGTTGCAAGCTGTCACTAGTTCAGAAATGCTATCTATGCTTGATGGTTTTTCTGGTTACCACCAAATTGAAGTTCGAGAGGATGATCAGTATAAGACTGCATTCACTACTCCATGGGGTACTTTTGCATATCGTCAATGCCTTTTGGTCTGATCAATGCAGGAGCAACTTTTCAGGGAGCAATGGATTTTGCTTTTAAGGGGTTAATCAACGAATGCATTGTTGTCTATCTGGATGATTTGACTATTTTCTCCAAAGCATGTCAAGATCATTTCAGTCATCTTAGACAAGTCCTGGAAAGATGCAGACAACATGGTGTGTCTCTTAACACCAAAAAGTCAGTCTTTGGCCTAATGGAAGGAAAATTGCTGGGACATATTGTGTCTAAAGAAGGTATTAAAATTGATCTAGAAAGGGTGCAATCTATCCAAGGTTTATCCTTGCCATCAAATAAGACTGCAGTTCATTCTTTCTTTGGAAAAGTGAATTTCTTAAGAAGATTTGTGCCAGATTTTGCTGAAAAGACTCGTCATATTGTTGATATGATGAAAGGAAAAGATGCTTTTCACTGGAATCAAGAAGGAAAGACAACATTTGTAGAAATCAAGGATGCTATATCACACGCGCTAGTGCTTGTTTATCCTGATTACACAAAGAGTTTTATCATGTATAGTTATGCTTCAGAGCATACTCTCTCTGCCATACTGATGCAGAAAAGTGATGAAGAAATTGAATCACCCATTTCACTTATGAGTTGTCCTTTGAAAGCTCATGAATTGAAATATACTCAGATGGAGAAGCATGCTTATGCTATGGTCAAAGCAGTAAAGCATTTCAGGTTCTATATTCTAAATTCTCATGTTATAGCTTTGGTTCCAGATACAACTGTCAAGACTATTTTGACACAACAAGATTTTGGTACCAAGAGAGGCAACTGGATTGCCAAGATACAGGAATATGACATGGAGATTAGACCTACCAAATTGGTCCGAGGAAAGGGTCTTTGTCAGCTTATGGTTGAGAATGTACCATTACAATTAGAGAATGAAAATTTCCAATCTCTTCCTACTGTTCTTTTTGTCAATACTACAAATGACTGGTTTTCTAATATGGCTCATTACTTGAGTTATGGAGAATGCCCTTCTCATTTAACTCATAAAGAGCGGAGGAATCTCAAGTTGAAAGCTTCTGGTTATATCCTATGGGAAAATGGTCTTTATAAGCATGGAATGGATGGTACTTTCCTTCGATGTGTTGATAAGAGCCAACAAGTATGAATTCTAGATTCTTTCCACAATCAAGCCTGTGGAGGACATTTCTCGGCACCTATCACTGCACATAAAATTCTGAGAGCTCAATACTATTGGCCCACACTTTTTCAAGATGCTTATTAGTGGGTGAAGAAGTGTGAACCGTGTCAGCAATTCGTAGGAAGGCAAAAGCTTGCAGCTTTGCCTTTGAAGCCAGTAGTAATTGAAGAACCTTTTCAACAATGGGGAATTGATTTTATTGGTACTATCAACCCATCTTCTAGTAAGGGTCATTCATATATCCTAACAACGACAGATTATTTCACCAAGTGGGTAGAAGCAATTCCTGTAAAGAATTCCACGTCAGAAGTGATTTGTGATTTCTTGAAGTAGAACATCATCTCTTGTTTTGGTGTTCCTAACAAGATTGTCGCAGATAATGTAGCCGCTTTCTCATCCAAGGAGGTTACTGAGTTTTGTTATACTCATGGGATGATTCTGGCTCACGCTTCAGATTATTATCCACAAGGTAATGGTCAAGTTGAGTCCAACAACAAGAATTTGGTGACTATAATAAAAAAGCTGGTGGAAACAAATAAGAGAACATGGCATAAAGCATTGTTCGATGCTTTGTGGGCTGACAGGATTACTTCAAAATGCGCAATTGGAATGCCCCCATTCCAGTTGTTATACAGTATCAATGCTGAGATTCCAATAACTTTAGAGCTTCCTGCTCTCAAGTTGATGCGAGCCATCGAAGATGAAACTTATTCAGATTCAGTGGATAAGCAAATCATGTTTCTTTAGCAATTGGAGGAACAAAGAAAAGAAGTGGTGGATCGACTTGGTGCTCACCAGCAGCAAGTTAAGATCCTCTTTGATAAGAAGGCCAAATACAGAGAATTCCAAATTGGTGATCTTGTTCTGCTCTGAGATAAAAGGCGAGAACGGAAAGGATTGCATGGCAAGTTTGATTCTCTATGGCGAGGTCCTTTCATAATTCATCAGCTTGTAGGTGAAAATAGTTTCTGGCTTGCATACCAAGATGGAACACCAATGCCATTGCCACATAGTGGGCAATATCTGAAACATTACTTCCAGTGATTATTAGATAAGTACCATTGTACATACAAAGTCCAAGTCTTTGAGTCTTTTTGGTGTCTTTTGTCATTTTGGTCGCTTGACTCTATAAGCCCAATGGAGTAGATGAAGACACTTAGAGGTCTGGATTCTACATTCCTCATTATTTCTAAGAACAAACGAGGTACATTCCCCAGTTAGAGCCAGCTGTTGTCCTCAATTTTGACATCACAAAATTGAGACAACCCTACACAATTTTTCTCATGGATTCGTAGGTGTATCCTCTATGTTTTAAAATGTATTAATAACATATCATAAAAGCAGTTCATCAAATTTTATTTTTTATTTTTTAAAAAAAAGTTCAAAAAGTTTTTTTAAAAAAAAAGTTCAAAAAAAGTTCAAAAAAAAAAAAAATCCACAAATTTCATGATTTTCCATAGCCATTGCATATGTTACTACATGTCATTCCACATGTAATGCAAAATGTAATCACCTCAAAAATCCCCGATTTGCCTAAATCCTTCTTTGTTTCAAAATCGGGATTTTTAGCACCTATTACATGTTTTGTTGCATGTAATCAAATATGTAGTCACCTCAAAAATTTCCATCAAAAGTTTCTTCCAAATTTACTATAATTCCAAAATCGGGATTTTTGAGACCCATTACATGTAATCAAAAGTGAAACTACTCCGAAAATCTCCACTTTAAGTTTACCCAAATTGGAGATTTTTACACCAATTGCATGTACTGTTACGTGTAGTCAAATGCACAATCGCATAAAAAATCTCCTACAATACCCAAGTTGAAAAGGTAATTCCAAGTGCAAATCGGGGATTTTTGACCCGATTGCAAAATGAACTACATATGCAACTACACATGCAATCCTAAGTGTAGTTGGGTCCAAAAACCCTGATTTCACTTAAAGTCCTATGTTTTTTCCTTGTTGTAGGAACTTTTTGGACCAATTACATAAAATGTTACAAGTTGAACTACATGCAGTCAAATTTGCACTGCACCCCAAAATCCCGGAATTGCATCCATGGATCACTAATGCAACATTTTTCAGCATTGATTGAAGCATAGCTTGCAGACATGAGCCACCAACATCTCGGTGCTACAAGTGTTCATCCAAAGTCAGAAGGGCCAACCATCACGGATGAGAAAAAGATGAAATTCAAAGTTTCATAAATATTAGAATGCTTTCAAGACTTATTCCAACCATGTGGTAGTAGGATCAATAAGAGGGATCGTGAGCAGTTTTCCACTTATGGGTGATAACGAAAGTCAGTGATTGGTTGACACCACCAAATGCAGAGGTCAAAGTGTTATTTTCTGTAGATGTTCCCATCCATGTATAGATTTGAAGATTTTCAGCACTTAATATTCTGGTGACAGCAAAACCTCTTTGATAGAGGTTAATGTAATAGGAGTCGTGTTTTGTCAAACACTTAGTTTATTTTTCATCATGCATTTTGACAAGTTACATGTAAAGCATAAAATTGCAATTACATATGTAATGAAACATGTAAAGTAAAAATTTGCAATTACATATCTTACTACATGTAATCACATTACAAAGGATTGTAATGTTGAATAAGTCAACTTAGGTAGTTAGTTTTCCTTATTTTTCTCATAACCTCTCCTATAAATACAAGAGGGCTCATTGTAAATAATCATCTTTATTTTATGCAAGAGAGAGCTCTGCCAAACTTGTGCAAGCATAACTGTGATTGTGTAGTACTATTTTGGAGAAATATAAATAGAAAGAAACAATTGGAATTGAAGCTGTGACTGAGTGCAATTGTGGGGAATCAAATTGGAAGCTGTGATTGCAATTTGGTTTCACTATTTTTTTGTTTATGTGATTCTTGTGTTTTGTTAAGAGCAATTTGAAGATTAGAAACAATTGGAGCCGAAGCTATGACTGGGAGCAATTGTGGTAATATAAGACTAGAAGCTGTGACTATAGATTATATTACCATCTCATTTTCATATAATTTGTTAGAATAGTTAGAAAAATCTCTACTTCTGGAAGTCTGTGTGCCCCAATGGTAGAGGTGTTTCTTATAGATCAAATAAATAGGTCATAGAACCAAGCCGGTACACGTTTCAATCAACATATGAGTTGGTGTTGGTTTATCGGTATCACTGTTTCCAACTTTTAAATAGAAGTGTAGTTTAGAGATTAAAGCTTTTCCCATTACTCGTTCTTCGAGTAAGTGGATTCCTTCTTGAAAGATAAGAAGAAGGAATATTTGTAACACCCTATTTTGATAATCTCTTAGCTTCTTGCTTACCTTGAGTCGATCCAAGGAAGGGTGAGAAGGGGGAGTCTTCCTTTTAAGGTAGGAGAGACATTGTCTCACACACTGTGGCTGGTATCAAGATTTTGTAAACTGGATTTTTTCCTCAAAAACTGTCAGTTGCAAAATATCCACCCAGCAAGTTCTAAACATTGGAATATTTGTACTTGGCAGATAAAATATAAATATACAATATTTTTGTTTGATGGAGTCTCTTGCTTGATATATTATAAGTTGTAGGTAGGATAAAAATTAATGAAAATCTCAATATGTATTGTATCCTATGTTATTATATCATAGTTTTCACGAGTTGATCTATCCATGATAGATTAATTTGTCTTCATAAGCTTCATTTTGAATGTGTAATTATGTAGTTTAAGATTTGTTTCAAGGAAGGAATGAAAACCTTACTATGGGTTGCAAGAACTACGTGGAAGTAGTAGTGATTTATTGAAAGTATGATACATGTTGTAACTGGTTAAATGCTTATGCAAGGTGTAAGTTCTTAGGAACATATGTGCAATCTTGTTATGATCCATTAAGAAAATCACTCTATCCCAATGGTATAAGGCACTGATTTGAATCTTATCAAGTCTCAATAACCAATTAAAAAATAAAACATCTTTACTTTTTTTGTACTTAGTAGAAGGATTAGAGCATAGTTTTATACTCTCAAGATGCTATGAGTTGTCAAATTATCAACATTGGGCCGATTTTGTGTTTATTTTGAACTGCATTCTAATTTATTGGGATTGAGAGTAATCTACTAGATTTGCAATATTTACTATCCCTTGTTTATATTTGTTGTTATTGTATAAGGTGCAACCGCCTAAGTTTTGCAAAGCCCAAAGTGAAGGAGATATTCCTTGTTTCTAAGGAATTCCAAGAAAGTTGGCCACTACTTTGAGGTAACTAGTTATTAGTGAAGGAAAATCCTTAGGTTTATCTCAAACATCAGTTGGAACCACCAACATGTTCTCTAGAAAGTAGCACCTTCCTTAATCACTCCAAAGGGCATTCAATAATAGTCAAATGTGTCCACTTTGTGGTGAAATTTTTTCTTCAACCTATCTTCCTCTTTCACCATAATTTGGTTGTAACTAGATTATCCATCTAGGAAAGACTTAATTTGAGATCTGCTGATGATCTACAACACTTTTTTACATCTACAACACTTTATGTAAAGATGTTAGCAAATAATTATCCTTCTCTGAATTTGTACTTAAGTTTTAAAAGTCAGTACAAAGTTGGATCTATCTATTCTTCTTACATGTTAGGATCATGTTCAATGTCTTATCAGATATATAATCCTTGCATTAAGAAACTTGCGTACTTCCTTTTGGATTAAAGGTTATCATTGTTGAAATGGATTTGCATTGGGTTTTTGTAGTATTTTATGCATGATTCTTCATAGCTTTTTGACTAGGACTTCAGGTTTCATCTTCTTCATTACCAAGATTTGGTACATTACACTTGTTTCCCCATGACTCTATACAAGGATTCTTTTGCTGAGAAACTTCATCATGGTCAAATATTCTTTCTAAAGTTAGCATCCCTTTAGAGATCATGTTTTTCTTAAGATTCATTATCCCTTCATTTTCCATCTTAGAAGGTTCATGTTCTTTATCATCAATGACTTGTATTGTGAAGTTTCCATTTCTTATTATGAACACTAAAATGTGTTGGTCATTATTAAAAACTTAAAAGTTTTCCATAGTGCTTAACACTGCAGTAGTTGAAACTAACTCTATTGATAACATTGTCAACCTTGAGGCTTCCATTGGCTCAAGTGAGCTTTTTTTGAGACATCCAATGAGTCTGCAACATTATTTCTTCTATGTAGGATTGATTAAATATTAAGAGCATTGAAATCTTCAATTAAATGAAACATTATATTCTTGTATGTTATCAATTGCTTATCATGACAAGCAAAGTAACTTCTTATCTATTTTATGACTAGTTGAGAGTCTCCTTCTAGGAATAGAAACTTCACTTTCTTGTTATGAGCAAGGAGTAGCTCATGAGTCAGAGATTCATACTCAACCATGTTATTGGCGCATGCATATTGCAACCTATAAGAAGCATTGAAAGCTTCCATTTTAGGTTAAATGAAATCTACCCCAACACCACAACCTTGTTTTCTCTTTGTAAGAATTTGCTTAAGGCAAAGAATAGAAACCAAGATCTAGAAGCTCAAGAGATAGCACAAACAAGAGAGACAAGACAATATGATCAAATGAAGAATTCAATAATGATCAAATGATGGATAATAGATTGATTACATACAATGTAGAAATGCCTCAATATATAGGCAATGCATGATAACTAGAAGTTATGCAAGAGATAAGCTATCAACTAGACATGGTGGAATCACATGTCCACCAAAGGTGGATCATCCTCCATTGTACATGAAAGTATGTGCAACATGTGCAACAATGAGAGGATGATAATGTGATAAGATCACTAAAGGTGGATCTCACACACAAAGAGGTATGAGAAGACAACTATGACCACCTAAAGTGAAGATTCTCCTAACCATGTGCTAAAATGAAATGCAAAATCCTAGGTGTCTCAAAGACAACTAATTATGCAAATGCATTATCCTAAGTAAACTTAAGTAAAGTGTAATTAGTAAATATTTAATTACACCAACACCCCCCCTTAAGTGCAACTTAGGGGAATGCACTTAAGCTCACAATGCAAGATGGGTCCCGGCTACCAGGCTATGTTAGGTACCCATGTACAATATGCAAGAACAATGCAATCTCTCATAAAGCGGAGAAAGAGGGAAAACCTCATGGGAAAAACCCTCCCCCAAAAAGAGAGATGAATACAATAATAGAATATGAGAGAGAAGACCTCATGTGAGGAAAAGATCCCCCCCATAATATAGAATAGAGAAGTCATGTGACCCCCCCTGATGGAATAGCCCGCACCCCCAAGAGAGCTCTCAACTGAAGAAACTTTCTCTCAGTGAAGGGTTTGGTGAAGATGTCTGCAACCTACTCTGCTGTAGGACAATACTACATCTAAATGACCTGCTCATGTATCAAATCTCTAATGAAGTGCATATGAACCTCAATGTGTTTGGTCCCCTGATGTTGGACCGGATGTCTGGAGATCGCTATAGCATCCTGATTATCACAATGAATGACTGTAGGTCGTGGAATACGAAAACCAAACTCCTTCAGGACATGTTGAAGCCAAATAGCCTCTGTAGATACAATAATAGCCCCTCGATACTCAACCTTAGTCGAAGAAAGAGCAATAGCATGTTGCTTCTTACTCTGCCAACAAATGGGGCCTAAACCAAGATGAAATATGTAACTTGAAGTAGACTTGCGACCATCAAGATCGCTTGCCCAATCTGAGTCTGTATATCCAACCAACTGAAGTCCTGTACTTGCTGCATAGTGAATCCCATGTGTATGTGTACCCTGTATGTAGTGCAATATGCGCTTGGCTGCCTTCCAATGAAGCTCATGTGGCTCTTGCTTGAAGCGAGAAACCATGCCAACTGCAAATGATAGGTTAGGGCGTGTATGTGTCAAGTAGATGAGACTTCCAACAAGCTATCTATACAATGTAGCATCAACAAGTGGTGTAGAACACTTAGCCTCTAACTTGACACCTGATAGAAATGGAGTGGGTGCAGCCTTGCAATCACTCATGTGAAATCGAGAAAGTAAATCAAGAGCATACTTGGGCTGAGAAAGTGTGATCCCTGCTGAGGACTGTGTGATCTCAATACCAAGAAAATAGTGAAGTAAACCCAAGTCTGTCATAGCAAATCTGTCCTACAAAGAAGACTTGACACTAGCAATGATGGATGAAGTACTCCCTGTAATGATCAAGTCATCAACATAAAGTACAAGTATCAAGTGTGAGTCATCCTGCCGAAGAATGTAGACATTCGAATCTGAATGACACCTGGTGAATCCTGCTGAGAGAAGGAAGGAATCCATCTTGGCATACCAAGCCCTAGGAGCCTGTTTGAGGCCATAGATAAACTTCCTTAACTTGAAAACCATAGTAGTATCTTGGATGAATCCCTGTAGTTGCTCCATATAGATCTCCTCATGAAGATCCCCATGTAGAAATGCACTCTTAACATCCATCTAATGTACAACCCAACCATGAGTTGCAGCAATAGCAAGTGTCAAACGAATGGAGTTCATCTTGGCTACAGGTGCAAAGGTCTCGGTGTAGTCAATGCCAGGAACCTGAGAGAAACCTTTTGCAACATGTCTTGCCTTATACTTATCCACACTTCCATCTGCTGCAAACTTGGTCTGATAGATCCACTTACATCAAACCAATTTTCTTCCCTTAGGAAGAGGAACTAATTCCCAAGTGTTATTTCTCATCAAAGAGTTATACTCTTCCTCCATAGCTTTGTTCCACTCAGGAACCCCTGAAGCTTCCTTGAATGATTGTGGATCGGAAGCAATTGCAATATAAGCATGTGGAAATGAGTTGTGTTGTGACCTTGTCCTCCTAGTGTCTGAAGGATTCCCCACAAGTGAACTTGCTGAATCAAGTGTTTGTTGTGCCCAACGAGGTCTAGTGGAGGAAGAAGATGATGAAGGAATGTCCTCAACTATGTCTTGACCCTATGAAGGTGGAGGCCTGCGAGTCGGGGTTGAGGGAGTTTCATCTTCCAAGTCACTATCATCACTATCATTATCTGAAATGGAGGAAGTAGGAGGAGTTGAAGAATCCAAGCTAGGACAATTCTCTTCAAAGTGAACACTCCTCTCAAAGAAGATCTCATGTATCTCAGGATCCATAAGCTTGTATGCCTTAAGAGTCTCGGGATAACCAACAAATATGCAAGGCTTGCTTTGTGGTTCCAATGCCTTGCGTTTCTGTGGAGGTATGCGTGCCCAAGCTAGACAACCAAAGACTCTAAAGTGTTTCACAACTGGTTTCCTTCCACACCAAGCTTCAAAACGAGTAATTCCATCCAAAGCTTTATGAGGAGTTCTATTTTGTATGTGAGTGGCACAACATATAGCTTCAGCCCAAAAGGCTTGATCAAGAGACTTAGCATGAATCATACAAGTGGCCATCTCCTTAAGGGTCCTATTCTTCCTTTCTGCAACACCATTCTACTGTGGAGTGTAGGCAATTGAATGTTGAAGATCAATACCCTCAAGTGTGCAAAAGTCTATAAGCCTTGAGTTCACATATTCCCTCCCATTATCTGTTCGAAGAATCTTGATGGCTTTACCTAATTGCTTCTCAACATGAGCCTTGAAGGTGAGAAATTTATCAAACACTTCACTCTTGTGACCAAGAAAGTAGACCCAAGTGTAGCGTGAAAAGTCATCAATGAAGGTGAGTACATAATGAGCCTTGCCAAATGATGGCACTGGAAATGGGCCCATCACATCACTATGAACTAACTCAAGAACAAATGTTGCTCTCCAAGACTTCCCCTTATCGAACTTCTCTTCGGGATGTTTTCCCATTTCACAACCTGAACATACACCCTCTGAATACTTGATTTGAGGTAGACCTTTGACCATATCCTTGCCGCTAAGCTGTTGAAGATATCTATAGTTGAGATGTCCAAATCTTTCATGCCAAAGTTTACTTTGTGAATTTGAGTGTGTCAACAAGGCATGTGAAGGAGTCTTAGGTACAAAATTAGAAAATGAGTAAAGCCTTGTGTCATGATTCTCTTTTCCTATTGCCACCATAGAATCATCCTTAAGATTTTTGACTACAACTGAATCAGGTAGGAATTCAACTTTCTTTCCACCTCCATAGTGAGTGATTTGGTAAATTGAAAGGAGGTTCATGCTAAGGTTTGGAACATAGAGAACATCTTTGAAAGCTCCATTTTCCATCTCAACTTCCCCTTTTCCTTCAACTTCCACTTGAGTATCATCTCCTACATAGATGTGAGGTACCATAGATGGTTTCAAGGAAGAAAATTGCTCCTTTGTTGCACCCATATGATGTGTGGCACCTGAATCAAAGATCCATTCCTCTGAAGTAGTTTTACTTGCCACAAATGCTTGCCCTTTACCCTTTGATGTGGAAGGTGATGAATCCTTTCCCTTGTAGGCATTTGGAAAATCAATGTGATGCTTTTTTATTATGTTTGTCAACTCATCAATTTGTTTCTTGTGGCATTGATGCTCATCATGATTTGGCTTCTTGCAATATGCACAAATTTTCTTCTCCTTCTTAGAGTTATCCCCCTTGTCTTTGTTGTTGTTGTTGTTGGGAGAAGACTTTCCTTGTTGTGAGGAGGAAGATTGTTGAGTGTTTGATTGTGATTTGGCCTTCCACTTCTTTTGCTTCTTGTTGGAACTTTTACCATCTTGATTCCCTTGATTCTCATTATTAGCCACCAATGCCTTAGACTTTGAAGACTTGAGAATCCCCATACTCATCAATTTATTTTGTTCTAAGACCAACATTTCTGAAAATGACTCAAATGAAGGCTTAGTGAAGACACTACCCATGGTTAACTTGTGAGTATTGTAACTTGAAACAAAAGCCGCATATTCAGGAGGAAGATGATTCAACAAATGACTAACCAACTTCGCATCCTTCATGGGATTACCACAATCATCAAGTTGTGCTCTATAGTCATTGACTTTGTTGAGATAATCTTGAATTGTGTCAAAGTTCCTAGGATCTAATTTGAGGAGATCAGTCTCAATTTTGGATCCCATGTCTTCATCCACTTTACCAAACAAATCTTCAAGTTTATCCCAAGCATCTTTAGCATCTTTTATGGTTTTGATGTGATACATGACAGCTTGAGACATATTCTCTCTTAAGACTCCTAATGCTTTATAATTTTTGCTTGACCAAATTTGTATTGCAGCAGTATCATCATCAGTGGGTTTTTGAATTGTACCATCCACATAAGGATTTAAACCTCTAACCATTAACTTGCTCCATACATTATCTTTCCATGTAGCATAGTTATGGGGAGTTAATTTTGGAATAGAACCCATGATGCAGAAATGAAAAGAGCACAAAAAGGACACCAACACACAAGACACCCCCCCAATTCACTCAATCAAAGAACCCCCCCACAAAATGATGATTTTGGCACTTTATAGCTAGTGCGTGTACAATTGCCACTTGACAAAATGGATCAAAGTGAATTTCTGATTTTGATGTTTACAACTGAAAATATGAAGCTACAGAAGACTCAAGAAGATAGAACACAAGATCCTTCAAAGATCTAATCAATTACAAGTGCCTTAATAGGCCAAAATAGACCATATTCTGAAAGTACTATATCTACCCAAAATTTCTCCAAATTGGTATCAGATCTAGAAAGTAGATGAAAAATCATGCACTTTCAAAAAAAATTGCACCTGAAAATGTGTTTGTATGAGCCCGTACGAAGCCTCTGAAGTTGCAAAAATAGGGATTAGGCAGGTACAGTCACCAAAAACTACAATTTTTGCAAAATCCGTGATCCAAAACTAGAAAAGAACACCACCACTGAAAAGTTCAGAAAATTTTAGCCAAAAAAAAAAGAAAAATTGCACTCAATTTGGAGTCCAGATGACCAAGTTATGGCCTCGCAAAATCGGACTACCAAATCCAAACTACAAATGGTGAGGGCTGGAAATTTTTGAAAGTTACTGACGTCACCGGTTTCTCTGTGTTAAATTTGACGTTCAAATGACCGTCACAGTAGTGTTAAAGAGCCCAGTTTTGACAGTCAATCGGCCGTCAAAATTAATGCTATGAACCGCTGATGCAATCAATAGGATAAATTTGACGTCTTGGAGACCGTCACCGCTACAGAAAAAATACCTAGTTGACGTCCAAACGGGCATCAATTTTAAGATAGTAAAATTGCTAGAAGTTTGAAATTTTTTTTAAAAAAAATACCGGTTTTGTCATTGGGCACGTGGCTTCTTGTGACAGGTTTGATTTTTTTGCTGGTTGGCAGTGCCACGTTGGCTGCCTGCGTTGACTGGAGGTGACATGGACTAGAGCGGCGGTGGTTTCCGTGTGGAGGAGGAGCAGAGTAGCTCGCAGGGGGCGGTGAGGGTTGTAGAGTGCCGCGGTGGCGCTAAGGTGAGCGGCCGTGGGGCGCAGCTGGGGCCGCGTAGAAGCAGTGCTGCAGAGAAGGTGCGGTGGCCGGTGGCGGATCTGACCGGGGGCTCCGCTGGGGTTCTGCAGTGGCGGGGGGCAATTTTTTCGGTGGACTGGCCTGTGGAGGTGGCTGCGCCAAAGAGCCGCTCGGAGGATTTTGTGGGTTTAATCCCACATGCTTTGCGATAGGGTTTTTAGTACCCTTTTTTAGCGCAAAGCCCCCGATAACAAATAACAAGTGCTAGCGGGCTTGGGCTTGGGGTCCTCTGCGGAGCAATTTGTGGTACGATCCTTTGATGATTCGGATCTACCCTGTGTACAACAGCACATAGGCCAAAAAGGCCAATATCTTTTTTGCACAATATATATATTTTCGAAAAAGGAAAAATTTTTCAGATTAAAAAATTTACCAAAAATGAAAATTTTTTCAGATCTGAAAATTTACAATAAATGCAAATATGATAATGGCAGAAATAAAAATGAATTTCAGATCTGAAATACAAAATTATTAAAATAATTACCCAATTTTGCAGATTGGGCCTTAGGGGTCCGGTTTGCAAAAAATTTTTGCCTCAAATTTGACTTTTGCCCAATATAGGCAAATTTATAGTCAAAATTTATTGAAATAGCCACCCGGATGCAATGGTGAGGTCCGATCTTGCTCAAAATGCTGATCCCAAATTTGGTTCGTGACTCTCCAAAAGTTGAAGCAATCAATCGCTCTCCAATGGCTATGCAATGAAAACTCCTTTGGCTCTGATACCATGTAAGAATTTTCTTAAGGCAAAGAATAGAAACCAAGATCTAGAAGCTCAAGAGATAACACAAACAAGAGAGACAAAACAATATGATCAAATGAAGAATTCAATAATGATCAAATGATGGATAATAGATTGATTACATACAATGTAGAAATGCCTCAATATATAGGCAATGCATGATAACTAGAAGTTATGCAAGAGATAAGCTATCAACTAGACATGGTGGAATCACATGTCCACCAAAGGTGGATCATCCTCCATTGTACATGAAAGTATGTGCAACATGTGCAACAATGAGAGGATGATAATGTGATAAGATCACTAAAGGTGGATCTCACACACAAAGAGGTATGAGAAGACAACTATGACCACCTAAAGTGGAGATTCTCCTAACCATGTGCTAAAATGAAATGCAAACTCCTAGGTGTCTCAAAGACAACTAATTATGCAAATGCATTATCCTAAGTAAACTTAAGTAAAGTGTAATTAGTAAATGCTTAATTACACCAACACTCTTACATGTTGGAAACTTTGATTTCCCCAAATCTTCTTCCTTGTATGGAAGTTAGAAATCAATTCTTTCTTCTTTTGAGGATGGTCAAGATGAGATATTGGTTCTTCTCTCTTCTTAGGATGGTCAATCTAGTTATGATCACCAATACCTTCCTCTTCAAGCTATGCTTCAAGTTGATGGATCTCTAATTCAACTAGATATGTACCTTGTATTATTTTGAAGCTTTTAAAATATTCTTCGTGTGTAAATCTCTAAAAATTGTATCCAATCTCTATAATTCATGTGCTTTTAGGTCTTCTTCGCATCCTCCTCGTCATTTTTGGACTTTACTCTAAACAAGACATCATAGCAAATTGAACATGTCAATTTGGAATGTTCTATATGGTTGATATAACTTTAGCAAGGAAGTAACAAGATAGAATTATCCATCAAGCCACCAAGGTGTAATAGCTTATGATTATTTTTTCCCATAAATTCTTTGAAGATTTGGTCTATATGGTCAAATTATTGTACTTCCACAATAGGGATATTCTCCAATGCATTGCTTTGTCTGACACTAAGACACTAAGTGCCAATATTTGTTCTATTTTGACACTTCTAGCTTCATTTGAATGAAAGATACCTTATTCATGGCATTGTATTTAGTAATCAAATGTTTCAACTTAGATTCCATATCTATCTTAATCTACTTGTTTAAACTTATCCATAGTAGCCAGAGTTGAGTAAAATAATTCAAGAACCATCGTCTCAAACACTTTGTCCCTTCCTTGCTGCATAATAGAGAATCCATTTGAAGAATGTCTACTACATTTATTCAATGTATTCTTGTATTCATGGGTATGCCACTAGTTGTATGTGCAAATTACCTAATTCTCCTATCATCATTATTTTTTTCTCAATCAATTGATTTTGGGATCAACCTAAGCTTCTGATAGATTGACTTAGACATGGTGTTGCATGATGCTTCAAAGTCTAGAAAATAGTGATGCAGTTATTTTTCAAAAGATTCTTGCCATCAACAAGAATGAGGGAACCTCTGTTGTATCCTTAAACATTGTTGGAATTGCTTCTGCTACATAACTTTTGATATTCATTCCCGTTGTGGAGCAACAATTGTACTACCCTTTTGGTGATCCACTGACTTGATTAATACATCTCTTTATGGTGGTCACAATATGTTTCTTTTTGTTTTCTTTAATTCCTCAACTACTTTGTACTTTTAATGTTGTTCTATGAGTGTGTTAGTAGCTAAAGTGAAGGTTTTCTTAGCAAACCTCCCAACTGGCCCCTTTGGTGGTATAGGGTTTTTACTAGCATGACAATTTGGTGAACTTGTTTTATCACTTGGAGGGATGTCATTCATTAGCAATTCTTTTCTACTCCATAAGTTGGAATTACTTCTATTCTAATGTTTTAAGGCTTTACTTATGCATATTTTTGTTCATTTTCCCTTTGGAAAGAACATATAAACTCTTCATCTTCAAACTAGTATCTAATTGGATTATATTCACCTATGAACACATAAGAATCTAAAATAATTGCATTCATTATCTCTAAAGAGGAAGCATGATTTGGTTTCCTAATATTTTTGGTCCTCTGCATTTCCATGCAATAACTTCAACTTGTGATGCAGGAGCATCTCAGGTTCACAACAATCCTATAGTTTTTGTTTTGGTTCCTTATTAGTTCTTTACCTTATTGGTAACCGATAGTCTTTTTGGTAACATCCTTCGTCGACAAGCTATAATTGGTCGCGATCGATCACGAGGTTCAATTGTTTGTATTTTTTGGTTGGATTCTCGAGGCACCTCTATGTTTGGCCGACGTCGTGGATTGTTGAATTTTGGAAGTTTCTAGGTTTAAAGATTTAATTTGTAATTATAAGTCGACTGGCTTGATATGATTTTATCAGGATATGTAATAATTAGAATGTTGCTTAAGGGCATCAGGTATAGAGTTATGTTGTTATGGTAACTAGAGAGGAGATGAAAAAAAAAGGAAGATAAGCATTCATTTTGTGGAAAGAAGATGGATTTCATGTTAGGGAATCCTGCGGGGGTGACAGTTTCTTGTAGAAGGAACATTTTCAGTCCATGTTGTTTTAATGTGCTGGCCATAACCAGGAAGGCCTTACAACCCAAAAAATTGGATGTATGTACCTATTGTGTTTAATCAGTTAGTATGATTTTGTTCTCTCTTTAATTTGTGTTATGGCTTCTGTGGATGTTTGTTGCAAGGTTGGACATCTCATTTTGGGATACTCCACCTTGGACTACGTCAAGTGGTATCAGAGCAAGGTTTCTTTGCAAGCCCTAGTTGATTTGGTTGTAAGGTGGCAGGTTGCGATCTAGCCTACAATTGGAGAGGATTGTGAAGATGGTTTGTGGAAGGAGAGAGACATATCACACAATGATGGACATGCTGAGGCATATCTTTTGTAGACTTGAAGCTATTGAGACAACCCAAAGAAGAGGAAGACCTATTAAGGATGATAGTGGAGATGAGGTAGAAGAAGTACAAGGAATACCATCGACACGTGTTCTGGAACAAGGAGAGGAAAGATTCCTGAGATCTTTGAAAAGCATTAAATCCAAACCTCATTTCAATCCTCCTGAATGTAGTGGTAAATTGGACTGGATCTCTGAGATGGAGAAATACTTTGATTATGAAAACATATCAGCAGACAAGAAGGTGAATATTGCAAGCACTAAATTGAAGGTACATACATCCTTGTAGTGGGAGCATTTGCAAACTAACCAACAAAGAAGAGGTAAAGATAAAGTTAAGGTATGTGAGAAAATGATTAACAAATTGAAAGCTAAATTTCTATCTGGTGATTATCAAGCTAGTTTGTTAAGGAGAATGCAAAATCTGAAGCAAAAGGATAGTTCTATGAAGGAATATACTAAGGAATTTTATAGGTTAGATATCATATTTGTACATGTAGATGATGAAATTGAAAGGATTGGTAGGTATTTAAATGACTTGAGAATTTCTATCCAAGATGAAATTAGCTTGGTTAAGTTAGATACTATTAAAGAGGCCTATCAATTTGCACCAAAAGTAGAGGATAAGTTGAACAAGAGACATGAAAAAAGGCAATGAGGTAGAGGTGGAAGATCTCTGAGAGGTAGAAGCACATCCTATGGAGAAAGTGGCATATCTGAGCAAGGTAAAGTAAATTAGGACAAAGGTAAATCTAAATGGAGAGGATAAAATACATACTGAGGTAGAGGTGATTATCAGAGAGGTGGTTACAATCGGGACAAAAGAGATGATAGAAGTTGGGTCAAAGGAACTTGTTTCAAGTGTGATGAAGGACATAGGTCATTTGAATGTCCAAATGGAGATAAGAAGACTGGTACTAGTAGCTGAAATGCATTGGCAAGAGAGTAAGCACCTGATACGAAGGTTACACCTGAGGATGGAGGAAATATGATGGTCAGACGAGCATTGTGGAATGAGAAGGTTGATGAGGATCCTATAAGGAAGAGTTTATTCAAAACCAGATGTATTCACAGGATTGCAAGGTGGTCATTGACAGTGGAAGTTCAAAGAATTTGACATTTGAAGAGATGGTTTCAAAGTTTCAGTTACCGAGATTGAAGCATCCTAGACCCTATGAGATTTCATGGATCAGAGATGAGCATAAACTCCTAGTAAGTGAATAATGTCTTGTGAAATTGAAGATTGGAACATATCACGATGAAGTTATATGTGATGTTATGCCTATGGATTGTTGTCATATCTTTTTGGGTAGACCTTGACAATATGATTGACAAGTTGTGCATGATGGTAGACTGAATTAGTATACTATTGTTTCTAATGGTATGAGGTAAATATTGTTACCCTTGGTTGAAGCATCCACTGGTGAGAATTGTACTGCTATTAGAGTTTGTTTTATGGAAGGTAGAAAATTTGTAAAGGATTTGAAAAGAGATGAATTTTTTTATGCTTTGATTCCTAACAAACCTATTTAGAAGATTGAAGAAGAGAATTAATTGGACAATAGTGGGTTACACTTTTTTAGACATGCTGGATTTTGCTGAAATAACACATTTTTAATAAAATCCGATGATTTAAGCCTTGAGAGGTTTCATTTGAAGGAATTAATTACAAATGGTTAGCTCAAAGCCTCTTAGATAAAAAAATATATTGATATAACATCTATACTACTCATTCATACCTACAATGGAATCTCCTTCGCACTTATTAAAATGTTGACAAAAAATCACTTCAACTTTATCTTTTGGCAGATCAAATAAATCCGTTTGACAAACCTATCTATATAGTAAGGTAATACTAAGAAAAATCTTTCCAATGATTATAATGTTAATATATATTAAGTTTATTATGTTTTTGTATTTTTAGTTTTACTAAACATAGATATTTCACAGTATGTCTACCTCTATGTTTGACGCTTATGAAAAAATAGTAAATGAGAGAAAAAATTCTAAAAAATATATATGCCCTAGGTATTGAAGTTCTATTTCTATAAAAAAAATAATAATAATGAAATTGGACAAATACATGACAAGTTATAAGCTATGTAGTCAAGGTATGTCAAAATTACAGTTTAGTCAACTTCAAACGTTAATAAAATATGAAATAATCATGATAATGTCGTCAAACCAATTGCATGCCCTTCGTATGGATGTTAGAAAACTAAATTTGAAAAAAGAACATTGATATCTATTTTAGAAAAAAAAATTATGCTCTATGAAAACAATGTAACTCTTTGAAAATGACATTTTCAACAACATACTAGTTTTCGTGGGAGAAAGAAAAAAGCATCCAAATCAATTAAAAAATAAAAATAAAAAATATATTTAGAATCTAGACAAAAAATACTAAAAGACTCTAATTTACTTCATCTTTTGATTTCAAACGGTTTAACGACAATATGCATCCAAATCTGATTTTTTTTTTCAAAATGTAGAGTTCAGTGTCCGTTCAGGCAAAAAAGTGTAACCCACTATTGTGGGTTCACCCAGAGACACTCGAAGAAGTGAAGAAATTGTTGACAGAGTATGAGGAGATCATTTTGGATAATGTTCTAGATGGATTACCGCTTATTAGAAGAATAAGTCATTGCATGGATCTTATTCCTAGAGCTTGTTTACCAAATAAAGCACCACATCGGTTAACACCTGCCGAGAATGAAGAATTGAATAGATAGGTTCAAGAACTATTATAGAAAGGTTTGATTAGAGAGAGTTTGAGCCCTTATACAGTTCCAACTATTTTAGCACCTAAGAAGAATGGAGAATGGAGAATGTGCACCAATTCCAGAGCCATAAATAAGATTATAGTGAAATATTGATTTCCCTTACCAAGAATGGATGATATCATGAATTGTTTGAGTGGAGTAAAACACTTTACAAATATTGATTTGAAGAGTGTCTATCATCATATCAGAATTAGAGAAGGGGATGAATGGAAGACTACTTTAAAGGAAAAAGAGGGTTTGTATGAATGGTTGGTTATGTCTTTCAGTTTAACTAATGTGCCAAATACTTTTATGAGGCTGATGAATGAAGTTCTGAAGAAATTCTTGGTTAAACTTTTTATTGTATATTTGGATGAAATTTTGATATTTAGTAAGAATAGGGAAGATCATTTGTTGCATCTGAGGGAGGTATTGCAGAGGTTGAAAGAGGAGAAGTTGTTGATTAACTTGAAGAAATGTTCTTTCATGCAAGAAGAAATATTATATTTGGGATTTGTGATCTCAGCTAATGGTTTAAAGATGAATCCTGAAAAGGTTAAAGCAATATTGGAGTGGCCTACACCTAAGAGTATTGGAGAGGTAAGCTCATTTCATATTTTGGCTAGTTTCTATAGGAAGTTCATTAGAAATTTCAATTCTGTTTGTAATGCTATGACTGAGACAATGAGAGGAGACAAAAAGGATTTCAAGTGGACACATGGAGCTGCTAATTTTTTTGAGACATTGAAACAAGAGGTTGCAGAATTTCCTATGTTGGTGTTACCTAATTTTACTAAGGTATTCCAAGTTGAGTATGATGCAAGTGGTAGTGCAATAGGAGCTGTGTTGAGTCAAGAAGGTATATCGATTTCTTTCTTTCTAGTAAAAAATTGAATGATGCTAAGAGAAAATATTTTGTTTATGATCAAGAGTTCTATGCTATTGGTCAATCTTTGAGGGAATGGAGACATTATTTTATGCCTAAGGAATTTGTGTTGTATACTGATCATAAAAAATTGTAATATTTGGGAATTCAAAGTAAACTGAATCAAAGACATATGAAATGGGTTGAGTACCTTGTAGAATTTTACATTCGTATTGAAGTATAGGAGCAGATCTTCTAAAAGAGTTGCAAATGCATTGAGTAGGAGAAGATCTTTGTTGACTGAGATGAGAGTTCAAGTTCTTGGTTTTGATGATTTGAAGGATTTGTATGAAACTGACCCTAATTTTGTAGAATCTTCAAGAGCATGTAAAACACCTATCACTAATCGAAAAAGTAAGTGGGATGATTACTTCATACAAGAAGGTATGTTGTTTAAAGGAATTCATTTGTGTAAACCGAGAAGTTCAATGAGGGATGATTTGATAAAGGAGAAACATAATGGTGGCTTAGCAGGACATTTTGGCATTAACAAGACTTTGAGTTTTCTTAAGGAGAAATACTTTTAGCCATAATTGCATAAGGATGTATAGAAATTCATGAAAAGTTGTAGAGTTTGTCAAGTTGAAAAAGGAGTAAGTTAGAATATTGGATTGTATACACCATTACCTATTCCAAATAGACCTTGGGAAGACATCAACATGGATTTTGTTTTGGCTTACCGAAGACACAAAGAGGTAATGATTCTATATTTGTTGTGGTGGATATATTTTCAAAGATGTCACATTTTATTCCTTGTAAAAATATGTTAGATGTAGTTCATGTAGTCGAGTTTTTCTTTAAGGAAGTTGTCAGATTGCATGGTTTACCTAAGAGTATTGTTTCCGATAGAGATAGTAGATTCATTTGTTACTTTTGGAAGAAGTTGGGTAGATATTTGAAGTTTAGTTCTACTTTCACCCATAGACAGATGGACAAATAGAGGTTGTGAATAGAAGCTTGGGTAGTTTGTTGAGATGTTTTCTTGGAGATAAACCTGAAAATTAGGATTTGGTATTGGCGCAAGCTGAGTTTGCATATAATAATTTAGTGAATACGAGTACATGTAATACACCATTTCAGATTGTTACTGGCATGCATCCTAAAGGTATATCAGATTTGAGGACACTTCGTTCAGAAGTAAAGATAAGTGTTGAAGGCAAGGATTTTGTGGATTTCATGAAGACTTTGCATGACGAAGTGAGACTTAGTTTGGAGAAGGCTAATCAAAAGTATAAGGAAGAAACATATAGGTCAAGGAGACATAAGTTATTTGAAGTTGGAGATGAAGTTATGGTTCACCTGAAGAAAGGTATATTTCTTGTTGATACATATAGCAAGTTGAGAATGAAAAATTTTGGTCCTTGTAAGATCTTAAAAATATTTGATAGTGGTAATGAATATGGGATCGAGTTACCTGTTGACATGAATATTTCATTGATCTTTAATATTTCATATTTATATGAGTATGATGAGTCCGATGATGAGGTTGATGTTCAACAAGAATATCCTAAGAAGCATATTGAGGGAATTGAATAGATTTTGGACACGAGAGTTGGCAGAAGCACACGAGGAAGAGATTACATTGAGTATTTGGTGAAGTGGAAAGACAGACCAGTTGAAGACTCTTCTTGGATTTCATAATATTTTTTGGATCGTTTGGATTCATCTTGGGTTGGACAACTCTCTTGATTTTGGAGAATCAATTTTATTTACCCCAGATGTCTAATGTAGGAGCATCTCAGGTTAACAACAATTCTACAGTTTTTATTTTGGTTCCTTATCGGTTGTTTACCTTATCGATAACTGACAGTCTTTTCGGTAACATCCTTCACCGACAAGATGTTTGTTGGTTGTGATCGCGAGGTTCGACCATTCATATTTTTTGGTTGGATTCCTGAGGTGCCTCTATGTTTGGCTGATGTCGTCGATTGTTGAATTCTAGAAGTTTCTAGGTTTAAAGATTCAATTTGTAATGATCAGTCGACTGACTTGATATGCTTTTATCAAGACATGTAATAATCAGAATGTCGCTTAAGGGAATCGGGTATATAGTTATTTTGTTATGGTAACTAGAGAGAAGGAAAAAAAGGAAGATAGGCATCCAATTTGCAGAAAGACAATAGATTTCATGTTAGGGCATCCTATGGGGTGACAGTTTGTTGTAGAAGGATAATTTTTGATCCATGTTGTTTTAATGTACTGGTTGTAACTGGGAAGACCTTACAACCTAACAAATTAGATGTACATGTGTTTAATCAATTGATCTTATTTTTTTCTCTCTTTAATATTTGTTATTGCTTTTGTGGTTGTTTGTTGCGAGGTTGGACATCTCATTTTGGGATACTTCACCTTGGACCGCGTCAACATGATCAAAGGTCTCATGGATTATATATTAATTCATTGCAAGGTTAGCATCTAACAATTCAAACATATTAGTAATTTGAGTTTGGTGTGAATGGTTTTTTTGTTGGCTCTACTATTTCAAGGTTTGTTTGGATTTTGATGTCCAAAGTTTCTATTTGAAAAAATATGACTATTATGATTCTCTTGGGGGTGACTTAGGGAATTATTGCTTGAGCTATGCAATTTGCACAACATAAAGTTTAATTTATCTTATGAGCTCATTTGTGACTTGTGACAACATTTTCTTAATTTCATCGAGCTCGAAATCCAACTATGTTTCTTGTTCTTCCACCCAACTTTTTTCATTGCTCATAGAAAACACTCTTGAGATGATGATGACCCATACATGTAATAATAGGAGGTGATATTATTGAGCAATAGAAATATGATTTATCAATCATGTGTGATTGGTCAAGGAACTATTGGTGATAGGTTTTTGATTACTCATTTTAGTTACACCGAAGGGTTGTAAGTCTTGAAGTTTCCTCTAGCTTACAAATCCATTTATTGGGTAAAGGCATGGATCCATTTGTTCAGTAAAGATTATTTTATCATTGCACACCTTTTCTGAGTCTATACCAAATTCTTACAACCTTTTTAGAAACAAAGGTATAAGGGGATCTAATAACCTATAATAGACTTGGATTCTTATGTCATTCGACATCACATATGGTGTGACCAACCTCCTGAACATCCTATGTAATCAATGGTTAAATATTGACATTGGTTCATTTATATCTTCCCTACAAAATTGGTCATACTAAATGGCTAGGATAGTATAAATCTTCAATTGATTCAAGGATTTGTTCTCTAAGTCCCGCCAAAAGGTGATTGAACTATGGGTTACGTTTATTATAGGAAAACTCACTCACTGAATAAGGAAATAAATTGTGCACAACATCTTCATATGATACTTCTTTTCTATTACATATTTCCTTGAAGGCTTGTATGTTCTCTTTAGTAGTGTTCAACTCTCCATAAATAGACTTAAAACAAAATTTCTTTGGGTTTTTAGGCATCTCATCCAATGGATACCTCAAGTTTAAGGGATACGTTTTGGCATTGGTGAAGAAATCTATTGGAATTAGTGGTGGGAAGATGTTGGCTATGGATTGCACTTGAGTAATGCGAGTGACTAAGTTTGGATTATATTTTTCAAGAAAAGGTGTAGATAAATTCTCACCTCTAGTCTTCCATTTATCACTCCTTGGCTTTTGATGTTGAGAGAGCTCTAGGAACTATCTATTCTAGGGAGTTGATTGTAAGGTCCTCCTATATCTCTTAGGGGAGAAATAATGTATGTTCTATCTTATCTTGTTTATGGTTTCCTTCCTAGCACTAGTTTCATTGACCATGGTGTTATCATAGCCAACAAAAGGAGGTCTAGGAATACATCTCTCTTAAAAAGTGACATAATCACTCCAAGTTTCTTTGTGAGCTACCTCTTAGCCATGCAAGATAACTCAATTAGGTTATGTGGTAGTTTTTTCAATTGGCATTTGCTAGTATTACTTAGAGTTTAGTTGAATTATAATGTCAAGTTCTATGAGATAGTGAATTAGAAGACAAAATATACATTTTCAATAAAACCAAATCTAATATAATAGACCTAAAAATGAAATACTTATTAATATAACATTTAGAATGAAAGACACATCAAAAGGAGATAAAGGTGACAAAAGCTATAAATTGAAATATGTTCTATTTGGGCAATGATAACAAAAGGATTCATGATACTATGCTAGAAGGTTAGATCAAAAATCATGAAAATGAATATGCATAAATCATAATTCTCACAACTCATACACAATTGATGCAATCATCAAAGGAGTAATCTAAGAAAATATAGAAAATACTCAAATTTCATTAAAATCTTAACCCACTAAAGTGAGATAAAAATGTATAAAGCACAAAAGATTGAGAGTCAACCATTTTATTCAAATTGATAAAAAGAAAATATGAAGCTATCAATATTGAATGTAAGGAAGACACAAGATGTCAACAAATAAATACTTGAATTTGATTGATTTCAAAATTCACAAGTTTCAATAGATTGACACACTAAAATTGCAACTCATATTCTTATAGTATAAGCATAAAAAATTTCCAACCCTTAGAATGTAAAAAATACAACCTTATATAGATTTTACCACCCAATTTTGCCAAATTGTACCTAGGGCTTCTAATGAAATAACTAGGTGCCCAAGTTTCTTATACTAAAATAAAGCTTGAATCTAACTACTGCCAAACTAACTCCTAATTGAACTTAAAAATTTCATGCCTCATGCAAGAGGTAGGCAAATTATTTTATAATTTCAAAAAGAAAATATAGTCTAAAATTCCAACCATAACTAAAGTCTCGACACAGTTGAGCCCAAATGTGATTTATGATGCCAAACCAATATTTTTACATGGCTCTTTATTTATGAAAATCAATTGAGTTCAACATGGAGCCATTTTTAGGAGTTGGGGACATGAAAACCAAAGGATACGAGATCAAACACACATCCAAACTATTTTCCTTTTCCAAAATGTGTGATAATGATGGTAAGTGCAATGAAATACTTAAAGAAACTTTCAAAAACTATTTGAAAATTTATTGAACTCCGTCACATTATTGAAATTGCATAAAACACCAATCAAAACATTTCAACTACCTTTGGAAATGCCTTATTTAAGGCATTGACAACTTCATTCAAATTTTCTAAGTCACGGGTCTTAGTGTATTTGAACTTGATAATTTGAGACATCCCTTATATAGTAAATTACCAAATTAACCATCTTAACATTTTGCACATGTCTTGAAAAACAAATCAATTGGGGTTAGGGATTAGTAGTATCATCTTTTCAATTTAGGCTTGGAACAATGAACACATGATCCCGATAATCAATGTTTGAAAGAGCTTTCTATGCATGCCATCGACATCAGGGATCCCTTGGATATTATAAATATACAATGAAACATTGAAAAGATCACCCCAATCAGTAAGGATTGTTGAAGAGTTGGATGTATTTAAATCTTGGCTGGATGGGGGTTTGAGTGGTCATGCTTAAAGTTCAATCTTCAACAAATATAAAAAAGGGTACCCCTAATGCCCAAGTAGCAATAGACAATGCTTGAGATTCTTTCAACGTCAGAGACTGAAGATAGGGAAAATATTACCAAACTTACAATCATTGATGTTTGAAATAGTTAGTATTTCTTCGTTTTCAAGGTCAGGATGACCTAGTTAAGTTTCCTCAATTTTGATGAGCTTTGTGGTGAGAAACCTTGATCCCTAATCAACACAATACTTAGGAATTTTATTTTTTTAGTTTCCTTGCAAGATCATAGGTTGGGATGACTCAAAACAAATACAATTTTGTTCACCTTTAATATATTATTTAATTACAAATGAACATAGATATACAAGGGGGATGGCGGTGGGGGTGAATCAATATATCAATTGTGCAAAACATAAGATGAACAATTATACAACACAAGTGGAAAATATGATTTACGTGACAAACCTTACAAGAGAAAATAATAGCAAAATATTTCTTATATAAACTCTTTGCAAACTTTTTAGGCTCTAACCTACTAGTGGCACCAACCCCTAATTTAGCTTGTGAGCACCGACCCACTAGAGTTACCAATCCCTCATTTAATTTGTGAGCTCAAAAAACTCATTCAATTTGTGAGCACTAACCCATTAGAGGCACCAACCCTTGATTTTATTTATGAGCTCTGACCTAGTAGAGGCATCAACCACTCATTCAATTTATCCTCTAAGTTCTACCATAGTTCTATTCTCCAATTAGCAATAATGGTAAGCATAAGTCTATCAGAAATTTGATCACAATCTCCTCATAAAAAATCCTCTGATATGCTTCATAATTCTGATCCACAATATTTTTTATTTCTTAGTTTGATTGTCAGAAATACTTCACAAATCTGCCATAAATACTTCATAAATTTGACATAAATCTGATTGCAAATCTCCTACAAGATTTCTTGCAATCTCTTCATCTAATCTACAAATTAACTCTTTATAATTTTCTCCATTTGTTGGTGTTTTTTGATATATTGTTTGTTCTCCACATACATCTTTTCCACTTGAATGATCTACCTTTATATCTTTAATGATTCTATGAATGGATGCAACTCTTTGAAGTTTATACAATCATTTGAACAATCATGTCTTTCACAAATAAATCTGCTTTAGCTTCTTATTAATTTCCTTGTGCTTGAATAACAAACTTTCATAAATTTATTTTTATTTTGCCGCACTCACATTCTTTTCACATTTGACTATCACCTTTTATATCTTTACATGTTTATGCCTTTTCATGAAAAATGTATCTCATTGAATAGAGACAACCTTTTGTAAAGACATCACCTTTTGTTAACAATTCCTTTTCATTGCCTTTTTTAAATACTTTTATTTATCTTCAAATTGATCTGATTCTTATATTGATATATTATTTTTTGCGCACACAACTAACATTATCATACCTCATTCGATGCTCTCTTTATATCTTTTCAATAGAGGCAATTTGATATAGAGATATCTGTTGGAAATACATGTTTGGTTGTTTGTTGCCATTGATGTCAAACATTGTGGTCCAGAGGTTTTGGAGGTATTTTATCTTACACTAGTGTATAGACATATTTGTTGATGACATGTTCAAGTATATCTTTTATATGAAAGAAGGATGTTGGTCTAAAAAGAAGTTAGGTTGTGTGTTGAACATGTTAGTACTACACAATAGTGGAAGATGGGTATGTATTCAGTGCTACAAAACAATGGAAGACAAGCATGTATTCAAAATAGTGGAAGAAAAGTATGTATTCTAGATATTGTGAGAATGATGTTTTGTTATTACTTTGGAGTTGTTTTCTTAAGGTTCAGAATTCAATGACTTTGTTCTAATGTTATTGGTTCAATAGTAGAGTTATGCACAGGGTCTTCACTAGCTATGAAATATTATATCATGTGCATTCATATTGGGGGGTTTAATATCCAAAACGTATGATGCAATATATTGAGAATATAATAGGGGCACCAGAGATTTATAAATTTGACAGAGGAATAAAAACATTCAGAGATATTTTTATTCAACAATATCTAGAAGCATATAAGAAGTAGTATGAAAAATTATTGACTTTCTAAAATTTGAAAACAATTTTCTTGAGAAATAGCTAAGCAACGAATTGGAAAAACCATTTTGATTTTCCAAAATTTGAAAACACGTGGAAACCAACAACTTCAAGCCATTTTCAGTTTTAGGAGCTACGCATAGATTTTAGTCGCAGGTGCACAACATTATATCAGTTCCTTTTCCACTTTCAATTTTTAGTTCTTAGATTGTTGTAACAATCATTTTTAGATTAAATCTCTAAACCCCAACGTTTCACATCATTCAACTTATTTTTATATGTATACCTTGATAGAGTCTATAACGAACTCATTTTCACACGTAACTTGTTTCTTTATGCAATATAAGATGACTCTTGTGCTATACATTATCTTTTGCACATTGATCATGGTTGATTTTTATTATTTTTAATGCATTCAAAGGGTTTTAGAAGGAATATTATCCATTGTTGATGAGAATTTGGATAATTTTTTATTTATATAGATAAGTGGGTAGCTCCCTTAAAAGATGACCATATGGCTATGGTAAGGTAACCATCAGCCAGTACATTGATCCTCTCAAGCTGAGAAGCGGAGAAAAGATCACCATTATTTGCGACAATTTTTTAAGCAGATTAATGTCCAGATTGGCCAGTCCTTCACGAAATAGAGTTAGAGCTTGAGCAACTTTCTTCTTCTTGGCAAAAACTTCAACATCAAGAACTCCAACAATAAAACCCTTTTTATGGTCTATTTTCATTTGCATCATAGCCACTGAAACAACATGTTTATACTACTCATGCAACAATGCATTCACCATCCTTAAAGCCTAGTAACATGGTCCAAAGGATTCAACCATTGTGGTAAGGAATATTTCCAATAAGACTCCATTGTGGTAGTGACTGGATGAAATTAGTCCAATGACCTGCTTGATCACAGGCAATAGGGATTCATCTTGGAGCTTGAACAACATTCTCAGCTGATTATCAATATTGTTTTCCCAACAACTACAATATATACCAAAGTGAACTTTTCCTGCCATACTTCTCCCATAATAAACTCACAATAAATTGCTTCTATGCAATATAAAACTTTGCATTCCCTACTCCTTTTATTAAAAAAAACCTCTCTTATCTCCTCTCTAATCAAGGAAATTAGAATCTCCTCCCCAAAACCATAGGGAACAAATCTTAGCATAATTTGTTTAGTATCCACTCATAATAGGAATATATGGAGTATAAATTGTATCTTAAGTTGAAAACATTTTTGAATATGTCCAGTTCAAATAACTATGCTCTGCATTTCCAGAGCACGGTCTAGATATGTGGAGAGGAACCCACTACAACATATGGGGGCTTTCCCAAATTTTCATAAAATGGTACTATTTACCTTTGTCCAAATAGTCCTTTCTATCATTCTTTAACAAAAACCCTCACATTATCTATATGGGAGTACTTCTTTGTCTTCCTTGATTATCGTCACTAGTTTAGGCCATACTTTAGGATTATTACTGACCACTTCTTTGTCAGCTTTATCTATTTTTTCTATGACCTGTACATGACCTGAATGTGTAAATATTTATTTTATATTGGACCTAAATGTGTAAATTTTACTTTCTTTGTATTGGACCTTCGCCAATTTGCCAATGTGAGTTATTCACCAAAACCATAATATAGCCAAATGTGATATGTACCTTCTACCATATCGCAACCCTCATTCCTCTTTTATTTAAACTTTGAGCGAACTAGCAATATATGATATTCTAGCAAAATCACCATTTCACAACATTTCTCATTTCTATTAAGTTATATATTCTCTCTTGCAAAATAGTGATGTCTTTGCTATTTTTCAAATCTTCTACTATAGTGAAACATACATCTTACGAAATAGCGATGTATTCACTATTTCGCAACCCCTTCATTTAAATAAAATTTGCATTTTACAAAATATAAAAATGAATGTGATCATGGGTATTATGAGTTGTTATGGTCTTATTTTGAGATCCTTTATGTTCTAGAATATGCAATGGGGGACATATAGGAATAATGACCAGAAGGTGACTCATGATTATTAGTAGGAAACCCATATTCTTATATCGGAAAGGCTTGGTGATAACAAAGAAAACATTAGTAACTTCAACCTTTGCAATATTTCTCTCCAGTTGATCAAATACTAAATCTTGGTAATGACTTGTGCATAGTGTCTTTTCAAAGAATCTTCACCATTTCTATTTCAGGGCATAAATTTTGCAAAAATTTAGATTCAAACATAACATATACATCATTTCATAGCAATATTTTAACCAGACTTTTGGATTTTTTTATTATAATTTTATCCATTACTTAGCCAACTAATAGGGACATGTGGATTGAAATGCAGATGGATCTAATGGTGAATATGTAATTTGTAATTGTCACTGGTGAAGAAAATTTTGTTGTTGGCACAATCATTTGTCATAAAGGTTGTACATTTTTTGACATACATCATGAAATTGTGCATGATGAACTCATTGAATATCCATTCAATTTCATCAATGGTCTTGGGCATCCTTTAAATATAAATCAAGAACAAAAAATGAAAGCTACAACACAACTTATAGGCATTAAGAGGAAACATGACACCATGGATGTTGGGACATTAGAGTCAAATATGGTCTAAAGTATACCTAACTGTAAAAAAAATAGAGAGATTGTGGAGGAAGGTATGCATAAACAACTAATATTTGGAGATGGATCTGACTCAGTGGAACAAAACACAATTGTTTATCCTAATGTATTGACATCTTGGAATCAAAGAGTGAATAGTTTAATGGAATCATTTGTGGAGGAGAAACTTACTCTCAAAGTATATTCAGAAAAGGAAGAACCTAAAACAAATATTCACTGTGAAATTTGTGGCATTTATTATGGAATGAGATAAGTATCCATGGTTGTGTGTACAATTCGTAACTTCTGAAACAATCATATGAAAACAATGTCCCATCAATGTCACATTTTAAGGGAGGAAAATGGTGAAGATAATTCAAGTAGCATAGAAAAGAAGACAAAAAAATGATTAGAGATTGATTAAGCAATTAAAATTCTAGATGATTGCAACAAGACACAAGAGCCTAATTTTTTCAAGGTGGTGGAAGCAACACTTGCAGGCTATGACGATAAGAAAAAAGTAAGAGTGGAATATACACAATGTAATAAATGGTTTTGTTTGGTACCATTGAGTCGTAATATTGTTAGTTCTCTAAATGAACACATGAAATCAAAGAAGCACCCTATTACTACAGACGAGGCTTCTCATGATATAATTATTTTATGGACTGGCACAACCAGGATACCGAAAAAGCCTACCAATGACAAGGCCCAACAAAGATTGACAAGGTTCTTTGTCCCATCATCACCATCTATACTACATAGGAGTTCTACAAGTGTAGATCCTTCTAGTTTAGGTGTGTCAGCTAGACAAGTTTAAATTTATTTTGAATATGATTTGTTGGAATGTGCACATTATTTGTTTTATCATCTTATTTAAGGTCATTCATCGCCATTGATGCTACAATGTTGAGGGTATTTTTTATTCCCATATAAATAGAAATGGGGAGAGATTAGACACTAAGGTCCTAATGGATGATCAATGGGGTGGAAAATTATGGGCCATAGAGAAGCATACCAAGATGATGCTATGTTATGAGGGTAATGAGTATTGTATTGATGACACATATAGACATATTCATTGCAAGGGGGATTTTGAGATGGTGATCCCATTTGAATCATTGATATGCACCTTTTGTAAGATGATTATAGAATGAAATGACTTTAGGATGTGTTTATATCGTGAATCAAGGTGTGCACTAAAAGACATGGGAGGGATACAAGGAGAGGGACAAGACTAGACTATTTGACTCAAAATGAACTTAGAATAGCTATTAGGGTTTCAAATGCTATCCAAAGATCAATAATGTGTGCTCTTTGGTGGGAAAAGAAAAAGGTTTCGATACTCTCTATCAAAATGAGATCCCTAAAGGAAAATTTGTTTGAATCGACATAAAGGAATGATTTGTTTAGTTTTTGCAAGGATGTGTGTGAGGCACATAAACAAGGAAAATTGCGAGGCAAAGATCTAGTCTGGGATATTTTCAAGGATATATTCACAACTTGATGCATCCAAAGGGAGGGAGAAGGTATAGTACATCCACCAAATCCCTTTATGAGATGGTCAAGTTATAGGGAGGTCCTAGATTACATATTTTTATTAGCTTGAATCTAGACGGTCTTTCAATTTCTACAACTTTGAGGCAAGTTAGAAAGTCATTGACATACATCATGGGGAAGAATGACTATATTTTGAGGCAGAAGGAAAAGTGCATGCTTCTTATAAAACCAAATATTGTATAGATGGCCCAATTATTGTGTACCTTGGTGAAGATGAAACTGTTGTGAAAAAGTATGTTAGGTGGGTAGCAAAAAGTGATACATTGGTTGGTTTTGTGGTAATAAAGAAGAGCATCAATGTTAATCACATTTCTTGGTGACAGTTGGTGAGGGAGTTGCAGGTTATTATATCATAAAAAATTATTATAAGAACAATGTTATTGGCCACTATGCATGTGTTATTATTGATAATCCTTTACATGAAAATCTTCCTCATTTAGTTGTGGTTTCTCATCCAACATGCAAAAGGTTTGATGCAAATTTCATTCATCGCCAACGGGAAAAAATATATTTTTTGTGGAAGAGAGATGTGGAAAATAATTTGCAACCTATTGTTGGTCATTCCTCAGATGGGGATATTAGAAGAAGACAACTTATGTTGATGGACTATTATTCAACATAAGGTATTCTATATCAAATTCCTTGGGGAGGGTGGAGACTAAGTGTGCTATACAATGGTTTCCATGTAATAGGATTGCATGACCAGGACTACATCCACAATGACAAAAAGCTAGAAAATCTTTTATTTAGCAGCCAATGAGATTTGATTTTAGAAGAGTTGATAATTTTTAATCATGTTAAGATGGTATATAACACTTTTAAAGTTGATGATCACAAGCTTAAAAGTGAAGATACAAAGAGGATAGATCAAAATAATTTGGGTTTAGCACAATGCATTGCTTCAAGGCATATTATGAGGTGTTTGAAAGAGATAGGAATTACATCTAGTGGAAGGGTAAACAGGATGAGGCATAGAGACATGTCTAACCATTTTTGCCGACTACATCAACATCTTTATGTCTTAAAGTTTGACTCTTTGGGAAAGAGTGTGAAATGCTTCACGAGTTCATCATTTCTTCTCATTATGGTTATGTTGGCTACGAAAAGAATCTAATAATAATGTCAAGATAAATTTCATCATCAAAGAGGCACATCACGATGCCAAAATTTCTTGCCACTTTGTAGTTTTTTTGTTGAGATTGTTTTGAGGTAAATACTCTCACTTTCTATGTGTTTTGTACTTGAATAGGCTAGATGTATGTGAGAATTTTTTTAGTAAATTTTGTGAGATGGTTGGAGTAGAAAGGGCCTATGATTTCATTGACTTGCTTCACATTGTTGCAACCCTTAATAGAGTTATAGAAGAAGAATCAAATCCTCAAGGACTTCATTTTAATAAATCTCATAAGAAGTAAGAAAGTATCTGAAATAGATTGCACCAAGAAAGGATACATAATGTTAACATATTATCAGAATATGATTCAATATGTACATATGATGAAATTATAGAATCCCTCAAGATAGGATTGACAGATGCACAAGACATTTTATCAACTCTTTTCATGTGACTAGAGAATCCCACATAATCTTTTTGGTGGGATAAACCATGGACAGAAGATGAAAATTGTCGAACATTCCAAGATGTGGATGAAGTAGTTGATGAATCTCTACCAACTCATTCCAACTCTATATTCCAATCTATGTCTTCAGTGGTACGTAATCATGGTGAATTGCAAATAATTCAAAGTGAGTGGAGGCATGAGTTGTATGAAATTTTAGATTCTGTTGATTAAAATGTAAATAAAACTATAAAACAAGTGGTAGACCATGATGGTAAGGATATGTTCAAAGCTTGTTTGGCTAGTCAGTTGAATGGAAATCTAACATTGTCCAAAGATAGGTTGACTAAAGTGAGGAATGGGGTCTAATTTAGGCGAGATGAGAGGGGCCTGCAAAAGGATGTTTCAATTAGATTTGGCATTGGATCAGATTACAAGGTGTTGTTTGAGAGAAATGCAATACCTTCCACTAAACGCACAATAAGAAAAGGTCTTTTTCGAAGTACAAGAAAAGGTTTTTCTTGTGGAACTTGGTACATAAGGAGGGTTAAAAGAGTACGAAGGAAGGATGGTAATAGGGTGTTTGATTACCATAATGACATTGACCTTTTGGATATGATAGAAGGCATCAAGATTCAATTATGTTGGTACAATAGAATAAAGGGGAAATGCTTGCGCAAGTATGATTTGATAAATCGTGCTTTTGTAGAACTTGAATCTATCATAGAAACAACCAACTTATCTTACAATGCTAATAACAAAACATAAAAATTAGAAGAAAGACATAACAATTTTATTCAAATCTTGTTAAAAATTCCCATATGTTACATTGTTTAAAAATAAATTTCTATCGAATCTAATATTGGTTTTTTACTTTTTGGCATCAGGTGCAATGAATAGTTTGCATGGTGAATGCCCGAGATAACTCAACCAATTTGTTGCTACCTACTTCTTAGAGTAAGTTTCTTTCACCGACCATTTATATTTTGTAGTGAAATGAAGTTGGGGAAAATATAAAATATGTTCTAAATGAAATTTTAATATAAATTTGGGTCTCACATGGTGATCCTAATGTCCAGGTACATGGGTTGAGGAAAAGTCACATGTCATTGATGATGTCAATGGGGTTTCAAAACTAAATCGAAAGGTGATAGAAGGTAATCTATCGAATAACTTGTCACTGTGGAAGATGGATAGCTTGCCCACAACGTACCTTTCTCAACACTATTGATGCTATTGCATAAATGTTAACAGTGCACTCTATAAATTTTATATTTGCATGTATTTAAAATCAGGGCAATTCCCTCTATGAACTTGAATGTAACTTTATATTTGCATGTATTTAAAATTAGGGAAATGCCATCTATGAACTTGAATGAGACTTTATATTTGCATGTATATAAAATCAGAGCAAGGGCCTCTATGTATTTAAAATTAGGGCAACACCCATTACAAGTTGATTGTTGGTTTTAAATTGTTAAAGGTAGATGTGAGTTTGTATAGCCCTCCATTGCATGATTAATAGGTATCCTATTTGTACTTTTCTTTATAATTTTCCAAATAATAGAACAATTATAACATCATTTCCTTTACTTTGTATCAAGAAAAGCTACACAATATATGCTTCCCAAGTTTTGATTATATTTTTCTACCTAAACATAATAATATGGTATATAATTACATGGCTCCATTATATAATAATATGGTATATAATTATATTTTTCTACTCTTCAAGCTCTGTAAAACCTAGGTGGGTGTACCTTCTAATTTGATCAGATTTAATTTATGTTTTATATCTTAATTTTAAATTCACTTGGTATGGCACTTGTACTTCAAATAAATTTCTAAAATCTTATATCTCCTAATTATCTTCTATAATATCCTACTTAGCTCTCTAAAATCTCATACTTTTGAAACTTGGAATGAAATGTGACTTGGATGAAATAATAATTGGTTGAGATCATTGTCTTCTCTTGGGCAAGAGAGTAAAAGATATCCAATTTTCTATTTTTAACTCTAATTACTTTGCATGTGTGTGTGTGTGCGTTTCTTCTTTATATAAACATGAAAACTGTAATACTACTTAGTTCTTCTTTAATAATCCATTCATCTTCTTTTAATTGTTGTGAATCAATAAGTTGAATTTAATTCTACCTTACAAAACCCAATAAAATGAAATACACAAAACATAAAAGATTTCTTTGATAAATTGGATATGCCCTTGGTATTCCAACTTAAATGAATTGAAGATGAGATGACTTGGAGACAACTAAGTAATATAATATTCAATTATCACAAACAAGTAATTGAGAGTAGAATGAGCTAAAATATTCTATATCTTTAAAGTCTCCACAAGAAGTATGAAATGATATCAACTATTGTTTGTATCTATCCTTCCACTATATTCTATCTTCTAATTCACTATATCTCATGGCCTCGGTTTCTTCTTTATAGAAAAAGAGGAGAAGCGAAAATATTCAGGCCATTTCATATATTACCTTTTTCATAACCAAAATTACTTGGATAAACAAAAATATAGTTTAATCATTTATTTTTGCAACATGATAATACATAGCACAAATGATCATAAACATGATTTAATTTTGGAAGTGGGTGATGACACAATATAGAAAGTTTCATTCATCTTGGATTTCATCTTCAACTTCTGGTTTTCTTTTCGTTGTTCCTAAGTATTATTCCTCCCATCGAATCACTTCAATATGTCGTGGCCATTTGAAACTCAAGATAATTGGTATGCTGGTCATATGATCCATCCATCTTTTTCTTGTTATTGTCGTTACCTCTGCCACAAATTTTGTAAAGATAACATCCAATGTAATAATTATGTCTTGGAACATGTTAAAAATTTGAATACTAGTATTCTTATCTTCTATCATGTGTGCTATAATCTTTAGCACCATTTTTTTGTATTCAAGTTTGCAATCATCAAACCCTATCATTCGGCCATATTTTTCGATTATCTATGGGATTGTCCCGATGTTTGATGGTATGTAAAGAAGATATTTTGTGTGTGATCTTTTGTTCTTCACTAGTTAAATACCTCAATTCTTCAATAATCGAAGCTATCATTTTTAATGTCTCTCCAATTGTTTTTAGGAGCATCTAGATCTCTTTGAGTTACTTTGTATAAAGTGAAGAGGATAATATAATGAGGTTTCCATTTCTTCACTAACCTTTCAATCTTTGGCTTGTCTTCATGAAACATTCTTTCCATTTCCAAGAAAGTACTATACCCTTTATACACATCCTCACATTTGTCGTTACAAGTTCTACTTTGTGGAGCAATATTTTCTCAAAAGTTTTGAGGACCCTTTGAGGAATTTCCTATGAGAGTTTTTTATTGGAATCTTTTAAATTGATAATCTCATTCTCACATTTATTTTTTATCTTCACTCCACTCCTCAATAATTTTGGTACTATCAATAGATTTTGGTGGGGCACTCCTATGTAAGACAATGACCTTGTTTTGATTTTCTTTGAACTTCTTCAATTTTTTTTAAAGAAGAATTTTCCATATACATTTTCTTTAACACATGGTTTAATTAAACTTCATTCTTCTCTAGCTCACCAACACATTGCTCCATATATTTCATTTGGTCACGGGTAAACATATCCTAGCACATAACTGATGTAGTTGTTGCTAATATAGAAGTATTCTGCATAGTTTTTAGCATTGCAATGTCATCCTTTCCTTTCACCATATCTACAAGTTTTGTTTTATGTGGGCCATTAAAATTTACCCATGATACAAGTACTTCATTTCCAAGGGCATACCTTGTCCCTCTCACCCCTTCTTTAGAGTCAAACTCTTCTACTAGCACATGGTCTTCCTATTTCCTTACTTAATCAAGTAAGAATAATTGTTTTTGTATCATCGAAAAATGGAAGCACTTCCATTAAGGATCAATTTAGCCCTCCGAGTAAGTGGTCTAGGGTCATGTCAAACACCTTGAATGGGTCTTTGAATTGGATCTGGCTTTTTCCCCCTATTCTTTTTCTCTTTCCACCTATTTTTGGCACTTGATCCTCAGAATTGAGATTCTTGACCTCAGGGTCAAGATCAAACTTCTTGGTCAAGGTCAACCTCGACCCTGACCATGGGTACAGATTTCAAAATCTAGAAGTTTCCAGATGTTGGGCTTTGGAAAGTTTATTTTCTTGCTTTCGGGCTGGTTGTTTCAGATTTCAGAACGGTAAATTTTAAATTATATTTAATCTAGGTCCATTTATAGGGGTTAAAGTTTTAATGAGAATTTAATTCTCGTATGTAGGCCTCTCTAGAAGTTTGTGCCCTATACTTGTATAAAAGGAAGCCTTCCTCATTTTCACATCCATTATCAAGCATCTTTTGCCATCTATCATATCCATCTCAAGCAAGCGAAATCAAGAAATCAAGCAAGTAAGAACGAGAAGGAAAGCATTCAAGCATTCATTCATCTTCAAGCATTTAAGCATTCAAGATCCAATTCATCAAGGAGATCCATTGGTAGCCATTGAAGAATTTAATCTCTATGGAGCCCTCTTGTTGAAGATTTCTTCATCCACATTTCCATTCAAGCTTCTTCCTATTCCAAGATCCATTCAATATTGGTGTTGAAGATCTAATGCAATTGATTTGAGACATCCTACATACAATTCTACATTCATTTGGAGCATCCATACTTGTGGATTCAAGGGTTTGAATCCTCCACAAGGGTTTCAACATAAGCAAGGTGAATTGTTCCATTTACTTTGTTTATTTGCTGCAATTTCAATTACATTTCAAGGTTGATTCCAAACTGGGGTTTGACCAAGGAAAACCCCTCATCCAACAAATAAAACCCTTTTTCTTGTAGGTATATGTGCAGGACAACAAATCGTAGATCATATCTGAGTACCCTTTTCAGCGAACTACCAGTATTCACAAATAGATTTTCCATCAGAATAGTGCAGGTCAAGGTCAACATAAAGGGGTAAGATTGTGCCCCGAGGTAAGATCTTACCCCTGTTTTGGGTCAAGGTCGACCTTTCTCATAACAACAGAAGGTTTCTAGGTTTTCTTTGTTTCTATGTTCCAGGCCAGATCCGGTTGCAGAATTTCCCGAAACTGAGTACAAACACCAGAAAATAATATTTTCCAAATCTTTCATATTTTGAGGTTAGTACTTGTCTTCAATTCAATTAAGATTTCTTTATTTCCTTTCCATAACGAAATATAAGTTTTTCTCCTTTCTTCATATTCTTCATCGATTGATTCATTTGTGCATTGACCATTTTCTTTTGGTTGACCAATTTGGATCTTTTCTTTGCGAATTTGGGGTTAAGAAGAAGATCTTACTTTTCCCACATACCCACTCACACACACCACCATATTTTATATCATACATATTTTATATATTACATTTTGGTGAACCTGCAATAGACAACTCTTTCTTTTATGGTGTTAGATCTTGCATTTACATTTCATATAAAGTAAAAATACAAAAACATTTATGTGTTTATGCTTTGTGTTTTCCTAGTTTAGTTCATTTTTGTATTGCATTGGTATATGAGCTTTACAACCTCTAGTCCTACTTATAATATTCCAGATAGACGAAGTCATAGACTTAAGGGTGCCTTTGATCTTGAGTCTTCCTCTCCTTTTCTTAGGATTCCAGATGACAATTTGATTATTCATGATTCCAATCCTACTATGGAGCATAACTCTTCTCACTCATCTCATGATGAGGATGATTCTTTAAGAGTTCCTCCTGAACAAGTCCAAAAAATTTCAACTGAACTTGATAAAATGGGAAATTGGCTTACTCAAGAGAACCATAATCAAGATTTTATTCAAGCTATAGATGCTCTTAAGTAAGTTCTTTGTGATAGTGATCAAGGTGTTAAACTCTTGCGTGATATTACTCATCTTGTGCATTCAAATGTTAAACCTTTAGCTCAAGAAGCTCAAGATTTAGGATTCACTCCTCCTGCTACTAGTATAGAATCTTCTTCTATTCCTTTACCTAGCATTCCTACTTATACTCCTCCTTTGGTGACTATGTCGGTTCCCTCTCTTCCTATGAGTGTTCCTCTTGTGTCCCTCCCTACTTCAAAACCCTTTTATCATAATGTTCCTTTTACTTATTCCAATCCTCTTCCAACTATGGTTCCAAGTGTTCCTCCAGTTGTTTCTTCCATTCCTATCGCTCCACACACTTTACCTAGTGTTTCTAGTGTGTCTATACCTCCTATTTCATCTAATGATTCAACAATCATCAGTTTGGCTAAAACTGTGTCCTCTTTACAACAACAACTTGCATCTTTAACTCAATCCAAGTTTACCATTCCTACATGTGACATGGTAAGTCCTTTATCCCTATACATTATTCATGCTCCTGTTCCTCAACAAGCCGATATGCCTTGTCTTGAGAATTACAATGGTAAGGGAGACCCTATTACTCATGTTAAAACATTTCAAATCCTTTGTAGTTACTATGCTCATGACCATAGGATTTTAGCCAAGTTGCTTGCTAGAAATTTTTGTGATAAGGCCTTGCAATGGTATTGTTCCTTGCCTCCTTATTCTATTGACTCTTTTCCAAAACTTGCCAATGCCTTTATTCAACAATTTCAAAATAAAATTGGTCTGCAAGTGTCCTTAACTGATTTGATGCATTGTAAATAGAATACTAAAGAAAAATTGACAGAATTTATTGGTAGATTTAAGCATTTGTAAGCTTAGATTTCTTATCTTGTTCTTGATATTGATATTCAGCGTATGTTTATTTCAAATTTATAAAATGATATTAGAGATAAGATTCTGCTTACTGAATTTACCTCTTTTCAACAACTTTGTGCAGCGCTTCATCATTATCAATTACAAGTGAGTCAATTTGAGAGAAACACTCTAATGGTTCCTGTCCCAGTTGATAAGAGTGATGCTGCTCCTAATCCAAAGAAGTTTCAAAAACCTAACAACTATGTCAAGATAAATAAACAAGTGAATGTAGTCACTGAACAAGTTGTTGTTACATCCAATAATGCTACTTCTGCATCCACTTCTTTTCATCTGAATCGTACGTTTACTCCTCTTTCTGAATCTTTGCATTCTATTATGAATAAATTGTTGAATTCTAATATGATTACTTTACCTCCTATTTGACATCTTTTACTTGCTACGGTGGCATCCAAATCCTTTGATTCTAAATCTTTTTGTCAATACCATTGTCATAATTTGGCCATGATATTGAGAAGTGTTATTCTTTAAAACATAAGGTTCAAGACTTAATTGATTATAATTCTTTATTAGTTGATAATTTTGATGGTAGTGGAAACAAGTATGCATCTCCTCCAAATCTATATGAATCCTTTTCCTACACATGATACTAATACCATTGTTCAGCCATCTCCTATGGATATTGTTTATGATTCAAAGATGGATGATCTCAATCACATTGTTAATCATGTGGAGCATGTTGTTTTGTCTCAATTTGCATCTCCACCCCAACCTCAATCTCAACCTCAAATTCAAGTTCCAACTCAGCCTAAACCGAAACCTCAACCTAAACCTGAAAAACAACCTAAGAATAAAAGACCTTGGGAACTCTTGATTACCTTTGTGTATTTTGAGACTATTAAAGCTCCTGATGGTCCCCTCTACATTTATGCTAGGATTTCTAAGATACCTACGTGCGGTTATCTTGTAGATCCTACATCCTTAGTCAATGTTATTATTGAAGAAAATATTTTCATGAAAAACTTACAATGTGATTCTTATGATACATCGGATGTGTGGATTCAAACTTGTAATGGTTTTTTTTATCCATCATTTGGTTCTATTAACTTACCTATTGAACTTTGTGGTAAATTTGTGGATACTACCTTTATTGTTGTTCCTACTTCTGATCAGTTTCAAGCTAAGCTTTGTCTGCCTTGGTTGAATGCCATGTATGTCGTTGCTTCTCCTATCCATAAGTGTCTTAAATTCATTCATGATGAAGTGAAGATGATTAATCATATTTTATATGAACCTTGTAGGCCCAAGGATTGTTCTATGATTGACTTCTTTTGGCCTTCATTACCTAATTCATGTCCTTCTCGACCTGATAATCTTTTTCAATCATATCAAGCCTATAAGCATCGCAAGATTCTTGAGTTAAGCATACCTCAAATGGATCTTAACCGTGGTCTTTTTCCTACGCCTTCCATACCTCCTTTATCTATGGCTTCTAGTTCTATTAATCAAGCTCCTAGTGTTTCTTTTCAGTCTACTGAGAACTCTACCAATCCTCCTATAGAACCTGCGAAGGAACCAGTTGTTGTTCCTCCTAGTTCTCAACATATTTCAAACAAGACAAAATGTAAATGATCTGCTAATGAACGTCATAAAAAGCATCAAGCTCAAGCTAAGGCTCGTACCTCTATTATTCAAATTTCTTTACCTTCTTTTGACCAGCCTATGCATGATGTGTTAGAAGAAGTTCGTACTAATAATGATGTTAAGATGCATGATTATGATGATTCTATTCGTATCTTAGATCCTATTTTGATTAATCTGGATGAAGAAGATACTCTTGATGATACTAATGATGTTAATGATGAATATGAAACTATTGACATTGATATTGATTTACCTAATATTCTTTCATCACAATTGATAATTACACCTAGTATTGAACATTACAATTCTCAAGAGGATCCTTGTTTGGAATTGCCTATTATTCCTACTATATTGGATATAGTCCCTCCTATGAGTTTCCCACCTTCCCGAAATGATATAGAACAAGATGGGGAGAGTAGGTGACATGCTTGATTGACTTGTCCTTCATGGTAGCTTTTTGTGTCTTTGCCTATTGTACTGTGCTTCTCCCATAATGTGTTTGCTAAATGTTTGTTAGATTCTTTTATATGACCCTTGTTACTTTGTTGGTGCAAGGTGATAAAGGAATTGAACCTGTTGTACAATTCCTCTATATGTATCTCTACTCTGCTATATGTTGTTTTCATGTTATGTTGTACTTGTGCTATTGTTTGTAAATGTTTCCTTGTGTAGTCCACTTTGAATTGCGACTTGGTAGCACTGAATCTTTTTGGTCTCCATGTTGTGGTTTGAAAAGACTCTTCTTCGTAGTTCTTATGTGTTCTTTCCTCCATTGTGATTGTAGTTCTACTTTCTTTGGGGAATGATGTCAATTCATTTGTAATAATATCATATATATATATATTATCTTATGATTATATTGACCCCATGGCAGGTAGATCCCTCCTGTGTTCTCTATATGTTTATGTGGTATTTTCCTTGATTTGTCTTCACTTGGGGGCATCTTGTAGTGGAAACGTAATCAGTGGAGTTGTTTATGTTTCCGTTCAAGCCATTGCTCCTGTTGAAATGTTAGGAATGACTTTAACATGGGGGCATATGCTCTGCTCACTGTTTGCACACACACACTTTTAATACATATATTTTTCAAGGCACTTTTCTCCCTTTATGGATTAATGACTAATCCTTAAAGCATGGATTTTTATCTTATAGGATCTCTTGATCCCTCCAGTTTCAAATTTTCAAAATTTTGATCCCTTAAGGTCAAAGGTGTCCTTAAGACTAGATCTCTTTTGTTTTTGGCTTTGCTCTTTTGGAATAGAATATTCCTAAGGGTGAATCCTTGATGGGTTGACTAGTGAGTAGCCACATTCACTAGGCGGTTCAATTTCATCTTTCCAGTTGTGTTGTTTCCTTGTGTGGTTCACAATGGGACATAAGTTCTCATTGGGGGAGATAATCACACTCTCTTCTCTCTCTTCTCTAGAGATGTCTCTCTTATTGTAATCTTGGAGTTGATGAAGACTTGAGTCCTTGGTGTATGCACCCTAAAATGGTCACCTAGACTTTGGGCCCCATTTATTTGATTTATCAATCCTGAATCAGTTTTATCAATAATCATTATTTTCAACATTATCAATTTCTTGATCAAATCTTAGTTTCAATCATATATTAGATTTTTATCCTTGGAGTAACCATTTTATCCTAAGCTTTTATTTACTTAAAAGGAATATTTCCTCCCCTTTTATTTAAATAAAAAGCCCCACCTTTTCTTCTTATCCTAAGTTGCACAAATAAAGCATCATTCTTATTTTATAAAAAGGGAAAAGTACTTTTTGTCTCATATGGACACAAAAGTCAACTCCTATTTTCCTATGAAGGATATTTGTGCACAAGGATCAAGCTTCCATTTTTCTCCACCGTTGATTAAGTCTTTTGCCTCTTAATCTCAATGGTCCATTTCACCTCATTTCTTATAAAAGGAGAGCTCTCTCCTTCATTTGCATATCCATCTCTTTCATGCTATTGTTATGCTGCAGGTTTTCTAGGTGTATTTGGAGCTTTTGGAGATCATTGCTACATCAAGCTTTTCTTGAATTTCTTCATTGCTTCATAGTTTAGACTTCATTTCTTGCATTATCATAGCATCCATAGCTTCATTTCATAGCTTAGTTTCTCTTATGCAATAGATAATCTCACATAGCTTAATTAGGGGATTTTTAATCCATTGCTATTTCCTTTCATAGTTGCATTGTATTTTCATTTTGATAGGTTAATCTTGCATATTCATATTAGTTTGCATTGCATTTTCATACCTTGATTCCATTTGGGCATATTGGCATTGTTGCCCTTGTCTTCATTGTGAATCTCTCATTGTATGGTTGACTAGCAAAGTCACAAAAATACAATGAAGCCACCCAATAGATAGAAGTTTAGATAGAGTGGCTTCTATCTAATGGGTGCCCATTTTTGAGAAAATTTTGCAAATGGTATCAAAAATTGAAGTGTGATATATCGTTGGAAAGGTCTTTCCAAGCTTAATCCAACCATGCTAGTTTTATTCTCAGATTTTACCATTTGATTAGCTATTTTACTTGCAGATTATCTAATTTTTGATGTGCTAACCCTTGTGGGCCTAACAAGTTGTGGTTGTAGGTGCACTTGTTTGAGATATTTTTCCAAAAGAACGCATGTCAAAGAGGGCTACTAATGGTTTTTGTAGGGTTTCCCTAAGCATAAAAATCAAATCAAGTGCTTGTTTAATTGCTTTTTTTATTAAGTGCAGCATATACTAGTTGTTTCATTTCATAGGCACTTAATACCTTGTTGTAAGAATTTTGAAGTGGTAGGAGAGTATGCTCTTCACCCTTGTGGTGAAACAGAAATCTTGACCCATCTTGAGATTTTGAAAGCAAGGGGGTAATTGAATCTTTTCTTAGTGTGTTTGGGAGAAATTTTTGAGATAGGGGAGTATGCTCTTCACCCTTGTGGTGAACCAAAAACCTTGAACCTCAAAAATTGATCCACTCTTTGTTTAGATTTAGAATCCTTTAGCGGGCCTGCTCTTGAGAAATCAAGAGGAAAGACCCAAGTGGGGACAAGCTAATACCGAGCTATTCCAACCCACTATAATCTCAAGGCTATCAAGGACACAAAACTTTGGTAGACGTAGCACTTGTCTTCGCTTGATGTGAGTAACTTGTGGGATTGTGACTATGAGGAAAATGTCAAGAAAGAATGCTTAAGGTACTCTTGAGGCCGCGAGGTCCTAGTCCTTTTTGAGGAGCAAGAGGAGTGCTATGAATGAAAGCCTTTACTAAGAACCATTAGATAGAAGCCACCCTATTTTAGCCGCTTAGCTTCTTGGTGCAAGATTGATCCAAGTGGAACAACCCAGATCACCTTAAGATACTCACCATATGTGTTCCTTTGGTTGTGTTTTTGACACTTCCATGACAACGTCAATATCTATTGTGGGCAACCACTTTGTGTGAGGCAAGGGAGCATCAAGTTGTGAGCCAAGTTGCTAAGTAATGAGCCTTGACTTTCTAGGTAGTAAGTGCTTGAAGTGTTTTCGTTGTGCTATACCAGTGTGAACGTTCTCAACATTCAAACAAAATGATAGCATTCATAAGGTTTTCTATTTTTGATATCACAAGTGCTTGTCTTGGCAAGGTTGCTTTTTCCCTTGTTTCAAGTGTTCTATGACATGTTTGATCCTATACTGTTTGCAAACCTATCTTTTATCTACTGTTACTGCTTGTCAAACTGAGAAATTGCACTATCGAACCTTTGAACTTCATCAAAGTGCTTCAAAACTGAGATTTTTTATGTTCAATGGTCAAGAGTCATATGCTACTGAAATAATATCGCACAGAGTCCTTTTGCTATCCTACTGCTGCTTTCAATCTGAAGTTGATTTGTGTCACTTCCAGTCCTCCTTGGTCAGTCTAGATCTTAGATCTTAGGTGCTATGACATATTGCTCAACATCTTAATAAACGTTATGGTATCAATTGCATAAGATGACTCTTAGTCTTCTTCTTTCCTCTTCATTTCCCATGTTCTTTTGAAGTCTTCTATTCCCATGGGAAATTCTTCTTCTTCTTGATTCCTTTCCTCTTATTATCTGGTCTACCTTCTTCTATTCATCTTTTCTATTCATTTCTTCCATGCTTGATTCCTCCTCTTCTAGAACCATGAATTTCAACTATCTTGTTAAGGAACCTCTCTTGAGAATAGATGACCTTGAACTCATTTCTCAATTTGAAAATTTTTGTTCCTCCAATGGTTCTTTTAAATATGACATGGGTGATAAACTTATAGCAAAAATAAAATAAAAGTCGATTAAATCAGACGCCTTTGCTAGAATCATACTCATGATCTCATCCAAATATTCTTCATCTTCTAAATCTTCTCATCATTCCTCACATTCTAAATCTTATCATGACTCTTCCAGACATCATTCTCATTCCTCATCTTCCAAGTCTCATCATGACTCTTCTAGACATTATTCAAATTCTTCATCTTCCAAGTCTGATCATGAATCTTCTAGACATTATTTGCATTCTTCAATAACCAAGTCTTCTTCTTCCACTAAGTCTTCACTTTCCTCTTTTTCATGATCTTGTTCATCTTCTACTTCTCCCAAGAGTCTTACTCCTCATATCAAAACATATCATAATGAGCAATGTAGCTATACTTATGGCACCTCTATTCCTAAGAGTCCTCCTAGTCATGTCCATGTGCTTACTGAAAATGGGTCCTCATATTGGAAAGATTGTGATGGTGATCCATATGACTCTGATTTTGAGAGAAATTATGATATTTGTTGTGAAAAATATGATACATCTACTTCTATTGAGGAAGAGAAAGCTTTCTGTGCTGATTATAAATGTAGATACTATGAGCATTTCTCCTCTAAAAACATTCATGCTGAAAATAAAGATGACACTCTCAAGCAAGATCATGTTAATGTTGAACCTTTGTCTTGTGATGGTTCCCTTCCATCCCCTACTTCCTCCAATACTCATACATTTCTTAAAGCTTCCAAGTCTTCCAAATTTGTCACAAATCCTTCATCCGATTCAAATCCTAATGCTTTTCATGTGGTTCCCTATAGTTATTCTCAAGGGTCACCTCTTAAAGATACTCAAGCTAACCTTCACTTGGCTGAAAATACTTTCAGTAATGCTAAACCTAAAGAGCCTAAGCTTTTATGTGCTATAATGCCTACTTCAGCTGGTCCTTCACCATCTTTTCCAAAGTCTTCCATACAATTTCAACATGCTTTCTTGTCCTTAGAAGTGGCTCCATGTCAAGAGGACTCTAAAAATGATAAAGAAAAAAATATAAATAAAGATCAAGATCAGGAACCCTCCATATCATCCAATTCTCTTCATGATGTATCTCCTCCATTTCATGGTTCTTTTGATCCTCTACGCTCTTCCGCATTCATTCCACCATCTCCTAAGCAAGATCAAGCTACTACTTACACCGTTGAGCTTATTGATAATCAAAATAACCTTACCACACTTGCACTTTCCAAAGATGATACTTCCATTAAGGTTATTGAAAATGGTGTTGTTACTTCCAATGTTAAGCCTATTGAAAATCAAAAGAAAGTTGATACACTTATGCTACCCAACGATCCTTGTCAAGATCAAAGTCTTCCATCTTCTTGTTCTACCACTCCATGTTCACTTCCACTTTCTACTCTTCCTAAGTCTTCACAAGCTTTGAATAGTTCTATCAACGAAGTTTCTCCTATTCAAGATGTGCACGATCCTATTGAAAATCCTAATGCTCACTCTAAAGATGTTGATGTCCTTGGTTGTCATATAGATACTGATGAACGTATTGATTATCCTTTTGCATCTTCCACTTCTATCCTTAGACTTCCTCCACCAATACCAAAGGCTGCATGTCTTCCTTCCATCTTGGGCCCTTATGTCCCTTCACTTTCCCCTCCTAATTCTCCTAATTCATCATCCATCTTGGGTCCTTATGTTCCTCCACCTCCTATCTTTCCTCAAGATCAACATAGATGCATACCCTTGAATCTTTTTCATTCATCCACCCATCTAAACCAGTCATATCATCCTTCTTCTTCCATAAGTCCTAAGTCTTTTGGAAGTAACTTGAATGTTCAATACAAGAAAAAGAAGCAATACAAGAATCCATAAAAAAAACAAGATTACCATGTCTCCTCTAATCGACATGGAGCCATAAAGTCAAAAGAGATATCTAAGAAGAAAACTACAAGACAAGTATGGGTTCCAAAATCCATTATTCAAAATATTCTCTCTAAGACATCAAAAGGAAATAAAAAGCCTAAGGCTATATGGATTCCAAAGTCTCTCTTGAAAGAGTCTAATATTGAACAAAAAGTGAAGTTGACATTCAAGCTTCAAAAGGCTTCTGCCTCATCTTTTTCTAAAAATATTCTTCAATTTCATGCGCCTAAACCACAACCTCTGCTAAACATTCACTATATTACTTCACGAATTCCTTCATTCACGTTTCCTCCATCCTCTCACCACCCTTCAAGGTGTGTGTTGATGTTGATCTTGCCTTCCTCTCCATCTACTATTTCACAATCCTTTCATTCACTATCCTTCTACCTTCTATCCTTTTTCCTCATTTGCCTATTCCTCCTATCTTCCAACCTCACTCGTTTTACATAAAGCCTTATCTTTTATTTTTCTCTTCCATCTTCCTTTCCCTATCAGCATCTTTGAGCATATCATTTTGAATCCTTGACATATCATGGTTTATCCTTTCAAAAAACATTATCTAAAAAGCTTGCCTTCTTCCAAAAAACAAAATAGAAAAAATTCAAAAAATAGAAAAAAGAAAAAAAATAAAAAAATAAAAAATAAAAAATGTGTCATGGTGAAAACTTGGAAACAGGGGCCTTGGTAGCAAAAGTAAAGAGAAATAAATTCATCCTATGGTGAAAACCACTCTCTTGTAGCACCTTGGATAAGTACCATGATGAAAACCTAGCAATCAGACATCATGCGTAGTTCTTCTACATGTTTCATCAATTTCATTCCATCTTTGATCTTGACAATGTTGAACTATACACGAATATTTGGCTATCTTGTGAGCTATCTTACGATAATCTTGCTTTCATTCCTTTCATGTTTAGCCTTCATATTTATTTTCTTTCATTCATTCTAGCCTTTGGCTATCTTTTTCTCCCTTGGTCTTGATCTAATAAAAAGAGTAAAATACGATGCTATGAAGTCTCTTGACATGTCTACCTTCTTTGGACTGCATCCTTTCCTTTTTTTGCATTACACTTTTGAAGCTTATCCTATGTTGGCCTTTCATTGCTTGTCCAAATGTGCTTTACATGATAATTTTTCCCTAGCTTGGGTACTCTTGAGGAGTTTGACTTTGAGGATTTCTTCCTTCCATTTTCCTTCATTCTCCTTTCCTCCATCTTAGTCACCAGCTTGCTAATCCCTCTTATTCTCCACCTTCCTAGACATTGGGACTGCATGATGTGATCTTTCTTGGGAGTTTGATGCCCATTCTGTCTGGGGGCATCCTTTGTACATATTTTATGATTTTGAAAAAAATATCAAAAAAATTCATATATGATGCTGAAAAAATCCTAAAAAGCATATACAGTCCTAAAAAAATATTAAAAAATTAAAAAAATTAAAAATTAAAAAAAAATAGAAAAAGTGCCTTGGTGAAAATTTGGAAACAGGTGCCTTGGTAGCAAAAATACAAAAAAAAAAAAAGAAAAAAGAAAAAATTGCAATAAAATCCAAGTGGTGAAAACCTAAAAATAGGCGCTACTTGAGGCCTTTGCACCCTTATTTGTTAGCATGCATCCTCAACACTTAGCCACTTTCCATCATGCCTTGACCTTATTTGACTTGGTTTGGAATTGGTCTTTATTTTTGTCTAGGGGGCATACCTGTTAGCATAGGTCCTTTAGGTGCGTTTGTCTCTTGGGGCATTTCACAAACAGGTGTTTTTCAACACCACCCCAAACTGTATTTTTTAACACTACCCTAGCATCGAGTGTTTCTCAACACTTATCAGATGTCTTACCCACCAGTCTAGTATGATGTGATATTTCTCATTTGCAGATGCGATGATCAGAGTTTGACTCTATGACCAACACACACACACTTAAACAATCAACTCGCTTCAGATATGTTGACTTTATTTTTTTGTGTGCTATCTATGAAGATTTCTTTGATGAGTGGTCTCTCCCTGAGAAATTTTCAATGATGCATAGCTAGAAGACTGAGGGTATGAGAACATGTTTTATTTCTTTATCTGCTTGTGGGTATATTTCGTTGATCCTAACTGTCATGAGCATTTATGCTGGTCTTACTTGACACTATGGATTGACAAGGTACTATCCTTGACTATTTTGCGAGTGCATGCTTCTAGCTATCTTGACTTTCATGTGTCTTGATACAAGCATAATCTCACCATATCAAACTTAGGTAATCTCACTGCATTAGTCATCTTGATCTCCATGTCTTTGATGCCTAGGTGGGATTTCCACATTTCTATCTGATAAAGATCATATTCATATCCACATAGTTATGCTAGTGTGCATTGTATGATCTTACGACGCTACCAATAACGCTCGATGATGATAATTAGATGTCTATAAGCGTTATGACCTTACAAGTCAACCACCTTTCATAGTAGCTTGCATTCTTAGGTTCATGTTAGTTTAGTTTTGCATCTTGCATATGGAGATAGCTCTTTTTTTATCGTACATGGACCTGTCAATCGACTGCGCTCACCTTTTATTTTTCTCGATCATGTCTTTTGCTCCTTGTCTTTCACATCACATCCTTTTCTATTCCTATAGCATTTTGACTTTTTGACCAATTTTCAAAACACCTCAAAATTGCGCAGAAATTGCACCCCTAGCTAATTTGGACGTCTTAGATCTATTTTTGGACTTGAAATCAAAATCTGAGGTTATCTTGATTGTCAAAATCACGTTTCAAATTTTTCCCTTCTTCTAAGCAGTTGACTGACTTTTTGAGGCATAATCCAATTTTCGATGGACTTTCTTCCTTCCATGTCTTTCAAACTTCTAGTCTTTCATTCACTCTATTTCTAGTCTTCTAGTTCTATTCTTCTACTTCTTCACTAGGGCATGTTTTCATTGCCTAATGGTTATCCTGTTATCATTTATCTTCGATTATGATTTCATTTCGATTTGATCATCTTTTATTGATTTGCTATTCTCCTCTATCTGATTCTGATTTCGATTCCGAGGGGGCAGTACCTATGGGATTCTCATCCTTGATTCTCTTGATTTTTCTGATTTAGACATCTTTTGTTAGCTTTTGCTCAAATTTGAGATTCTTATCTCTTATTTTGAATGTGATCCCGAATCGACCTCATGTTCAAAGGCCTTTGTTTATGTTTGTCTAGGTGTGATCCTGAATCGACCTCACATCTAAGTTGTTTTGTGATCCCAGATCGATCTCACATTTCAACTTCATTCTTTGACTACATGTGTTCCCAAATCGATCACACATTAGTCAAAGAGGGACAAATGTATGCACCCTAAAATGGTCGCCTAGACTTTGGGCCCCATTTATTTGATTTATCAATCCTGAATCAGTTTTATCAATAATCATTATTTTCAACATTATCAATTTCTTGATCAAATCTTAGTTTCGATCATATATTGGATTTTTATCCTTGGAATAACCATTTTATCCTAAGCTTTTATTTACTTAAAAGGAATATTTCCTCCCCTTTTATTTAAATAAAAAGCCCCACCTTTTCTTCTTATCCTAAGTTGCACAAATAAAACATCATTCTTATTTTATAAAAAGGGAAAAGTACTTTTTGTCTCATATGGACACAAAAGTTAACTCCTATTTTCCTATTGGAGGATATTTGTGCACAAGGATCAAGCTTCCATTTTTCTCCACCGTTGATTAAGTCTTTTGCCTCTTAATCTCAATGGTCCATTTCACCTCATTTCTTATAAAAGGAGAGCTCTCTCCTTCATTTGCATATCCATCTCTTTCATGCTATTGTTATGCTACAGGTTTTCCAAGTGCATTTGGAGCTTTTGGAGATCATTGCTACATCAAGCTTTTCTTGGATTTCCTCATTGCTTCATAGTTTAGACTTCATTTCTTGCATTATCATAGCATCCATAGCTTCATTTCATAGCTTAGTTTCTCTTATGCAATAGATAATCTCACATAGCTTAATTAGGGGATTTGTAATCCATTGCTATTTCCTTTCATAGTTGCATTGTATTTTTATTTTGATAGATTAATCTTGCATATTCATATTAGTTTGCATTGCATTTTCATACCTTGATTCCATTTAGGGATATTGGCATTGTTGCCCTTGGCTTCATTGTGAATCTCTCATTGTATGGTTGACTAGCAAGGTCACAAGTTTGTAGCTCTAGCTGAGAGAAAATTCATCGTAGTCCCTTGCAACTCCATGCATAGAGAGCTATGAGTCGCTTTGTGAGGCCTCATTGTTGAGAAACCTTTCATGTAATGATTCATAGAAGTATGGTCACTTTTGATCCATACACCTGGGGGCTTGAGGATTTCTTTGTCCCTTTGATTTCAATAAGATTATCTTTTTCATTGTGATCTACTTTACCAAGAGTTTGCATCGAGTCCATACTCTTGCTAAAGTGGGGGCTAAATGTATCATCAAAAAATGGAAGCACTTCCATTTATGACCAGTTTAGCCCTCCAAGTAAGTGGTTTGGGTTCATGTCAAATGCCTCAAATGGGACTTTGACTTGGATCTAGCTTTTTCCCCTATTCTACTTCTCTTTCCACCTATTTCTAGCATGTTTCTGGCACCTGATCCTGAGAATTGAGATTCTTGACCTCAGGGTCAAGGTCAACCTTGACCTTGACCTAGGTCAGAGTCGACCTCGACCCTGACCCTGGGTCCATATTTCAAAATCCAAAATTTTTCGGATGTCGGGCTTCGAAAAGTTTATTTTCCCGCTTCTGAGTCGGCTGTTTTGGATTTCAGAACAGTAAACTCTTAAATTATATTTAATCTAGGTCCATTTATAGGGGTTAAGGTTTTAATGAGAATTTAATTCTCCTATGTAGGCCTCTCTAGAAGTTTGTGCCCTATACTTGTATAAAAGGAAGCCTTACTCTCTCATTTTCACATCCATTATCAAGCATCTTTTGCCATCTATCATATCCATCTCAAGCAAGCGAAATCAAGAAATCAAGCAATTAAGAACGAGAAGGAAAGCATTCAAGCATTCATTCATCTTCAAGCATTTAAGCATTCAAGATCCAATTCATCAAGGAGATCCATTGGTAGCCATTGAAGAATTTAATCTCTATGGAGCCCTCTTGTTGAAGATTTCTTCATCCACATTTCCATTCAAGCTTCTTCCTATTCCAAGATCCATTCAATATTGGTGTTGAAGATCTAATGCAATTGATTTGAGACATCCTACATACAATTCTACATTCATTTGGAGCATCCATACTTGTGGATTCAAGGGTTTGAATCCTCCACAAGGGTTTCAACATAAGCAAGGTGAATTGTTCCATTTACTTTGTTTATTTGCTGCAATTTCAATTACATTTCAAGGTTGATTCCAAACTGGGGTTTGACCAAGGAAAACCCCTCATCCAACAAATAAAACCCTTTTTCTTGTAGGTATATGTGCAGGACAACGAATCGTAGATCATATCTGAGTACCCTTTTCAGCGAACTACCAGTATTCACAAATAGATTTTCCATCAGAATAGTGCAGGTCAAGGTCAACATAAAGGGGTAAGATTGTGCCCCGAGGTAAGATCTTACCCCTGTTTTGGGTCAAGGTCGACCTTTCTCATAACAACAGAAGGTTTCTAGGTTTTCTTTGTTTCTATGTTCCAGGCCAGATCCGGTTGCAGAATTTCCCGAAACTGAGTACAAACACCAGAAAATAATATTTTCCAAATCTTTCATATTTTGAGGTTAGTACTTGTCTTCAATTCAATTAAGATTTCTTTATTTCCTTTCCATAACGAAATATAAGTTTTTCTCCTTTCTTCATATTCTTCATCGATTGATTCATTTGTGCATTGACCATTTTCTTTTGGTTGATCAATTTGGATCTTTCCTTTGAGAATTTGGGGTTAAGAAGAAGATCTTACTTTTTCCACCTACCCACTCACACACACCACCATATTTAATATCATACAAATTTTATATGTTACAGTTTTAATGTCAATCCTAGAACAATTTGTGTATCACTTTTCAATACCATTTCCTTGGCTTCTACATGAGTGACATTAATCTCATCGAACTTCATTTCCTTAAAATTTTGGGATATAACCTCTTGATGCTTCGACTCTTCTATAACCATGAGGTTAACCTATTTTCTCTCTTCAAATTCTTTCATGTTTATCCCAAGCCAAAAATCTTTGAATTATTGAGATTTAATGAAATTCTCCTGCTCAATAAATTGTAGAGATATAATTTCTCTTCCATCCATGCAATCCATGGATTGTTCAAATTCAAGGAGTTGAGCTTCATAACCATGAAATTCATTTTGATATATGTGTGGAGGGGAATGGGGTTTGTCTACTTAGGGGAATGAAATCCCTAAGTGTGATGACCACTTCATCAATGTCTCCTTGTTCTTCTAATTGCTCATATGGTGCCAAAGGTATAGGTGCATCTCTTTTTTGTTTCTTTTGTAGAGGAGGAGTTGGTGTAGACTCTAAATTAGGTATAGCATGGATGAAAACCCTATGGAGTTTCTTAGGTTGGGATTGAGTATCGTTGGTATATTTCTCCTATATCTTATTGAAATTATCCAAGCATAACTCCATCATTACATCATGAGTCTGTTCATTGAAGAACCTAGGAAGTCCCTTCGTCTTGTCTTTCTCAAGTTTGTAGATAATATTCCATTTTTCCCCTCTACATAATTTCCTCAATAGTGAGGAAATTTATAGCTATGTATTCTTTGGCAAGCCATTAATGTGATATGTTTTTGACAATAGAGTGAATGTGGTTCTCAAGATCACATACCCTTTCTTCTTCTTCAGATGGAAAATGATATTTGTCTTTTAAAAAACCTTGTAATATTTCTAAGACATTCGACCCAATGGAAAATATTGAAAACTTGGAAATATGGGGCAAGAATATTCCCTTCCTTCTTGGATCTATTAAATCCTTTTCTAGAGACAATATCTACCACATGAACTCTAAGAATGCCAGCCTTTCAGGCACAAATATTGGCAACATGTGAGGATCTTGAGGACATCCATACACCCTAATTATATTGTATTGTCCTTTGCAAAACCAATCAAGAAAATTATAAGTGTGCCCTTTCTCAAAGTTATGAGAAAGTGGTCTCAACACCTTTCTTATTGATAGTAGTATTCTTTCAAATTTATGACCTAGGACTCTAAAAATTGAAACAACAAAATAATCTTGGAAAACCTTGTAGTTGTTATCCTTGTAATTTATGTCCCATAGGATACGCCATTTTTTAACTGGCAACCTACTTCCCTACTCATCTATCATTGTTAATTGCATGTTGAGCCTAAAAATTTCTTTGTTTTGAAATAGAATCAAGTAACACAATACTAAATAATGTTTGAAATCTTTCTTCTTATTCCATGATATCAACTAGTTATGAATCAATGTCTCAATTTTAGTAGAAATGGAAAATTCCAAGTTTACTTCAGGATTTTTTATCCTCGCAGCCATAAACATTAAGTCTATTGGCATCATCTCCCAACACTTGGCACCAAGAAAAGTAGGTATTCTAGAAAAACGCCATAAAATTGCTCACAAGAAATTACTATTTTCCTTTGATCTACATTAATCTATTTTTCTCCCATGTCTTTCTATAATAAGCTACTTCATCTCCCTTAAATGCCCTTACCAACCTTTCATAATCTATTTTGAATTGATCTTTGTCAATTTTAGTGAGGGCTTGTTTATTTAACATGAAACAATCAATGATGGTAGACCTAGTCACAACCAATAAGGGTTCCCCATTCATAGCCCTAACTGTTGTAGTCTCTGGACAATAGTGGTCTACTAGCACTTGAATCAGCTCTACATCTATAAAAACATTAGGGACAAAAATCTTTGCTAAATCTAGAGTCCACAAGCTTGAGACAAGAACCCTTCCATCCTTGTTTTTATAACAGTACGATAATTAATTTCTTCCAGATGTCAACATCTCTACATGCACATGATGTATCACTAAGTTATTTTTTAGCACTCGTGTCCTCTGACCCTTGTAATGCATCTAACAAAGCCATTATCATAGGTCTTTTAACTGGCTTTGTCATTTTAACTTTCTTTTCTAAGGTTTCTTCCATTTCTTTCTTTTTAGGCATCTTTTAAAAGATTACTAAATTTTAGGTCAAAGTGTAATGTAGTACTTACTTGTAGCTTTTGCTTGTAGGGTTCAAACTATCCTTGTCGTAGAGCTCTCCTTCGTCACTTCTCCAGCTTCAAATGAATATTTTAAACAAAATTTCTCATTTTAATGCCAACCTCTAATCATCTTGTCTCATTTAATTCATGCATGTGAAATCATACTCTGCCATCTTCTCAAAATTTGATCTCAGGTGGTTGTCGTCATTGCACTTTATTACTTTTTCTAGTTTGCGATGATTTATTATGAGTTCTTTTTTATAGTGGAAAAATAACGATTAGCGCCATATCACAATAGTTATTTCCTCTGGTTTGTATCTTGACTCTGGCAAAACAGCGATACACTTCGCAATTTCACTAACTTACTTTATCCTTTACAAATTGTTTTAGCAAATCAATAATTTCACCATGTTCATCGCCATTTCACCGATGGTCTTACTATATTGTATTACCACCCTATGAAATAGCGACACATATAACTTCGTCGCCATTTTGCAACATCTTTCACCAAGTTATATGCTCCTTCCGAGAAATGGAGGTACGTTCGTTGTTTCACGAATCTCTTGCTATAGTGAAACATGTATCTTGTAAAATAGCAATGAATTCGTTGTTTCACGACCCTTAGGTTAAAATGAGATATGCAACTTGCAAAACAATGAAATGCGAGTTTTTTAAAGGCAATATTAAGGATATGACTTATTATGAGCCATAGGTGTTTTACATGATTTGTATGAACATTTTATGGGACCTTTGTGGTTTATAGAGCCCATTGAATTGTAGGTTTAAATATATAGGCTAGAAAATACATGAGTTATAATAAAATATCTAACTACAAAAGATGAAATAATCATAATTTGACTGGGAAGTTAATCTATTTCTATAGGTGCTAACATAACAAACGTTTGTTCCATATTCTTCACCCTATACCTAGTAAACATGGAATGATGCAAGGTCTATGTGATTGCTTGCAATGGAGAAGTATTCTTCATGGTTCACAATATAGCAGCTCCACCTATCTCTCTTTCCATATCTAATAGTTTAGGCTTGTTGGTGCTCTTGAAAGTGACCCATGCAGCAAAAACTTTAGTTTGAGAAATATACCTTAGTCCACTTACCCATTCCTCAAAATTAAACTCTACCACCATCATGGGATCTTCTTGTTGTCTTACTTGATCAAATTAAAACATATGTTTTAATGTGAACCCAATAATAATTAACATGTTGCCTTTCAAGACCATTTCATTGGCATATGTAGGAGTAATTTTTATCTCATCAAAGTTCATATCTTTGAAAGTTTGATTGATGACCTCTGATTTAGCAGTCCTAACACACCTTTCACCAACTCTATGTTTTTTCTTAAAACCTAGCAAATTTTTTATCATAAGATAAGATAGAAGTATAAAGAGGTATGAAAAATTTTAAAGAAAAAATTGTTACATATAATATCTAGAAAAAAATAGGGGAGTTTACAATTCGGGTTGTGTATTGGGAGGGGGTGACAAGAAATGAGTATAGGGAAATATTTTTTTTTAAATAGGGGGAATCTTTAGTATGCCACTAATGCATGTGCTATAATCCAGGTTCACTAAGTCAAACCCCCATCTAGTTATGTAGTTGAAGATGTCAATTATTTAGTTGTGTTTTTCATAAGGTTTCTATTCTGAAAATCGAGGTTGAAGATATGCAGATGTGATTTGAATTATGTATCAACCTAAATTGTAAGAACCCATGTGTTGTGCAATTTAATGATTGGTTAGCACCTGCCTTACTATATGTATAGTATAGATTTCATTCTAGGACTTCATAACTGCACTTAATGCATACCTAATTCAAATATGGGTCTTCTAATCCACTCAAAGTTGTGCAAAATTGAGGTAGAACCTTATTTCTAGGTTTCCTCCTCTATTTTCCCTCCAATCAAAAAATTCATTTCATCTCCTAAGCCCTATATCACCTTCTTATGGCCTTGAAATTCAATCCTGACATCATAATTAGCTGATTGTTTGGATCTAGCACCTGTGGACTAACTATGACCCACCAATCAATCTCCGCTAATTCCAAGTGGGTCAAGTCGACTGGTTGAGATGTCCCCAAAGTACAAGTCGACTGGTCAACGTGTCCCTAAGGTATAAGTTGACTGGTCAACATGTCCCCAAGGTACAAGTCAACATGTTGACTTGTTCTTGAGGCACAAGTGAAAGGTTGACTTGTCACTAAGATCTTGTACCTAGATTTGGGGTTGGGGTCTACCATGAAGCATGTGCGAGATTTCCAGATCTACAGTTAGCCTTCTTAATTATGTCTCCTGATTACACTATAAAAGAAACCCTCACGCCTCATTTTGGTATCATGAAATCAATTGCAAGGTGAACAGGCCCTATTTGATGACAACAAGTAATTGCAAGGTGGAAGTTCCAATTTGGCGACATCCTTTGAAGTGAGGTTTTTCTACATCCATCTACATCAAGCATCTACGTTCTCTTTCAAGTATTCAAGAAATTCAATACATCATTTACATCATCATGGAGCTTCAAATAGATCACGAGGATGGCTAGGAGTGCTCTTTCCACTTATGGTTGCATATGATTTCCTTTTTTATTTTCAGATCTATGCTTTGGTGCTTTATATTTACATGTTTATTTGCATGCATTCAATCATACATTGATTGCATTTACATGTTATGGTTTCACAATATCACACATAGGGTTAGATCTAGACATTTTCTTATGCATTTTAGCTCATTATTAATTTAGACATACTCTAGATTCACAAGCACTACATAATTTATCTATCCTAATGGCTATCCGTGGAGGTGGCAATCATAAAAAAGGGGGGTTGACCAAGGTGTTGGAAATAATTGTCTGAAGGAAATTGCTACTCAAATTATATATTGTCTTTGATGTCACACAATGTCATAGTCCGTAGCAACCAGTTACTACCGAGCTCAGTCGGTCTGCCAGACAAGAAGATTAGTGCTTACCGAGTCCACTCAGTTATCAAAGAAAATCAGTGTCTACCGAGTTCACTCGGTTACCAAAGAAAAGTTAGTATTTACCGAGTTCAGTCGGTTGTCGAAGAAAAGTTAGTATTTACCGAGTTCAGTCAGTTGTCGAAGAAAAGTTAGTATTTACCGAGTTCTGTCGGTTGTCGAAGAAAAGTTAGTATTTACCGAGTTTAGTCGGTTGTCGAAGAAAAGTTAGTATTTACCGAGTTCAGTCGGTTATCGAAGGTAAAGGATTGTCGGTGTTTACCGAGTTCCCTCGGTCTCCGAAAGATTATAGAAAGTTATGGTCACCGAGCATTGTCGGCCCTTGAAGGATTTTTGCAAATAGAGTTTGCTTAATTCAGCCGACTGTTATACTAAATAATGTCGATTTGACAAATCTAAAATCATATAAATAAAAGGTCAAATGTGAAAAATAAACAAGAAAAATAGCAGAAGATTTACAGAAGAAAGACAGGAAAGGTGTGTGCGAATTTGTGAAGGATGTTCAGATATCCTTGAGGTGCAGCACAGATTTATTCGATCAGGAAGGATCACACATATGCAGAACAGAGATCTGTAATCAGCAAGACAGTTGCATTATTATACAGGTCATTTTTTCATTGTTACCTTCTTATCATTGTAACAGTGAATTCTAAATCTCTTAACCGAGTTGGTTTAACAACCATATTGTAAATCCTCTAACAAGGTGACAATTCCATTGAATTGTTTTCAAGACCTCTTACCAGGCCACTCCTAGCAAGGTGTTTTAAAATCCTCCAACAAGGTCACACCTAACAGTGTGTTTTGTAACCTTTTACCGGGTTGGCTTCTAACCGGGCATCACTTCAGAAAAGTGAAAATCAGTATCTAGATACATTGGTGGTTTTTCCCATATTGGGTTTCCACGTTAAATCTTGTGTCTCTTATGTTCTTAATTGCTATCTTAATCATACACCAGTACTGATGAATATCTAAAAGATAATTTTGCTAATACTTTCTGCATCTTCAAAGTTACTGCAATCTATTTACCGAGTGCTAAAACAAATAACATTGTTAAGATATCCTAAGGGATCTGTAAAGAATTAATTGTAAAGAATTTTATGGTTGACTGATTCACCCCCCCTCTCAGTCACTTCATCCATATTCCATCACAAGGAAACCCCTATATAGCCACACACACACACACACACACATCTTTTCTTAAACCTGTAGGTTTTGACAGCCTAGATTCAGTTGTAAATTCAGAGACACCTTCTTGGCACAGAGACACAGTCACACAAAAATTTTGAATAGAAAAGTCTAGGAACAAGTTTAGAATTTGACTTGTCCCTGGGTACAAGTCGAGAACCGACTTGTCCCTCCCAATTTTCTAAGAAATTTCAAGAGTAGGTAACTATAGGTCTCATATTGCCAAATCTGGAGTTATAGCAGGATCTGAGATTCCGACGACAGTCAGATTCAGACTCAAAGATCCATTTCCCCATCCCGTTTCTAGGTGCACTTGTTCTTATTTTTCTCTCCTTGTACTTACTTTCCTAGATTAGATCTATCGTTTACATTCACATTTCTTTGTCATTATCTATTAGGAATCTCGCAAAATAACCTTTCAAGACATAGATCCCACATTGGCACCCTTACTCCCGTACTTGTGCCAGTCAGATTTTATCTTGAAAGGGAGGTTTTCTATTCCAATCTACAATATAATTTTGAATGTAATGAACTCTTAATGTTGCATCCCATTTTCCATTGTACATTTTGGTGAATCCTTCCCTTTCATGCATTATACCCTTTTTTGTGGATAGTTAGATCTTGCATGTGTTTTTTAATTCTAAAAAGAATTTTAAAAAATTATGATTTGGTGTTTAGATTTTATTTTTATGCATTTACATTTTGTGTGGTTGGTTGGATTTGAAAATCATAAAATGAACAAAATAATAGTTCTTTTTTTCTTTCTCTAGTTGCATTTCATTCATATTTTGAGAAAATACAAAAAAAATTGCATTCATAGATTGTTTATAACATGTCCGATTTCTTTATTTAAGAGTTTAGAGCCTTTGATGATTAGTTTAGTTGTTACAATATTGACGCCCTTAATGATTCGTATAGTAGTGAAGATTTTTCTATGTTAGATGAAGCCCTTGATAAATTCATCTCTCCTCAATCTTCCTCTATGTTTCCCAAACAAATCTATTTACAAAAGTTTCTTAGTTTTCTTCCTTTGAGTACCTATATTTGCAATATTTAAAAATACAACGTGATTGTTCATCTTTCTCAAGAAAAATCTACAGTAGCCAAAAAACATGTGATAATTGTTAAGGGATGTACTCAATCAAATTCTTCCCAAACCCCTAACAAGCTTGTGATTACTATTAGGGGATATAATCAACAAAGTTCTCAAAATTTCAACACACATTTGATTATGGTCAAAGGATATAATCAAGCAAGCTCTTTTAAAACTCTGAATAAACCAATCATAATTGTAAAAGGAAAATCTCAGAGTCCTTTGGAGTTTATTAAATATTATCATGTGGTAGCTAGAACTTACCACAAAAGAAATAATCCTCAAACTACTAATCCAGCTATTCCTACTTCTCTTCCATCTTCTCAACTTGTGCTTCCTCCTGCACCATGTTTATCTCCTAATCTTAGAAAGGAGTATGATTTAATAGAGAAATTATGTGCTACTCCTACCAAAATTTCTCTTTGGAAATTCTCCAAACCTCTCATACATACTATGAAGCATTGCAAAAATGTTTAAAAACTCTTCCAACTCCACCACCTTCACAAGATAAAATTAGTTCCTTTTTGAAATGTATGCATGATACTCTTGTCCTAGCTCAAATTGTGTTTACTCAAGATGACTTACCTTCTAAAGAAGTTCAAGATCAACATGATTCCCTTATGGTGGTTGTACGTATCAATGGTAATATCATTCATAGGACCTTAATTGCTAATGGGCCTAGATTAAATGTTTGTATTATTGACATGTTGCATGAAATCAAAGCTGATACTTCAACCATTAATCCTAATTTTATTCCTATTCATGTATTTGATAATATTTCTAGGAAAACATTGGGTACTATCACAATACCGATTAAGGTAGGTCCGGTTATTTTATCCACTCCTATTCATGTGATGCCTAGACCCCTTAATTACAATCTTCTTTTGGGGCGACCTTGGTTGCATGTTGTTCCTTCAACTCTCAATCATAAATTCAATTTAATCTACAATAACTTGATGTACGCACTTGTTGCTGATGATAGACCAAATAGTTATTTGCACACTAAATCAAACAATAAACTTGTGTCTATTGAAGAACAAAAAGATCTCGAACCTAAGGATGATCCTTCTCCTATAAGTTTCCTTTTGGATGACGATTGGGGATCCTTAGATTTTACACCAACTTATGTTGGAGAATACAAAGTGCCAACATTACAACCTGAACAATCTAAATATGATCAAGAATCCACAATAACAACTTCTCTTTCCACTGAGCTCAGTAACAATTTTGTTGTTTCTTTTAATTCTAGTGAATCTTTAGAAACTATTAAGCCCGATTGTTATGACAAAGTGACTTATGAGGCTCCATTGAATCTTTTTGATATGGCTTCTCGGTATGATCTTGGTTATCATTTACTATAAAAACAAGGATTCAGTGGGAATGGATGTGGAAATAATGAACAAGGAATTGAAGTACCCTTATGAAATGAGAGGCATGAGTGTTCTTATGGATTACAATTTAATTCTTATAAGAAACCACAATTTACTCTCAATCTCTTTACTATATATTTAGGACCTTTTAAACTTGTCAATCCTCACCTTATTGATTTTTATGCTAAGCCTTATTTTGATACCTTTAGTAATGATGATGCTTTAGTAGAATTCCTAGGGGCATATGATGATCTCCCTTGTTATCATCACAATCGGGGATTTCCTTATTGTTTAAATGATGAAGTATACTTTGGAAAAGAGGCCAATTCTGAACATATACATGAATTCCCTTTGCCTATGGATTTCCCTCAACAAATAAATCTTTTTGTTACTGACACTATTAATGTGCAAATGGATTCGTATAATTTGGAAAAAGTGATCAAGATTAGAAAATGTCTAGATGATGATGAACAAAAAGAGCTTACTTCTCTTCTTTTTTGAATTTCATAACGTCTTTTCTTGGGCTTATTCTTATATATTTGGTATTAGTCCCAAAAAAATTACACATAACATATTCCTTCTTCCTAATGCGAAGCCAGTAAAATAGAAAATTCAGAAGATGAATCCTGAAATTGATTTTCTCGTGAAAGCAAAAATTGAAAAACTCGTTGAAAATGGCTTTGTTCACCCTATCAATTATTCTCCTTGGATCTCAAATATTGTAGTTGTATCTAAGGGTGACAATAAGATTTAAATGTGTACATATTTTCAAGACTTAAAAAAATCTTCTTTAAAAGATGATTTCTCGCATCTAAAAATTGATATGATTGTGGATTCTACAATGGGACATGCTTTATTATCTTTTATTGGTGGCTTTTCTATCTATAATAAAATATTTATTCCCCCTCAAGATCAATATAAAACTTATTTTATCACTCCTTGGAGAACCTGTTGTTGGATTGTCATGCCCTTTGGACTGAAAAATGCAAGGGCTACCTATCAACGTGTGATTACATCCATAAGATTCTAGAAGATTATGTTTATTATATTCTCTCCAAGTCCAATACTCATAAGGATCATGTTAGTTTTCTTAGACAAATATTTGAACAAATTCGTAAGTACAACATGCCCTTGAATCCTCAGAAATGTTCTTTCGGTGTAGATAGTGGAAAACTTCTTGGTTTCATAATTTCAAATAGAGGTATTTAAGTAGACACTAAAAATATTGATTTCATTATCAACATGCCATCTCCTCAGAACATATCACAACTCCATAGTTTACAATGTAAAATACAAGCTATTCATCGATTTGTGTCACATTTGGCGGATCATACAATTCCCTTCACTTCTTTTCTAAAGAAGGATACTACTTTATCATGGAATGATGATTGTCACAAAGCATTTGAGCAATTAAAACAATATCTTGTGAAACCTCCTATCTTACAACTTTCTCAACCCAATCAACCTTTCTTCTTATACACTTATGCTTCTCCTAATGCTTTGGTCATTGTCTTGCTTAGTGTGATCAAAGTGGAAAAGAATGACCGGTGTATTACATTAGTCATACTTTGATAGATTACAAAACCCGATATAATCCAATAGAAAAATAGTGCCTTTCTCTAGTTTTTTCTTATCAAAAACTTAAGCATTATCTTCTTAATACTAAAATAAATGTCATCATAAAATTTGATTCTTTGAAATATCTTATCTCAAAAATTGATCTGTCAAGGATCTTGGCTAAATGGGTTATGATGTTTAGTGAATATGATCTAAAGTTTTTTTCTAAAAAGGCATTCAAAGGGAAAAAATTTATCAAACATTTTTTTGAAGATCCTTCATCAACTATAACTTCTAATCCTATAACTTTCCTCGATAAATTTGTCTTTCCTATCAACGTTGATGATACATGTGAATCGTACTTTGATGGATCTAGATGTATAACTCTCTTTGGTGTTGGTGTTGTTATTTCATCTCTTTCAAAGAAACTAATGCTTGTTAGATAATTGAGAGGGGGGTGAATCAGTTAAGTCCAGTTATCCTACAATCCCAAATACTCCCATATGTATAAAACAAATCTGTCAATTCAATTAAACAACTTGGTAAAACTTTGTCTATGCCTTTCTGTTCATTAACCGAATACCAGTAAATTAACTAGTGTATATACTGATCAAACCAGTAATTGTAAGGTGTAAAGAAAAATAAAAAATCATCACATCCATACTCATATAACACTTGAATTTTAGCGTGGAAACCCTATTAGGGGGAAAATCACCTGGGATCGGTACCCGAAATAATTTCACTCTCCTAAAGTGAGCTTGGTTAAGAGCCAACCCTATTAAAGGTTACAAAACACACGGTAAGGTGTGACCTTGTTAGAGGATTTATCACTAATAGTTCTCTATGACCAAACATTCACTATGGGGTCAATATGAAAACAATCAACATTTATTAAATGTCATAATGAAATAATAAATACTGTTAAGTCCCACTCGATTAAGAGATTTATCTGTAGCAATGGTTAGAATGCAATAGTAAATGATCTTATTCAAATAAAAATTTCTTTGCCGATTTTCAGATCTATTCTAGGCTCAAAATACCTTTGTCCATCATAATCACTTCAATTTCCTTGTATCCTCCAACTCTATTTTGCTCAATTAATTCCTTTCTTTGACACTCGATGTTGTCTACAGATTTTCTCAGTTTTGTCTTTAACCTGTCTGACTAGCTTCACATGAATGAAATCTTATCATCGCATCATAGAGTTAATTATGAATCTCTTGTCTCCTTTTATTGACATGATAAACCATTTTCTTCTCATCCATAGATTTTGCCTCTTAATCTTTCACCATTGATTTTGTCACTTTAGTCTTCCTCGAAACTTGTGTCTCTAACACGTTTCATTCTCCATCATCCGATCATCCTTGAATTTTTTTAGTTGTTTGATCATCATAAAAAACTTTATCTTTAACCTCGAAATCATCCATAATCATCTAGCTCATCATCTTAAGTCGGAAGTCACTTGTTCCATATTATTTATTTCACTTGGTCAATACCGTGATGTGTCGGTGACTTCTAACTTGGTTAATAACATTGTACTCAATATAAACTACACTTTCTCGGTGTACACTATTTTCAACTCGATGTATACTAAGTTATTCATTTATCGACCACATAAAATTGTTCACTCTTGATATTCAATTCATAACAGAATTATGTAATACAATCCAATCACTAACATAATGTCATAGAATCATCAATAAGTTACCCGATGAATACCATATCCATATCTTTCTCATACATCCCATCTTCATGTTAATATCTCATTCCTTCACCACTATTTCCTTCTTCAGATGTTTGTAACTATCATGATAAGTACAGTCAAAACTAGTTGACATCAATAAAAATATAATAATTGATTTAATGTGTCACATATACCTTTGTAGCTCAATGATCATTAGTATCTCCCTTTGAAGTATCCAATCAGTTGTCAATGTCTTCCTTAAGATATTCAATCAGTTGTAGTATAACAATGCCTTTATCATATCGCCCCAACTTTTATTGTACTAAAAAAATTGTGAAACATGAAGCCCTTACCACTGGAGTAAAAGTGTATTTATCCCTTAAGGTGAAGAATATAGATATCTTTGGGGATTCACAATTGATAGTGTAATAGATTAATGGAACTTATCAAGCCAAACATTCTAAGTTGACTCAATATTGTGATCTTTCCTTAAGTTTACTTGGTAAATTATCTTCTTATTCTACTTCCTCTTTACCTCATAAGGATAATAGACATGGGGATGGTATGGAAAGAAAAAATTCTCTTATCACTTGTAGTATGAAAATGTGTTCAATTAAGTGTGCCAATCTTTAGCATGTTTGTTGACAGTCTTCCTAAGAATTTATAAGAAAAGTTTTCATACTACAACAAAAACAACCCCTTAGAATTTAGTATATGGTGTGGACACAATTATGACTTTGGAGTTGGAAATACCTTCATTAAGGGTTTCCCTTAACAAAATCATTTATAATGACACTTTGAGAGAACATCTTAAATGACTTGAAATGTTGGATGAGAAATGCATTAATGCCCTTGAACATATTCGAGCATATCACAATTCCCTAAGAAAGCAATATAACAATAAGGTGATTGAACAATCCTTCTCGATTGGAGATTTGGTTCTTTATGAGAATCAACACAATATCAATGCTCTACCTGGAGAAAGAGGAAAATTCAGTCCTAATTAGCTTGGCCCTTACATCATAATAGAAGTCTATGGTGCTAGAAATAGGGAGCACCGAGAGAGGGGGTGAATCGATGCAGAAGCATTATTAACTTTCTTAAGCCAATATTGAAACTTGAAAAAAAAATAACTAAAATCAAACAAAATAGATTAAGCACATGTAACAATATAATACCATGATTTATTGTTGAGGAAACCCCTATTAAGAAGAAAAACCCGGTGGAGATGGTACCCCCTAGAATATCTGACTACTGTAGTAATAAGTACCATGTTAAAGGTAATGGTACATAAGAGAGAATGCACATGCATTTAGGCTTACAACCTAGAGCACACTGATGATCAATACAAAAAGAATATTTGACCCTCAGTTGGGTTCACTGGTCTATCTTTAGTTACAATATTCAAATAGGAATTTACAGTCCCAAAAACTAAACTCACAAATAGAATCAACTATGCCAATACAGTTTTGATGAAGTTTAGCATCAATATCACATCACAAAACATTATTCTTTTATCCAGCTATATTCATCTATTCATTTCTACTCATCGCATGCAAAAACTTGATCTTATATATGAGATCATAAACTCAAAATTATAACTATGTCGGCCCAAAATAAGAAAATGAAACGTGTACAAAATTCACACCAAATATCGATTAAATCATCAATTCAATGCTTGCTAAGAAAATGTAATATCCTTGGATGTCATCTATAGCATAATTAATCATTAAACTAAAACTCTAAACTGATTAAACAAGTATACCGAATGATCTTACCAAACTGCTCTATTCTAGCCCAAAATACTTTCAAACATATATTCACCAACAAAGATCTCATGCATACCAAAACTTTAGAATCTACAAAGATTGGATTAGACATATTAGGATCTCTGCTATCATGCTCTACAATCACAACCTCTAACTCTATGTCATCCATCAGTACTAAGTTTTTCTATCCATACTAAGTTTCCATAAATGACAACATATCATGCATCATCAAGTGACTCTTGCGAACAATCTCCCCCTTTGGCATTGATTGCACACTTAGTGAAAAATGGCTAAGTGTCCATACCAAAATGTCAATTCTCAAAGTCTCTCCAAAAATTGAACTCTCTCTAAGGTAAGCCTCTCTCTTATACATATTCTTTTACTTGTGTGTCTCCCTTTGACATCAATGGAAAAGGCGGGGCCAAAAATCCAAAAATATGTACCAAAATCCTATACTATCTGCATGAATATATACAAGTGATAATAGTATACTCACAAAAACTTGAATAAATCTGAGAAACTATCCTTCAAACCTGTCCAATTTGCATTCCAAGTCTTTCTTAGACTATACAAAATTTGAATCTGACCACATATTAAATAATTGGATTCCTCAACATGAACAATATCTTGTGGGAAAGGTGCTTTACTTGTCTTTTTTGCATCCTCAAAGCTCCTGTGCAAAATATCTAACTTACGAACTATAAGGTTCCTCAAGTTAGAAAACCTTCCAACAATTCTCTGCCTCTCAACTTCCAGACTTTGGATTTTATCATTTATTTTTAATGTCTCCTTCATGTGATCAGAAGAAACCCTTTGATGAATCAAAGGCCCTTCCTCTATCTGCTAGAGCTTCTTAGCTTTCCTTAATTATTTTATCAATATCAACATGTGAGAATGGATTAATACACATCTGTAACACATTACTCCCTTCAAAACTTCCTTCGACTGATTTATTTCATTAATTAAAGAATTCTATCTTGTGCATTTAATGATCATAAATGATGAAATATTTTTGTAACAAACTCTTTTTGAACTTTAACTTCTGCAACCTTCTCTAAAGACTCAAAATGTGTATCAAAATTGTTTAAGAGTTCTTCTAACTAATTAAGAACTGAATTACCTTGATTAACTTGAAATTTTGGCATTAACATACCAATCACATCAAATTCTCTAGAAAGAAGTCTTCTTCCTTTCTCACTCTTGCTTAGGGGTTTTTCCTTAGCTTTGGCATGAGCCAAAACTACAACATTCATTATCTCGTCTTCTTCCATATTTTCCAAGTCAATCGATCCATGAAAATATGATAACTCAAATGAGTCAAAGGAATCTCTTGCTAACAATGATTCAACATTACTAAGAGATGCCCCAATCTCACTCTAAACTTGTCTTATCTGATCTAGTTTCTCACATTTATCCTCTTCACCATAAGCTTCTTCTTTCTTATCATGCTCTTTTTCTTTCTCTTCTACTCCTCCAGTAGCCTTAGTGTCCATAGCATTAAGATCATGAACATCATCAATATGTTCATCAATATCCTTGTATGGTTCAGCCTCATCCTCAAAAGGTTTATTTACAGTGCATCCTTTTCCTAAAACAATCTCTCTTATTTCATCCTTTGTCAAAATGTTTGTAGGATCGATGTAGGGATATTTATCACCTTCTTTTTTCTCATCATCACCCAATCCATCAAGAGTAATAGGTACTCTTGCAATGAACACATTTAGTTCTGTAACTATAGAAATGAATTGATCGTCAATGAACAATTTATCTTATTTCCCCTTACCCCTTGGCTCTTTCCTTTTAGGTACACCATGTCTAACTTCTATTAAAATTTTACTAACAATGTCATCAGTCTTCAAAATAATTTATTATATCTTTATGTCCATTAGCATGTTAATTATTCTCTTTGTTAATAGCCTCTTCTTAACTTCATCAAGTAATTTTTTCATTTCATCATTACTAATTACTAGGAATATCTTAGATATAGATGCCTCTCGTATCCTTTTGTCTTCCTCTAAAGAACTTAATCGTCTTTCTTCCAATATAGCATATAGATGATTAGGTATCTAATCTTTTATCTCAACCAATGTTTTATTGAATTTGTTTAAATGTGTAATTACACCTTACTCTAGTCTTCTTCTTTCAAAATCATCAAATAACTGATAGTACTTATTCAATTGAACTAGAATACCATACTTAACAACTTTGTCTAAAACTTTATCAACTGGATTTTCATTCTTACCTATGCTCGTAGTTTTTTCCTTGACAATCCTAGTAGCAGTAGCACCTTTAGTCCTTATCTTCTTCTTGGATTGATCTGAATCAATTGAAGAATTGCCTTTATCTGCCTTTTCTCTCTTCTGTGGTCTTGAACTCTTTTACTTTGGTCTCCTCGATATAGGTTCACATTGTGATCCTTCAGATCTTTTCCTTGTAACCTTCGGTGAAAAAGTTATCTTCTTCACAGGAGGTGTTGTAGATATTTTAGTTGTACTCCTGGTTGTTCTCTAACTGGATGGGTGGAGGTGGATAGTTTCCTTCTCAACTCCAATTGGTGCTTCTTTTTCTATCCTTCTTTTCTCCATATCTTCTTGCCTCCTAATTTTTTCCATCTTCTCTTTACTAATTCCTTCCTTCTCAAAAATTTTGTGCACCATCTTCTTAATTTTCATGGTCCTTGTAGCATCATGAAGTTGACTTTGAACCTCTTGATACTTCTCAGCATAAGTACTAAACCTTTCTGTATTAATATCTTTTGGTTTTCTCTATATTTCTTCAATATATCTTACTACAATCTCAAGTTCTACTTCATAACCCATTAGAGGAATCCAAAGGGTCCTCGGTTTAACTGCCTCCATACAAAACTAATTAGTTTCCACCATAAAGCATACTATATTAGCATATTTCTCCACTGAACTTCTATGGTTTCTCTCTCTTTTCTGCATTTTCTTTTGGAACATTTTGAAGTAACCAAAAATCAATTGAACTATGTCATCCTTCTTTTGCATCCGATAAAATATGATAATCTGAATAGATGTGGGGGTATCTTTCTGCCAAGTGATGTTTGTAACTTTGGGAAAGTAATTCATTAGGTTAAAGAATATAGGAACAATCAAAGAATCATACTTGAAAATTTACAACTTATATTTCTTTATCTTCTCCAAGTTCTCCAATAATTGCTTCCTCAAAATCTCACACACATCAATCTGTATATCTTCATTAAGCATTCTATATGCACTTTCAATAATTGTGGTTGAGATTGAATTGATCCAAAAAACATCGATGTAAATCTCACATCCGTCTAAATGATATCATTTACAATCATTTCCCTTTTGTCCCATCTTGATTTAGGTAACTATTCCACAATGTTTTTCTTAGTAAACTCCAGTGTAGGTACTTCACCAAAAATATTAAAACTGGTAACCTCGTGAATTAGCTCCTTAGTAATCTTAGTTAGTTTATCTCTGAGCCAAAAGAATTGATCATGTATCCTGCTAAGCACAATCTTAATCCACTCCAGTTCATCAAATACACAAAAGTCTTTCAACTGTGCTAAGTTTATGTAATCAACCTTCTTATACTCATCTTTCAGTACTCCATTAACACACAAAGATTTATACTGATCATAAATGTCAAAGTCTCATAATTCCTCAAGCTTACAATGAATATAAGCACGAACATCTTCGACATGTAGAACTCTATGGGGCACATGTGAAAATGCACCTTCTGAATCATCTTCCATCAACTTATAAGGATGATTCTTAAATTCATACCTTGGTTTCTCAAGTACATTAACTATATGTGGAGTATCCATATCTTAACCGATGAAATTAACAAAATCTTGCATAGATAAATACATTTTACTCTATTCTAGGTTTTGCACCCAAAATCTGATCAGTTTCTCGATTCACTATTAGATCTCCCTCTTCTTAGGTAATCACTCATTCTCAAGATAGAAAAGTGTCAAATGAAGTCACATAACACCCTTTTTATCCCTCAAATTCAATCAGATTCCTTCATTTAATATTTTTCATACCCTATCTTTCAAAAAGTTGATAAAACTAGTAAACAATAAATCTTCTTGCGATCCTTAATATGATCATGAAAACATCTATAATTCTAAACATATCCTTTTCAAATAAATCTCCGACTAAATCTTCCATCACATTCTTTACTAATCTAATTCATGGGGTGACAAAGAATTTTATGATGAAAACTCCCCCTTAGGTCCTATGACCTAATTAGTTTAATGATGAGGTGTCCACACCACGAGCTGGTGTGACCTATCCATTAGCATCAATTTATTCTTTATTATCCCATATCTTATTCATTTCCTTTCGGGCTTCATCAAATAGCATGGTCTTCCTTCCTTTGTCATCCAATCCATTATTTCTCTCTCCTACATTGTTAGATCTGCAATATCAAGAAATATGTCCTATCTTCTTTCAATTAAAACATGTTTTGTTTATGTTTCCATACCTTGTATTTCCTTTATTATCATTTCTTTCACTATTATTTTTAACTGAACCACTCTAGCATTGTTATATCTACAATTTCTAGCTATATGACCAACATTGTTGCATTTGTAACAAGTTACATTCTTATTCACATACCTCTGATTTGTTTGATTAGTCCTCAACCTACAGTCCCTTGTTAAGTGACCAAATTTTTTGCATTTTAAATATGTAGGTTACCTCTTCTTGTAGGACTTGTATGAGGTCTGGCTTTAGATATCCATTCATTAGATTTATGTCCATATTGTTGGCATGTGAAGAAACAACCTTAAATGGTGTAGAAGAAGTGTTGATTCTGCATTATTTTTCCCTATGACCAAATTTGTTGCATGTGAAACATCTTCCATTTAATTTATGTCCATTTTCTTGTCTAAAAGGTGTTTTCTTAGGTTCTTCCTTATTTTTGTCTAAATCACTACTTTCTTGTCTGGATCCAGAACTTTCTCCTCTCTCAAATCCCAATCCCTTCTTTTCTTCATGTGATCTTTGAGTTGCAATTTGTTCATCAAGCTTTGTGGTGCTAGATTTGAAATTTTCTTGAATCTCTTTGGCCTCAACTAGATCTCTTCTTAGTATCTCATTCACTCTTTCCAATTCTTTCTCATTATGTTTAGATTCTCAAAGGAAAACTTGCAACTATCCAACTTCATTGTTTATCTTGTAAGATTCTTCAGTTTTAGCTTGTAAGGATTGCTCAAGAGTCTACTTTGCTTCTATCTCCTCAGACATCTTGATTGCCATGGATTCCATCTCATTATTTAGGTTGTCTCTTTCTTTCACAATCAGATCATACTCTTTAGGTTTGTCTTTTCCAATAGGTGCAAAGTCACTTCCTTTCCGTGATAACCGATCCACAAGTTCTTTCCTCTTATCTCTGGATTGCCTCAACTACTCTTTTAAGTTGACAATAAATTTATCATCCTCTTTCAATACTTTTGAATACTACTAGGTGCTTCCATTAGGATCCTCCTCAAGTTTTTAAACTTCTTCCAAGGAACTAGGATCTGATACCAATTATTAGGATTAGAGAGGAATGAGAGGTGAATCAGTGCAATAGTATTATTAACTTTATTAAGACAATACCAAAACTTGAAAGAACATATAAATAAAAGAAAACAAAGAAGAATAAGAGCACATAACATTATAACACCATGATTTCTTTTCAAGGATAACCTTGTTAAGGGAAAAACCCTGGTGGGGATGGTACCCACTAGAATATCTCACTATTGCAATAATAAGTACCATGTTAAAGGTAATAGTACATAAGAGAGAATGCACATGCATTCAAGATTATAGCCTGGAGTGCACTACTTAATACAAAATAAAGATTTGACCCTTAGTCGGGTTCAATAATCTATCTTTAGTTACAATATTCAAATAGGACTTTACAGTCCCAAAAATTGAACTGACAAATAGCATCCACTATGCCAATATATTTTTGATGAAGATAAACATCAATATCGCATTATAAAACATCATTCTTTTGTCCTACTATTTTCATCTGTTCATTTATACTCATCACATCCAAAAACTTGATCTTATATATGAGATCATAAACTCAAAATCATAACTCTATCGACCCAAAATAAGATAATGAAATGTGTACAACCTTCACACCAAATCTTGATCAAATCATCAATTCAATTCTTTCTATGAAAATATAATATCCTCGGATGTTGGATCTAGCATAATCAATCATTAAACCAAAACTCTAAACTAATTAACCAAGTAGAGGGAACGATCTTACCGAACTTCTCTATTCTAGCCCAAAATACTATTAGACAGATATTCACCAATGAATATCTCATGTATACCAAAACTTTATAATTTTTTAAGATTAGATTAAACATGTTAGGATGTCTACTATCATTCTCTACAATTACAGTCTCTAACTCTATGTCATCCGTTTGTACCGAGTTGTTCTATCTAACTTTATACTTCTCTTCTTCCGGTACATAGTCATTTTCTTGCATCCAAACCTTCAGTGAACTTACAAAACTAAAATATGGCCAAGAGTAGTGAATGTATTTTCCATCAATGACAACATATCACACATCATTAGGAAAATCTTTCCAACATATGATTCTGACACATAGGAGATAATTTATATGGGTGGTACAACCCTTAAGGACCCCATAAATGCTATGCATTTGCGTCTGTACTATGCCTGACTATTTATTTTATTTCTCTCTTTCTCTCCCTCTTTCTTTTTAATTTCATTTCTGTAAACTTTATGTGTGTTGGTATCTTTTCATTAGAGCATATTTGTTAATAGTTTAGAATTATCTTTTTTATTTTCATATGTTGCTTCACTCTTGACAAAAATGAATTTCTTTTGGTCTTGAATTTATGTGTAATATGTTAATCATTCTAGTTAGGATATTTCTTATGAGATACTTTCATATGAATTTTTCATTTCATGTTTTATGTTTGAATAACTTAGTGTTTAGTTAATTTTGTTAACTAGACTACATGTTCATCTATTTACATAAGCATATCACCCTACTTGTATTTATTCAAAAGTTAGGTTTTGATTAGATCACATGTATATTGTTTCTAATCTTTATAGCATTGATTTAAAAATAAATAATAATGACATTAAAAGAAGCAATATACATCAAACACGAACATCATAACTCTATATATATTGAAATGTTAGAGGCATTGTGAAAAATGTGTCCAATATCAAAACATACATAATGCATATCAAATCAATTTTCATCCATGGGATGATGACTCCCTAACCCCTCAAGTTCGTGGTGAGAAGATGGTGTCTATTTTTTGGATGATGGTCTATGGGATGTCATAGACCATGAATGGATCCTCGATGAGATCCACATCCCTCGAATCACTCCTCATAGCTCCAATAGCTCACGTTGGCTCTCTGCCAACTCTTATTGGAGTCAATCTCTCTCTTCCTTTATCAATTGCATCGCTACCTCTACTAGCTCAAATAGATCCTTGTGTCACCTTGGGTCTCATTGTGATCCATATATAACCTATGAATATGATGGTATCCATGATGCTAGAGAAATATCTCTCACAACTTCACCCATGAAGCGTCTTCATCAACTTGTCCCAACTGCAATACATTATAATAACATTAATAATATGATACATCATATATAACAATTTTAACTTGAAGAAATTTTAATCTTCCATACTTGGATCTCCTTCTATATATTTAGGATCATCAGTAGCTAGAACCAGTGGGGCTTTACCCCAGGATGCTTCTAGGGGCATGGATTGTCTACTCTCTCTATGCTCTCTATAGGTGATCTCCCTAAGGGATGGTCTCTCTGTTGTTGTCTCCTTGGGTGGGCAGTATTCATCTCCTCTACTATCTCCTCCTTAGCTACCCTATGGTCCTCTCCTATGTGTGCCTCCTCTGAAACGGATCTTGACTGCTCATCCTCTCTTTTCTCATCCTCTTTCTACCCATCATCTCTCTACTCCTCCTCCTCCTCCCTCTCCTCATCTTTGGTTTCTGCATGCTCTACTCTAAAGCATGGTCTTAGGTATCCTATAGGGTACTCTCTCAAAAAGATGAGTCTCACTCTATGCAAGCTAGTGTATCTCAAATACTCCCTCACCATGCCTACATTATAAAAAGTGTGTGGTATAGGTATATCATGTCCCTCCTTTGCATCTGAATTTTTCATCTCTATGTCATTAGTTGTGGGTCTAGGTGCAGCTCCAAGCCTCTAAAAAACCTCTACCCATGTGAATAGATCAACACTGGTTGAGGAACACCCTGTGGGAAGCCCAACTGTCTCCTCGCCCTATCATAATAGAAAGGCACTACAATGTATCTATGCCTTCCCTCTAGCAATATTTCTATTTTCATGCATCTCATTTGATGGCATGTGTCTTCCTAGGATGGCATGAGTCTGTATGGTCTTCATATGATATCGATTATCTGCAATTGATTGATGGTAACTCTCCAATATAGTAGATCAACCCACTACCATTGGTTTCTCAATGGATACCAAATGAACATGGATCTATGTCATATACCTCCATCGATAACCCTACTACTTGTGTGCATGTGATATTATTGAATATTCTACTTGTAATAAAGTGAAAATAGCCAATCTCCATCATTGATATCAAACATATTGTATGCACCCTAAAATGGTTGCCTAGACTTTGGGCCCCATTTATTTGATTTATCAATCCTGAATCATTTTTATCAATAATCAATATTTTCAACATTATTAATTTCTTGATCAAGTCTTAATTTCGATCATATATTGGATTTTTATCCTTGGGCTAACCATTTATCCTAAGTCTTTATTTAATTAAAAGGAATATTTCCTCCCCTTTTGATTAAATAAAAAGCCCCACTTTTCCTCTTATCCTAAGTTGCACAAATAAAACATTATTCTTATTTCACAAAAAGGAAAAAAGTACTTTTTGTCTCACATGAGGCTCAAAAGTCAACACTTCACTCTCATTGGAGGATACTTGTGCACATGGATTGCTCCTCTTTCAACCTCCACCGCCGATTAAGACTTTTGCCTCTTAATCTCAATGGTCCGTTCCTTTGCATTTCTTATAAAAGGAAAGCTCTCTCCTCCATTTTCAGATCATGTTTTTTGAATACTAATCTTATGCTGCAGGAATTCTTGAAGACTTTTGGAGCTTTTGAAAATCTTATTGTTCTTAGTCTTTCATTCTTGCATTTTAGCTTCATTTCATAACTTAGTTTCCTTTGATGCAATAGATTTAACTCACATAGCTTAATAGGAGGAATTTGTAACACTTGTTCTTTCCATTTCATAGCTTAGTTGCATTGCATTTTCATTTCCATAGACTAGTTTGCATTGCATTTTCATAGTGATTCTTGAGGACATTGGCACTCTTGCCCTTGTCCTCATTTGAATCTCTCGTTGTGTGGTTGACTAGCAAGGTCACAAGCTTGTAGCTCTAGCTGAGAGCAAATACATCATAGTCCCTTGCAACTCCATGCATAGAGAGCTATGAGCCGCTTTGTGAGGCCTCATTCTTGAGCAACCTTGCATGTAATGGTTCATAGAAGTGCACCTTTTTAGTGTGTACACATACTTCCCCAACTAATAATACAATTGGGAAATAAAACTCCTCCCACATGCATATACAATGTGATGTCTATCAATGTGCCAAACCAAATGTGATAGAGGTACAAGAAGTGTATTCCCTCTACAATATGGAGTCACTACAATTGTAACAGTACCCATCAACACCTTTTGAATCAAGAGAAACTCCTCAAATGAATACAAGGGTGCATCTAAGGCTATGTGATCACTATGCGCACGAAGTGGAGATTAGCCCAAGAAATATATATATATATATATATATATATCTATGATCTCTCTCTATCTCTACCTCTAGTCATGACTTTGTGCATCTCACTATCCTCCCTCAGATATGCATTCATAAGATGCGGTTAATGTCCTTGAACATGATTGTCATCTCACTTGTGGGTAAATAGAATGTGGGTGTATCCCCATCTTATCTCTCTATGAGTTCCATCATCATGACACGATGATATCTCATGTAATAAAGATGGTACACCCAATACAATCCATCCTCTTTTAGCAGGTATAAATCCTTCAGCCTCAGACTATCAAACTGAGCATGTAAGTATGTAATTGTCTTCCCACTAGCATGCTCCCGAATAGTCAATAGATCCTACAATTACCAGATCAATGAACAAGTATCAGACCTTGAACCATATGCATCAATTAAATTAAATAAAAAAACTAAAAGACTTGGAGTCTATGAGCAAGTCAACTTTTTAAGGTACAAGTCAAATTTTCAAGTACAAGTCGACTTCCTGGGCACAAGTTTACTTTCTAGGTTTTCTGACTCAGACAATCTCGGCTATCATCAACAACCTATTCTATGTCTATTGCAAAAATTAAAAATGCTAGTAGGAAATTCAAAGAACATATGTTCCAAGACATACCTCATCTAGTGGTACCTCATCCTCTATAGTGTGTCTCAACACCTAAATAATCATTGGCTCTAGTTCCTTCTTTCTTGGTATTTTCATACTCCAGAAGATAAAACAAAGGTAACAATCAAAATGAGCTTTCAAAAAGGTAATATCCTAACTTAAAGTCACTTTTTAGGTTAGGTTATTTTATCTTTTATACTTATCATTTAACTAATACTTCACTAATTTAATACATCTCTCCACTTAATCAGTCATAACTTGAGCTAGGTAGCTCTAATTTCCACACTGTTTTAGGCATTGAAATCATGATTCAGTTCCCTATCTATCCAAGTAATTTTTGAAATGTTTCAAGTTCATCTTGAATGGTTTTGATAAGAATATTTTAACAATATGCATTCACAATTCACTACAGTATACATGATTCCATGTTTCACCTTCTCAAAAGAAATCTGAAATAGGGGGGCATATCGCTACCTACAAATTTTATCATTTCCTTAGTAAGCCCTAGGTGATTTATGTTTTACATTAACATGTGGGTTTTTCAGGTTGTGGTTTCTAACGGTTTCTTACATGATCTACATACTGGGGACTTTGATATATCTTTTTCATCTACTGATTTTTTGTACTTTAGCTTGCATATGCATGAAGTGTCATGTAGCACTAAAGTGGGGGCTAAATGTATCATCCTAAATTGTAATCACCTATGTGCTCTACAATTTAATGATTTTTTAGCACCTACCTTATTGTATTTACATTACAGATTGCATTCTAGGACTTCATAATTGCACTTAATACATACCTAATTCAAATATGGGTCCTTTAATCCCTTCAAACTTGTGCAAAATTAAGGTAGGACCTTATTTCTAGGTGTTATCTATTTTCCCTCCAATCAAAAAATTTATTTCATCTCCTAGGTCCTATATCACTTTCTTATGGCCTTGAGATTCAATCCCGACATCATAATCAATTAACTATCTGGATCAAGCTCTTGGGGACTAACTATGACCCACCAATCAAATCTCAGCCAATTCCAGGTGGGATTTGTTGACTAGTTGACTTTTCCCCAAGGTATAAGTTGAAAGGTCAAATTTTTCCTGAGGTACAAGTTGATAGGTTGACTTGTCCCTAGGATCTTATGCCCAGATTTGGGTTCAGGGTTTATCATGAAGCATGTACGGAGTTTCCAAATATATAGTCGGCCTGCTTAATTTTGTCTCCTGATTTCACTATAAATAAACCCTCGCACCTAATTTTGGTATCATGAAATCAATTTCAAGGTGAAAAGACCCAATTTGATGACAACAAGCAATTGCAATGTGGAAGCCCCAACTTGGTGACATCATTTGAAGTGAGGTTTTTCTACATCCATCTACATCAAGCATCTACATTCTCTTTCAAGTATATAATACATTCAATACATCATCTACATCATCACGAAGCTTCAAATAGATCATGAGGATGGATGGGAGTTCTCTTTCCACTTATGGTTGGGTGTGATTTCCTTTTTTTTCAGATCTATCCATTAGTGCTTCATATTTACATGTTTATTTGCATGCATTCAATCATACATTGATTGCATTTACATGTTAAGGTTTCACTCTATCACACATAGGGTTAGATCTAGGAATTTTTTATACATTTAAGCTCATTAACAATTTAGACATACTCTAGATTCATGAGCACTACAAATTTTATCTATCCTAACAACTATCCATGGAGGTGGGAATCACCAAAATGGGGGGTTGACAAAGGAAAACCCCTATATAGCCACACACACACACACACTTTTTCTCAAATTTGTAGGTTTTGATAGTGCTGATTTAGCTATAAATTCAAAGACACCTTCCTAGCATGGAGACACGGTCACATAGAAAGTTTGAGCAGAAGAGTCTGGGAACAAGTCAAGAAGTCAACTTGTCCTTAGGTACAAGTTGAGAATTGACTTGTCCCTCCCAATTTTCCAATAAATTTCAAGAGTGTGTAACTACAAGTCTTAGATTGCCAGAATCGGAGTTACAACAACATTTCCAAGTGCACTTGTTCTTATTTTTCTCTCCTTGTGCTTACTTTTCTAGATCATATTTATCATTTAAATTCATATTTATTTGTCATTATCTATTAGGAATCCCACAAAACAACCTTTCAAGACATAGATCACACATTGGAACCCTTACTCATGTGGTTGTGCCAATCGAATTTTATCTTGAAAGGGAGGTTTTGTATTCCAATGTACAATAGAATTTGGGATGTAATTAACTCATAACATTTCACACCATTTTCCATTATACAATTTTTTTTTCAGGTTTCGGTCTTGCTTGTGGTATTTCCTAGTGATCTAGAAACTCTTCCTATTAAATTGTTCCTTGTGTTTGCAGTTATGATCAATTTGTGATCTCTAGTCTAGAAATGTGTTGTGATGGATTTTGACGTGGAGTTTTGGAAAGTGATATTGTTTTTGACATGGCATTTGGAGGTCTTGATATAGTTGGAAAGTTAGGTGGTTTTTTGGTTAGTATGTTACTACACATTTGACATGGATATGGGAGTTATTCCAATAATTTGTGATATGGCATTGGGCTATTTGTAGTGTGTTCATGATCCATCTCTCTCTTGGAGTGGATCACGCTTCATATGTTTGGTTCAAGTATTGTATTTAATCTATATCTATTATCTAAAAGGGTTCATGTTATGTGTGACCTATGTATTTAATGTTTATCTCTTATCATGTTGGGTCCATATTAGGTATAATCTATGTTTTGGTCTAGATTCTTTTGGCATGGGATCTTATTATAATTTTTAATTGCCATGGCCAACTTGTAACTTTATTTTAATATGCTTTTGGCATGGATTGTTGATGTATGTAGCATCAGTCAAATAAATAAAACTAACTATATGATTATTATGAGAAATGATTTATTATATATATATATATATATATATATATATATATATATATAATAATTAATATTATTTTATATATTAATATGCATATATATAGATTAATCTATATTTATTCTTATAATAACTATATAGTTATTTAATAAATTAGATTAATGAATAGACATGTCCCATGAAGCGACATGTCTCTTCTTGTCTTTACCTTGTATATAAATGCAAGATATTGTTGCATTTGTAAAATACATACAATCATAAGGAGTTCTATTACATTTACAATGATCCCAAAACATTAACATGGTATCAGAGCCAAGTTGCAAATGTAAGAGAGTGGTTTGTTGATGGTGAATGTGTGTCTGTCTCAGAAAATACAGTCTCAATACAAGGATCATATCTCACAAATGCACCATTGGATTTCTCTTAATTTTGGATATGTTGGTGATAACAAAATTTAGAAGAATCTCACCAGAGTGATTGGAGAGAAAATGTCAAGTGAAAAAGTTATAACTGACTATGTACAGGTATATGTAAAAATCTATAACAGAGTGAGGTTCCTTCTTTAAAAGCCTAACCGCTTGAAGGAAGATCCGATCATATTGAAGTTGTCATAGTGTATAGAACCTTTGGATATTAAAGACATGTCATGTGAATAATTATGGTAATTTTCAAGAGCGAGGACATCATTTTGTGAATTTGCGTGATATTTTCTATATGGGCTCACCTTACAAAATGAAATACTTGAAATTTATAAAAGAAAAGTATTTCATGTTTTATTAATACACATAATTTTTGAGTTTATAATTCATGTTATACTATTGGTTAGTAAAATATTGTATGCTTCTATCATTGGTATTTTCAGATGAGATAGTTTAGTGAGCTATTTGTAATCTCTCTCTGACATACCTTCAGGACGAAAGCACAAGATAATTGCATTCAAGGGAGAAAGAACTTTATGCTTGCAAATGAATTAATGATTGAGACTAGATGCAAAGAGAGTCTAACATTTCAAAAGAGGTCAATAAGTTGATAAACTTGAGCTTTAGAGGGAGCATATGGTTTAGTCAACTTGTGACAATCTTGATCATATTGATTGAGAGGGAGTTCACTATTGAAGGTGAAACATTTCTGAGGTAAACTTGATATAATTGATTATTATACTAATGAATCATGAATGTTTTTAATGGGCCTGCCCCCTATGTAAATCATGAGGAAGTGACAACTTCCAAAAGATTATCACTTGCATTTGTAAAAGTTATTGGAAGGTGACGATCTTACAATAACTTGACCTTCTATTGTGATAGACATCTTGTGATGGCTGAAATAGATCATAATAGATAGAACTTGTGGATAGAATTTTTGATTGAGGAAATCCACATTAAAGCTTGAGAAGCTTGTGGATAGAATCATCGATTGAGGCAATCCACCTGGGAACTTGTGGATAGAATCACCGATTGAGGTAATCCACACTAAATCTCATGAGTTTGTGGATAGAATCATTGATGGAGGCAATCCACATGAGAGCTTGTGGATAGAATCATCGATGAAGGCAATCCACCTGAGAAATTGTTGATAGAATCGCCGATAGAGGCAATCCACACTAAAGCTCGTGAGTTTGTGGATAAAATCACCAATGGAGGCAATCCACCTGAGAGCTTATGGATAGAATTGTTGATTGAGGCAATCCACCTAAGAGCTTGTGGATAGAATCGTCGATGGAGGAACTCCACGTGAGAGCTTGTGGATAGAATTGTCGATGGAGGAAATCCACACGAGAGCTTGTGGATAGAATCGCTGATGGAGGCAATTCACATCTTGAGACTATGTTTCTATTGATTACATCATGAGGATTATGCTTCTATTGCTTACATCTTAGGGTTGATGCTATCAAGTGTCATAAGTATTGACATTGGATTGATTTATCCTCCCTAGCTAAGAGGGAGTGTTGATCTATGTAGCATCGATCAGATAAATAAAATTGATTAGATGATTATTATGAGAAATAATTTATTACACACATATAATAATTAATATTATTGTCTATATTAATATGCATATATATATATATATATATATATATATATATATATATATATATATATATATATATATATATATATAGTTAATCTATATTTATTCTTATAATAACTATATAGTTAATTAATAAATTAGATTAATGAATAGACATGTCCCATGAAGGGACATGTCTCTTCTTGTCTTTGCCTTGTATATAAATGGAAGAGATTGTTGCATTTGGAAAACACATACAATCATAAGGAGTGCTAATACATTTGCAATGATCCTAAGACCTTAACATGGACAACCTTGTTTTAAACTCTAATAGTCTATCTTGTATAAAAGTACAATTTGTGCTTTGGAAAAAGGCAAGTGTGAGTGTAGTGGGTGAACTAGTGAAGACTTATATGCAGAGTTCCAGAAGAGAAGAGTTCGGTTTATGAGGATGTTATTTGTGATAGTGGAAGAGAAGAAAAGATGGTAACTATGTATTTCCAAGGTTGACAATGTTGTGTAGATCAACTGCATTATCAGGAGAATTTATTTTTATCTATAGTGAAGAGTTGTATGTACCTTGTCCCTAGGATAGTGATTTTTGGGAGAAAAATTCTTTACGGTGTCTTACTACTTTAGCAGTGAGCCTCTGTTTTCAAGTCTGGAGAAATGAGCTCCTATCTGTATTCAGTGTTGAATTGGTAGTGAGCCTCTGGTTGCAAGTCTAAAGAAATGAGCTCCTACTATCTTTGTAATCATACTATATACACAAGTGAATTATATTTTTTGGTAAGTTCCACCATGCCTTTTCCTAGTTTGGGATTTTCACACATAAAAATCTTGGTGTTCATGCATTGATGTTTCAATTTATTATTTTCTTAATGTTTTATGTGGTGAATATTGAAGTTATTTGATTACTCAAGTAATATTTTTGTTTTATGTTGATTCACCCCCCCCCCCTCCACTCTTAGCATTTGAATTTTGTTCAACAATATCTAATTTAACCATTACAATTATAAGTCTTCTTTTTATATGTTGATCACACCTCTTCATTAATAAATCTATCTGAATGATATCATAATTTTCTACACACAAATCTCTTATTACATTTACATAATCCTCTTTCCAACTTCTCTTTACCTTTATATCCTCTCTATGTCTTTTCATGGAAGGAGACATCCCTTGAATGGAGACAACATTTTATAAAGGTGTGACCATTTGTTAATAAACCATATTCAATTCAAACCTTAATTTGTTTCCATCTATAAATGTGGCTCTTCATAAGATATTCCCTATTCTTCATTGATAAGATCATTTTGAAATCAATTATTTCCTTCTCGATAGGAATGAATTATGCTTTGACATCTATGAAAATATGTTAAAAAATCTCATACATAGTCTTTTGACATCAATAACAATATTTTTGTTTCCTATCTCCATTGAGTTCCTTTGACATCAAAGACAATATTTAAAAAAAAATATAACTCTAAATGATGGTTTCATACAATTCAATCCATTTTAAAGGATTTGATACTAAAACTCTAATTTATTTCTTCAAAAGGAATAGGGCATGTATGAGATACAAAATATTAACTAGGTCAATTCAAAAGAAAATGGAATAATCACAGATTGATTTGAAGGAATTACAAGCTTGAGCCTAGAGGAAACTAGTAGATAAAATCAAGAAAACAAAAACAAACACCAAAACCTCATAGGCATATAAAAGACAATAAATGAAAAAAAAATAGAAAGCCAAATCAAAATGAAGCAACCTGCAAACCATAGAATTTTGATCTTATTGGTAGATAGGACATGAGAAGCATGTAGAGAGAAAGCACAACTTACAAACAATGCACAAAAATATTAAAATATAAAAGCGAATGGTAAGAATTGACTCCAACACCATATCATTATATAAGCTAGTTACTTTATGTAGGCAAGCCATAAACCACATTAAATGTGTAGGGTCATAGGTTGAAATGTTGCAGGGGCCACAAGAAACAAATGTAGTGGATTCAAGGGTTTTCTTGATTTCAATTAAAAATCAAACCCTTGATGCTTGGCACACTAGAGAAAAAATAAAGGTAGGGTTGGCGTTATATCTTCTCAATTCACCTAGTGATAAGAGAACTAAGAAAGCCTAATGTTTCATGTTGAGACATAGGAAACACAAAGGAGAGAAAGTGAAGATCGAGGGTTGGAGGTTATCTTCAAAGAGACAAAAGGAGAACAATGAGATCTTGAATCCCTAAGTTGTACACAAAGACAAATGAGGAAACAAAGAAAACACATTGAAGAGTAGAACCCTTAGGGGAACTAACAAAATAAAGTGGTTTCCCAACTTTTCCAAGTGGATAAAAAAGGTGTGAGCATCAGGCACAACAAGAACCTATAGAACAACTATTGGTTCCATGCTATTTGAATTTATGTATTGGAAGAAGTTTTCTCCCTCAATAGAATTTATCACAAAACACTACAATCAACATTAGAACTCAACATGGACTTGGAACAAGCACATCAAGAAAGAATCAATCCATTGAATGCCTTGAATAAGTTCAAAAAGAAATACTTCATCATATCAAGTTGATTTAAAATTATAGGTCTAAATGGTATTATAGATTCATTAAGACTAGGCAATTCCATAAGGGTTATTGGTCTCTACTATATGAGTGAAGATATAAAGATCATAAGGGGAGGCCTCAAAAAAATGGTTGGACCCCTATGAGATAGAAGTATAATGTAATGGTATAGTTAGGCTCCTTATCATTGACCCAATAAGGTTTTCACTATTGATCAATGGTTGTTGTCTTCAATTATACAAGAAACCCATCATTAAGGAAATTTTTTTAAAGCAAGTTGTCATAAACACATCTCCAGTACATCCTACAACATTTGTACCTAATAATCAAACATTAGGGATGGATGAATTTTCTAAACAAATTTTATTTTTAGCTCCATAATAAAGTTCCCACACTTTGAAGCACTTCATCGTTTTGTTATAGATTCTTTCCACCTTATTTATTGCCCTAGGATTGTCATTAATCATTTTTTAAGTGACCTATATGTGTTGCAAGGTAGTTGAGACCTATTTGACTTCAAATTATAGTAGCTGACTATAGTCCACATTTGAATCTCTAGTCGACATCTACTCATTTTAAATTTCACCTCTTTTATAACTCACCACATGACACCACACCACATGTATGTAAACCAAAATTTCATGCATTGACAATTTCTTACACAGACACTCCCATCATGTCAATTGAAAACCATAAAAAGTGATCATCATTATTAAACATTATGTTAAATTTCTCACATGTGTTGGTCATATCAAATTCATCACATTTTATATCATAATTACATTTATTGTCTATATTTCTACTTTTAATTATCATATTATGTGCTCAAATTTGAATAGTCAATATCTACCCATGTCTATCATAGGTGTATACAATTAGTTGATCTTAATCTTGGGGGGAGGGTAATCTGTTAGTGTTTTTGGAAAATCAATTTAAGAGGTTAAAGCCATAATTGGCCATTTTTTTCAAATATCCACAACTACTTCCAATTAATGCTATTGTACTTCCCTAAGTACTATAGCTTATTACATCAATCATTCATTTGTTATCGTCTACTAGTGGAAACCAAAAACTTACCCTTAAGAAAACTTTTCAAAAGGATCTTGTGTATAATATGTGTAACATGCAAAGAAAAGCTGCAAGTTCTTGATACTAGAGGGTTTGTGTAGAAATAAGATCAAAATTTTGGGTAGAAACAAAGTGAAAGTAAGGGAAAAAATGAAGTGGGGAATTCAGAAGGAAAAATTAGAAGGAGTTGAGCATAGTGGTAAGAAAAAGGTATTTGTAAGGATCCTACAAAGAAATCCATTGTGGAGAATGACCTAGAGTGCAAAATAAGATAGAAGATGTAGGATGGCTGAATTATTTCTAAACAATCACTGATTATAATGAAGACCTTGCAAAAAAAAAAATATTTATCTCTTGAGGATAATTTAGCCACAATGAATTGGATGAGGGTAAGGAAAAGACTACCCAGAGCACCATGTCAAAGTTTATGCTACGAAAATTTTTACCAAAGCAGAAGATGATATGTTGGAGATATCTAATCAAGGCACTAAGAGAACATCACTCTCATTCAAGGAGGCTAGTGTAGTAATTCATATTATTAGGTATTTCACTTGTGATAAGAGGTCATCTTGTATTTCAATCATTTTAAGCTCTTGAGTCACCTACAACATGGAAGACTGGTAAATGTTCTAACTACCTTTCTCATATTTTATCTCACATGGAAATGGAAGTGCAAAAAAATAAGGATACTTCACTCTCACATTATTTTTTAGTCATTTTACCAGATAAGAGGACTCTAAGTAACCATTATAAAAATATTACATGTGAAGATTTTCTAAAATTTGGAGGGTTAGTCATGTAGATGTAGGACCTAAGGTTCACAATGTATGGCTAAGTGGAAGAATAAAGAGATAGGGGAAATTAGTAAACAACTAGAGAGCTTTGAACATGAATCCTAAGATCCCCAGATGATGAGGAAACCCTTGAGTGTTCAAGATCCTATAAGTTTGAATCTTCAAAAAGTGAGGATGAAGTGACTAGGGAAACCCCTCCTATAGAAGTAATCAAAATATGGCTCAAAAAGTTAAGCTCTACATAAAAGAAAGAAGGATGAGAAACAATCAAGAGATATAGAAAGTAAGAGAAAATAAAAATCTCTTGTAAAGGAGAAGAAACAAAAAAAGATAGAAAAATTCCCTGTTGTTATAGACAATAATGAAAAAAGGAAGGTTTCCCCCAGAAACAAAAAGAGAAAGAAAAACTATCCCCTATTTCTTCTGAGAAAAAGATAATTTTTACCTGACAATGAGAGAAGAGTCAATTGAAATTTTACAAGAAATATGATAGGACATGAATACAACCAATATACAAGTACAAGATTTTGATAAGCAACATATAATAATCTAGATAGACTAAGAGAGATAAGTATAAAAGAATCTAAGGATAATAATGATAATGAATAGCTTATACAAAGGCCCCATGTTATTAATGTTACTCATGCTTATCCTATGGCCCCTTGGGTTTCCATTCTTCTAATACATTAGAAGAAGGTTAAATAGCTATAACTATAGAAAAATAAGTGTATGGAAGAAAATAAACAATTGTAATAGAAGTATGGGGAGATGCAAGAAAAGGAATAGGAGGTTATTAGAATTAAAGGAAATGTAAATCATATGGTGAAGATGGTACCCCAAATTGTAATTTTTAGACCACTTTCCAGAGCATGCACTCTCTTCTTAAGAGAACATGTTTTGAATTTTCAATTTATACAACTTTATTGCGACCCACCTTTATCTTTGGTGACTACAAGACAAATTTTCAACATTTATAGCTCATCAACTACCAACTTTTATAACTCCCTTTGTGATTTCTATCTACAAAACCTTACTATCCCTTATGATACAAAGTGGAGCCTCTTATTGTATGTTGGATATTTGTATGTAAAAGAATTCTTCTCTTCCATAAAGAGTGACGAGAATAATGTTAAACATATGAGTAGTTATAGGGAAATAGATAAGTTAGATACATTGTGTTTAAGTGTTGAATCTAAAAACCCTAACATTATATTAAACAATTATGAAGTTCTCATAAAAATGTTTGATGTTTAGTGGTAGGTCTTAAGAGTAAAGTAGGAAAACCATGTCAAATTTTGTAAGTTGGCATAGACCACTGCTAGGGATGTATAAGGACTCCATACATAAAGGTGGAAAGAACTTAGTGATGAATTGAAAAAAGAGCCATGTTTTATTTACAACTACCATGTTATTAGTAGAGTTAGAAGGTATATTAAAACTCATCAGGGAGTGCAATCTCACTTGTTTACCACTTATCTTTCAACCACCTTTACATTGGTGGCTAGTATCAGATTGGAGAGGGACTGAGAAGTATAGTGTAGAGGCAAATAACTCTAGGTGGAAAAGGATTAAGCGGGTAAATGAATTATTTTGGAATCCACTCAACCAACACCTTGAGATGACCATATACGTAGACTTCTGGGAGCTCACTCTAATGAAGGATCAATTGCACCTTCCTTCTTTGGGACAAGCATAGTAATAAAATAGGGGGTGATGAATCTATATTTTGACTCTTTATATGATTTTTTATTAGACTATTGTGTTTAAACATGTTGCAAACCTTTATCTTAAAACAAGATACTTTTAATCACTAAGAATAATATGTGTGTTTAAAGAATGATAATATGATATATGAATGATTAAATTATGTGTTAAATATGATGTATTTATACAATTATCGTAATGTGAAATGTTCTCATGTACTAAATTGATATGTAGCATGAAAACTATACTTCTTAAAGTAGTTCCTACAATCAAAGATAGAACCTATTTAGTTGCAACAAGTCAATTTATATCTATTTATCCATAATGTTGAAGAAGTTTTAGTAGTTGAAGACTTGTTCAACATGTCCATATTGTGTCTTTTTATTATAGATAATTATGATTTGAAAGTGGTTATGTTATATGGTCCTATTAGGATCATAAGATTGTTTATGTTTTCTCGAGTAGTTAATAATACTTTTTCTTAATGTATGGAGTGAGTGATAGATATTAGTAGGATATGTAGTTTGATTTAGCCTAAGAAAATCTATGAAAGAAAAGATGTGGTTAACAACTCTCTAGTGAAATATTATGATTGTGAAGTAAATCTCCATAATGTGTTGAATATGTATTGAATGTTCATGAATAATATATTCTACTTAGTTAGCTATTCCATATCACTATTAATTGAAAATGTATCACCCAAGGAAGGGCCCACTTGAGGTAACATCTCTTTGGATTTTAATTTTGCATGTTTGTTAGATATTTTGATTTCATTGTTCATTCCTAATTCAGTTTGTAGCATAGAATTAGGTTATTTCATGCATAGTCTTATAGCAACATTGTTCCTTTCATTGGCATAAGAAATGTATCACTCTTTAAATGTTATTATCATTATATTTTATTGTCACATTATTATTTTTATTATGTGTTATTATTTTAGGTTAGTTTCTTTTGGCAATTTACTTTACTTGCAATATTTATTTTGTCATTATCAGGAATAATAGCTCAAATAAGGTCATTGTGCACATATAGTGTTTCCCTATTTCAAGTATGGCTCTAGGTTGATAAGATTAAATGTAACTTATAGTCCTTTAAGTGCTTCACAACATAGGATGGTTTAATTATGAGTTGTGAAACTGACTAGGTTATCCTGGGTCATTAGTAGATATAGGGAACTATGCAAAAGGAAGCTTAAGAAGTGCACCAACAAATTTTAGCTTCCAAAAATTATTTGGAAACCATCACACTTTTTAATCCTCTATACAACATATTTGGATGATGTTGGCCAAGAAAATCAAAACCTAAGAGTTTCATATTATGTAGTCTAGGCCTTAAAATTTCCATGAGATGTGTCATCTTGACACTTGATCATTTCTTTATTAGTTTTCCCACTATCCAAATGTTTAAGCAACACACCCCTTAAAATATCTTGACATAAATTTGTCATGGATTAGCACATATATTTGTGATCATAGCTTGAGAATTATCTTTTCATTCTAGAAGGTGAAAAATTCACGTTCACCAAATAAATCACATCTTTGTACCAAGGAACATCACTCAAATTACATTTTAGAACAATATCATGTCTATATTCAATTCATTCATCTCTACTAATTCTAGTTTGTGTAACACCCCGCCAGGGAACCCAAGAGGACAACATGATAAACTAGCATTAAGGAAAACACATTCTTTTTTAACCATAGAATGTATCTAACAATACATTTTCAACCACATGATACAAGGATCATAATGAAAATACATTTCATTAAATGTAAACATAAAAGATGAACATCAATCAGATAACAAGGTCCCCTTAGATTCCCCAATGTCACTACTAGCAATGCATAACATACATGACTAAGTCTATATGATAACATATGACAATGAAGAAAATACAATATGAGTTATTCCATAAGTATTAAAATAAAATAATATATAGTCACATGATCATTATCAAGGTCGACATGTTTTCCACATTTTCATTAAATCAAAAGTAATCATAGATACATGTTGCATATACAAAGTACAAGTAATCATTGAAATACATTTACATATTCATTTTACATTGGTCTCCTCAAGGAGAATACAATACTACATCTTTACATCAACATGAAGCTACATAATAAGATACAATGAAACATAGACATCAACTGGCCATATGAATAGGGAACCACAAAGAAGAAGATGCAATATCATCCCAGCTCTCGATCACACTATGGAAAAATACTCGATGGGTAAAATATTTTTCACCCAACCACGTGGGACCCTAAGGCCTAATCCCCCAAGAGATAACACAAGGCCCCACACCACACAAATGAACACAAGCAAGGAAATATTCAACACAAGGAGTTTTCCTCTCGGGTTCTCTGCAGGGCGTTACAGTTTGGAATTAGTCATCAACTTGGATAAAACTTGGTCTTCTACAAGTTTTGTCAGAATTTGAAAATATAAAATATTGAACCAAGGATCTAGATGTTAAATAAAATCACAAGAGAGATTATATGAATGCAATGATTGATATTGAATTGATCCAATGAATTCACCTTACATGATTACATAATAGGCCTCCTTATATAGGAAAGGCGATAAGAGAGAATGATAAGGAGTTGATAAGCTATCACCTATGCTAGGTGTAATCACATGTCCACCAAATGTGGATCATCCTCCATTATGAAATGAAGTATGTGCAATGGATTAGGATGATAATGTGATAAGAGCACTAAAGGTGGATCTCACACCAAAAGTGAAATTTCTCCTACACCATGTGCTTAATTGAGATGCAAACTCCTAGGTGTCTCAATCACAAACTAATATACAATGCATTAACCTAAGTAAGCTTAAGTTAAGTATAATTATGAATATTTAATTACACCAACACCCCCCCTTAAGTGACAATTAGGGGAATGCACTTAAAAATCACAATGCAAGAGGGTCCTGGCTACTAGGCCATGTTAGGTACCCATGTACAGTATGAAATGCAATACATGAAATGAAATAACTCTAATAAAGTGGAGAAAGAGTGAAAACCTCATGGGAAAAACCCTCCCCCAAAAAGAGAGAAGAAAACAAGATGCATGGATGGATGGAGTTCTCAAGACCCCCCAAGAACTACATACATCATGTATATACAAATAATTATCCCCCCATAAGAAGGATAGTTGGAGACATGATATCCCCTCCATAATGTAGAAGCTCCCATGTTGATGAAGAGTATCTGAAAACAATAGATAATCCAATGCTTACAAGAAACATGTCTCCCCTTAGGAAGAAATAGATACATCAAATGATGAAGAAGCCAATCCTTGTGCAAATGGAATGAGGAAGAAGATGAAGGTCTCCATGCATAAATCTCTGAAGACTGAATAGGAATCTCCAAACCCAAAGAATCTATCACCTCATGTGACAAATCAAGTGAAGAAGGAGAAGAATAAGAGTGTCAATCTCCAAAGAAGGTGAAGAAGTATCCCCAACTATGATGTTGTCATCAAAGGAAAGAGAAACCCCCTCATGTATGTCTTCAAAATCTGCATCATGAGAATAAACAAATGTTGAAGATGCATTCAAGTAGTCATCACATTCTACAAGATCTGAAACACTATGATCATCCTTCTGAATAGTAGAGCCCATGTTTGAAGAAGCAGGAGGAGGATTAGGAAGATCAACACTTGTCTCAACAAAAAAAATGATTCAAGTACCCAAAGTTATCCTCATAATTATCCCTTGGCCAAGGGATGTGTACATCATGATTATCATCATTATCATCAACAAAATGTGAAAAAGAATACAAGCGTGATGTATGATCAACAACTCCCATAGCTATGACATCTCTAGTCTCCATGTCCCTAATGTAGACAAAATCAGGAGTGAACTCAATAATTTTACCTTGTGCCCCATGTCTAATTTGGTAAATAGAAAGGAGATTAGTGGTTAAGGATGGTACACAAAGAACATCATTAAATGTCCCCTCTCCCATAGGAATATAAACTTTCCCACAAACTCTCATGAATGTGTTGTTAGCCATCAAAATATTAGGAGAATTACAAGTCTCAATAGAAGAAAACATATCCATAGAAGATGCCATATGATGTGATGCACCTGAATCAAGAAGCCATTTACCTTGCTCAGGATGTGTGGAAGCCAAATGTGCTTCTCCTTTAACTTTATCTTTGGATGATGATGATGGAGATGTAGAAGTTGCCAAATGTGTAGAAGGAGTAGACACTGATGAGGGCAACTTAATGTTGTGCTTTTGAATAATGTGAGTTAGCTCATCAATCTTCTTTTGAAAACACTTATGCTCATCATGTCCTATCTTTTTACAATATGCACATTTATCCCTCTTCCTTCTAGATGATTTCTCTCTTGAAGAGGACTTGGATTCAGTAGTATTGTGTGAAGGAGATTCATTACCTTTTTCATGAGGCTTAGGATCCTTATGATGTTTCTTTCCTTTGCTATTAGAAGCCTTTGAGTAGACTCACTTGCAATCAATGCATGATGTGTGGAAGGCTTCAATTGACCCATGTGTGCCAACTTTGCTTGTTTCCTTGTGAGTTGAGTTGCAAATTCATCAAGAGAAGGCAATTTGTATGCACTTGAATATGGTTAAAATGGAAACATAGTAATATACCTAACATTCAACACATATTCATTTGAAATTGAATTTGGAATTGAATTAGCATAAGTAAATCTGAAAATACTTGAAAATCAATTAGGTCAAGATACATACCTCATCATGAAATTGATTCATAAATACCTATTTTCTGAAGTCTGTGCACACTTTCAAAAAAATCCAAAACCTATCTTGGACTGGAAATGCTGAGATGAAGAAAACCCAGAAATCTTTCTCTGAAATAGCTTAGCTTGGGTTTGACCCTCATAAAAGGTCAAATACCACATTCTTTATTTGAAGTCTGATTCAAATTCTGTTCGCAGATCCCAGAAGTTCAGCGAAAAGGGTACTCAGATCTGTCCTTTGATCCTTAAAACAACAACTATAGATATTTGAAAAGGGGAGTTTTGGGGTGGTTATATAGGGTTTTGCCTTAGTCAAACCCCCATTTTGGTGGTCTCCACCTCCACGAATAGCCAATTGAAATAGAATGTGTGTCTGTATGTATTGAAAGTGTAATGCCAAGATCTAATCCTCTAGATCAAAACCCTAGCATGAATATGTATGAAATATCAATGCATAGATTTGAATGAGATAGAAAAGCATACCAAGCCCCCAAGGCTAAAGTACTTCTACCAAACTCACAATCCGTAATTGCTACTCCATGATTGAATCCTTGAATGCTTGAAAGTTGATAATGGTGGATCAAGGAAGAAAGGATCTCTCTTGCTCCAATTATGAGTCTACAAAGATGCTTGATGTCAACAATGGCTTGATCTTCTATATCTTCCTCTTGCTAACTTGCACCTTCACTATTCCTTCCTTGCTTGAATTCTTGCCAGCACTTGAGAGCTTGCAATTGCTTGAGATGAGATATGAAAATTTGATGTGAAAATGAGAGAGGAAGGCCTCCTTTTATAGTGATATAGGGCACGCTCCTCTAGATGGGCCACCTTGGAGAATTAAATCCCAATTAGGTCCTCACCTTTAGAAAATATACCTAGATTAAATGCAATTAAAGATTTACCATCCTGAAACCTGAAACGGCGAACTCGGAGGCGGGAAAATAAATTTCCTGAAAGCTCGAAGCCCGAAAATTAAAGATTTTGAAAATTTGGAGAAAGGGGTCAATGTCGAGGTTGACCTTGACCTAGTCAGGGTCGACCTAAGACCTTGACCTAGTCAAAGTCAACCTAAGACCTTGACCTAGTCAAGGTCGACCTAAGACATTGACCCTGATCCTAAGTTGACTCAAAATCAAGTCAAGAGGTCCTAGGGATGTCCAAAAACCTAGAATTGATGCCAGAATAGGACAGAATGTCAGGAATAGACATAAAATCCTATGATTACTGAGATGAAGGCCAAGAGGATCCATTTCTAAATCCTACCTAGAAAATAGATCCATGAAAGAGGGAAATTCAAGAGAATCCTCAGGATTCTAACCCTAATTTCACCTAGAATGAAGAAGATGAGTGCAAAATGCATCCTAAATGCATGTCTATCATGATAAATGTATTAAAAGAGGGTGCTAAACCTATCAAGATGGAAGTGCTTCCATTTTAAGATGATACATTTAGCCCCCACTTTAGCTTAGTTATGACACTACGTGAATATGCAAGCTAAAGTAAGAAAACATCATAGTAAATAAAAAGGATATAGCCAAGTCCTTGATGTAAAGATCCTGTAGAAAACTGTTAGAACTTGCAACACACGAGGTTAATGAAAATCTATAAATCACCTAAAGCTTACTATATGATAATTTGAGAAGTGTATAGAGCCCCTTATGTCCCCCTTGTTTCAGCTTTCTACTTTGGAAGGGTGAAACAAGGTGATAAGAAAAACTCTATATACTGGATATGCAGAGTGTTGTAAAAGGCCTTTCCTAAACCAATTAGAAGGATTCCTAACCTTCCTAAACTAGTTCAAGGAGTTAAGTATCTGAATCATGATTCCAATGCCACTAAAGGCACTGAAAACAGAGTTACCAAACTCGAGTTATGATAAAAAGAGTGGATGTCTGTCTAAATGCATAAGAAAGAAATTTTGAATTAACCCTAAGAAAACCCTAATTTTTACCTTATAACAGAGATAAAAAGAAAAAATTACTCAATCTTACTATTTGTAGATTCGAAATGAGAAAGCAAGATGTTGAGAAGAGAAGAGCTGCGAGCAACACGCCTGGAGTCTCTGAGACACAGCTTCGCTACCAGACGGCCACTACCCGAGGTGAGTTGTGCCTTTATCCACCTTTGTGTTTTTCAAATTCCTATTTTTTAGAGGTCAGGTCAATTTTGCCCCCTTTAGGTCGACCCTGACCCATTTAGGTCGACATTGACCCACCTAGGTTGACTTTGACGCATAAAAGTCGACATTGCCTGGGGGGTTTTTTTGTCATGTTTTGAGATGAGGTCGACCTTGACCCACTAAAGTTGACATTGACCCAGTAAAGTTGACATTGACCTGACTGAGGTCAACTTTGACCTAGTTTAGTTATATTTGTAGATTGGATAATGTAGATTACTGATATGATGTTTGTTTGTGCTTACAGGACCTAGTCTGCTTCTGAGAACATCCTTTTGGGGATTTGCTAGTGAATGTCAAGGAGAGACTGTCCGAGTTGGATGATGAGGGGATGCAGTTACTGAGGGATGTGGGATTGTACTGGGTATCAGTCCTTCCACATATCAGACTACACTAAGCCATTTTTTCAGCTCTGATAGAGAGATGGGATGAGGATACATGCTCCTTCCATGTGGGGAGATCACAATGACTTTAGAGGATGTATACAGGATTATGCAGCTTCCAGTCCAAGGGGAGACTGTCAGACCTAGAGCATAGTGTGGTTGTGAGAATATCCATGTAGACTTAGAGTACTATACAGGTGTGCATCCACTGATGCGGAGCTAATTAGATCAAATTCCACTATCTGTCATATTATCAAGCCCTACACCTTTAATACGGAAGTTGATGTTGTGCATAGTATCCTTGGTTGTGTTACCCAACTCAAAGGGTACCATATTTTGTTCACCTCTGACACATCTTATACAAAAGATGGAGAGAGAGAGGATTGTATTCTCATTGGGTCGCAACATGCTAGCTCAGCTATACCATGAGCTAAGTCAGTTAGTGAGGTATCAGTGAGAGAGTCTATCGACATGCATAGTTCTGCAGATATGGATCTTTGAGCATTTCACATGTACACATCCATAGGGAGTGCTGGTGATGGTAGATGTGAGGACAGTGAGAGCTTTTGCATATCCTTTGAGGGATATTTGGTAGTTTGGGGATATGCTCTATTGGAGAGTACATCTAGATCGCATTGCTAGTACCGATGTGATATGGAGACCATACTGCCAAATGATAGAGTGGCCTGATACACGATTCTATATGAGACATTCATAGTAGTGAAAGCTATTAGAGGGTCATCAGAATCATATAGTGATGCCCTACTATTATGATCAGGTGAAGAGGCAATTCAGCCTCTTACAGGGAGTCCCTAAGGTAGTACCTTGCTATATGCATCCGATGAGATACTATCAGAGACCCGGTGCCATACGCCAACCATCAATAGTAGACATTGAGGATAGTGATACAGAGGAGATAGAGGATAGAGAGGTACCATCAGATGTAGCCTATGTAGGTGTGAGCCAATATTACATCAGGTACTAGATTTTGGAGGGGACCCATCCTATCTTTCCTGAGGATTATCCCATAGGTGATCCAGGCTTTATAGAGGGGACACATCGGGATAGTGGAGCCACTAAGGAGGATGAGGATATTAGAGATGAGGAGCATATCTTTGAGGGAGATCCCATGGAGGAGGAGAGAGTAGAGGAGAGAGCAGAGGAGAGAGAAGAGGACATGCCCCCAGCTGGTGATACAAGTACAGATATACCTCTTACATGTGCATCACCATTGAGATCATGACGGCCCCCACGGTCCCACATAGAGACACCACCATCAAGGCCTAGACATATAGAGCATGGAGAGAGTAGTCACTCCATGCCCCCACCATCCAGGCACTTTAGTGACGTCCAGGAGGGAGACCCAGGTATAAATTTGATTGAAAATTGTTGGAACATACGATTTGATTTGACATAGATAGGACACTAGACTGATATAAGTTTGTCTGTCTACAGCTAGCATAGTGGAGTGGAGGAGCTTTGTATCTGAGGTTCTCAAGGATAAAATTATGTCCTACCAACTACCAGCCGATGAGCAAGAGTCTTCCATTGGTCATAGGGATCCCGGCAGACATGCCAACATCTTTGTATGTATCCAGCAAGAGTTGAGGATGTGCAGAGAAAGAGAGGAGAAGAAGATGGTAGAGATATAGAGTCTTCATGAGTGTGTATAGGGTATGAGCATATCCAAGAGCCACACATGGACACACAAATCTTCATCTTCTTACCACAGGGCAGAGAGATCTGGGAGTCATCGGCCAGCAGATCGTCATAGTGATAAATGTAGTGATAGATAGGGCCATTGGCCTCATATGTATCAAAATTTGAAAAACTAAATTTGTGATGAATGAAAAACTCTCTACTAATTAGTTCTATGTTTGATTACTATGCTTTCATCAATATAAAACTTAATAGAAAGAAAGACAGAAAGAAAGTGCATATATATATTCAATATGTAATTTTTACTAAAACTATATAACCTATAAAAGAAATCTTTATAAGCAATACATGAATGCATGTGAAATAAATGAAATTAAGGGTAATAACATTTAAGATGCCTAATATTAATAGGTTCCTTAAAAGAAACACCATCCATATCAGCAAGTTTGTAAGCACCTGAACCAAAGTTTTGAATAACAACAAAAGGTCCAAGCCAATTAGGGCTAAATTTTCCTTTTTTGCCTGGTAAAGCATTCACATTCTGTTGATTCTCATAAAGAACTAAATCACCAACCACAAATGTTCACTCAATTACCTTATGCTTGTATTGTTTCTGAAGAGATTTATGATAAGCTTTGATATGTTCTAATGCATGTATTCGTTGTTCATCCAACATTTCTAATTCTTGTAAGCATTGTTCACGAAAAGTATCTTTATCAATTATCCCATGAAATGAAATGCGTAAAGAAGGTATTTCTAGTTGCAAAGGCATAATAGTATCAGTACCATAGACAAGATTATAAGGAGAAGTACATGTGGTGGTACGAACACTAGTCCTATAAGCCAATAAAGCATAAGTCAATTGAGTATGCCAATCTTTGGCATGCTTATTAACTATTTTTCTCAAGATTTGTTCAATAATTTTATTTGATGCTTCAACTTTTCCATTAGATTGAGGATAATAAGGAGTTGAAAATCTATGTTGAATTCTATATTTCTCCAAGAATTTTGCAACTTCTTTATTTTTAAAAGATGTTCCATTATCTGAAATTATCGTCAAAGGGATACCAAATCTTGTTATGATATTATTAAGGATAAAATCACAAATAACGTATGTTGTTGTTGAACGAAGAGGGATAGCTTCAACCTACTTCATGAAGTAATTCCTAGTGGTGAGAATGTAAGTATGTCCTTGAGAAGAAGTTGGTGAGATTTTTCCAATAAAGTCAAAACCCCATACACTGAAAGGCCATGGAGAAACTTGATTACGAAGCTCATGAGTAGGAGCATGAATCAAATTACTATGTTGTTGACATTGAGGATATTTCTTAACAAATATGAAAGAATCATGTTCCATGGTTTGCCAATAATATCCCATTCGAAGCAATTTATTAACCAGGGATTTTCCACCAAAATGTCCTCCACAAGAACCAAAATGAGCCTCTGCTAAAGCTACAGGAATTTCAGTTCTATTAAGACATCTTAATAATAATCCTTCGTAAGAACATTTGTAAAGCGTATCTCCTAAAATGATGTACCGAGCTGCAAGTTTTCAAATATGATTATGCATGTTCCTTGTTGTTGATTCAGGAAAAGTACCATCCTTCAAAAAATGAAAAATATGTGAATACCATTCATCCGAATGCAAATTGAAACAGTCAAAAGTGATCTTATCAGAAATTGTAGGGCATTTAAGAGTTTGTATAGTAAATTGAAAATTTTTCGCATTATTCTGGAGACAAACCAAGGAAGCTGCACTAGCCATAGCATTTGCATGCCGATTATCCTTCCTAGGTAAAGTCTGAATCGTATAAGATGGGAATTGTGAAAGCACATCAAGAGCTAAATCTCTATATTGTGTCATTTTAGTATTTTTAGTTTGATATCCTCCTTTAATCTATTCAACTATCAGTTGTGAATCACCATATATTTGTAAATGTTGGATATTGAGGGATGACGTTGCTCGTAGTCCAGCTATAAGGGCTTCATACTCTGCAATATTATTAGTACAAGGAAAAGTTAATTTATAGGATAAAGGGATGGGTTTTTTTGTAGGGGGAATCAAGATGATACCCACACCATAACCTATTTTACACTTAGACCCATCAAAATATAATTCCCAAATATCATCCTGTTGAATAGCTAGAATATTATCGTCAGGAAATTCTATAGAATTTTCATCTAGACAAGGACTAGGAGCCTTAGCTAAATAATCTATCAACGCTTGTCCCTTAATAGATTTTTGAGAAATAAAATTAAGATCAAATTCGGTGAGCAACATAACCCATTTTGCTAACCGACTAGAAAGATCAGTTTGTGAGAAAAGATGTTTCAAAGGATCAAACTTGACAATCACATTAACTTCAGCATCTATAAGATAATGCCTAAGTTTCTGACATGCATAAACTATAGCTAGACATTGTCTTTCTAAATCTGTATATCATGTTTCATAATCAATTAAAGTCTGACTAATGTAATACACAGGTTTTTCCTTACCAGTATCATCAATTTGAGCTAGCAAGGCACTCACGGCCCTTGGTGTCGCTGAAGTGTATAGTTGAAATGGTTTATCAAAATTTGCAGGCTGCAAAATAGGAGGATTCACAAGATACTCCTTAAATTGCTCAAAAGTTTGTTTACACTCATCATTCCAAGAGAAAGTGGTATCCTTCCTAAGCAAGGAAGTAAAAGGAATAGTTCGGTCGGCTAAATTAGAAATAAAGTGACGAATAGCTTGTATTTTTCCTTGTAAACTTCGTAATTGAGAAATATTCTTAGGAGGAGGCATATTAACAATAGCGTCAATCTTTTCAGTATCTACTTCGATGCCTCGCTTAGAGATTATAAATCCTAATAATTTACCAGAATCAACTCCAAAGACACACTTCTTAGGATGCAATCTCATATTATAACTTTGAATTCTTTCAAATATCTGTCGTAAAATAGTAACATGATCTTCTCTATGTATAGATTTTGCCAAGATGTCATCCACATAATCTTCAAGAATCTTATGAATGTAATCATGAAAAATCAGAGTCATAGCCTGTTGATAAGTTGCTCCTGCATTTTTTAATCCAAAAGGAATCATGACCCAACAAAAGGTTCCCCAAGGTGTTATAAATGCAGTCTTAAATTGATCTTCAGGGGGGATAAAGATTTGATTATATCCTGAAAAACCATCCATAAAAGATAACAAAGCATGACCCGCTATTGAATCCACAATCATATCAATATTAGGTAGCGGGAAATCATCTTTCAAGGATTCCTTATTTAAATATCTAAAATCAGTGCACATCCTTATCTTATTTTCTCCTTTTGACACAGGCACAATGTTTGAAATCCAATTTGAGTAATCAATAGAACGGATAAATCCAGAATCCAACAATTTTTCAATTTCACCTTTGACTAACAAAGCAATTCGTGGATTCATCTTTCAAATTTTTTGTTTCACAGGTTTCATATTTGGTTTTAGAACAATGTTATCAGTAACAATTTTAGAATCGATACCTAGCATATCGGAATATGTCCAAGCAAAGATATCCTTAAATTCGAGAAAAAGGGAAGCCAATTGATCACGTTCATCCTGATCCAAACATTTCCCAATTTTTATCATCCTTTCAGAATCATTTTCATCCACTTGAATATCAATAGTCTCAGTGATTAACAAATCACTTCTTATCGGAGAATCCATTGGTAAAGGGAGAATATCATGTTCTTCATGTTCTCCAAAATAAGCATATATTTTTAAGCAATAAGGCTTTCCTCGTTTGTGATGAAATTTAGGTAGATCCTCATAAACCCCTAAAAATTCCATTAAGGCTTCATCCTTAGGAAAAATATCCAAAGAGGATTGTTGATTAAGGTCAATAAGCAATGGGTTAACCAATTTCAACTGTCCACTGCAAATATGATTAACATTAAGAGGAAAAGCCGATGGTTGTCTATAAGGATTAAATCCTAATCCAAATGTATGATCGTAGATATCCAGAGGTACTTGTATACCTTGTTCATATTTACCACATCCTTTCCCATTAAATCCTGATTTCTTAAACAAATGATAACCAGGTCCATATCAATCAGTCATATCAGAAGGAGTCCAAGGAGCAGCATATGTCACAATGTCATAACAATCAAGCTTTATAGTGTCAAGCATTTCATTAATTGAAGCGGCAACAAAATTACTTTTTAATTCTTCAGACAACGGGGAAGAAGTAAAAACCTTTTTCTCAAATTCACTCTGTTGCTTCATGAATTCTAAATCAGAGACCTTGTATTCTCAAATAAAGGTAGGATTAAAATCCAATGTCCCCCAATCATCCTCAATCAAGGAAGAAGAAGAAGATGGAGCTTCTTGTTGTTGAATCTCAGGTTGTTTTATCTCAGATTGTTGTATCTTTGCTTGTTTCTGAATCTCCTTAATAGGTTGAATAGGTTCAAAGTTCTTAGCATATTCTGAATTTAATCAAGGGTTTGGAGCATCATCTGCATGTAATGTATACATTAGATTATTATAGATGAACCTAACCTTGCGATGAAGAGTAGAAGGAACTGCATGCATAGTATCTAACCAAGATCTTCCTAAAAGAAGATTATAGTTGAGAGGTCCAGGCATAACATCGATAGGAGTATTTAGAATAATTGGACCTACTTTAACAGGTAAGGTAATAATACCCAAAGTTCTTTTCGCAATATTATCAAATCCATGTATAGGAACATTATCAGGTTGAATAGTAGATAAATCAGCCTTAATCCCCTTAAGCATATCCATGGTACAAACATTAAGTTCAGATCCATTGTCAATTAAGGTTCTACAAATGATACTCTAATTAATAGAGATAACCACCATAAGAGTATCATATTGATTCTGCACCTCTAAGGAAGGTAAATCATTGTCAGAAAACACAGTAGGAGGTACAAAAGGCATAGTATGCATACAATCCAAAATAGAATGAATGTTTTCTTGATTAGGAGGTGAAGTAGGAAGAGTAGATAGAGCTTTTTGAAATGCCTCATGATATGTCGGGGATGTTTGAAGTAATTCCCATAAAGATATCTTAGTAGGAGTAGCATGTAATTGGTCAACTAAGTTATACTCCTTAAAGGTAGATGGATACCTAGGTGCTTGAGGAAGCATAGGTTGAGAAGGAGGTAAAGAAACTGGAATAGTAGTATGAGGGTTATTCCATGTGCAATAAGTATGTGAAACATAATTAGTGTTGTCAAAGAAATCCAAAGGATCCCTAGGTTTACCTTTAATTTTTATACGAGGACATCCTTTTACCATCATCAAAGGTGTAGGATAGATCATTTTAGGTTTATCAATGTTACAAATAGTGGGACATGAAGGTAACCATGCACACACCCTATGGTAAAGGTCAATTGGAGAGGTTGTGGAGGAGAGTGAAATAGGAATAGGATCCATGGAGACCATATTCAAACTATTTTCATCCTGACTACCATGTACCTCATTAGGGATTCTATTCTCTTGTATAATAAAAGCATAATCAAAGTACTCAAAACAAGAATCATACATGTTGAATACAAAGAAAGTACTAAAAGCATGAAAAATAGAAATATTTTTGTATTTTTAAAGGAATTTTGCAATTTTTTTGTATTTTTGAAATATAAATGTAAGAAAGAAATCTAAAAGATTTAAATCTAACACCATAAAAGAAAGATTTGTCGTAAACGGGTTCACCAAAATGAATATGGTTAAAATGGAAACATAGTAATATACTTAACATTCAACACATATAACATTTGAAATTGAATTTGGAATTGAAGTAGCATAAGTAAATCTAAAAATACTTGAAAATCAATTAGGTCAAGATACATACCTCATCATGAAATTGATTCATAAATACCTATTTTCTGAAGTCTGTGCACACTTTCAAAAAAATCCAAAACTTGTCTTGGAATGGAAATGATGAGATGAAGAAAACCCAGAAATCTTTCTCTGAAATAGCTTAGCTCGGGTTTGACCCTCATAAAAGATCAAATACCACATTCTTTATTTGAAGTCCGATTCAAATTATCTTCGCAGATCCTGGAAGTTCAGTGAAAAGGGTACTCAGATCTGTCCTCTGATCCTTAAAACAATAACTATAGATATCTGAAAAGGGGAGTTTTGGGGTGGCTGTATAGGGTTTTGCCTTAGTCAAACCCCCATTTTGGTGGTCTCCACCTCCACAAATAGCTGATTGAAATAGAATGTGTGTGTGTATGTATTGAAAGTGTAATGCCAAGATCTAATCCTCTAGATCAAAACCCTAGCATGAATATGTATGAAATATCAATGCATAGATTTGAATGAGATAGAAAAGCATACCAAGCCCCCAAGGCTAAAGTACTTCTACCAAACTCACAATCTTTAATTGCTACTCCATGATTGAATCCTTGAATGCTTGAAAGTTGATAATGGTGGATCAAGGAAGAAAGGATCTCTCTTGCTCCAATTATGAGTCTACAAAGATGCTTGATGTCAACAATGGCTTGATCTTCTATATCTTCCTCTTGCTAACTTGCACCTTCACTATTCCTTCCTTGCTTGAATTCTTGTTTGCACTTGAGAGCTTGCAATTGCTTGAGATGAGATATGAAAACTTGATGTGAAAATGAGAGAGGAAGGCCTCCTTTTATAGTGATCTAGGGCACACTCCTCTAGATGGGCCACCTTGGAGAATTAAATCCCAATTAGGTCCTCACCTTTAGAAAATATACCTAGATTAAATGTAATTAAAGGATTTACCATCCTGAAACCTGAAATGGTGAACCCGGAGGTGGGAAAATAAATTTTCTGAAAGCTTGAAGCCCGAAAATTAAAGATTTTGAAAATTTGGCGAAAGGGGTCAATGTCAAGGTTGACCCTGACCTAGTCAGGGTTGACCTAAGACCTTGACCTAGTCAGAGTTGACCTAAGACCTTGACCTAGTCAGGGTCAACCTAAGACATTGACCCTAATCCTAAGTTGACTCAGAATCAAGTCAAGAGGTCCCAAGGATGTCCAAAAACCTAGAATTGATTCCAGAATAGGACAAAAAGTCAAGAATAGACATAAAATCCTATGATTACTAAGATGAAGGCCAAGAGGATCCATTTCTAAATCCTACCTAGAAAATAGAGCCATGGAAGAGGGAAATTCAGGAGAATCCTCAAGATTCTAACCCTAATTTCACCTAGAATGAAGAAGATGAGTGCAAAATGCATCCTAAATGCATGTCTATCATGATAAATGTATTAAAAGAGGGTGCTAAACCTATCAAGATGGAAGTGCTTCCATTTTAAGATGATACAACACTACCAAGAGCATCCATAGTAGCATAGAATGTAGAAACAAAGATAGAATAATCAGGACCAAGCTTGGAAAGATTAGAAAAGATCAATTGTTCATCCCCTCTAACAGTGCCACATGTAGAAAGATCTAATTTGATAGATTTGAACTTAGAGAAAAAGTCTTGAATATTGTCAAAATCACTAGGATTTAGACCTATGAGCTCATTCTCCAGTCTGAATTTTCTCAATCTATTAGGTTTACCAAAGATTCCTTCCAATATGACCCAAGCATCATGAGGATGTGTGCAAGATGCAATATGAAAGTGAAAATCATGAGAGATGGATGATCTAAGAGAGCCAAGTGCTTTATCCCTTCGATCAAACCAATTTTGCCTTTCTTCAACACCTATTTGAGGTTCTTGATCTTGCCCAAGAGTCATTCTAAGAAATCCAATACTCAACATATGATCACTTAAAGATACTTTCCAATCATGGTAGTTATATGGAGTGAGGATTTTAACCTTTGAATTATACATGCTACAACCAAATAATGACTGATAACTATTGATAACTCCTTCAAATGACCGATGCAAATTATAAAATTGAAATCCAAGGATTAACCAAGTGCAAATACAACCCCTAAATGACCTATTTTGAAAGTGATATATCCACCCTAAATCACTAAAATCTGATAGAAGATCTAGAAAGTAGACAAAAAATCATGCACTTTAAAAAAAATCACCTCAAAATGTTATCGTATGTGCCCAAACGAAGCCCTAGAAGTAGCAGAAATCAGGAACAGTCAACAAAATCTACAATTTTTGATAAATATGGCCACCAAATTACAAAAATAATACCACCACTGGATTCTTCAGGAAACTCTACTCAATTTCAAAAGAAAAATTGCTTGAAAAAAAGAGCAAAAATGAGCAAGATATGGCCCTCTAAAGTTGGACTGCAAAATGAAAACCTCCAATGGTGAAGGCAGAGAAAATTCAAACCCTAATGAAGTCAGCAAAATAATGCACTAAATTTGACGACGGTATGGATGTCACCAAAATCCCAATTTGGCCTATTTTGACAGTTGTATGGTCGTCAAATTTAGGCTAGGGAAATGATGACATTGGCAAAAAACTAGCGTGTGCTAACGTGGCTGTTGAATGGGATGTGACATGGTAGTATCATATGATGACATCAGTTGATGATGTCACATGTGTCGTTGTGGCACGTGACATGGCAGGTGGCCATGTGGCATGGGCTGAGAGGGAAGGTAGGGCTACTTAGGTATCCGATAGAGAGGGTTGCTGAGGCTGCCACGTGTTGCAACCTAATAGGCCATGTAGGCGGCTGAGGTAGTGGGTTGGCCACGTGTCCTCTCTTGCGCTGCGAGTTTGATGTAGCACTACTAGGCCTCTGCGTAGCGGGGCTACATGGTTGTAGGTAAGCAACCATGTGGCGGCTGAGAGGTTGTCATGTGGCAGTTGATTGTGCCCAATGGTAATGGGAGCACAGGCGGAGGGTGATGAAGATGGTTTCTTGGGCGGAGCACTACCAGGGCGGTGGGAATCAATTATCCCACATTGATTGTGGGTCAGGGTATGCAGCCCTTTTTATATAGAGTTCAGTCGTCGATAAAATAAAGAGTTGTGTCACGAGCTCAGTTTGACTGCTCGATCTTTGATCTGGGTGCCTGATGTCTTGGATGTTGTCGATATTTGGCTCAATATGTGGAGTTGTTTAAGGTTCTGGCCGGTCTACTTGGGGTCGGATTGATGCCCACTAATTTTGTGTTTGGTCCCAAGGATTTAGTCCCACATTGTGGGTGTTGGTAAACTCTCGTTGTTTAAATATGCAACTTGGCATACATTGAAACAAAGAAGTGAGCAAGTTTGGACTCGAGCTCAGCTTTGGCCTTGAGCTTGATTCATTTTGTGCACTTGGTCTGTCGGTCTAAATGATGTCACTTAATTGCATATGACAAGGAATATTCCCTGAACTGATAATATTTGCCTGGGGCTGTACCAACCCTGAAAACCAATATTTTACAGGAAAAAAATCCGAAATAGAAGAATTGAAAAAAATCATTATTTTTTTCCAAAATCATACCATAGAGGTTCAAATCGGACCGTACAACTTGATTTGCAAACAAATTTTGCCTCAATTTGTACTTTCGTCGGATATGGGTGAGTTTATAGTCAAATTTAATCGAAATAGCCTCTCGAACGCAATGGTGAGGTCAGATCTTCTCCAAGACATTTCTACAACATGCTGGTCTTTAGATCTCAAATTTGGACTTTCAATGCTTATAACTTGATCTCTCCAAATAGGCTAATCAAAATGCTCCAATGACTCTGATACCATGTAAGAATTTGCAAATAGAAAAGATTGAAACAAGGATATAGAGGTTAAAGAAAAGCACAAGAGAGATGATATGAATGCAATGATTGATATTGAATTGATCCAATGATTTCAGCTTACATGATTACATAATAGGCCTCCTTATATAGGAAAGATGATAAGAGATAATGATAAGGAGTTGATAAGCTATCACCTATGCCAGGTGTAATCACATGTCCACCAAATGTGGATCATCCTCCATTATGCAATGAAGTATGTGCAATGGATTAGGATGATAATGTGATAAGAGAACTAAAGGTCGATCTCACACCAAAAGTGGAATTTCTCCTATATCATGTGCTTAATTGAGGTGCAAACTCCTAGGTGTCTCAATCAAAAACTACTATGCAATGCATTAACCGAAGTAAGATTAAGTTAAGTGTAATTAGGAATATTTAATTACACCAACAAGTTTTATGATTGGAATCTCCATATCATATTCCTAGATTTATTTATCTAATGTCATCTACTACCTAAAGTCCCATGCTACAATAATATGCCCTCCATAACTAGGTGTGAGACACATGCTACAATCATTGCATCCACGAGACAAAACCTAAATATTTTAATTGATTTGATTAATGCATAATTATGTTTTTCTATTTTGTAATATTTTAGCTTGGCTACTTGTAGTGAAATAATTGAAGAAAAAATCAAAATTCTTCATTCCATATTTGTTCTTTTGTAGCAACACAACAATAATCGTATTGTATTGTCCTAATTATAAGCACTTAATTAAGTGTATAATTTAAGGACTATTAGCACCTACCATAGTGTGTTTTTTATAATGTGACCTCATATGGCACTTAATGGACACCTAAATTTAGTTATGAGTCCCCTTTCATTTCAATCTTGTTCAAAATCAAGGTTAGCCCTTATTTCTAAGTGTGCTCCTCTTCATCACCTAGGACATATATCACTTTTTGTGGCCTTTTTGTTTTGTCCTGATCTCAGAATTAGTTGTACCTGATAATCCTGCATCTACCCTATCTTCCCAACACCAAGTTCAAATTTGGGTTGATTTTCCTAGGTACATAACATTTTAAACGTTTTGTACCCAAGAATAAAATGTTTCAAATATTCTATTCCCACATATTTTGGCCCAAATTTTGCTAGGAGCTCTATGTCAAGGTTTTGGTGGCAAATTACGTATCATGGTCATCCTGCTTCAATTTTAACCCTTGAAATATTGTGAGAGGTATATAAACACATCTCTCCTCATTTTGGCATCCATGATCCATTTTTGCAATCCATTATCACAATCAAGCATTCATAATCAAGTGCAAGAAAGAAAATCAAGTTCAAGAGCTATCAAGAAACCAAGTCAAAGCATTCAAGACCTAACATTGTTCTCAAACATTCAAGGTGTTTCTCCCCATATATATAGCTTCTTTCTCTCATTATAGGCCAAGAAAAGGATTTTTCTATCAAGGAGATAAATATTCACCTACATTCATCTAAGTCTCCTTCTTTCTCCCTTAATCAAATATTGTGGTGAATTAAAACATCCATTCCATGAGGTTTTTGTCTTTCATGATTTCCTTTTGGATTTTTGTGTTAAGTCAAAGTTATTCCATCAACATATTTGATCACATTCAAAGAAGCATTTTCATTGCCAAGGTATGGTATACTTCATTTATTAGATCTAGCCTTTGCTACATGACATCACACTTTCATTTATTTCATTTCATTTCAAGGTTGATTCTTAAAAAGGGGTTTCACTTAGGAAACCCCCTTTATCCAACCTTCTTCCCCATTTTTCTATGTGCAGGAATAGGTTATGGAGCTACAAAAAAAAATTTAGACAAGTCAAGAGCTACCAAAGAATCCCTAGAAGTTTGAGACAAAAACCCATGGAACAAAACATTTGAGTTCCTAGGTACATAACATTTCAAATATTCTGTACCTCCCAGAAACATCTAAAATTTGTCTTGCAAATAGGTTGTAGATTAATAATTACAAGTATTTTGGGATTCTGTCTATCCAATATTCAAATATGAAGTAGCATATCTCCTATTTTGATTCAGATGCATATAGATCTTCCCTAATATACATTTATTTGTTAATTTCTATTGAGCATTTAAGGTTGTCATTAGTATGAAAGGATAGTAAACAGGTCAGTCGGTCACTTATATTGAGTTGGTTGGTAACCAGAAGTAAGACAGAGCAGTCGGTAAAGCCTTTACACCAAGCATCACATAGTTTACCGAGCACCAGCGACGCTGACACCGACAAATAGTAAACACCGAGCACCATAGTATACACCAAGCAGATTATACAGTGTTTACCGATGATCATAAAAAATGGCATAGTAATCTAAATTGGCACATTCTTCTATGCAAACAGTTATAACATATTGTAAAATGGTTTACCAAAATCAAGGAACATTTATTGTAAAAGATACTCATTAATTGTAATGTTTATCTTATTGTAATAGTTGATCTAGGTTAATTTTGCACCATGGATCTTAGGGTTATGATTATTTTTGTAACCTAATTTTTGCTAAGGCAGCAAAAATAGAACACTATATATTTTGTATGTTCGCATCATTTTGGTGAACTAATATATGAATCACGGAGCACTTGAAGCCATTGTCTAACTTCAAGGCAATCAGTTTACAGAGCAGAACAGAGTACAGAGGATATCAGATTGAGCAGAATCAGAGAAGGCTATCGAGAAGAACAGAGTAGTGAATCATCACAGTCAAGGTGATATTTTATGAGCATTTATTGATCTGTTTCAGACAATTGAGTTGTCAACTAGCAGATAATTGCCTATTACTTTCTGACAATTGTAGTAGAGTTTTTGATAAAATCTCTTAATAGAGTAGACTTAACAGTCTTATGTAAATCTCTTAACCGAGTACACACTTCATTAGTGTTGTTTAAATCCTATAACTAGGTAGATCTAGCCAATCTAATATGTTACTCCTAATAGGGTAAGATCACCAAAAGTGATCAAAACTTGTAGCCTTAACAGGCAAACCTTTTCTATTTGCAGTAGTGAAGAATTTGTGGGTGTCATCCCCACTGTAGTTTTTACCTTCTTACAAGGGTTTCTGCATTACCAAAATACTTGTGTTATGTGACTGTCATATTGATTTCATGTTGTTTACTTTCTCAAGTTAACTAGATGATTGATTTATGCAATTAGATTCAAGTTATTTTGATTGGTTATCTTAGTATACAGTTATAGATCTAAAAGGTTTTACAAGTGAAGTTTTGAAGGCATTGATTCACCCCTCCCCTCTCAATACCTATCTCTCCTAATTCCAACAATTGGTATCAGAGCACAGTTCTCTTGTTGAACAGTCTAACCACTGAAGGGTAAAGATCTAAGTCATGGAGAGATACAAACTTGACAAGACTATTGAGAATTAGAAGATACAAATACAGATGTTTGTGGAACAATATAAACAAGCCAAGGAAGAACTGAAGAAATTACTGGTTGAAAGAAAGAATCTTGCAATTCTGTAGAATGAAATTGGTTATCATGAAGAGCCTATTGATGAAATATTTGATCATATTGGATCAAGCTCTGGAAGCGTCTCTAACAGATCTGAAACCATAATCTCTGATTTATCTAAAAAGAATCAGCATCTATCTGAGCAAGTGAAAGCACTTCAAATTGGTCATGAATCTCAAATGGTGAGAATGGTGGAAATCATGAACAATGCTAGACAAGTTGAACAAGATCAGAATCTGGCTATTGAAGACCGAAGATTGATGACTGAACAACTTCAAACAAAAGAAAGTGAAATTCAGAGACTCACTGATCATCACTTCCAAGTATCAAATAAGATGATGACAGTTAATCAAGAAATGAACCGAGTAAATGGAGAATTATCAAGAAGACTTGAAGATGTTGCAATACTCAGAGAAGATAATGAAAAACTGAGAAATGAAATAAAGATACAAAAGAAACATAATGAAATGATGAAGATAGCTGAGGACAGTTCTAAAAAGATTGATGATTTCTTGACTAATCAGAGGAGATTCGGAAGCAGAGCCAGTATAGGCTACACCGGTGAGGGAGAATCATCACAACAAGCTAAAAAATTCAACAACAATCAAAGTAAAAAACCTGAAGTGTTGACATTTTATCACTATGGAAAACCAGGACATACATCTAATGTGTGCAGAAGCAAAGCACAAGGTAAACCTCTTGTCATTCCTAAATTCAATGGATATTATTATTATTGTGGTAAGTTTGGACATCAACCTTATGAATGCAGAGCTAAGAAAAATGACATTGCTAATAATACTACTGAGGAGAAAATATGCTATACCTGTAATAAGCATGGACACACTGCAAGGGACTGCAAGGCAAAAATGAAACAAGTCTGGACACCTAAAGAGAAACTACAACGAAAGCCATATCAACTGAAGAGACAAGGTAACTCATATGTTTGAGATTATAATACATGGACTAATTGTGTTGTATGTGGTTGGTATGGACATATTGTAGCAAACTATTACAGAAAGAGTCAGATTGGACAATCAAGAAACTGGACAAATGCAAGAATGGCATGTATGCACTGTCACAAGGTCTGTCATTTAAGAAAGAACTACGGAGACCAAGCACCAGATGAAAACCATATATTTGAGAGTGGATATAACATTGCAGAAATTGCGAAGTTAAGGAACACAATGTGGAAGAAGGCATCCAATAAGAATGCTGAGTCAAGTAACATTGTCGGTGAAACCTTGTCCACTGGATTGGGTGACATCGGTACCTCCACTTAAGATGACAAAGGTATGTATGGAACTGACACTTTTAAATGATCACACTTTACATACAGTTCCTTATATATGATGTACAAATACCAAATCTGCATGAATAAATATGCACTATGGTTTATGTGTTGTGAGTTTGCAAATGTCACATAGTTGGTAAAAGAAGAAACGACAGTTGATTACCTGTCGGTAATCACTATACAAGGTTAATCGACAACAGTACAAATTGATGAAGAAATTCTATGTTAACCGAGCAAAGGAAATAGTAGACATTACCGAGCTGATAGTTGTTTCGTATCAAAAGTTAGGTCACGCATTTAATGCACCAAAATTTGAGCGGGAATATCAAAAAGTCTATAAATACGCGGAAACAAAGTTCATTGTTACATTGCGATTTCGAAGAATAGATATTTTTACAGAGAAGAGTTCGAGCTAAAGATTTTCCAGAAAAAATTCAAAGCTACTGTAGATTGAATCGACGACAATTCTTCAACGATATCGAGTAATTTTATTTACTACCGAACACTGGTTATCTATTGCTTGCCGAAACCCTAAGAAACAATTTATGACATCAACATCGACTGCAAGCAAATCACAAAACATTGAGGAGGAAGTAGAATTAATTGTTAGGGCTAATTTCGCTGAGGCCAAATTCAAACCACATCCCAAGGTTGTAGCACAAACGGATGATATGGGAGCATTTTCAAGTATTCCAAATAGGGTTTTGTTAACAGAAGATGTTAGGGCATATATTCACTACAAAATCAGAGAAGTAGGTGATTTTGAGACCATTGCTACTTATCAAAAAGTTTGTGGACCAGATGGAAACATAAAATCTGATTATAAGAAGACCGAGGAGTCAGGGTTATCACATTTTGCATACTTCCCACAAACATTCAGCACTGATTGGATAAGAATTATGCTAAGCAGATTTCATGATGGAAAATTTTGGTTAGATAAACTTGTTGAGGTCACAAATAAGATTATCAATAGGGTACCCTACAACTGGCAAAGCAAAAGCCTTTCAAAGTTCGTCTCGTCCCGACATTGAAAAGAACACTGGAGCTTAATGGGACGGTAGGGCACTGAAAATCTCAACCATCAAAGACCCATTGGTAAAGTTTGCAGCTCATGTCATTGGGTACAAGATATTTCAATCTAGTAGACTAAACAGTGTACCCTGCAGCGTCGTGGACATGGCATATAAAATTGTGAAGAAAGATCACCAGGTAGATCTTTCCGAACTGCTACTACACCAACTACAAGAGAATATGAAGACAATAAGATCAAAGAAGTCCAACACATGTAAGTATGGATCACTGCTTGTCTGTACATTTTTCTATCTGCAAAAATATGTACCTGGTATCAGTAAAGTAAACTAGCAATCCGATAAACTGATAATTGCACAAATTGGTGTAATGATGAAAAGTCTAGGAAATAATTTGAATAAGGAATTTAATGCATATTTCAAAGAATTTCAGACAAAAATGCATCAAAGGAGTAGAATTTCGAGGGAATTAGTGAGTAAATTTGAAGATGACATATGTTTTGTAGTCAACACAGGCCACTCAATGATAAAGGCAGTAGAACCGAGAACAAAATGGCTGGCACCAATGGGATACGAAATGATTTCACTTTGAAATCTATTAATGCATTGCTAGCATTACTGATAGACATCACTGCCAGTAGGTTTGGTGTATATGAGGAAGCTAAGTCACAAATCACTACAGACATAGAGATCGAAAAAATGTCTAGAAGGGCGAAGAAAATGAGAAAAGATCTCATAGAAAAATATGGAAATGCATCTGCCTCATCTGCGGAGTCACTGGTTAAAGAAACAACCAAAGGTCAGTTATAGTTGGCTGACAAGCCCTATGATAGCGAGGAAACCGAGTCAGACAAAGAAAAGGATCACACACTGGTTCCTCTCACCAATGTTGAACAAGAAATGCAGTTACCAGAACTTGAAGGAATGAAGACACATTCGTCAACTGCAGCACAACCTAATGAGAAAGAAGAAACAGTAAAAGTAGCAAAAAGAAGAGCAGCTACACCGACGAAGAAATACATAAAGCAAAAGAACAAGAAAGTAGCTGAGCCACCAAAGAAAAAGAGGAAATACATAAGAAATAAGGAAGATCTAGAGGATATAGAAACTAAAAATGATCCTAATCAATTCAAGCTAGTTTGTAACAGGGAAAGTACAATAGAAGAAATAATTGAAGATATAATTGAAAATGGAAATCTTGCAGATCCAGGCATAGGCAAATTCAACAAAATGTCAATTGAGGACAAGACAAAGCTAGAACATGCTATCATCCAGATGATGATTAAATTCAAGAAAGTACTAATGGAATTTGCATGTCAATTACCGAAGGAACTAGATGACAAAATAAATGAGAGATGGGCTATTGCACTCGATACTGAGAAAAGGAAAATAGAATAATCATTAGTTCGTGCAGCCTCACACTTCAGCTATGATGTAGAAAGTGACTACATGACAATACCAAGCAAGATTTCTAGTCAAGAATAGAGCTATGCAGATAATGGATGAGAATGTGACTGATATGGATGTTAGATGTGATTCTCTATGGACATCAATTTTGAAAGCAGAAGAGAGAGCTAAACAGGAAGCATTCCTGAAACTGTCTAAGAAGAGACACATTTCAAAAGGTAAAGGTATATACATTGATGATGACAAGGGAAAGAAAATAAAGGACACTAGTATATCAGTTACTAAGGTAATTGATATCACTGAACAAAAGGAAGAAATAAGAATTTCACAGGATGCACCAGATCAAGTAAAGATCCACTTGCAGAAGAAAACTAATGATGATGCACTCATTGAGGACATCAGTAACGGTGATCCTGATGAGAAGGATGATGAAGATGTGACTACTACACCAAGCAAAGATGAAACACTAGACATTGATAGTGTGTTCACATCTCTACCAGGTGAACTTCTTGTACTTGTAGAGGTAGTTGAAATACTTTCACAAGTACAACTTGATGCTTCTCATCCCGAGCAAAATAAAGATACAACTGAGATACAAGCACCTGAGCAACCTGCATATACAAATGAGCCTACCAAAATAGAGGCATAGTCTACAGAAATAAAGGAACCAGAAGAAACAAAGTCGATCGAGGTGAACCCACCTGACACTACAACTGAGGCTCCCATACCATCTACCGAGGAGCAGAAGAAGGAAGATACAATGTCAATTGGGAAGGATACTTCGAAGAGTGGAGAAAAAGCTATTGTTATTAGTGAGAAGAAGTCACCTCTTGCATAGAAGAAGAAGAAGAAAGCAAAAGGGCCGGTCACCATTGATGAAGTCATAATTATACCAGAATGTGACCCGAGAACCCTAAGCCCCGAGGAACAAAGTAGATATGGGGAGCTATGTTCAAGGAAAGCAGCACAAGAAAATTTAAGGCAAGAACACAAACGCACATAAGTGTTACATGATGTGAGGGATATTCTAAAACAAATAGTACCAAAGACAAATATTGATGAGAATACTCCCATCATAGATCAGCTTGCTACACTCGCCAACAAAATCAATGCCCCTAATATAGATGCAGATAAAAGAATAGCAGAAAGGGCAGAATCAAAGATTCAGAACAAATTGGCAGAAAGGATTAGCACAGAAGTGGCACTAAAAAAGGTAAAATTATTTGAGGTCATTACCAAGGTAAAATCTATCACCCAAATAATCTGTCAATTTTTTATCAAGCTTTGTACTTCAGACACCTTCACTGTAGAAGTCAGTGAAAAGATAAAAGTTTTAGAAGCAGAAATAAAGTTGAGTACACAAGTAGCTATAACCAAGTCGAATGCCTTCTTAAAACATATTCATCGAGTTCAGGAACTCTGGCGGTTGATAGCAGATCTAAGAAAACAAGAAGAGAAAATCATTGATTACGTCACAGAGTTACAAATAGAACTCACTCCTTACCTGAATTTTTTTGAAAATCATATTGTCAAAGCTGAACAATGTGTAGCAACACCAGAGATTTCAATGTAAGATAATATCTTTGACATGCATGCACAAGTCGGTCTTGAGCATATTGCTCTTACCAACTTGAAAGAGGAGTGGGACAACTTCTTGGAGCCTATAGAGAAAACCCATCCAAACATTTTTGGCAAGATGTAAGTATACATTCTATTTTTTGTATTTGTCATTATTATCAAAAAGGGGGAAAACATGTATATGCCAAATAAGTATACTTTGATATGTTTATATTTTACCAGGAGCATGCACCGAGGGGGAGTACTATGTACTTAGAAATTTTTTGTTATGGATATGTATATGGCAGAGACATAAGGAATATATAGAAACATTTTGTCTATATACATTCAAAGTTTTGATACTAATGCCAAAGGGGGAGATTGTTAATCTCTATTGAGCATTTAAGGTTGTCGTTAGTATCAAAGGATAGTAAACAGGTCAGTCGGTCACTTATATTGAGCTGGTCGGTAACCAAAAGTAAGACAAAGCAGTCGGTAAAGCCTTTACACCGAGCATCACACAGTTTACCGAGCACCAGTGACATCGACACCGACAGATAGTAAACACCGAGCATCATAGTATACACCGAGAAAATTATATAGTGTTTACCGATGATCATAGAAAATGACATAGTAATCTGAAATGGCACATTCTTCTATGCAAATGGTTATAATAGATCGTAAAATGGTTTACCAAGATTGAGGAACATTTATTGTAAAAGATACTCATTAATTGTAATGTTTATCTTATTGTAATAGTTGATCTAGGTTAATTTTGCACCGTAGATCTTAGGGTTATGATTATTTTTGTAACCTAATTTTTGCTAAGGCGGAAAAAATAGAACACTATATATTTTGTATGTTTGCATCATTTTGGTGAACTGATATATGAATCACGGAGCGCTTGAAGCCATTGCCTAACTTCAAGTCAATCAGTTTATAGAGCAGAACATAGTACAGAGGATATCAGATTGAGCAGAATCAGAGAAGGCTACCGAGCATAACAAAGTAGTGAATCATCATAGTCAAGGTGATATTTTATGAGCATTTATTGATCTGTTTCAGACAATTGAGTTGTCAACTAGCAGATAATTGCTTATTACTTTCTAACAATTGTAGTAGAGTTTTTGATAAAATCTCTTAACAGAGTAGACTTAACAGTCTTATGTAAATCTCTTAACTAAGTACACACTTCATTAGTGTTGTCTAAATCCTATAACTAGGTAGATCTAGCTGATCTAATATGTTACTCCTAACAGGGTAAGATCACTAGAAGTGATCAAAACTTGTAGCCTTAACAGGAAAACCTTTTCTATCTGCAGTAGTGAAGAATTTGTGGGTGTCATCCCCACTACAGTTTTTACCTTCTTACAAGGGTTTCTGTGTTACCAAAATACTTGTGTTATGTGATTGTCATATTGATTTCATGTTGTTTACTTTCTCAAGTTAACTAGATGATTGATTTATGCAATTAGATTCAAGTTATTTTGATCGGTTATCTTAGTATACAGTTATAGATCTAAAAGGTTTTACAAGTGAAGTTTTGAAGGCACTGATTCACCCCTCCCCTCTCAGTACCTATCTCTCCTAATTCCAACATTATTATCTTATTATTATTTCTCATTTCAATTTCAGATATTTAGTGAAGGACCATTGACCTATTCAACATTTGGAACCTTCCTAGCCTATTGGGACATCTTCCTTCCGAGTGTACAACTTTGAAAAGAAGTGATCTACCTCTTTTCATTGCTTCTCTTTTCCTATTGTACATTTTGGTGAACCCGATGTATAAAATTTCCATTCTAATTTTCTATCTAGATCTAGTTTGTATGTATTGCATTAATCACTATTTGCATCACACATTTTCTATATTTTATGCATTTTATGCATTTAGATATCTAGGTTCACCTATTGTACATTTTGGTGAGCCTGACTATTCTTACATACTTATGATTTTGGTATTAGATATTCTTCACCACACTCATGGATTCAGTTTGGATAGATTTTATGAAGTTTAATAAGTTAGATTGGTGTGAGATAACCTATGTTGTTACTTTTCTCTGTACTTATCTTTATCAATTGCATGGACTGAATCATAAATTCTTGAATTTCATGATGTTTTTATTCCTTCATGGTATTCTTTTGTATATGGCATTATGAGACTTTAGAATATATTTCTTCCTTGTAAGACATATTTTAAGACTTTTATCAATATTTAATGTGGTTTTCTCATTCAATTTTTAACAAAATGCATGGAATATGTTGATAACATAAGGGTATTTTTTTGTGAACCTAAGGATAATATTAGTATAAACCTTCATAATCCCATTCCTACATCTTTTATTCATCATGATGATAGAGATCTAGCTCCTAATGATCCCATCCTAGTGAGACCTAGATCCTCTTCTTATCAACCCACCTCAATAGATAGTCTTAGGGAAGCTAGTTTATGCAATTATTTAGATAACCTTAAAAAAAATCCTTTTATCAAAGCATTATTCATAATCTTGATGTTAAACATTTTTTTGATGACCTCTCTCCAAGAATAAAATTAAGTAGACATGAATATCTTGATAAAACTTCATTTTGTTCTCTACCTAAAGAAGATAAGAATATTATATGAATCTCCCTAAAGATAATGTTTCTCCTCCTATTCCTCTTTATAACACACATAAAGCTTAAGATGAATCTCCTTCACCCTCTACATTAAAATCAAATTACAATGTCAGATATGACATTACTACTCAACAAGGTTACACTGGATCAAGTCTTAGCATGATTAATGGATAAGGTATTAAAAGGTTCTTATAGAACCTCCTACACAAGTCACTACGTGTGGTCTAGGTTTTTTACCTCAAGTTACCACTTTTCCCTCTCCCAATCCTTCTTCATCCCAAAAAAAACCTCTTGACATTCTTTTACCAAGACCATCTGCTGTCACACCTCCTTTTGATGATCGTTTGGCTTTAGCTAAGAGAATATTTTTTTGGAGAATTAAATATGATCCTAAAATTTGTTTTCCTTATAGATATTTAAAAAATAAATCAAATACCTATTAATGGTGAATTTCTATGTCTTTTCCATCATAGCTATAAACACTCTCTTTTTTATTGTATTGAATTTAGATAATTTTCTCAAGATTTGGTAGATACATATCTTATTTCTTAACAATGAATCATATTCTTTCTCTTGGTATCAAATACATAACTTAGCATCTCTTTTTTTCCCTATTAGGTTGCTCTCTATTATGTAAATGTAAGCTTACATCATTGGGGGCTCTTCGTTTTGTATAATGTGCATTGTGAGCAACATAATAGATTGGTGTCCTTGTCTTCCCGTTTGGGGGGAAAGGTTTCTCTATCTCGTCTACTCCTCCTTTCAAAGGATCCATTATTTATTTTTTGGTTACATCTTTTATATTGTGATGTCTTTCCATATATAGACTTGTTTGTCTATGATCTTCCTTTTGGGGTTGATGTCCTTAACATACTCTTCCTTGTTTGGAAGTGTTTATCTTGTATAATTGATTTATCTACTAAGTTAACATATTGTGACATCATTCTATCTCTTTGCATTGTCTCTTTATGGATTTGTATTGTTTTATGGTGGTACATCATTTCTAGCATGAGATTCTTTGTTTCACACAAGGTATTTTTATATTTGTTTCATGCCTCAAAGGGAATGTCTATCATAAAGGATCTTCCATTTATTGAATGTATATTGTTCCTTTGAAATTCATTCATTATCCCTGTGTTAATCTCTTTTATAGTATGGTGTCCTTTCTTGCATAAATTTTTTTGTCTTACATTTGGATCTTCTCTTTTTTAGGATATTTATATCCTTATTTACAACTTATTTTTTCTTGAAAGTGCATATCTATTATAAAAGATCTATCACTTAGGGTATATAGTATATTATATTTGTCCTTTCCTTCACACTTTGGGGGCAAGGTTTCATGTGACAATATTTCTCTTCCTTCTCTTTATAAGTATCATTTTTTCTTTGTATAGTGGTATTTGTTTATCATGTGACAATATTCCTCTTCCTTCTCAAGTTATAAAGATCATCTTTCCTCAATATAGTAGCAATTTTTTATCATGTGACATCATTTTATTATAAGGAATTGTTTCATTTTGGTCTAGGATTCTCTCTTATACAAGAGGTGTGTACCCTTTATCACAATCTCTTTCTTATTTGTAAAAGTATGTTCATCCTAAACCAATTCCCTTATTTTGGGGCGTAAAGTGTGTCATCCTTCCTCAAGAATCTCTTTTTCACCTAACATTAGGGGGCTAAAAGGGTGCATTCTTCTTCTCTTCCCCTCATTGTCTTGAAGATTTTATCTTTGTTCAAGAACTTCTCTTGAAGGTAGATGTCTTGTAGCCAAGATCTCATCCCATTTGTGGATATCTTTTTGCAATTATCTATTCTCTTGGCTAACAAGAGTATTTACTCTTTTCTAAGGGAACAAACATAAATTGATGTTTTAAGGATATCTCATGGTTGATTGGAAGTAGGAATCCTTGTTCTTGTTTCCTTATGGTGCCACCATAGTCCTATGTCATCATCATAAGGAGGGGGCCATACATACGACCTCCTTGTATATTATTCAACTTTTGTTTGGTCCTTAGACTGACCATTTATTGATCCCTAAGGAGACAATGTTTTCCTTAGGATTGATCACCTTTTTTGGATACCTTTGGAGACAACTCTTTTTGTTGTTTTTAAAGCTACCCCTAAGTGCAAAGTTTTTAAAGCTACCCCTGCGCACAAAGTTTTTTAAGATGTCCATGAGCGCAAATTTTTTTAAGCCACCACCGTGTAAAAATTTCTCAAGGTTGAATTGACTAGCATAACGCAACTTGTTAGACCATCAATTCTCCTTCCCTCCTTTGGTATGAGTGGAACTAGCATAACATAACTTTCTATGTTATTGGATTCATGGTCTCCCTCTATCCTCTTTCCATGCACTCATAGCTATGCTAGTTGGTTAGATCATGAAGTTATGTATTGTCTTTGATGATGCTCTTTCCGTTTCCATGTGGTCACTTGTGCGCTTGCAATATATTTTTGAACATGATATTAGTGGTTGAGGTGCTTTCTCAATCGTGGTCTCTTCTACTAATTGATTTGGAATATTTTTTTTAGTACTAACTCCTTTTTTGTTGGTGTCTTTGTCTTTTGTTTGTTATCTTTATTTTTTTATGCCCTTGTACATGGATGTCCGAGTTGAGATTCTTTTTTGGGGAGCGTGTTTCCTTAAACTTAGTGATGTCTTATCTCTTTTTAGTTCACCCATGATCATCTATGTCTCATTTATTTTTCTTTCTCATTTCCTTTACCATGAGCATGAGGTTGTCTCATGCTCCCATTGAAGTGGGGCCTAAATGTATTATCCTAAATTGCAAGCACTTAATTAAGTGTACAATTGAAGGACTATTTGGCACCATAGTATGTTTTCTATAACAGGACCTCATATGGCACTTAATGGACACCTAAATTCAAATATGGTTCCGCTTTAATTTCAATCTTGTTCAAAATAGAGGTTAGCCGTTATTTCTAAGTGTGTTCTATTTTACCTCCAATTTCATAATTTATTTCATCACCTAGGCTCTATATCACTTCTTGTGGCCTTTGTGTTTTTATTTGAATCTCAAAATTAGTTGTACCTAATAATCCCACATCTACTCTATCTTCTCAACACCCAATTCAAATTTGGGATGATTTTCCTAGGTACAAAACTTTTCAAATGTTTTATACCCAAGATCAGAACATTCAAACATTCTATTCCTGTATATTTTGGCCCAAATTTGGCCAAGAGCTCTATGTCAGGGTTTTGGTAGCAAATTAGGTCTCGTGGTTAGTTTTCTTGAGTTTTAACCCCTAAAATGTTGTTGGAGGTATATAAACACCACATATCTCCTTATTTTGGCATCCATAATCTATTTTGTAATCCATTATCATGATCAAGCATTCATAATCAAGTTCAAGGAAGAAAATCAAGTTTAAGAGCTATCAAGCAACCAAGTCTAAGAATTCAATACCCGGCATTCTTCTCAAGCATTCAAGGCATTTCTCTACATTGATATAGCTTCTTCCCCCCATTCGAGGCCAAGCAAAGGGGTTTTCTATCAAGAAAGGAGATAAATATTCACCCACATTCATCCAAGTCTTCTTCTTTCTGCCTCAATCAAACATTGTGACAAATTATAACATCCATTCCATGAGGTTTTATCTATTATGGTTTCCTTTTGGGTTTTTTTGTTAAGTCAAAGCTATTGCATCAACATATTTGATCACATTCAAAGAAGCATTTTTGTTGCCAAGGAATGATATACTTCATTTATTAGATCTATATTTTTCTGCATGACATCATGCTTTCCTTTATTTCATTTCATTTCAAGGTTGATTCCCAAATAGGGGTTTGATTGAGGCAAACCCTTTATCCAACCTTCTTCCCCATTTTTCTATGTGCGGGAACAAGTTACAAAGCTCCTAAAACTTTTTTAGATAGGTTAGGAGCTATTAGAGCATCCATGAAAATTTGAGGCAAAAACCTAGGTACTAGAATGTTTCAAACATTCTATTCCTCGGTGTAGGATGTTTCAAACGTTCTATTTATGGGTATAGAACATTTATGTACCTCCTAGAAATAACTGAAATTTGGTTTGCAAACAAGTTACAACCTTCAGGTTCTAGATCATCAATTAAAAATATTTTTGAGATTCTATCTATCCGATATTCAAATCTAAGGTAGCATATCTCCTATTTTGATTCCAGATGCATATGAATTTTTCCTAATTTGCATTTCTTATCTTGTTATCATTTCTCATTTCAATTTTACATATTTAGTGAAGGATCATTGACCTATTTAATGCTTGGTACCTTTCTAGCCTATTGGGACATCTTCCTTCCAAATATGCAACTTTGAAAAGGAGAAGTGATCTACCTCTTTGTATTGCTTCCCTTTTCCTATTATACAGGCATAAAAGGACATAAAATAAAATAGATATAGTGGTCTAGAGTAACTGTTGCTGACTTATATAGGAGAATTTGAAATATATTTCTTAATATTCTTAAAATATCTAGTTGGCTTTGTACCTAACTATTGGTTTAACATAGTTGTCCTTACATATTATTTATGTTTATAAAATCTATTTTCCCTATTTATAAAGATAATCTCTGCTAACAATTGGGTGAGTTGTGTTAGGATAAGGTGTCATCTACCTTGTAAATCATACCACATGTTCCTAATATGATTATAAAGTGTCCTTAGGATGCATTGGAAAAATGAATTATAATATATTTAATTCTCACCATTATTTGTAATGCATTCATAAGGGGTGATGGGTTACACTAGCAACATTAAATGTGGCTTGTGAACCCAATTATTTAATATTATTTTCCCCACTTATGGATATCTAGAATAGTATATTTAATGACTTAATGAAGTCGAAAAAGGATGACCTATGGGCTTTTCCAAGTGGAAGCATGGAAGAAGCAACAAGTGTGTCTTGGTTTCCGATCATTTATTATATTTAATATATATTTTTTTCAATATTGGTGTCCATGTTGGAGGGAAGGTATTGGAAACTAAATCAATATATTTTCATGTTTTGTGGAGGCATTCCATAGGTTGTAGTAATGAAGAATGAACCTTTCTTGGTGGTTTTGGAGCTCTTTCCATTCTATAAATATAACCTTTTGGGTGTAGATTGTATCACAACATATCAATATAGTTGAATGTAGATTTCATTACAAGAACAAATGATGGACGAGAGGCATAAGGAGGTTGTTCACATGGGCATAGGTTCTACTATGTTGGAGGCAAAGAGGATAATGGAAGTGATTGTATTACACAAGCACATCTATTGTTATTAATGGAAGCTTGTCCTCTCTTCTTGGCAAAGGTTTTTCCTAAACAAGGGTTTCTCCACATAAATCATATGTTATGTGTGGATGTTATGTAGCTTATCTATGTCTTATTGTTGCTATCTTATACTAATGTTAATCAATATTTATTGATATTATAAGTTCACATAAGATAGGTTAATTAAGCACGGATAACATTTTATTTTTAACATCATAAAGAAGGATCTAATCATAGGTTTCCCACAATTAAAGCAACTTCATTTTCAGATTTGTGTATGAGTTTTAGATTTTCATGTTTATGTTATCCAAGCCATCTATCTCATATTTTAATTAGTTTTTTGGATAGAGATTGGTCTTCAAAATATTTAGTATTGAACCTATTTATTTTTCAACAAGTTGTATGAGCATTATGATGCAGAAACTTCCGGAGGTCATAACTTTTGACTTAGTTCTAGGTTTTTGCTCAAATTTTTCGGGTGCATGCTTCAAGAGGTGCCATATGGTTTTAGAATGATCGGGGTCCATTTTGGCACATTTTCAGGAGTTGAAAGTTTCATTTAGGGCTCCGAAATCAGCTTTTAGTGTTTTTTTTTTTCTAGTTTTTAGAAAGTTTTGTTTTGTAATAAATCCAAAATTATGTTTCTAATCTCGGATATTAGTTGGCAATTCATTCTAACTTAGTCGAGGGCATGTTTAGGCAGAAGCTTAGCTTTTTAGGTGTTGTTTTGAAAATTACCAAAAATGGCAAAAAAACAACTATGGGAAAATTGCCAAAAAGGGTAATGGATTTCTTGATTTTTTGGGTTTTTTGGTTATTTAAGAGTTTTTAGAGAATTGTAGAAGCAGACAATGATGACTGGAAAGTATTAAAGGTTTAAAATCTGTGTTTATTTGTCTTGTAATTGAGTTTTATTATTAATAGAGAGTTGTGTGCTACATCATTTGGTATCAGAGCAGGAAGATGGTTGGGAGAGGAAGAGGAGGTGTCACATTGATGCAAATATTGATGTTGGATATGTAGAGGCAGATTGAACAACTCAATGAGCGAATAGATAATCAAGGAATACAAAGAGGGAATGAATCTGATGAAGAGGGAAACTAAAGAGGTACTGACCAAAATGAAGAAAATATAGAAGAGAGGCTGGAAGAAATGAGCTATGAAGCTAGAGTTCTCGGGGCTTTAGAAGGAAGAAATGAAGCAATCAAGATTGACGTTTTAGACTATGTTGGTAGTCTTAAGCCAGAAGAATTAATAGACTGGCTAAATGAGATGGGGAAATTTTTCGAATGGAAGCCTATGACAAAAGAAAAGAAGATGAAGTTTGCATGCACAAAATTAAAAGGACATGCAATGATATGGTGGGATCACCTCCAAAATGAACAAACTAGAAAGGAAAATATTAAGACATGGAGCAAGATGGAGAAAAAGCTCAAAGAAAAATTCTTACCCATGGATTATTCACAAATCCTCTTTCGCAAGTTCCAGAATTTGAAGCAAAACTTGTCTTCAATGCAAGACTATACAAATGAATTCTACAAGCTATCCATGCACATAGAGCATCAAGAAAATAATGAGCAGATGGCTGTTAGATATATGAATGACCTAAAATTCTCCATCCAAGATTTGAGCATGCATTGTGTTAACAGTGTGGAGGAAGCCTACCAATTAGCTCTAAAGGCTGAAGAGAAGCATAATAGGCAATATATCCAGAGGAATAGAGGTGGTCGAAGGGGTACCTCAACTCCATTTCGGGGAGGTTCTAATAATGGTCGGGGAGAGTCTTTTCAAGGATTTGAAAAAAATATAAACACTAGGCAAGATCCTCCAAATCAAGAAAGAGGAAGGGGGTTTCGGAGAGGACGAGGCTACGGAAGCAAAAGAGGTTGGGAAAACTAGAGAAGGCCTTTCACTTGTTTTAGGTGTGGAGAAGAAGGACACAGAGCCTTTGAATGCTCAAATTATAACATGCCAGAAAGAAATCAAGAAGGACAACCTAGAGTGAACCTGGTTCAGCCAGAATTTATAGCAACATGAGTAGAACAAGAAGTCCTACCAGACATGGGAGAAACTCTTATCATGAGGAGATCGATGATCACTCCAGAGAAGGAAGAAGTCCCTGTAAAGAACTTTGATGATTCGTGGCTTCGAACCAACATCTTCAGAACTAGATGCACTTCAGGTGGAAAGGTATGCCAAGTTATTATTGATGGGGGTAGTTGTGAGAATATGGTAGCTAAGGAAATGGTAGAGAAATTAAATCTGCAATGTGAGAAACATCCTCGTCCTTACCGTATTGCATGGTTTAAGAAAGGAAATGAGGTTAGTGTTGATAAAAGATGTTTGGTTACGTTTACTATAAGAAAAATATATAAGGATGAGATATGGTGTGATGTTATTCCGATGGATGCTTGTCATATTTTGCTGGGAAGGCCATGGCAATATGATAGGAAGATCACACATGATGGAGAGAAAAATACATATACCTTATGGAAGGATGGCTCTAACGTGACTCTCTTACCACTTAAGGATGAAAGGAAGAATGAGACCATGTTGTCTACAAAGGATGTTGTCAAAGAAATGAAGGTGACAGGTTGTTGCTATGCATTGGTAGTAAAAGGAGGAGAAGAACTAGAAAACATAGTACCACATGATGCAATAAAGATACTAGAAGAATTTGTTGATGTTATTCCAAATGAGCTACCTGACAGTCCCACCAAAAAGGGATATACAACACCATATTGATCTGATTCCTAAAGCAACTCTTCCTAATCAAGAAGCTTATCGAATGAACCCAACGCAATATGCAAAGCTCAACAAATAAGTAATAGAACTAATTGAGAAAGGCCTGGTTAGAGAAAGCATGAGCCCATGTGTTGTGCCTACATTTTTGACTCCGAAGAAGGATGGAACATGGAGGATGTGTACTGATAGTAGAGAAATTAATAAGATTACTATCAAGTATCGATTTCCTATTCCTCATATAGAGGATATGACAGATGAATTAGCAAGGGCCAAATACTTCAACAAGATTGATCTACAAAGTGGATACCACCACACTAATACATTTGGGGGCATTTTGCGACGGCTATGTGTCGCAATTGCGACAGCTATGTGTCGCAATAGCAACACCCATAGACTTCGCTATTTTTTAGTCGCAAATTGCGACGTCTATGGGTAGCCGTCGCAATTGCGACACATATCCCGTCGCAATATGACTAAGATTTGTTAGCGGCATGGGCGTCGCCCCCCCCGTCGCATGGCTTTGGAGGGCCGTCGCAATCGCGACGGACCTCCCAAGCAATTGCGACGGGCGCCTGCATCGCATTACGACGGGCTCCCGTCGCAATTGCGACGCCCGTGGGTGGATTAAAAAAAATAAATTTATTTAATACATTGCTAATGAACCACATTAATGCTTTTTTCTTTCAACAAATGAGGACAGCCACTGTAAAGACAACATGATAATGTACACTCACTGTAAGGACAGTCACAAATGAGGACATCTCACAGTGACTGTCCCTAGTGTAATTGCCACTTGAATGTATTGCTATTCAGCCACATTAATGCTTTTATTCTTCAACAAATGAGGATAGTCACTCTAAAGACAACATGATAATGTACACTCACAGTGCCACTTGAATGTATTGCTATTCAGCCACATTAATGCTTTTATTCTTCAACAAATGAGGATAGTCACTCTAAAGACAACATGATAATGTACACTCACAGTGAGTGTACATTATCATGTTGTCTTTAGAGTGACTATCCTCATTTGTTGAAGAATAAAAGCATTAATGTGGCTGAATAGCAATACATTCAAGTGGCAATTACACTAGGGACAGTCACTGTGAGATGTCCTCATTTGTGACTGTCCTTACAGTGAGTGTACATTATCATGTTGTCTTTACAGTGAGTGTACATTATCATGTTGTCTTTACAGTGTCAATATATGCATTATTACTTAAACTGAAGAGTACTCTAAATAATATGTCATTGTGGAGTTCTGAATGCTTCCAATTTGATATACGCTTGTTCTACTTATGTATCCAGCATCATGTAAGAAAAGTTGATGCTTTTAAAATAGATTCATTTAGCCATGAAATGCCTGTGCATGTTACATACAAGATTCCAAGGCCCAAAACTGATTACTCATTATAATTCATGTACAGAATGATAATCAACCACAACGAGGCATGCGTAGGCGCTGCTTAGATTTTGAGGCATCAGAAGCTCGTAGAAGAAACTTGACCAATGGCTCATGGAATGCAACAAACTTATTGCCTAAAACAGGAGCATTGGTAACCACAGATGATGGTTTTGAAAAGAACACTTCACCATCAATGTCACGTGAGGGAACTGCAATTTCTGATGGCAAGCAACTTGTAGTATATAAGAGAGATGCAGGTACAGATGCTGGGAATACATTGCTAATGAACCACATTAATGCTTTTTTCCTTCAACAAATGAGGACAATCACTATAAAGACAACATGATAATGTACACTCACTGTAAAGATAGTCACAAATGAGGACATCTCACAGTGACTGTCCCTTGTGTAATTGCCACTTGAATGTATTGCTATTCAGCCACATTAATGCTTTTCTTCTTCAACAAATGAGGATAGTCACTCTAAAGACAACATGATAATGTACACGGGCTGTAAGTGTACATTATCATGTTTTCTTTACAGTGACTGTCCTCCTTCAAGTGGCAATTACACAAGGGACAGTCACTGTAAAGGCAACATGATAATGTAGAGAAACGTTGTCATTTGTATTTTCAACAGTGCCGAGAGAGATTCCCTCCGCGAAATCACAGCTACAATTTTTGAGTACATTGGGTTTATTTTTCTTTTGTCATTATTATGTAATCTGGTATTCAGCTGTTACAGAGCTAAAATACCCAGAAATGAGGACATATCTGTGTTGAATTTATTGTTAGCGGCTTTGGTTATTTAGAAGTTTAATTTTATTTGTTCATCTTTCAAGCACAAACATTTTGTGGACCGTAACATCTTCATTGTTTCGGGTATGCAATGAAACAGCCGTAACTTGCAACTACCTTCACGGTACTTGTGTACATTATCATGTTGTCTTTACAGTGACTGTCCTCATTCAAGTGGCAATTACACAAGGGACAGTCACTGTGAGATGTCCTCATTTGTGACAAGGACAGTCACACATGAGGACATCTCACAGTGACTGTCCCTTGTGTAATTGCCACTTGAATGTATTGCTATTCAACCACATTTATGGGCCCGTTTGGACCACAGCACACAGTAGCATCTACAGAGAAGAATATCCCAGGTGTAACAAGTTGTAAGAATATACCAACAGTTCTAAGAAGTTCCCTAGCACATAGTAGCATCTACAGAGAAGAATATACAACATGAGGGCAGCCACTGTAAAGACAACATGATAATGTACACTCATTGTATGTGTACATTATCATGTTGTCTTTACAGTGACTGTCCTCATTCAAGTGGCAATTACAGAAGGGACAGTCATTGTGAGATGTCCTCATTTGTGACAAGGATAGTCACACATGAGGACATCTCACAGTGATCGATTGTCCCTTGTGTAATTGCCACTTGAATGTATTGCTATTGAACCACATTAATGCTTTTCTTCTTCAACAAATGAGGACAGTCACTCTAAAGACAACATGATAATGTACACTCATTGTAAGGACAGTCACAAATGAGGACATCTCACAGTGACTGTCCCTTGTGTAATTACCACTTGAATTACACAAGGGACAGTCATTGTGAGATGTCCTCATTTGTGACAAGGATAGTCACACATGAGGACATCTCACAGTGATCGATTGTCCCTTGTGTAATTGCCACTTGAATGTATTGCTATTGAACCACATTAATGCTTTTCTTCTTCAACAAATGAGGACAGTCACTCTAAAGACAACATGATAATGTACACTCACTGTAAGGACAGTCACAAATGAGGACATCTCACAGTGACTGTCCCTTGTGTGATTGCCACTTGAATGTATTGCTATTCAGCCACATTAATGCTTTTCTTCTTCAACAAATGAGGATAGTCACTCTAAAGACAACATGATAATGTACACGGGCTGTAAATGTACATTATCATGTTGTCTTTACAGTGACTGTCCTCCTTCAAGTGGCAATTACACAAGGGACAGTCACTGTAAAGGCAACATGATAATGTAGAGAAACGTTGTCATTTGTATTTTCAATAGTGCCGAGAGAGATTCCCTCCGCGAAATCACAGCTACAATTTCTGAGTACGTTGGGTTTATTTTTCTTTTGTCATTATTATGTAATCTGGTATTCAGCTGTTACAGAGCTAAAATACCCAGAAATGAGGACATATCTGTGTTGAATTTATTGTTAGCGGCTTTGGTTATTTAGAAGTTTAATTTTATTTGTTCATCTTTCAAGCACAAACGTTTTGTGGACCGTAACATCTTCATTGTTTCAGGTATGCAATGAAACAGCCGTAACTTGCAACTACCTTCACGGTACTTGTGTACATTATCATGTTGTCTTTACAGTGACTGTCCTCATTCAAGTGGTAATTACACAAGGGACAGTCACTGTGAGATGTCCTCATTTGTGACAAGGACAGTCACACATGAGGACATCTCATAGTGACTGTCCCTTGTGTAATTGCCACTTGAATGTATTGCTATTCAACCACATTTATGGGCCCGTTTGGACCACAGCACACAGTAGCATCTACAGAGAAGAATATCCCAGGTGTAACAAGTTGTAAGAATATACCAACAGTTCTAAGAAGTTCCCTAGCACATAGTAGCATCTACAGAGAAGAATATACAACATGAGGGCAGCCACTGTAAAGACAACATGATAATGTACACTCATTGTATGTGTACATTATCATGTTGTCTTTACAGTGACTGTCCTCATTCAAGTGGAAATTACACAAGGGACAGTCACTGTGAGATGTCCTCATTTGTGACAAGGACAGTCACACATGAGGACATCTCACAGTGACTGTCCCTTGTGTAATTGCCACTTGAATGTATTGCTATTCAACCACATTTATGGGCCCATTTGGACCGCGGCACATAGTAGCACCTACAGAGAAGAATATCCCAGGTGTAACAAGTTGTAAGAATATACCAACAGTTCTAAGAAGTTCCCTAGCACATAGTAGCATCTACAGAGAAGAATATGGGTCAACGAGGTTGACTTCAAAGCCATGCAATCTAATGGTAATAGTAATATCATAATTTGACATACTATCAGAAATACTTCCTAAATAGACTATTCAATCTTATAAGAGATGGATTCATGAGAACTATTATTTATGAAATATGAGTCAATGACTTTAATTAAAAAAATTACACAATCTAATTCTTGTAAAAATATCAAAATTTGACACATTGAAAATACCTTCCAAAAGTATCGTTAATTGATTAATATGAATCACTACTCATGAAATATAATTTTATAAACCTAATCTAAAAACTACACAATAAAAATCTTAATAGCAATATTGTAAGAAACTATTCCCAAAAGCAAGCCTAACAAAATTTGATGAAAATAATTTTTGTTTCACTCAACTTTGACATTCACAACTTCCTCTTTTATTATAATAAGAAAAAAAATGTCTTTTTAGATATACCTCATGAACCATACTCGAATAATCTATCATTTTTCTTCTCAAAAACATATTTGCAGAGCCTGCTTCTTTTACTTGTTTGTACTTTTATCTCTCTGATGGAAAGGGTTCCTTCAGGACACATTTTTCCAAGTTCACTGCTTGAGATATTTGAGGAGGGTTCCCCTGCTTGAGTATCCATCCAACCCATATTCGAGTAGTTCTACAATTGCACAGTCTAAATTAATAATACTAACAATTGAATGACGAATGATGATACATAGAATTGATATAAACTAATCCTAAAAACACTAAAACATTATTAATATATTTATATTTCATAAATAAAATTGATATAAAACATCTGGAAAGATACATTAAAAAATAGAAAAACAGTAATTTATAATAGAAGGAAACTTAAATTGCTATTTAAAAAAAAAACAAGAGTCTTAAATCTTATCATTTTGTTTCATTATCATCCATAAGTACACACCTCTAGCATAATAATTATATTTTACCACCCATAAAATGAAAAAAAGATTTTCACCAGAGAAATTGAAGCTAGATTATAAAAATGAACCATCTTATTGGAAACTGGAACTGTTATCATACCCAAAAGGACTACAAAATTTCACCTTATCATACCCAGATTGTTGCTTTGCCTGGCGGAGGGAAATTTGATCAGTAAAATTGACACAGAGTATGTTGTCTCCATTGTCATGCTGGATAACAAAACACCAACTTTAATGGGCATGTACTGTCCCTTGTGTAATTGCCACTTGAATGCATTGCTATTTGATGCAGGGGCATCCCTAATGCAAGCCAAAGACACCATGATTGAAGGAAGTTGTCATGAAGCCAAGGAGTCAAATCCTATCAATTGGAACATAAGATTTTCACCTTGGAGCTTTGAAGGATTGACTGGTGAAAGGTCCTTTTGATTGACAAATCAGAGTCTTTTTGAATGACAAATCAGAGTCTTTTTGAATGACAATAAATTAGAATAGGAGTTTTAGATGTTTTCTTGGTTTGTAATAAATATTAAGGATTGATTTTATCTCCTTATAAACATCCACTTGTTGGACACAAGACCCCTTGGTGACTTATAAACCTTGGGCATCTTTTGAGTCCTTGGATGAAATGAGCATAGTAAGTGTTTATTAGGTGTCTTTTAGATGTTGTTAAGAAGTTTGAAGGTCCAAAATAACTTTAATAAGGTTCCTAAAGTTTCACAACACATTTTTAACCTTCTCGGCAAAGTTGTTTGCAAAGTTGTAATGCAACTTTAAAAGTTGCTTAGCAAAGTTGACATTTGTTGGATAAACTGTTCTAACCACCTAGATGGTTGAACCAACGTTTGGAGAGCCTATTTTAGGCTTCAAATGGTCGAAGACAGACAGAGAACCAGTATTGTAATCATTTTGCTTTCATAAAAAATAAAAATAACCCTGTTTTAGTGCATTTCTGGTGAAAAATGAACTCTGTACGGCTGTACGGATGGTGGTTGGATGATAAAATTTGCCTGGAAGTTGTAATAGTGACATCTGATGCTTTGGAAGTTGGTTTGATTGATTCTCTTTGTTTTATATCTAAGTTATTTCAAATTTTCTGTGCATTGTTTACAAACCCTCATTCTCAGGGTTTGACTAATGTAAAGACCTTAACTCACGTTTCAACCATTGGAATTCCTTCTTCCTTGGTGGAATGAGAGTTAAGGATGTATATTTGTATATTCTAAAAGCCCTGACTACTCTGCATCACTATTGAACCACATTAATGCTTTTTTCCTTCAACAAATGAGGACAGTCACTGTAAAGACAACATGATAATGTACACTCACTGTAAGGATAGTCACAAATGAGGAAATCTCAGAGTGATTATCCCTTGTGTAATTGCCGCTTGAATACATTGCTATTGAACCACATTAATGCTTTTTTCCTTCAAGTGGCAATTACACAAGGGACAGTCACTGTGAGATGTCCTCATTTGTGACAAGGACAGTCACACATGAGGACATCTCACAGTGACTGTCCCTTGTGTAATTGCCACTTGAATGTATTGCTATTCAACCACATTTATGGGCCTATTTGGACCACGGCACACAATAGCATCTACAGAGAAGAATATCCCAGGTGTAACAAGTTGTAAGAATATACCAACAGTTCTAAGAAGTTCCCTAGCACATAGTAGCATCTACAGAGAAGAATATACAACATGAGGAAAGCCACTGTAAAGACAACATGATAATGTACACTCATTGTATGTGTACATTATCATGTTGTCTTTACAGTGACTGTCCTCATTCAAGTGGCAATTACAGAAGGGACAGTCATTGTGAGATGTCCTCATTTGTGACAAGGATAGTCACACATGAGGACATCTCACAGTGATCGATTGTCCCTTGTGTAATTGCCACTTGAATGTATTGCTATTGAACCACATTAATGCTTTTCTTCTTCAACAAATGAGGATAGTCACTCTAAAGACAACATGATAATGTACACTCATTGTAAGGACAGTCACAAATGAGGACATCTCACAGTGACTGTCCCTTGTGTAATTGCCACTTGAATTACACAAGGGACAGTCATTGTGAGATGTCCTCATTTGTGACAAGGATAGTCACACATGAGGACATCTCACAGTGATCGATTGTCCCTTGTGTAATTGCCACTTGAATGTATTGCTATTGAACCACATTAATGCTTTTCTTCTTCAACAAATGAGGATAGTCACTCTAAAGAAAACATGATAATGTACACTCACTGTAAGGACAGTCACAAATGAGGACATCTCACAGTGACTGTCCCTTGTGTGATTGCCACTTGAATGTATTGCTATTCAGCCACATTAATGCTTTTCTTCTTCAACAAATGAGAATAGTCACTCTAAAGACAACATGATAATGTACACTCACTGTAAGTGTACATTATCATGTTGTCTTTACAGTGACTGTCCTCCTTCAAGTGGCAATTACACAAGGGATTTGTGTTTTCATTTGTGTTTTCAACAGCGCCGTAACGCTCCGCGAAATCACATCGGGATATAAGGGCAAAACAAACAAGAACGTTGTCATTTGTATTTTCAACAGCGCCGAGAGAGATAAACAAACTTAAAACTCAGACTTAAGAAAGATGAAGGCAATGCTTCAAAAGGCCGATGCCCTAAATACGGGAAAACACAATACCACCATTAAACGATGCCCTAGTCACCGTATCAATGCTGCCAGCTCCGTACCAGTATGCTGACTGCTCACTTTCATCCTGTGATAAAGGTAACTTCATTAATCATACTTGAAATGGCAGCATACGAACTAAAGCTGATGAACATTTATAAACTAAAAGTTTAAAACTACAGATTACAAATGTAGTAGTTTCATACGAAAAGAACTTGATGTCTAAAATTTACCTTCACGATCATCAATTACATAATTAGTAAACAAAAATCACAATAGAAATATATAAATTACAAACATAAACCATTAAGTGGAACGACATTACCTCGACGATTAATTCTATTATATTCCAACTTCCATAGGCGAGGTGTCATTCTTCGTGGCTTTGATGTAGTCTCTTCTTTCCCATTGAAAAGATGTTTTTCCATACTTCGATACTTATGATTCCTGTGGAGGAAGTGTCTGTACTCATCAAACACATGCTTTCCTAAACTTTTTGAATGACAAGATTTCATCTTTGGACCACAAACTGGACATGCAAATTTTCCCTTTGTTTGAAGACCTACAAGATAATGATATAATTGGATTATTAAATATGTTGATTTTTATAATTAGAATTATCATGCGCAACTTGAATTCACTATAACACACCACAAAAATGTGTTAGCCCTGGGGCATCATGTATTGTCCATACAAGTATTGCATGGAATTGAAATTGTCTTTGTCCTATTGGTCTAGACACGTCATACATAGTGACACCGTTCCATAACTCCACCAACTCGTCAATAAGAGGCTCAATATATACATTCATATCTTTAACTTGATATTTACCTACTTGAATGAACAGTAACATTACATAATTATTGTGACCATTTTACTGTAAGATTTGTAAGTACATGTAAATTAATAACTATCAAATGATAAAATACCTGGAACAATCATTGCCAACATAATGTGCTCCCTCTTTATTGACATCCACGGAGGAATGTTATTGTTGATAACAAAAACAGGCCACACCGAGCAAACAGATCTCATCTCTCCAAATGGATTGACACCATCCGCTGCCAATGAAAGCCTGAGATTACGAGGTTCTTCTTTGAAGTGTTGCCACTTTTCCTCTATGTGCATAAATGTCGAACCATCCGCAGGGATTCGAATAATGTCATCTCGACTTCTATTGCGTGCATGGTAATCCATAAATTGTGCCAAGCTAGTACACCTGAATAATTGTCTCATCCATGGAATAATGGGGATGTAACGAAGAACCTTGTGAGGCACCTTTTTTGTTATTCGATCTGTTCGATATCTACTCGTATGACATACAGGGCATTGTGTTGCAAATTCATGTTCTTTATAATATATAATATGATCATTGGGACAAGCATGTATTGCTTGATACTCCATTCCAATATCTTTCATAATAGTAGATAATTCTCGATATGAGCGAGGTAGAATATTTGATGGTGGTAACAAAAACTCGCCTATCAATCTACAGCAAAAAATATAAGTTGTTAATATAAACAATATTAGTGGTACATTATTCACCCTTTGTTAACTATAAAGACATATATGACATACCTTAACATACGTGACATTGTTATGTTGGATAAACCATTCATAACCTTCAAGTTCAACAACAACAATACAGCAGAGAGAAGAGTTGTTTGGGAGTCTTTGTATAGGGGCTCGTATGCCTTCTCAAGTAGAGGTACATCAAGGCTATCATCATCATCATGATCAGATCCGCTTGGACTAAATGTGTCATGGATCAATGTATTTATACCATCATCTTCAATTGTGTTTTCTGGCGCATGATCATCATCTTCCATGGGATCATTATCTTCACCTTGGATATTCGCACCCCCATGTTCCTCCATATCATGTACTTCCCTGGGGAGATCAACCTATATAAAATTGATTAACATAAATAAACCATGATCTTCAACTCATCATCAAGTGATTTCATATGTATATAAATTGTTAAAATGATATAATGAACAACTTACCAGTGGATGATAGTCATGCCCCCCTTCAATGTGACCATTCTCCCTACAATGTCTCTTAACTGTTTTGATTAGCAATCTTCTACGGTTTAAGCCCTTACAAATTTTGCAGGGACAATAACATTTTCCATCACCTTTTCTTTTCAAGTTAGACCACAATCTAGCGATTGTCTCCCTATTTTGTTCTTCACTTATATTATCTGACATGATCGTTCTTCGCAGGAAGCAAAAATTGGGCTATGAAAACTTCGGTCTACAACTTTCAGTGACTAAGCAAAATTGTCAAAAGTACACAAATCTTCTTAGACCTAGTTAAATCCTTTAATATTTTAAAAGTCTAGTTAAAATATACATTAGATTAAAAAATATACAATTTTCATGCCTGAGCGCGCGGCTACGACTAGTGCAATGGTCTTCTTGCTTAGCTCTAGAAGCTCTCTAGCAATCAAAACATATAAGCTACAAGGCCTAACAGCAATTTCAAAACATATAAGCTACAAGGCAAGACATATTACATGACATGGCAAAAGGATTAAAATATACATTAGATTAAAATATATACAATTTTCAAACCTGAGCGCGCGGCTATAACTCGTGCAATGGTCTTCTTGCTTAGCTCTAGAAGCTCTCCAGCAATCAAAACATATAAGCTATTAGAATTCATTAACTTTCTGTAATTGGAAAACTCTATTTGATATTAGACCGTAAACTACTACTATTCTCTCCATAAGAACTAAGTACAAAATTCTTTCAAGTTCACATCCATGATTCCCTTTAGATTAAAATATACATCAAAAATAAGCTAAAAGTCTAGTTAAAATATACATTAGATTAAAAAATATACAATTTTCAAACCTGAGCGCACGGCTATAACTCGTGCAATGGTCTTCTTGCTTAGCTTTAGAAGCTCTCCAGCAATCAAAACATATAAGCTACAAGGCCTAATAGCAATTTCAAAACAAGGGTCATCAAAAGAACCAAAAACAATGTGTGCAAACAATACCTTGTGAAGTGGTATAGACAATTAGAAGATGCTACTATGTGCTAGGGAACTTCTTAGAACTGTTGGTATATTCTTACAACTTGTTACACCTGGGATATTCTTCTCTGTAGATGCTACTGTGTGCCGTGGTCCAAACGGGCCCATAAATGTGGTTGAATAGCAATACATTCAAGTGGCTTACACAAGGGACAGTCACTGTGAGATATCCTCATGTGTGACTGTCCTTGTCACAAATGAGGACATCTCACAGTGACTGTCCCTTGTGTAATTGCCACTTGAATGAGGTCAGTCACTGTAAAGACAACATGATAATGTACACATACAATGAGTGTACATTATCATGTTGTCTTTACAGTGGCTGCCCTCATGTTGTATATTCTTCTCTGTAGATGCTACTACGTGCTAGGGAACTTCTTAGAACTGTTGGTATATTCTTACAACTTGTTACACCTGGGATATTCTTCTCTGTAGATGCTACTATGTGTTGTGGTCCAAACGGGCCCATAAATGTGGTTGAATAGCAATACATTCAAGTGGCAATTACACAAGGGACAGTCACTGTGAGATGTCCTCATGTGTGACTGTCCTTGTCACAAATGAGGACATCTCACAGTGACTGTCCCTTGTGTAATTAAGTATTGTGGGGAAGCATTCTAAATAACCAAAGCCGCTAACAATAAATTCAACACAGATATGTCCTCATTTCTGGGTATTTTAGCTCTCTAACAGCTGAATACCAGATTAAATAATAATGACAAAAGAAAAATAAACCCAACGTACTCAGAAATTGTAGCTGTGATTTTGCGGAGGGAATCTCTCTCGGCGCTGTTGAAAACACAAATGACAACCCGCTTGATTTCGCAGAGGGAATCTCTCTCGGTGCTGTTCAAAACACAAATGACAACCCGCTTTGTTCAAAACACAAATGATAACCCGCTTGATTTCGCGGAGGGAATCTCTCTCGGCGCTGTTGAAAACACAAATGACAACGTTCCTTTTTTTTTTGCACTTATATCCTGACCAACATAAGGTCCATTTGTAATACAACATGATAATGTACACTTACAGTGAGTGTACATTATCATGTTGTCCTTAGAGTGACTATCCTCATTTGTTGAAGAAGAAAAGCATTAATGTGGCTGAATAGCAATACATTCAAGTGGCAATTACACAAGGGATAGTCACTATGAGATGTCCTCATTTGTGACTGTCCTTACAGTGAGTGTACATTATCATGGTGTCTTTAGAGTGACTGTCCTCATTTGTTGAAGAAGAAAAGCATTAATGTGGTTGAATAGCAATACATTCAAGTGGCAATTACACAAGGGACAATCACTGTGAGATGTCCTCATGTGTGACTGTCCTTGTCACAAATGAGGACATCTCACAATGACTGTCCCTTGTGTAATTCAAGTGGCAATTACACAAGGGACAGTCACTGTGAGATGTCCTCATTTGTGACTGTCCTTACAATGAGTGTACATTATCATGTTGTCTTTAGAGTGACTGTCCTCATTTGTTGAAGAAGAAAAGCATTAATGTGGTTCAATAGCAATACATTCAAGTGGCAATTACACAAGGGACAATGTCATGAGCCGTGACATATTGAACTTAGTATAATAATAAAATGATTAGATGATATATAATAATCTATTATTAACGGTATATAACAATAATATATAATTATTATCAAAAGATAATAATAATATATAGTTAGCATAATAAGTAATATGTTAATTAAATAATATTAAAATATTAATAAATAATATAATTATGATTATAATTATAATATAAATTAATAATAAATAATTATTAATAAATTATATATATTATATTATAATAATATATTAAGTAATAATATTAAATCAATTATTGATATAATAATTTTAATATATAAATAATATTAATAAACCTCTCAATATAAAACAATATGTTATCACTATAATAATATTTATTATAATATTATTAATATTACTAACATCATTAATTATAATATTTAATAATAACAATAACATTAATAATAATAACGTTTAAAGCAATATTGAATATCTGTAATCGATATACATCTACATTAAACATCTGCATTATCTATCACGATGAGGAATGAAGAAGTGATACAACAATCACTAGTCATTACACATCGATACCATGAGAGGATGATTAATGAACCAAATACTATGAAGTCAAGATCAACATGATATGAATAAGGGATAGGTCGCTATGTGTTTCAGAAGATGTATTGATAAGCAAGAAGGATAACCATTCATATATTATAAATAATCATTAATTGCACAAGTTTAGACAATGACATATCCGATAAAGCAATATCAAACATGAAGACCCGCTAGCAAATATGCACCATCACTTCCTATGTTATCATGACAATAACATAAACTAGATTGAATTCTACTATCTATATCAATAGACACCACATAGGAGGATATCGACTAAAGGATTGAAAGATTATCGATTGTCTGAGATAAACCACATCTTGTAGAAACACAAAAGCATCAGTGATTATATCACAAGCTATTGATGAATGAGGCATCAGTCATGGATAATAAATACAATGTATCCTTAAGTATTAACAGGAATGGAAGTCAATTTGAAGATCAAACTCCATTACCAGCAATCAACCAATAAATGGACAATTATCAGAAAATGATATCGACTTATATCAGAGTAGAAAGATTGGATATCATCATAACAATATGGGATAAGGCAAGAGTTAATATCGATTGACTAAATACTAATGATAGTTAGACCAAACTAATACAAACACAATGGATGTTAACTATTGGTTGCACTACCAATTAGGGAAGATTACCTTCATAAAAAGATTTGATATTGAGTCAATCTGGGAGTTATCTATGATCAGAAAATAATGAAATAATATTATGTGAACTGTCGGATTATGGAAAGGTGTGATTAACAAAGGGACATGGAGGAAGAAACAAGACACGTCTCATTCATAGCATCTCTTCATTTGTTAAAGACAATATAAGAATGCATTCTCGTCAGTCACTCAAGGCATCATTAGAACTTTATTTACTTATCCATATTTGGATATACTCAATAGAGCATTTGCCTTTGGCAGTTTGGTTTCAAGTTTATCATTGCAGATCAGAGACAACACCATGATTGCACAGATAGAAAGGATAGTCAGAAACAGCATCAATATTTGAAGTTGCAAGCATATAATTCAGAATCTGAAATAGCAACATATCACTCATAGAGATATTACACATTTGCATAATTACATCATCATATCAGACACAGCAAATACATTGCTGTAAGCAATACTTATTGATTGTATATCGATATTGTTTATATCAGACATACCATCATTATACTATCACTATAAGTGATAGGAAACATCATATTCATAGCATATTTCATATCATTATATCCGACAGTGCTATTAAACATATTGGTATCAATATCATCTTGCACACATATTGTGATTGAATCTGAAATAGCGGTTGATATCTTAAGTAACCTCCATTACTTAGTTTAATTGTAAGTATCTGATAGAGTAAGTCTGAGAAGTGGATTAATTGTTCCTGTTTTCCAAGTTAGCCAAAAAGGGGACATTACAGACAATCACTGTGAGATGTCCTCATGTGTGACTGTCCTTGTCACAAATGAGGACATCTCACAATGACTGTCCCTTGTGTAATTCAAGCGGCAATTACACAAGGGACAGTCACTGTGAGATGTCCTCATTTGTGACTATCCTTACAGTGAGTGTACATTATCATGTTGTCTTTAGAGTGACTGTCCTCATTTGTTGAAGAAGAAAAGCATTAATGTGGTTCAATAGCAATACATTCAAGTGACAATTACACAAGGGACAATCACTGTGAGATGTCCTCATGTGTGACTATCCTTGTCACAAATGAGGACATCTCACAATGACTGTCCCTTATGTAATTCAAGCGGAAATTACACAAGGGACAGTCACTGTGAGATGTCCTCATTTGTGACTGTCCTTACAGTGAGTGTACATTATCATGTTGTCTTTAGAGTGACTGTCCTCATTTGTTGAAGAAGAAAAGCATTAATGTGGTTCAATAGCAATACATTCAAGTGACAATTACACAAGGGACAATCACTGTGAGATGTCCTCATGTGTGACTGTCCTTGTCACAAATGAGGACATCTCACAATGACTGTCCCTTGTGTAATTCAAGCAGCAATTACACAAGGGACAGTCACTGTGAGATGTCCTCATTTGTGACTATCCTTACAGTGAGTGTACATTATCATGTTGTCTTTAGAGTGACTGTCCTCATTTGTTGAAGAAGAAAAGCATTAATGTGGTTCAATAGCAATACATTCAAGCGGCAATTACACAAGGGACAGTCACTGTGAGATGTCCTCATTTGTGACTGTCCTTACAGTGAGTGTACATTATCATGTTGTCTTTAGAGTGACTGTCCTCATTTGTTGAAGAAGAAAAGCATTAATGTGGTTCAATAGCAATACATTCAAGTGGCAATTACACAAGGGACAATCGATCACTGTGAGATGTCCTCATGTGTGACCTTTGTGAAGGCAAGTGCCAATTTGTACCCAAGTTACCAATATTGTGGCAAAAGTGGGAATGAAGCATTTAGGGGTCAAATTGGGCAAAGAAGTGTAGAAGTGGCCTATGTGAGGTCTAAATAGCCTAACTAAGTCATGGTTAGGGTCTTATGGTGTTTGAACAATAAGTTTTGAACCAAAATCCCAAAGGTTGTAACAAGTTGTCAATGTTGTCATTCACAACATTGACAACATTTGTGCAAGGGAGCATTTTCGAGTAAGATGGTTATGTAACTATATGAAACCATTGAATTAGGCATCAGATCAACTATAAGAGGCCTCCATCGATCTGTGCAAAAGGTTGGGGGGAAAAACATTTGGAATTAAGAAGATTTGTAGAGTAACACGGTTTTAGTGAATTCTTGAGTTTTTTTGTTTCTTTGTTTTCAGTTGATTAATGGATTAGATAGCTCGCAGTGTCTATTGGAAAAGTTAGTACAAGTTGTTTTTTTATTCTGTGTTGTGTTTTTTTTTAGTTTTGAAGCATTCCAACTAGTTTGTTAATTCTTTTGTTAAGTACCCTATCATTGGTTTGAACCAGGCAGGTTGAACAAATGGAGTCTTAGCTCATCATTCCATTGTCAATTTTGTACGAGCTCTTGGAATGGGTGAGGAGACTCCATGTACTATATGTTTGGAAGGAGGGGCTCTGGGAAGCTCATTTTCTATGTTTGCAATGATGTCCTAGGTGAGTCAGTTGAGCACAGTTAGGGATGACAAATCATTACAAGAAGATTACAACAAGTTGAATGCATTGGTTGCTTCAACTAAAATCTCATGGAGAGGTAGACACACATCTAAAGAAGCCCCAAGTCAAATTAGAAGATTGGGTGAGTTTCTTTGGCTGCTAAGAAAACAAACTCTTAGTCAGACTGTCCAAGTTGTGTCAAAATACTTGTTTTCAGGCATGGCTGTAGCAGTTGGTGTACAAAAAATCTAGGAGGAGAAGACCTTAGATATCTTGGAGTTCTCAATAAAGGGCATCTGAATCCTAAGCCCTTTAGGTGGCTTAATATAAACAAAAAGGCTTGACAAAGGCCTAATTGCTAGCAGCCTATTTTTGGGTGCAATTGGCATGGTTTGATGAACCAGATTGAAGTACTGATGAAAAGTATAGGTGAAGGAGTAATATTGAAACCAATAGAGGTCCTAGTGGCCAGCCTCTCCATGGAGTAAAGTTCTAGTTGAATGTGTTTCAATTTGTGAAGACAAGACTAGGAGTGTCCTAGTAGCTAGATTGGTATTGAGCAGAGTTCGTTGTATTTCTTGTTGGTGTGCACTAGTTGAAGGAGTGGGATCTTGGGTAGAGATACCTAAAGAGTGTAGGGATAGTTAAGTACCCTATCAAGTCAAAACATTGGCCTAAAGAGACCCTAGTGAAGGATAGGGAGTGAGCAAGACAAAGTGTTACATCAATTAACAAGATCATTTTTTGGTAATTGTGTACATTATCATGTTGTCTTTACAATGACTATCCTCATCTGTTGAAGAAGAAAAGCATTAATGTGGTTCAATAGCAATACATTCAAGTGGAAATTACACAAGGGAATATCACTATGAGATGTCCTAAGTGTGACTGTCCTTGTCACAAATGAGGACATCTCACAGTGACTGTCCCTTGTGTAATTGCCACTTGAATGAGGACAGTCACTGTAAAGACAACATGATAATGTACACAAGTACCGTGAAGGTACTCGCAAGTTAGGGTTGTTTCATTGCATACCCGAAACAATGAAGACATTACAGTCCACAAAACGTTTGTGCTTGAAAGATGAACAAATAAAATTAAACTTCTAAATAACCAAAGCCACTAACAATAAATTCAACACAGATATGTCCTCATTTCTGGGTATTTTAGCTCTCTAACAGCTGAATACCAAATTACATAATAATGACAAAAGAAAAATAAACCCAACGTACTCAGAAATTGTAGCTGTGATTTCGCGGAGGGAATCTCTCTCGGCGCTGTTGAAAACACAAATGACAACGTTCTTGTTTTTTTTGCCCTTATATCCCGATGTGATTTCGCGGAGGGTTACGGTGCTGTTGAAAACACAAATGACAACGTTCCTTTTTTTTTTTGCCCTTATATCCCGACAACATCGCAATTGCAAGTTAGGGCTGTTTCACTGCATACCCGAAACAATGAAGACGTTACGGTCCACAAAACGTTTGTGCTTGAAAGATGAACAAATAAAATTAAACTTCTAAATAACCAAAGTCGCTAACAATAAATTCAACATAGATATGTCCTCATTTCTGGGTATTTTAGCTCTCTAACAGCTGAATACCAGATTACATAATAATGACAAAAGAAAAATAAACCCAACGTACTCAAAAATTGTAGCTGTGATTTCGCGGAGGGTTACGGCGCTGTTGAAAACACAAATGACAACGTTCTTGTTTTTTTTGCCCTTATATCCCGATGTGATTTCGCGGAGGGTTACGGCGCTGTTGAAAACACAAATGACAACGTTCTTATTTTTTTTGCCCTTATATCCTGATGTGATTTCGCGGAGGGTTACGGCGCTGTTGAAAACACACATGACAACGTTCCTTTTTAATTTTGCGCTTATATCCTGACAACGTCGCAATTGCGACAGTGCCAAATGTATTGTCGTCGCAAATTGCGACGGTGTCGGGCTATATTTGAAAAAAAAAAAGGCCAAAACCGCATGACATTTGCCTGCCGTCGCAATTTCACCCCAAATGTATTAGTGCCAGATTCGAATTCGTGAGGAGATGAGTGGAAGAAAAATTTTTAAGACTAGTGATGGCTTGTATGAATGGATGGTTATGCCATTTGAGCTTTCTAATGCACCAAGTGCATTCATGAGATTGATGAATATTGTTTTACAACCCTACATTGGTAAGTTTATTGTAGTTTATTTTGATGATATCCTAATTTATAGAAAAAATAAAGGAGAACACCTACAACACTTGAGGATCATCCTAAGTGTACTGAGGAAAGAGAAGCTTTGTGCAAATTTAAAGAAGTGCAGATTCATGCAAAACAATTTGACTTTTATGGGCTTCGTCATTTCTAAAAATGGTGTTCAGATGGACCCAGAAAAGGTCAAGGCAATCCTAGAATGGCCTAGTCCAACCAGCATAATAGGGGTAAAGAGTTTTCATGGATTAGCAACCTTCTATAGAAATTTTATTCAAAATTTTAGCAATATTGTAGCACCCATAATAGATTGTACGAAAGGAAGGGAATTCACATGGACAACAAATGTTGAAGAGAGTTTCAAGTTCTTGAAGAAAAAGGTAACTGAAGCTCCTATATTGGCACTTCCAAATTTTGATAAAGTATTTGAAGTAGATTGTGATGCTTCCCATGTTGGAATAGGTATTGTTCTTAGCCAGGCAGGTAAACCAATAGCCTTTTTCAGTGAAAAGTTAAATGATGTGAGGAAGAACTATTCTACCTATGATTTAGAATTTTATGCTATTGTTCAAGCCTTAAGGCATTGGATGCATTATTTGGTCCCACAAGAATTTGTATTGTTTACAGATCATTTGGCCTTGAAATATGTCAACACACAAAAGAAATTGAATAGTAGGCATGCTAAATGGGTGTCTTTCTTGCAAGGGTATAATTTTGTTTTGAAGCATAAGTCTGGAAAGCAGAATCAGGTTGTTAATGCCCTAAGTTGGTGTGTTACACTAATAACTACAATGGAAACAAAAGTCATTGGTTTTGATTCTATTAAAGTTTTGTATGAGGCTGATGATGATTTTGGGAAATTATAGAGAAGATTAAAGAGCCAGCAACTAGTCTTTCGGATCACATGAGAGGAGAATACTTTCTGTAGGATGGTTACCTCTTTAGAGGAAAATAACTTTGTATACCAGCTGGTTCCATGAGGGAAAATATTATCCGAGAATTTCATAGTGGTGGTTTGGCTGGTCACTTCGAGAAGGACAAGATGCTAGCCTTGGTTGAAGATAAATACTACTGGCCAAAATTGAAAAGGGACATTACTAAGTATGTGATGAGGTGCATAATCTGTCAAGTGGCCAAGAGTCACTCCCAAAACACAGGCTTGTATATACCTCTACCTGTACCCATTGAGCCATGGATAGATGTGAGTATGGATTTTGTATTGGGGCTTCCCCACACCCAGCAAGGTACAGATTCTATTTTTGTAGTTGTTCATAGATTCTCTAAAATGGCTCATTTTATTGCTTGTAAAAAAACTAGTGATGCCACAAGGATAGCCAACTTATTTTTCTCAGAAGTTGTTAGACTCCATAACATTCCAAAGACTATCATATCTGACAGGAATACTAAATTTTTTAGTCATTTTTGGAGGACATTATGGAAGAAGATGGGAACACAGTTGTAGTTTAACAGTGCCTATCATCCCCAAACTAATGGGCAAACTAAGGTGGTCAATCGGAGTTTGGGAAACCTGTTACGATGCATTGTTGGTGAAAAGCCCAAGTAGTGGGACTTGGCATTGCCTCAAGCAGAGTTTGCTTACAACGGTTCTCTTAACAAATCAACCGGAAAATGTCCTTTTCAGATTGTATATGGTAAGAATCCTCAGGGTGTTTTGGACCTTGTACAACTTTTTGTGCAAGATAGAATTAGCGATGATGGGGAAGCATTTGTTGAACACCTTCAACAACTTCAACAAGATGTGAGGAGGAAATTGCAGGATAGCAATGAGAGATATAAGGTTGTTGCAGATGTCAGTAGAAGGAGACAAATATTTAATACAAGTGATTTGGTGATGGTGTACTTGAGGCGTGAGAGATTTCCTACTGGCACATATCATAAGTTGAAATACAAAAAGATAGGTCCTTGCCGAATTCTGAAGAAGATCAATGATAATGCTTATGAGGTTTGTTTACCAGATGATTTGGATATTTCTCTTGTGTTTAATGTTTTTGATTTGTATGCATTTCATGGAAAGCTATCTGAGCCAAATAGTAAAGTTGAGGTGGATTAGCATCACCACCTTCCAAGTAAAAAGAAGGAAAAGATTGCCCACATTCTGGATAAGCAGTCTACAGTCACACAGAATGGTCATTACAATAGGTACTTGATTCAGTGGGAGGAATTACCAGTGACAGATAGCACCTGAATCTCAGAGTGGGAAGTGATGAAGTTAGACCCCACAAAGTTGCAGCAGTTCACATACAACCACTTGCAGGAGCTGTGTTCCTTTAAAGAAGGGGAGAATGATGCAGAAACTTTTGGAGGTCATAACTTTTGACTCAGTTCTGGGTTTTTGCTCAAATTTTTTGGGTGCATGCTTCAGGAGGTGGCATATGTTTTACCGATGATCTCAGATCGATCGGGGTCTATTTTGACACATTTTTTGGGAGCTGAAAGTTTCATTTAGGGCTTTGAAATCAGCTTTTAGTGTTTTTTCTAGTTTTTAAAAAAATTTGTTTTGTAATAAATCTAAAATTATGTTTCTAATCTCAGATATTAATTGGCAATTCATTCTAACTTAGTCGAGGGCATGTTTAGGCAAAAGCTCAGCTTTTTAGGTGTTGTTTTGAAAATTACCAAAAATGGCAAAAAAAACAACTATGGAAAAATTGCCAAAAAAGGTAATTTTTTGATTTATTTATTTTTTGGATTTTTTGGTTATTTAAGAGTTTGCAGAGAATTGTAGAAGTAGTCAGTGATGAATGGAAAATATTGAAGGTTTAAAATTTGTGTTTATTTGTCTTGTAATTGAGTTTTATTATTAACAAAGCGTTGTGTGCTACATCACATTAACTTTCCTCTAAATTTTGGAGGTACAATTCCCTCATAAGATTACTTTTATTTTTATGATAAAATTTGATGGTGTGTTTTTAATCAGAAAGTAGTAAACGCATCGAAACACTTATTCAAGATAAAAAGAAGAATCATTTTCAAGAATATTATATGTATAAATATATATCTCAAAAATAATATTTTAAAAAAAAACTAAAATATCAATTGGAAAATGAGTTGTTTAAAATCAAGAGTATGCCAAATTGAAAATAAATTAAATATTAAATAATAGCTATCACACTTACCTTCAATAATGATAAAAAACAATTATTGCTGCATACATATGAACTTCAAAATTTAAACAATTGCATTTTACAAGCGATTAGACTCACAGACTTCTTCAAAAATTGGCAAAATTTGTATCACTATCTTTCTCTTAATCGTGTATCAAAAGCATTAATCCACCACCATATTAATGTAATTGCATAATTGAATCTTTAAATGAGTCTCTTAAAAGCATTTAAAATGACTTGACATTACAAAACATTGAAGTTTTTAAATGATAGAAATCATTGAAGTTTTTAAATGATATAAATGAGCAAATAAAACTATTGATGAGGTGGCACGTTTGTCTAGTCTACGTTCTCACCTTCTCCCTATGATAATTCAGTTGTACACTTGGCTTTGTAATCCCTGAGCGCTTTGTATTTCAGCATTTTGAGGAATGGTGGCATTCTTGGTCTTTAAATTCCAAAGAGTTTTGTTTCCTCTAATTTGATTCAATTTCACTGTAAAGTTTGTGAGACGACTATCACAGTGCACTAGACTAGAGTCAATCATTACTATTTTACTAATGTTATTGAATAGTTCTTCTATTGCCTTTTTAAAATCACTAGTCGACATTTCTAATGTCTCATCTTTTGTTTGGTATTTCTTTCTTAGGCTGACACCACTTCTCTTCAAATATCTGAACTAATTTGATGACATTCTTTTATCACTTTGTTAAGTTCTATGATATTTTGCTTTAAGAAAGTGGCTTTCAATTCAATGGCTTTTCTCCACATGATACATCTACTATCATCAGTATCAAGGATTAAGAAAGACATAGCTAATGTTACCACATCATTAATACCCAAAAACCCTAAAGAATTAAATAATACATAATTATTTTGTAAAATTAGGAAATCTAAGTTACAACTTCTTTAATAATAATTAATTTTTAAGAGAAATATTTTTCATTTTAGTGTTATAGTTTCTCTTACTGCAAATTAGGTCACGTTTGTGTAATGTTGCACCATTACATTAATTCTTACATTTGAAGTTACTTAGAGTAAGGATGAAGTGACTTAAATTTGTAGTTAGACGAGTTTCTAAAAAATAACTTCTTATCACAATCAAAACATAAGAAATAGTCAATGGGTCCTTGGTCTATTGGTGAAGTTGAGTGGTTCTTAATGAGCCCACCAAGGATCAAGTCTTGTTGAGTCCAAAGCTTTGACATCATAATGAATAACACCATGATCATACCCAAGACAAATTTGTACCCCTCAGTCCTTGAAAGAGGATCAGCCTATAGCTCGTATTGTATAAAACCCAAATAACAAGAAATTAAAATAGACAAAATTCCAAATTATCATTTTAGTAGATAAAAATCTACATAGAAACAATTCAACTATTCAAATGTAAGTAGAAATCACACTTAAGCAGCAATACAGATATGAGGTAAGAGTTAAAAAAAACTCTTACTGACATGGGCACGTGCCATTAGAAATGTAAATAGCTCAGAAGCCACCGGCCAACACTCACCCATACATTTAAATCCTTTACAGAGAAATTGAAGGACTTAAAATTCCAAGGCATAATAGATTGCATTAGCTAATTTGACTTCAATCTAACTTAAAGGCTTACAATCAGAGTATAATGATTAGTGTGTAAGGAAAAAAAAACTGTTCTTCACCAGACATGCAGCGACAAGAGTCTATTTCTTTGGGTCTATTTTATAATTATTGTGAGAGGAAATCAAAATGGGGGTTGCAGAAATGACAAGAAATTGAACATCTACTTGCGGTGTAAGAGAAATTGCAGAACATCATTTCTCCAAGCAAACAGGAGGTTTTGCAACATCTTTGGATGCTTTTTAACTTGCCTGCATGCGATGACGTTGCGGAACACATTCCCTTGGAGCACACCAGTCCTTTTCTTCATTGCCTCCAACAAAGCGCTTAGATATAGATTTTTCAAGCCCATATCTCAAGTTTAACTCATGTATTATATAATTAAAGATCATATTTTTGTATGCACAATAATTTTAAAGTAAAATAGAGTTATCTGGGAGGTGACCCTGGTATTGTTTTTTCCAAGCATTCCTATTTCTGTGTCTATGTATATCTCTATAAATTCTGCATATTGATAATGAATTGTATAAGAAATTTGATTTTGATTTTCAATTTAACGCAAGTTTCATATAAGAATTATGTTAGTTCTTATGTGTGAAGGTTCTATAATGCATGTGTGTATGTTTTATTCATATTTTCATGTGAATATTTTAAATTTTTCTACATACTTTAGTTTTTTGTATTTTTATATATCCATTCTCTTTGCTGTCCCCTTGCTGTCCCTAAAATTGGCTTGAGAAATTGGTGCACCAAAAATACATCCCCCAATTCTGCCATCCCCTTGTGTTGGTAACTTGTGGTAACTTTGAAATAAAATAAAATTAACACATCGAAATGAGGTGCGATGATTACTTTGATTATGATTGATGTAGAATGTCTGATAGAAGGACTATATTAAGTACTTCATTAAAAACTTTATATAACATAAAAAAATGTGTACTAATAATTAGTAATTGTTTACATATCTTGATACAACAAATTAGTTGTTGAGTTTTGACACAAGTTATTGAAGCAATCTTAGATGTCACGTACATCAACATGTTGAACGTTGATTTTTGTTGAGTATAGAATTGGAGATATTGAACATTTATCCTAACATTTGCAATAGTGGATGGTATCAAGTATTTTGGAAATGAAAGGATGAAACTTGAAAATGAGCAAATAGCATTGCAATTGGAGAAGGAATTGGACTTAGAATTCAATAGATTTGAAGCATCTATGATTTCTTTTAATCTTAAGATGGATAGTTTCATGGAATGGAGCAACATGGTATGGGTAGAGGTGATTTGATGCGGTGATTTGATGCAGTGATTTGATGCAATGAATCATAAGTGGAAGATCACAAAATATTCATTTTTATGAAATTGTCAATCCTTTGTTAATGCAAAGGTTTGCCGCATGTTGCCAACACCTTTTTATTATCAAGTACTTGTAGGTCTTGTAGGTATACCTAAATGATTCAAGCACCTCTAATGTATAGGTTTTTTATGAACTTATTGATAAAAGCTACTATAAGTCCACAAATTGGTTAAGATTAAATAAGAAAACCAAAAAAGAACACAATTCTCCTTACAATCCAATGAATTTATAATTTTAATTGTATTATAAAATCATCTACAATCTAAATATAATATGTCTTTGTAAGTGAATAAACATGAATGGATTGTGCTTTTTTATTTGCATGTTATGATTGAATTTTAACAATTCTTCTTTACATATAAAGAAGATCCTACAACATTTCTTGTTACCAAAAGCTAAAACCTTAGAACCATATTTCAAGATTCATTTTGAATTTTATTTTGTTTCCCATTTCTCATTTCCAACATCATACCACTTGAATCTTGAAGTTGAATTTGTTATATAATTATATCACATTTGTCATTCTAATGCCCTTATAGGCCTTTACTCGTCATAATTTGTATCATATTTTTGTTTCAACTACACAACCTTTCCAAATTGCTATCCTCTCACTATGGAGTGAGCTCTTCCAACTAATTCACCTAGTAAATTTCTACTACTAGTGACATGGAGACATAGCTCTTCTCACAATTTTTTTTTAATAATTTTTTCTACAATCATTGTCCAATGAAATTGTCTGTTAAGAAGTGCTTCTTAGCTTTTCCCATTGACAATTTATGCCAACATGAAATCTTTATAGACATTGGCCTCTTTCAGTCAACCAACCTCTAGAGTAGGCCAATATCTTGTCTTCTAGCTATAGTTAACTGTGGCTAGTGAAAAGGAGTATTGCAATCAAATAAACAAAGGGGAAGGGGATAATACTTCAGGATAGGTTAACTTTCTTATCTTTAATTAGAACTTTGATGTGAATATGCCAATTCACACAATTGGTTTTGGGCAGAAGTCAAGTAGTATTAAAGACAACCAATATAACTTTATCACATAATCACAAAACTAACCCATTTATAAGCAATACCAAATGAAGAATATCCAAACATGTATCTCGCTCACGTCACTCCTGTTGTATCTATTGCAACTGGACTTGGGCGTTTCTGCTAGTCATCTGCCCCTGTCGTGGTTCTGGGTTCTGTGGATATTGGGGCTGCTGACTCATGTATGGTTGTGGTTGGTTTTTCTCCTACTGATGCTGGTGGGGTGTCTCCCCTGTCTCTGTTGTTGGTGGTAAGAATTATGTTTGGGATGCTTCTTTAAAAGTGAAAGTTCGTACCATTTTTTGTGTTAAGGCTTCTCTTATGGTGGTGTGTGGTCTGGAAGTGGTGGACAATGTTGGTTTCTATCAACAATGTGGTATGTTTTGTAGATTTGATAGTTTCGGGTCTTCTTTTTTGGATCTGCACTACCGGATCTCAAAATCTTGGAAACCAGTTGTTTCTAGTAACATTGAGCTTTTTCCTTGTACATAAGGTTTTTCATTGTTGTTTTTACTTCTGAGGATGAATGAGATTTTATTTTGAGCAGGTTGTGGTTGTGGGGAATAACTCCCTCTCAACCAAACCTTGGGATGTCTCATTTAACACTCTGATTGAACTGCTCAGTGTGCATTTAGTGTAGGTTTGTCTCCCAAATCTTCCCCTTCATTTTTGGGAGAATTCTTGTTTTGAGGTCATAGGCAACTCTATTGGCCATTTTTTAAAGGTAGATGAGGCTATGACTAAGGTGAATCTTTCTACTTGTGCTCGCATTTTGGTCAACCTTGACATCTCTACATCCCTTCCAGGTGATGTGGTTCTCATGGTCGAGGATAGGCCGTGGACCCAATTGTTGGATTTTAAGGGCCTCCCCTTTAGATGTAGGTGGTGCTTCTCTACTAGTCATCTGGCCACTTAATGTTCTCTTTTGCGGCATAAGGATTCTACCACTTGGTGGAAGGATGCAAATGAGAGGCATTTGGGTGATGCTCTTACGCTGACTTTCTCCGTCCCTATGGATTCACTTCCTTGCTGATCTAGACCCCTTTGGCGACTCTCTGATTGCTACTGCTCCCAGTCCCTCTAACAGATTTTAATCTTCTCTGTCTACTACTACTCCTGATTCACTCATGTTTGTGGTTGTTATGTCACAGCATTGTCAACAATTTGGTCATGTTGATTCCCTCTCTCCGGGGCTCCCACCTTCTTGTGTCGGGGATCCTATTGATAGTATTGCTTGGATTGGTGTTCATCAATGAAGGTTGTATCAGTTGGCAATCTCTCACCCTTCTCCCTTCATTGTGGGTGAGTCGCCTACTCAAACTTGATTTGGGTCACTAGTTGTGTTGCTATTCTATTGTAAATGGTCTGCTCTTGACCTTTTTGTAATTTCTTTTTTCACCCTCGAGTTGTGGTTGTGTATGGACCAGCACCCTTGTTCTACTACTTAATTAATAATAAAAAAACAAATGAAGTATAAAGATAGTCACAACAATTGGTCTTGAATACTTGACAAATTACACAATATGTCCACAATAGACTTATAGAATTAAGTAAAGGAAAAATTAAGGCTATTCTATAACTTATAAATTAAAAGGACCTTGAGATATAATTTTTAGGATAAGGGTTTGCTAGCACAAGTTATGCAAATAAACTTCTAACCTATTCGTGAAACATGCTCTTATTTATAATAGTGGAATAAAAATATCAAATTTGAGATGATAATGAGTGCACAAAACTCCTGCATAATTTTCTTTTGTGGTTTAGCATGTACTGAAATTCGGTTGATGTAACTTCTTTCATTGGAGTATATGTATGTGCATGAACATTGTAAACAATCGTGATGTGTGTTGAATATTGAATTTCATCTTCTACTTTATATTGTTGGAATCCATATTTTAGAATATTTGTAATCTCGATATTTTTGTTTGTTCTCTTGAATGTTTGTGAGCCATGCGATCTCAATTTTAAGCTAGATCTATAGTTTATGCTACTTTCTTTTGATGCCTTTGAGAAAATTTAGAATCTTGCACTAGCCTTTGATTGGTGTTGATCTATAAATCTTGTGGTTGAGACTTTGTGTTAAGTATCTTTACAATGAAACACTCCTTGAAACAATAAAATGAAACACTCATTGAAATCATGACAATGAAACAAGGGACTTCAAGATCTTGCACAAATTGTGATGTGTTGTGAACGGTGCCAATGAAACAAAATGGCTAACTTTTCCAAGAAATATTAATGTTTTAGAGTTGCTCAATAACTAGGCTCATGACAAGATTTGATTTCTTCATATTTGAATTTGATATAACCCAATCTAAATTGAATGCAAATATGATATCGCTTGGTTTGATTTGATTACAAATTAAATTTGTTTGGACATGAGAAATCCAAATGTTGATTGGAAACTACAAGTGTGAGAAATTCAGACATTGATTGCAAACTACGAACATGAGAAATTTAATGTGACAAATTTAACATGAAAATGTCTTAATTCCAAGCAAAAAACCACAATATATAACCTATGTACAAATAACTTTTTAATAAATTAAATATTATTTTTTTATATTTTTAAAATAAATGTATTTAAAATATCAAAAATGATTTAATTATCACTGTAAACTCTTGAATTTTCTTTGTTAGATAATACTTAAACCTTAAAAGGACAGTATACTAAAAACTGATAAAAATGTGCACCAAATATTTACATTACTTTATTAAAATGAAATTGTAGAAATCTCTTATAACTTGAATATGTTGAGCGTCCTCCTCTTCTCTTACACTCTGACATACTTATCGTTTACTATATTCAACATATATGTGCTCAATTCCATTGATTTTTTCTTTCATCCAGCATATCAATTTTGTAATTGGGACAGGAAGAGGTTTAAGGATTTGTTTTAGGAGTGGGAGAGTTATGAGAGAAGAAAACATTGTCATCACATAAACTGAAAAATGTATCCTGTTATTAACGAGTCTTAACATGTCTTAACATTTTACTTTATTAGTTTTTTTAATTTTGAGTTTTTAAAATTTTGGTAGATAATTTTTCAAAAAACTAAATTTTAAATTTTTCATCAATTTAAGAGTTTGTCTACCACAATATTATTAAAAATGTTTTTATTTGTTTAACACTATTTGTTATAAAAAAAATCTAAAAAATATCAATTTTAAAAAAAAAATCAATTTAAATTGATAAATTCATAAGGCACAACATTTGTGAAGGTTTTGCAAATGAGATTGCAAGCAGAGTGGGTTTAACTATGGAGGAAACTCTGCAGTTAAGCGCCGAGCTGGAGTACTACTGGGATGGGAGACCTCTTGGGAAGTCTTGGTGTTTCACCTCTGTGAACATCACTTAGATCCAATGAGTGCTAAGTGTTCCATTCATTCTCATGAGTGTGAACCACTTACTCATAAAACATGAGTCAATAAATTTGACTAAAAAAACTACACAGTTAAATCCTCCTCTATGAAACTATAAACTAATTAATTAATTTATTCAATGTGTTAGTTCTTCGTGCTAATAATTAAATGAATCAATGTTGAAGGTTAAAGCACCTTCCTGATTAATCTGCATTACATTTTGTTTTGGCAAAAATTTTAATTGCTTATCTACTAACGTGATGAATCGAAGTGAACAAACTATTAAATCTATTGAATTTGCATCTCTTCAAACACTGGTAACCAATATATCCTCTTTTTCGAAAGAATTATTTTTAAAACTATTAATATATATTTGTAAAGACTAAAAACGTCAATGTTGAAATGGGAGGAATACTAAAATTATGTTCTCTGACATGCTCGTTGCCAGCTTGTTTACCCATGCTCACGGTACTTGATATTATGCAGCTTTTCAATACTTTACTGCATTTTTACATAGATTAGGTAGAGTTAAACTTAATAGAATCATAACTAGCTTATGGTTTCTGCATCTGATTGTGTGTATGCTTATACAGACCAGGTCATTTCTCTGAACCATTTCTTATAGAACAGAAAATTTACAAGTCAGGTCATTTTATGTGAAGTAGTTCAGGTCATATTCACATCATAGGTCTCGTAGAAAGACACACCATGAGATTAAATTAATTTATAATTCCAGTTTGTTCCATGGCCTTTATGGTCATCTCTTGAAAATTTCTGTCTTGATGGTCTGCAGGAAAGAAAACCCCAAAAATACACATGATTGTTGTTTTTACATTGATCCCCACTCAATTTGTTACAATGTGAATGTCAAGGCGCTGACATTTATATTAGTCACAATTGCTGTCATCAGGAAGGCCAAAGAAACTTTAAGGTCACTGGCATTGTCTTACCAAATTGTGCCTGACGCAAACAAGAAAAGCCAACAGACTGCTAAAAATTCATCACTACTCAAATAATGCAAGAATGCTGCAGCTTAATGGATTTCGTTAATAGGTGCTAATGCATCAGAAAGACAAAAGCAGGCTTCTGTTCACTGCTAATGCAAAATTCAGTGAATTCATCCAATCAACAGTGCACCATTTAATAATAAATCTTAACCCTGTAATCTGGGCATACAAAAATTAGAAAGTAAATGTTGTTTTCTAAATTCTGACTAGGCCAGATACCGATTTGGCATACGGGAATCCCTTTACCAAGTAAAATTGTAAACCACTGGTTTTTGATCTTTATGATGAATCTCCAATCCACAAACGTCTTATGAAATAAACTGGTAGGAGATATTATTAAAATAAAAAAATCAATGATGAGAATGGTAAATTAAATAAAAATCTGTGTGTTTAAAGACTAAACCCAAACTTCCATTCTTGATTTGGGTATAAAGGACTGTATGGATACCATGGTTCCATGGAGTTTTCTGACAGGGGGACATGGAGACGGGGACTAAGGACCTAAATTTGGGAACAGTGAGGGGACGGTTGCAGGGCAGCAGTGGAGGGGTGGCAACGATATACAAATTGAAGTGAATTGAAATCTTCAAGGCAAAATTCGCAATATAACATCTCTGGGAGTGCCCCTAGATCCAATGAGTGCTAAGTGTTCCATTCATTCTCATGAGAGATGGGTTTGTGTGAACCACTACTCATGAAATATGATTCAATGAGTTTGACTCAAAAAACTACACAGGAAAACTACTGCTCACAAAATTAAAGGCTGCAATCAGCATGTAACCGCATATGCCATATAGCAAGTGACCTGGAGGGATCCCCAGCAGAGGTGGTAGAGGTGGTGGTGACATGGGGGGACATTTCCCCCAATTCCACCGTGGAACACTAATGGATGCCCTGTAACATACACTATTACAAAAATAAGAATATGGCATCACAAAAAAGATCAGAGGAGCAAACAGAGATGCATATGCTGATGTGCCCAAGTCAATTTCAATTTTTTAAGAATAAGAACCATTATGAAGTGAATTCAATGAGCTTAATGAGGAGCTATTAAAATTTTCCATTCTTCAAAAAATCCTTTAATCACAAATAAAAAATTAAATAGCTTTAGAAGCGTAATAGCTGCTATTTTCATTTCAAATTCTGAACTATTGCTTTTATGCTTCAGCAAAAGCTTTAGTACTTTCTACAGAACTTGAATTCCTGCTTTGGCAAGTAGCCTGTTTATAGTTGACTGCATTTTGTATTAAAGGCTTGCATAACAGGGGTATATACAAACTCAAGCGTTCATAATGGTTATTCCCCCAACTTATTGGTAAAAAATACTTCTAGCACAAATATCATGCCAGACAAAAAAATATGGACTTTTGCTTCCTTGCTGCTTTGATTATTCTGATATTTGAACATAAACCATCTGTGTGTATCCATTAAACACACTGTCGTTCAGACTGGTCAGTCCAAGCTTTCTAAACAAATATGTTTGATCATCTGGAACAATGGGTTCAGAGGAACGGGCAGGGTCGTATCTAGTTTGGTGGGTGAGAGATGGTCCAGCAATAGGTGGAAGCTCCCAGTAGAGGTCCAGCACAGATTCAACAAACTTACTATTCTCAAAATGCTCTGCGTGAGAAATTGTCTCAAAGCTATGGTTGAAATTGTCTCTCATGTGTCCTCTAACACCCCACCAGGCATCCCCTGAGCCACAGAGCTCTTTGATGTTTAATGCCTTCTCCCAAAATTGCTTCCTTGTGGCTCTCATCCTGGCTTCATCGCTATCTTCATTGCAATTATGTCCACCACCTAAAATATTACAGTGAAACATAAAATTGAAGAGTTCAATCATAGCAAGAAATTTACATGATGCCCAACTGATTGATGTATACACAATTGTAAAGGATGAATGTATGTTTGTATTTATTAATTATTTACAACTACATTGTATAGCATTCAGTTATTTTATGCGAAACAAACTACAGAAGGGTCTGTGTCCCCTGTAAACTAGAATTATTTGTGAAAATTCAGTGCATCCTAGAAGATTTAATGATATTTGTTTCTGCTATAACTATTACAGGGGACTTCTGTTATTCACAATCTCTTCCAAGGAGTTCCCTGTGCTTAATCAACAACGTGCAAGGTGGGATAATCTATCTAAGGTCAATAAAAGACTTGCAGCACAGACCTGACATAGAACTATTGCCAGATACAGATTAAATCAACAAGATACAAAGCAAAATTATTATCTCTCGGTAGGGAAAATAAGCATACCTTTAATGTGAGACTGATCACATATTTGACGGAGAGAATAATGATCTCCAGTACCAGTATCATAGTTATCTTCAAATATCAGGTGCCTAAATCCTGCCCTCAGAGATTGCTTCAGCCTGAAATTGCACAAAAACCGCACCCTATCAATTGAAAGGAGCAGAATTCATTGTCTTGTCAGGTCAAAACCAGCACTTGTTACAATGCAGTCCAGCTTGCAGCTACTATTTTTTCAACAAATCATGGTAGTCAATCAGTCTTGATGCTTGTGTACAGTCCACTTGTTCAAAAATAAAGGAAGATAAGCATACTAACAAGTGATTATTTGAGGAGTTTTTCTTAGTAGGAATCCAAGGCCTCACCTTTTAAGTTCATTTTGATGATCATCAAAGAAAACAACCACCTTGCTCTGGTCTGAAATTCCATATTCCTCCATTACTGGTTTCCATTCAATACTCCCAAAATCAATAAACTGTTTTCCTGCATAGTATCTGCAATTGGGATCTACATATGCAGGCCCTTTCTTCAAATACTTCTCAGGATGGCGAGGGGTAATTGATATTATAGGCTTGTTAGGCATGGCTTGCCTCAACACCCATGTAGAATGACCTTTAAAAGCGCCACTTTCTATCATTAAATCTGGATTTAACCACCTTGTAATGAACCAGAGACCAAAACTGTGATCAAAACCCATACCAAACATGTTATTTTTTATAGGTCTTGTATGGTAGATGGGTATAAATTCTTCCAACGCGTACAGAAGGTCATCTCTTGTCCAATTCACAGTGGATCCACTTCTTGACCTGCCTTTAGCCAATAAGGGATAATTGACCATCATTTTTCAAATTCAATAAATTAAAATGACTAGCCCATATCGTATTTGTAGACTATCCAAGAGAAATAGGCATAAAATCAAAGTCAAGAGGATGTTAAGATTAACATTTAACATTGCCAAATAACAGCAATCGAAGAATATGAGCCAAATATTTGAAGATAAGATTAATATTATAAATCTTTTAGTGCACTAAACCATGAATCTAGATAGATGCTACAAAAGTAAATTTCAATGATATAAAATTTCGAAGTTCAGTGAGAATTCTAGGTAAGATGCATACACCAAGGAACTCCCAGAGAGCCGAAATCTGAAAGAAGATCACTGTCTTTGAAAACCACCTCTTGAGTAGCAGAGTCACCAGGAGCCTTGCAGAAAATCTGTGTCCATTGTATGAAGAAAAATCCAAGTATCAAGACTAAAGAGCACATAGAAGATACTGTAATGGTAGCCAGCCTGTTTGGCTGTCCACCCTTGCTTACTCCTCTAGCATTCTTGTGGCTCGCCAACAACCCCTTCATTCTGGCTGGATGATCTACCTAGGGATTATGTGGAATCCAACAAAAAGCGTTTCCTAAAGCAGATCTAATAATCGCTGTATTCTGCAGCCTAACACGAGGCTTTTGAGAAATACTCGCTCTGACAACCCACCCAATCTGACAGCCTGCCCAATTCCCCAAATTCAAAAAAATTCCCAATACCATAACCAAATTGCAAAGTCTACAAATAGCGGTACTGCAGTTGATTAACCTGAGATTGAGGACTTTTCCACAACGATGTTCAGGTTAAATGACTACCCACCAAAAAAATCAATATGATTGGCAACATGATCTAAATTTCAGGGCTGCCGACAAATCACAACCACAAAACCCAGACACCCACAATCTTGAACTAAAAATTTTAGGGGCACCCACAATTGTAATGACTATGCTCACCATCGCGCGACCGCCATAACTAATTTCTGAGGACTCGAAAGGCCTATTTGAGTACCATCATGACTTTTTCAGCTCTGTAGAATCCAGAACTTGAGAAATTAATGGTCTGAAGCATGCCACAGCATCCGGGTTCGGTTCATACAAACTTTTCTTGGGAAATGTTGTTCTGATACCTTATGTATCAACAAATTTCATCTAACCAAAGAGGACAAATAAAAGTTGAGCTCACATGATTATGGTCCAGATGTAGGTGGGGCTGTTAAATCTTACCTGGATGCTTGCTGTCATATGCTGTTTTTCCACATTTTCCACCGATGCATGGCCCAACTCTTTCTGCTGTTGATGGAATCTTCCAAATATTAACGCCATTACATAATTGTATTAAAGAATATTGGATCTAGAACGTCAGGCGGTGTTCTGCAAAGGCCTCCATTGATGACCAATCTTCCCCACTTTTAACCTTTACTGTCGTTGATCAGTGCCTGGGGGATTGTGCCCAAATTTAACCTTGAAAAACATGCAGCGTGTCAAAAGGGTTTAACTTTCTGCCAGCCAGATGTAAGAAGTACTCAACCCAGGTTGAAAGGGGAAAGCACGCCCAATCGGGTATTTTAATCGAACACAAGTGGCCAAATATTTATAGGACATATGGTGAGGCCCGAGGGTACATTTGCTATCATTATTTTTCAAATAATTAGATTTTAAATACACAAATTCCGGAAAGAACTAATGGTCAAATTGTTTACCCATTTTGAACTTTTTAATTGTTAAATAGACCTATAGTTTCTAATTTTTCCGTTAATTTAAAGAGCTTATTTTTAATGTATTGGAAAAAATATTGAATATCAGTCATAATTGAAGTTACCTTTTTACCCCCAATTAACTAATGATAGATGGCATTTTAACCCGAGATTGTGGCAGAAAATAAAGGTAAAAGCACTTTGGGCAGTGTGCATTTTGTCTTATATGTGTGTACATTTCCTCTCTATGTTCCCAATATTCTCATCAATGTTGTCTTTATGAGTTGATTGTTGGATAATACCTTTTTAAACTTGGTTAACAAATAGTCATCAAATTGTTTAATTAGTTTTTGGAAGTTGGATTGATGGGTTGGTGTTAAGCATTTGTGAGCATAGGCCTAGCTTAATTTTCTAAAATGTATATTAGATTCTAATAATGTTTTAATTTATTTTTTTCCTATGTAACTTGAGTTTTTAGGGGAATCATACCAATAGTCTTATAGTTCACCTTGTAAAGTTTAAACTATACATCAGATTTCAACAAATTTTTTATATTCTTTGTATGCAATTTAGTTACTTAAAAAGTGTTTTTTTTGCATTTGTGTGATAACGAAGCTCATTGTAAACTTTGTTAAGCATTGAAGGGTCAAAAAATGGTCATTTCAAAGTGTTGCCCAATACCTACTTAAAGATGTCCCAATAATCATGCACTCAAAATTGTGAGTAATGGACAAATGTCCTAGTAGGCATGCAAAAATATCCTAGTAATGGTGCACAAATGGGTCAATTATGAACCATAAAAGCTAAAAACGATCAGCTATTAGTACATGTGAAACTTATTAATGGGCTTTTAGTTATCAATTTTTTGGCTCCTTTAAAATTAGTAATTGGGGGGTTGGGTGCACAAAAAGTGCATGGCTATTGGAACACGCTTGGCTATTGGTGCTCTTCCCCTAACTATTGTTTTGGCTTCTTTCAATCATGAAGAACATGCCCAAGGATCAAAAAGTGATTATTTTGAGTTGGCATTTGATGCATCTTCTCTATTGTCCACTTAATTGTTTACTTTGCCCATCACAAAATTTTCACAACTAATTCAATACTTATGCACAAATGGTTGAGTAATCATGTGCTATGGGTACCAATAAAGTTGCACAATGCCTCTAATTAGTAATTTTTTTCTCAACTAATGGGTATACAAGTGGGCAAGTATTGCTTTGAGTATATGTTTTTTTAGTGGTTTTTTAATTAGCATGTTCCAATGAATGGTAACTGGAACATGGCCAATGGCCAATAACTTAATCTCTTCTCCTATAATTATTTTGAGGTTTCTTAATATTCACATGTCCTATGACATCTTTAGAGATACAAGGAAGAATGTATGATTTGTTGGGAACAATTAACATGATCTAATTTAATATATTTCTTGACATTAATATTTATATTGATATTAATTTTTTAATCTTATTATTTATAATTTTACATCATGATAAGGGAACGTACAATTGATCATTATAGTTGTACAATGGGAAATGGGGAGCAATAGGTAAAGTGATAAATGAATTACTTCCTCATTCCATTGATTGCACATTAGGAAGTAAAAATGCCCCCAATAGGCTCAGGAGGTGACTCAACCGCTAATTAGGGACAAGATTTATCCTTCCTTAAGTAAAGTAATGAATGAAATGAGATTGATTAAGTAATTTAATTGATATATTAGAGAAGTCACTAAAACTTTGTTGAAAACAAGCAGTAACATACAGATAATGAGTTGAAATAGACATAAACAAAATCTAGAAGATGAAACTGACATGTGTCAAAAATCTGAGCTCAAAATGGTTGGGACACATTGAGATTGGTGATGTATCCCTTGGTCAGATTGAGTTTGGTGACGTGTCCCCGATGTTTTCAATCGAAACTTTCACAGATCCTGTGATTGTGTGTGCTTTGCCCAAATATGATCTGATAGCTCTATAACCTATTCCTACACATAAATAAATGGGAAAAAGGTTGTGGAAAGGGGTTTGCCTTGGCCAAACCCCTGTTTAGTATTCACCCTTAGAAATGCAATAAATTTATATAAAAGAAAGCAGATATAAAGGTAAATAATAGATTCACCTTGCATAGAACCTCATGGACGAATGTAGAAATCGCTCGTGCCCATGAAGACATTTGAATGTGCTTAAAATTCAAAGATTTGACTTTGGAATATGATGTAGAACCAAGGATGCCTTCACAAATTCACAGATCTATGGTTGTCACTCCTAGATCTTGAATGTAGATATGATTGATAATCACTTGCAAAGAGGAGAGAGAAGATGGATGAATGAATTAATCTTCTTGCTTGATTTGAGAATTCCTTTACTTGGCCATCATGGGAGAGAAAATTGCATTAAATGGAGAATATTGTCTTGGATTTGAATGATCTTGAAGAATTATAGACTTGAAGATCTTAATCTTGGATGCTTGCCTTCAAATCTTGAATCCAATTGCACTTGCTTGCTTGGAAACTTGATAGCTTGATTGCCAAAAATGTTTGTACTTGGTAATGGGTTATGGATTGCTAACAATAGATAATGGATGTCAAAATGAGGAGTGATAAGGGGTTCTTATACTAACTCCATCATCCAGGGCTACCACAAATTAAAATCTTGAAATAGAACCTTGACATTAGGCTCTGGGGAAAGTTTGAACCCCAAAACCTAGGGACATGTCTCTATTAGAGACATGTCCCATGGAAAATGGGCTCAGAATTCAATGGGAGATCAGGGAGAGAGAATAGGAGTAGGAGGAGAAAAGATAGCTTTCCATAATCAAGCATAACGAGTATTCAGACCTTGAAATTGCCAAAATGGGGCCTCATGGGTCCTAAAGCATCCAATTATGGGTGTTTACTAATAAAATAAGTGAATGACTATTTCTCTATTGGATGTAGCCCATATTGGGTGACCCGTGTTAAATCTATGTGCTATTGTATTTTCTATCTTCTCTTATTTTTGTATTATCTTAATATTATTTATTGCTCATATCTACTGAAACCCTAACAATTTTCAACACACCTAAGGGTCGAACTAAACAGATTATGCAAGCACACTATGGACATACAATCAATTATTCATGAAACCTTTAAAATTTAAAGTGTGATTTATACTACCAAACATATGGGTATAGAAATTGTCCTTATAAATCCTCCAAATATTTTACCACAATGCTAAAAATAATGATTAGTAACATGAAAACCTTAGGGTAGGTATCAAGAAATGCAAAAATAGAGAATTGATATTGTAAAAACTTGAAAATTTACCCTTTGTTTTGTATCAAGAAAATGTTGTGCTTGATTTGCAGATGCAACACTAAATCGAGTGTGTGAAGCTTTGATTTCTACATATGTAGAGATAAATCTAGTGCACACCACTCTGTAACAGGTTGCAAATGTGATAGAAATTTAAATATATGCATCAGTAAATCTAGCAAATGCATAAAAGGTTTCTTGATTGCACAATAGATTTCTAATTGATGTAGTGAAGATTTGGTGTAAGCAGCCTAACTTTGCAATTGTGATGAATGAATATTTAACCTGCAAAACCAAAAACATCAAAAAAAAATATCAATTAGGAATCTTTCACATCAGATTCACCAATTATGTCAATGTAGTAAAATGGGTAAAACATCATAGAATGTAAGAGCAACCATAAACCCCAAATTCAATGCTTTAGTTGACTTCAACTAATAGAGAATAATACCAAAATTGAATGCAAAATAATAAATTAAACTCAAAATAAAACCATTGCACTCAATCCCAATAAATTCTCCTTTATTATTCTCCTTTTCGAGTTGTAATGTTGGTTCTCATATTTGTATCACCAATTCTCTATGCGATCATATGAAAATTCAAAGACTATGGTTCCAAAGGCTATGGTTAGTGATAATTGGGAAACATAGCTCCTTTTATAGATTTTGGGGTTTTGATTGATGGTTCATTAAGAGGTGGAAATAGATGATTGCCAGTTGACATTTGATGAGAGAACCTGATTTAGATAATAACAATGTGGAACTGGTCACATAATTTAGAAAATCTGAGTAGATTTAGATAATAATGATGTGAAACTGATTGAATGATTGAGATGAATTGAGGTAATTGGAGAGTCGAGTGAAATAAGTGGGAGTTGAATGATTTGATTGAGAGGTGGAACTGAGATTGAGTAACAACTATATAGGTAGAAGTAGAAGATTTAATTAGCATTAAATAATTATTTAATCATGCGCATGAGACAAATAAATAAAATAAAGATTTTATTTATTTTTAGAAGTAGTTTTTTTGAAAAAGTGCAATAATTAAACAAATTAAGGAATTTATTTAATTATAGAAGATTAAGTTAAGTAATTAAATAATTAAAATAATTATTTGATTATTATAGGAAAATAGAAAAAAGGTATTTAATTAAATAATAAAAATATTTTTCTTAAGGTTTAGAAGAGAATTAGATAATTAAATAATTAAAAATTATTTAACTATGAGAAAGGAGAGAAATGTTGATTTTTTTTTTGTATTAGAAGAATGACATTGAATCAATTAAATAATTAAGATTATTTATTTAATTAAGAAAAATATAAGTAAAATTATTGCTTGTAGGCATTTGACAACTTTAGGTGTCTTCATCTAGGCTAAGATCTCATTTCCATACATATCACATGTAATATGCTCAAAATGGTTGGTTATTGATGAGACTTGATATAGATTCTTATTTTAGTAGCATGACCTTGCCTTCCATCCATTTCTAACCCTTTGGGGAAGGCTTGAAAAGCTAGAGATTTATAGATTAAATGATGATAAATGGAGGGTCGAGATTGATTTAGAACATATGACTAGGATTAAATCATAGTAATTTAGAGTTTGAATTTGAGGGAGGGGGTGCGGTGGAAAAACTAAATGGTGGCAGTTGGTGCGTGGAGGGTTGAGATTGGTTAGATCTAGTGGATGGTTGGATTAAATGTTAGTTTGGATTGAAAAGAAAATATTTGGAATGGGTGGCTATTATTTGTCTGGTTAAGTTTATGGGTAAGATTTAAGATTTTGGGTTGATGACCTGTATTTATTTTAATTTTTAATTATGGATATGACATGATTATTCTATTAGTGGGGATTAGATTAGGATTTGGGATATTAGGCTAATTAATAAAAGAAATATATTATTTAATTAATTAGTGGAGAGAGATGCAAAAAATAAGTTAATAAGATAAATATGGTAATTTATTTGATCAATTTGATGATGGAGGGAATATTAAGAGGCTAATCCTTTTCAATTAATTAAATTTAACATAGCTAATAAATTAGTGGAGAGGGATATGAGTGTGCTTATGATAGGATTATTATGGTGTTAAAAGTGCTAAAATTAGAGATGTTAGATGTGTCATTAGAATTTAATCAATTTCAAATGTCTACACTAATCATATTATTACAAGGAAATAAACTTAAAATAAATATACCATAATATAATGATTTGCATATAAGGAGAGAGAAAATCCACACTCTAAATAAAATTAGTGAATTATTCAAAAAATTAATGGTTGCAATACACTTTCAAAGTCTAAGCCTTTGTACAAATACAACCAACAAGAGATTTAGAGCACATGGTGGCATAATAGCACCTGCGAAAAATCATTATAAAACCTCCATCTCAAGCACACAATAAATAAGAAAGGCAATATATGAGACCATCAATTGATAATGAAGAAAATGTAATGCACAAAATTGTAGTTAAAAACCCAATGTCCAATATCAAAGATGATTCCACAAGCTAAAAAGAACATTTTTCTTCCACTTTGTGATAAGTTTGTTACAGTCCACTAACCAAATTTGGGTGTTCTTGAGTTTGAAATGAGTGAGAGCGGGATTGGAAAGTCTATATTTTAAGGAGGTAGGGGAGTTACATAGGGGGCTTCTAAAGAAGAGGTTGTAGATGATAAGGATGGATGCTTGGCTATTTTTCTTTTGGATATTCTATAAAGGTGTTTGTTGGCTTGCTTTTTCCTTGTGTAGAGGTGGTACAAGTTTAGTGCTTGTGTTTCATATGGATTTTTCACCATTAGTGTTGTGGAAGGAGCAATATTAATGTTTTTTGGTGTTGTGTGTGCACTTTTGGTCTTCTCAATAGCCGGGGGAGTGTGCAGGCGTGGTGGTGGTCCTTTCAAGACTATGTCAACTCTTTGCTTGCTAGTCTTTATGAGGGTTTGGGCCTTTGTTTCTTGTAGCGCCCGATCCCTTTGTGAAGCTCTTGTTTTTGTCATTCATGGAGATTTTGGTGGACACTAACTTGGTTTTTCTTGTTCTTTTGATGTTGAGGATGTCGATGGGGGGATGATTTGGTGAGGGTTGTTTTCCCTTGTTAGCTAGTTTATTCCTTATTGTACTCTCCTCCTCTTGTGAATGGTAGGGTGTGAGTTTCTATCTCTTCTGGTAGGGGAAAGTTTGGTCTTTTTTATTTTGAGGGATGAATCATTGATTCTTTAGTTGTTTGAAAGTTATTTGGTGACCCTTCTCTTTGGTGTGCTATCCTATTTTTTCTATGTGGTTACCCTATTTGGGTTTATTTATTGCTCTCTCCCCACTTTTCTCTATGGGTTTGTGGTTTTTTTTTCTTGGTGTCTTGTGTTGGACACTTGTGTTGTGGGAAACTTTGGTTTTATTGAGATGAGTTAGGGGCTATTGGGGATTTGTGTCATTGTTGGTTTTTGTTTGAGACTCTTTTGTGCTAATGGGATTAGATCTTTGGAGTAGTTTTTTGGTCCTACTATTTGAGGGTTATGGTTCACCCTTTCTCTTGAGGCTAGTTTGGTGAATGTTGAGAAGGCTTTGGGTCTCTTCATTTCTATTCTTATGCTAAGGGTCTTTTTTCCCTCTAACATGTCCTCTTTTCTTTGGTCCCCTATAGAGGTGGGGATTTCTACAATGGAGGTGGACATTTTCCTTGAGAGTTGGACTAAGGTTTATTTCTCCTTCTGACCTCTCTTGATCAACCTATTGAGATGGAAACTTCTCCTATAGAGATGGAGAATATTTGGGTGGGAGAGGTGATTTAATGCTACATAAAGTTGTTGCTTCCCTTTTTGAGTATTATCTATTTGGTGTTGATGTTGGTCTGGGTCTTACTTTCCTCCCTCTTGCTCCTATTAAGGTGGAGATTTTGGAAGGTGTAGAGAGCTTCTGGTTATACTATTGGAAGGTTATGGGGGCCTTTTAATCATTGATTAGGTTATGGGATCCTCTTAAAATCCCTTGGTTTAGTGGCTTTGGCCTAGTTTTGTTGTATCTTAATATGTTCTTGATTATATCCTTTACACTGTTATTATTTATTTAATTGGTGGATTATCGAAGTTATTTATGTTCTATCTTTTGTAGCTATCTATCTTTGGATTTTGGATCCTATCAAAATCCATTCTACAGGGGTTTAAGACCCCTTGAAAACCTATTTTACCTATATAGAAAATTTTAGGGTTTCATTTAGTTCCATTATCTCCATTTAAATATAGCTTATAATGTGTTATAGATTGGTAAAAATATTTAATACCCACTTACAACTTCTTACATATAATAGATTTTCTTACATTTTTTTAATGTTGAAAGCCTAACCTCTAAAAGCCACAACTTTTGGTTGAGATTAATGTCCTCATAATAGGCTTGAAAAAGCTAACCTCTATAGCCTAGAAATTGAGTTTTTATGTTATGTAGCCCAAAAAAATGTATTTTTTGTGTTCTTAAAATGTAATTTTTAGACTATAGGAATCACGTAGCCCCTACAAGTTGCAATGTGTCAAGTAATTTTTTTAACATGTCTTATTATGCTGGTGTGACATGCCCTCTTATACCACATGCCTACCACATGAAGTTCTTACTAATCAAATCATGCAGCCAACCCCTTTTTGTTCTTTATATTAGTATACAAGTTTGAGACACAATCTTGGTAAAGGGGATTGTTGAGGTTGGGGTACTAAATTCACACATTTGAGCTAAGAATGCATGCAATATTTGGATAGAAAAAGGATGAATGGATTGATTATCATTATTGTTGTTGTGGCATGTTGGAAAGACATTGAGAAGGTTTCTTTATTATCACTAGAGTATATGTATAGTATAATTTCAAGATATTTGACATGTTAGAGGTGAGTAAACCACCATTATTTTGTGCAATTTAATCATGCAAATTTGAACATTATTTATTGTGTTGAATCAATTATTTTTATCAAGGTTAGTAAGGGGTTTACATCCACCTTGCAGGACTCTTGAGATGATTTTCTATATAGTGGGAAAAAGGGGTAAGGGACATCAGCTTTGCTCACTCTCAACCCTACTCAAGATGTCTACCACAAATTCTTAAAAATTAATTAGAGATTGAAGTTTATGTTATTTGTGAGGATTAGAAAATGAGACTTTGGAATGCTATTGGAACATCATATTTAAAGGGAGATAAAATCCCCTATATATTTGTTCTTTGAGAAAACAATAATGCATGTATCCATTATGAACATGATTTTTATTAAATCATGTATATATTTAGATTGAAAAGTAATATAGACAAAAGATCATCCATGGGTAATCGTAAACTTAATGGTTTCAGACAATTGTGTATGAAAACATCAAGAATGATAAGAAGATTAAAATCAAACCATGTGGTGCATAATTTTTATACACCTTTGATACTATGTTCAAGTCACTCTAGAGATGGGAATGAGTTTCCTCCATTGGCAACCTCATTGACTAAGGTTGACTAACCTAGGGAGCTCTGATCAATACAAAGAATAAACTAGATATATTCCTTTTGAAACTATGAAATTGATTATAGAGGAATCTTTGTGTTAGGAATGCACCACCTTTCATTTGACATAATATATATGTAATCACTTTATTGGAGGATAATTTGAGTGGGAGATAATTAGACACATAAAGTTTTATATAATCATATACACTTATTTTAATTTGAGGAATTGTGTACCTTATCTTGACTTTATACCAATTATAAAGTTTACTACCTCATTAGTTTGATAAATAATAATAGTAGTAAATATAATAATGTCTAGAAAAGGCCAAAATTAATTCATAAGATAAATAATAATAGTATTAAATATAATAATGTCTAGAAAATGCCAAAATTAATTCATAAGATTATAAAAGCATAACGAAAAAAAGGAGTGCAAGTGTAAATCCTACATATTAAAATAAATAAATAAGGACATGCAATCAAGAGAAAATATATGAGAATAAATCACATCTTCAACAATTAGAATATCTTGTTGTGTGATATACAAGGGTAAGTGCACCAAGATGGTGGACAAAAAGGGGGGTATAAGTGGCACTTTTTTTTTTGAAATCAGGGAAACTTGAACTTCATAGAGAGGTTTGATTGTCATGCACTCAAAACTAGGAGTTGTGTAAAGAATAAGAATCGTAGTACTCTGAATCCAGTTTCTAAACTACTAAATAAGTTTTTAAAAAATGGATAAGATTAAGAGGGTCAAACCTCTCGCGCATGAAAAAATGTTCCTGATTTTTTTAGAAAAAAATAACATAGTTCTGTGCGCTTCACAAAATCTATAGTTAGATTTAGTATTTTGCAAAACTCTTTGATAGGATGATAGATAAGAGTGACATAGTTGTGTATTTTTTTGTAATTTTCTATTGAGTATTTTTTTTTTTATGATTTTTTGAAGTGACTCCATCTTGAAAATATGGTAATTGTTCATGCTCTGGGCATAACTTGCATCAAAATAATCCAAATTGCAAACTTTTTTTAAAAGTGTATATAATCTAGTATAGAACAATAATATGTATTTTTTTTGAATTTGGTCAAGTAAATCAAAAGTTATTAAAAAAAATGGTAGACATATGTCTGTGACGACTATGAAGACACTGGTAAAGAAAATTAAAGTTTACTATGCTAATGTTGTCCAAAAATAGAAAAATTTATATGGTCAAAAAGCTTAGAAGATGTGTGAGATGATGGTAGTAATTTTAGAGATACCCAATTGATCATTTGTAAAGCTGATGATGACGAAGACGAGAAATCATGCTGAAAGAAGAAGAAATGTGTAAATGGACAAAATTAGAGGGAAAATAGGCTTGCAAGCCTTAGGGTCGTATTCCAAACCTTTTACCAAGCCATAGCCCATACGGGTTATGGTATACAAAATAACCCACTCGGGTTTTGAAAACCAAAAATCACAACTTCAAGTTCTACATAACTCGTACGGGTTATGAAAGACATAAAACAACATTTCCAGTTTCACATATCCCATACGGGTTATGAAGACATTAAAAAAAAAGCTTGTAAATATGTAATACAATACACATTTGTATAGATTTACATATATAATATGTTTCTATGTAGGTATATATGCATATCTAGATAATTATATATACATATATTTATATAGATATATGTATATATATTTGTATGCATGCATGACTCTCTCTCTCTCTCTCTCTCTCTCTCTCTCTCTCTCCTTATCCTTTGTCTCTCTAGTTTTATATAACCCGTACGGGTTATGAGAAATTGTCAATGTTGTCACAAGTTTACATAACTCGTCCGGGTAATGAGAAATTGTGAACATTTTCATTACTTTACATAACTTGTATGGGTTATGAGGAATTATTTATATTTGAGTCCCAATGACCTAAAAACTAGCAGTGCAAGTTGTTTGAAGGCCCCACTGCTATTGCACATGATTTTCTGGGATGGTAGCAGTCAGGTTTTGTTTATAAATTATTGTCAATATTTCTTTGAAATGATTGATTTGTCTTGTTTTTTGGATTCTTTTTTAAGCTATTTTATCATGGTTACTAAATAGATTATAATAAAACATCGATGCTTATTTGTTGTTTTTATTCTATTTGATTGTGGATTGTCCTCATGATGTTACGTGTAGGACAATCAATATCAACAATGGGAAAGAACGAAAGAGGAATGATTGAACAATGAGAGACAACAAAGGAAAGACAAAGGGAGAGTATGAGGAGATTATGTGAAGGCACATCATCTAATGCACCTAATGAAAATGATGAACATTCAATAATTAAAATTGATGTGATGAATGCACCAAATCAAAATGATCAACATACACCAATTCAAATGCATGAGATGAATCCACCTAATGAATGCGATGAACATAGACCATTTGAAATTGATTTAATGAATGCACATGTTAATGAAATTGAAGAAGATGCTTTAAGGGTAAAAGCATAATAAGCTGTCACCCTTTTACAAAGGAAGAGGCTAACAAAATCAAAGTTGTTCAACTTCAATAGTATAAAAATGACATTTATGTTTGGAATTTGAAGATGATGTAAACTAATTAAATGTGATAAAATGGATGAAGTTTATGATTAATATTTTTAATATTTTTTTTGAATAAGAATTGATATGTTTTTTTAATTTTTAAAGATGATTTTTTAGTTGCTGAAAAATGCTAAAAATTAGGGGTCTAGTTCCCACCAAAAAATTATATGTAAATAAACATATTTTCTCCTAATTTAAAAATATGTCATAGATGACATATATATCTAGTGCATAAAGAAATAAAAATTGGTTTGTGGCCTATATTTTCTCTTTTATAACAATTCAAATTCCAAATCACTGAATTCGACAGTTTTCATCCCGCAACATATTTTTCATAACAAATATATCCCAAACAAAAAAAGAAATACATATTCTTGAAGAGGAATCTCTCCTCTAGTGCACCATGTGTTTTTAAAAATTATTTAATATGATTTACTATTTTTTTCTTTCTCCAAATCAACATGTCCTTGACTGCTAAAATACCTACTTGTAATATTTTTTAATTACAATAAACTATGTCTAATTTAAATACTATAAAATCTATATGAGGATATTCTTGACTCTGATCTCTACAAAAGGGTATTTTTAAATTTTTTTTAAAATGTCATTAAAAATATTAGGAGTTATTGAAATGCCACTTTTCTGAAATAATTTTATTTTTATGGTAATTAGACCCAAAGTGGTATAAAACATGCATTTAATAGATATTTCCGATTGGAAAAGTTAAAGAACTTATCTAACTTAGCTATAATGAATCTAGCCGGACCATATGTTTGACCAAAATTAATTTTTAGTTAGAAATACTAAAATTCAGTTGTGCTGATAAGTTAGCCAAAAAGGTGACACTTGATTGTGCTTTTACCCTTAAATTTTTCTATGACAGTTTAAGGGAAAGAGGTATAAGATAGAACCAACACTTAATATGGTCAGACAATTGCACCTCAATTCAAGAATGCAAGGATGTTCTACGGTTGACTAGGATGCATGTGACAACTGGTGTGCAACATTTTTGGAATTTCACTAAGGTCGGTCATAGAAAGGGAGAACATGATGGTGCAATATAGCATGTGTGAAAATAGCTCTTACCAGAGAGGAATTGAAGTATGAAGGTGGTGCAATGTTAATAGATGGAGAAACAATTGTGCAATGGTATAATTCTATGATGGGACTAGGTAATGCAGGTAAGTCTATGGTTTCCAAATTTTTTTGGTTAATACGTGAATCTAACATTGAAAACTATTTAGATTGTTGTACACTTATAGGATCAGGTGTCATGCATTCATTTAGAAGTTCAAATGCAACATCATTAGCTATTTATACTAGACAGATTGCATGCTTTTGCTCTTCGTGTATGCATTTTTTGTGGGATGAATGTGAATCAAGTGAGTGGGTCGACCAATGGTCTTGTCTACCTTCGCAAACCCTAGATACATATCAACTTCCTTGAGCACTACAACTGAACCAGATGGAAGAATCAATGGATTTTGACCATGCATCTGACCTAGTTGAACCAGGTAATTTATCAATTTATTACTTAGTGAATCCATTCTGGGAGATTTGAATTTGTTTAAATTTGGCATGCCAATTTCGCTTGATGCCAAAACTTGTAGTGAGGCTCAATTGAAAGTTGCACCACTAGATTTCTTCCAAATAATTTGTCTTGGCACCGAACGGTCTGCGCCATTAGCTCCCGTTGGGCAGGTAGTTGTTAGTGAAAACCTCGTTCTGCCCACTTAATCACTAGAATGTTCATGACCATGCCAGACCAAAGTGTCCCCAAGGTGCATTAAGCATGATTGGACAATGATCTTTCGAGTATCGTATCTCGTACCTCGTGATAGGTATTGACAAACCGTCATATGATACATGATCATGTTTCTAATGCCTACAGTAAACTCTCTCCATTATGGGAGATTTGAATTTGTTTGAATTTGACATGCCAATCTTTCTTGATGCCAAAACTTGCAGTGAGGCTCAGTTGAAAGTTGCACCACTAGGTTTCTTCCAAACCGTTCGTCCTAGCACCGAATGATCTATGCCATTAGCTCCCATTTGGAGGGTAAATGCTAGTGACAACTCTGTTCCACCCACTTAGTCACTTGAACGTTCACAACCATGGCAGACCAAAGTGTCCCCAAGGTGCACTAAGCACGATTAGGTAGAGATCTTTCGAGACTCATATCTCAGACCCCGTGAGAGATATCGACAAACTGTCAGATGCTATAGGACCGTGTTTCTAAGGCCTACAATAACCTCTCTCCATTCTAGGAGATTCAAATTTATTTGAATTTGGCATGCCAATCTTTCTTGACGCCAAAACTTGGAGTGAGGCTTAGTTGAAAGTTTCACCACTCAGTTTCTTCCAAACCGTTCGTCCTAGCACCAAATAGTCTATGCCATTAGCCCTGTTGTGCTGGTAAACACTATTAACAACCCCATTCTGCCTACTTAGTCACTAGAACGTTTGTGACCATGCCAGACCAAAGTGTCCCTAAGGTGCATTAAGCATGATTGGGCAACGATCTTTCGAGGCTTGTATCTCAAACCTCATGAGAGGTATCAGTGAACCGTTAGATGCTACATGACCATGTTTCTAAGGCCTATGATAACCTCTCTCCATTTTGGGAGATTTAAATTTGTTTGAATTTGGCATGCCAATCTCACTTGACGCAAAAACTTGCAGTGAGGCTCATTCAAAAGTTGCACCATTAGGTAACTTCCAAACCATTCATCCTAGCACCAAATGGTATCTGCCATTAGCTCCTGTTGGGTGGGTAAACACTACTTACAACCCTGTTTCACCCATAGAGTCACTAGAATGTTCGCTACCATGCCGAACCAAAGTGTCCCCAAGGTGCACTAAGCACGATTGGGCATCGATCTTTCGAGGCTCGTATCTCAGACCCCGTGAGAGGTATCTGTGAACCGTTAGATGCTACATGACCATGTTTCTGAGGCCTACAATAACCTCTCTTTGTTCTAGGAGATTCAAATTTGTTTGAATTTGGCATGCCAATCTCGCTTGATGCCAAAACTTGCAGTGAGGCTTAGTTGAAAGTTGCACTAGTGGGTAACTTCCAAACTGTTCATCCTAGCATTGAACAGTTTGTGCCATTAGCTCTCATTGGGAGGGTAAACACTACTGACAACCCTATTTCACCCATGGAGTCACTAGAATGTTTGCGACCATGCCATTAAACCAAAGTGTCCCCAAGGTGCACTAAGCATGATTGGGCATCAATCTTTCGAGGCTCATATCTTAGACTCCATGAGAGGTCTTGACAAATTGTTAGATGCTACAGGACTATGTTTTTGAGGCCTACACTAACCTATCTCTCTTCTGGGAGATTCAAATTTGTTTGAATTTGGCATGCCAATCTCACTTGATGCCAAAACTTACAGTAAGGCTCAATTGAAAGTTGCACCACTGGGTAACTTCCAAACCATTTGTCTTGGCATTGAATGGTATGAACCATTAGCTCTTGTTGGGTGGGTAAATGCTAGTGACAACCCTGTTCCACCCACTTAGTCACTAGAATGTTCGCGACCATGCCAGACCAAAGTGTCCCTAAGGTGCACTAAGCACGATTGGGTAGCAATCTTTCGAGTCTCGTATCTTGGAGTTGGTGAGAGGTATCAATGAACCGTTAGATGCTAGAAGACCATGTTTTTGAGGCCTATAGTAACCTCTCTCCATTTTGGGAGATTCATTTTTTTTAACTTTGGCATGCGAATCTTGCTTGATGCCAAAACTTGCAGTGAGGCTCAGTTGAAAGTTGCACCACTGGGTAACTTCCAAACCGTTCTTCCTAGCATCGAATGGTCTATGCCATTAGCTCTTGTTGGGTGGGTAAATACTACTAACAACCTCTTTTTTCCCACGGTGTCACTAGAACATTTGTGACCATGTCGGACCAAAGTGTCCCCAAGGTGCACTAAGCACCATTGGGTATGTCGACGAGCATTCTAGTGTGTCGAGAGGCAAAGTGGGACCATTCCTAGGGTAAAAGTACCCAACCAGATGTGATGAAAGCATCAGTTTGTTCCCACAATGAACATATGTTGCTTCTCCAAGTTGGTTATTGTTACTAAATTTCTACACGCTGAAATTTAGTTTTGATTGCAAGGTTTCATGCAATTACACAAGCATTTTCCATCTTGATTCAATTCATACATATTGAGAATATATTTCATTCATAGCAAAAAGAATAGCATAAATGTTCTTTGTTTTACATATCAAGATATACAACTGATATTTCCAAAGTTGTAATGAAATGAAAAGATGAATGTACATGTTTTCTCACACAAGCTGTGAGATTAGCTTTCATTGCAAAGAATGATCCTATCCTATTCCAGTGAAAGTACATAAAGAAATGAAATGAAATAACATAAGGGTCATAAGAAGCCAGTGATTGCCTGGTCATGACTGGTTGTTGTATGCTTGCATTCTGGTTCGATCGTTGCTCCAGCTCTATAAAATCTAGAATCATGTAAGAGAAGAATGAGTTAGATCATTTTGATCTAAGCAATGCCAGCTCACCTCCCCTCAAATGCAAAAGAATTTCATTCATGTTGTACTTGCCTAGAACTGGAAAAGGCATCAGTAATGAAGAAACAAAAGAAATGCAATGAGCAAAGTATCATCAAGTGCAAAGATTTTCAGAAAGGAAACAAAACATAAAGAACAACAATCAAGCTGAAATAGAAAAACTATTTCACCAATGGAGCGACAGTGGGAACTTCAAATTATGTTAGGCGTCAACGATGAACATGAATAGATGCCAATGGTGATGGTGCTATTTTATACATAGAAATAGCAGTTCCAAGAGCCATCAGATTGGATGCAAAAATGAAATACGTATAGGTATGACAGCATGATAAATGAACAATCATATGGAAAGTATCCAACTATAGCATTCCAGGATGGCCGGATAAAAGGATTATGTATCATTCATTGAGTTACAAGTTTTTACATTCGTTGATAGCAGAAACTTATAATAACAACTGTTGATTAGAAAATAAGGAATTATTAAAACTACAGCAAGTACACCAAACTTTTATTTTGCTCAAAATGCATCAGTGAGACAGGGTGTTGCAAGCAAGTGATATGAAAAAGATACTACAGTCAGAATATTCACAGCTGGCACCACATTTTGTGTTGAATCTATGCTAAGAGAAGGATAAATAAATGTTTCTTATCATAGCAGCAAAAATTAAAAGAACAATGTCTATATCATCAAGTCCAAAGACAACAATAGGAAGTTCTCCAACAAAAACCTAGGAATGGTCATTTTTTCTCCAGATGATATCTAATGATGTTGAAATGAAAGGAAAAACAAAGCCATGATAGCTCTAGGTGAGACTAACTCACGACCTAAGAAAAGGAGTTTCAAAATAGCAGTGAAAACACCAAAAATCAGGCCACGGTTTTGGCTTTTTAACGTACCAAAAACTAGTCAATCAACATCAAATAATGGATGTACAATAAATTGCAAGTAAAACCCAGGAGTAGTAGCAGATATTAATGAAATGACAGAAGTAGAGTTTAGGAATGCGAATTTACCTGGGTAACGTCAAAGAATTTCAAGCTCATCAACAATTTTCAGAAAAAAATACCCAGATACAGGAAAACAATAGCCATCTTTCATACAAACTAGTCTCCAGCCAAACATGGTACCAAATAACACAATAGAAGTAGTAATGATTGAACACCCAGCCATCAACAATAGGCACGGTAAAGGCTGAAAGATAAACATGCAACAAAGGAAGAATGGCGGCTTCTTTCCTCAGAGCCCAAACCCTCTTCCATGGCGACAGCATATGAAGCAAGACAATAAAATAAGAACTGATCTTTTTATTAGGGTTCAAACCTAATATATGCTTTAGTTTTGACGTGAAGGAGAGAGAAAGGCTATGAGCCTTATAATTTTTTGCTAAGATCTAATGTATCGTGGGCAATATATGATGATGAAAATATAAATCATCTTGTATTAGTTTTGATATTTTGTAATAGTATTCTAGTGCTTTTAAATATTAAGTAAAAATCTATTTATAATAAAATTTAATATTTATTGATTAGAGATAATATCTTTTTAAATAATAAATATTTATTGATATTAGTAAGTGGTCCATGATCATTAAATATTATCAATATATCTAATATGTATTATTTAAAAAGTTATAGTTATTCAATAAAACATTAAATTTTATTATCTATAAATATTTATTCTTATATATTTAAAAGTCAAATAGTATTGTTGCAAAATGATGACAAGGCATAAGGGTGGGGGTCTTTTGCATAACTTATGATTGTGAAGCAAATGAATAGAAGTGTTATTATAAACTCCTTCATTATGTTTTCTTAAAATGCAAGTAATAGGTCAACGTAAGGAGACAAGGAGATATAAGGAGGGAGTAATGATGGTTGAAGACTTGTTCTTTTTGTTTGAAGACACGTGGAGTTGATTCAACAAGAGGAAGGAATCTAGGAGATAGCTGAGTTCATCTAGGAGTGTTTGTTTACCTAGTTTGAAGGCTTTTAGTTGGATCTTAAAGAGCTTTCATTGTGGGGTATGAGGTGGCTTGACTTTGTCATCAAGTACATGCCATTTGGAGGTGTTTTAGGTGCTATTTTTGGGCCTTTTTTCCTGAATTCGACCCAGTTGGTTGAATTAGCATTGTACTTAATGAGTTTTGCAACTCATTCTTGGGGGTTCTTCCTTATGCAGTTTTCGGCTTCTGTGACTTTGGAGTCCTTTGGCAGTGGATGTATTTTCCGCATTTCTTTGTAACTCATTCTAGGTTCATGAATACCAGGGACAACTTTTTGGAGTTTAGAGATTGAGTTGTTTTGCCTATCTCTTTTCTGCTTATTTGTGTGCATCTTAGTGATTGAGAGAATTATTAGTGAATGATTTGCTCCTTATAATCCTGTCTCATTTCAGCACCTGTTTGTAGAAGTGCATTTTTGCTTGCAGGTTATAATTAGTGTTCAAGATACAGAACTCATAAGTGTGATGTTAGCCTCCTCTTAGTAAGTTCTATTTAGGACCTTGTTATGAAATGTTTATGCAAACCTATGCAAGAGTTTAGTGTTTTTTACCAAATCAGTTTCATAGTTCCAAAGGCTCAGTTATCTGTATTTTGTGAATTTTATCAGTTTGGTGCATCACCATAAGTTAGTTTTTTTGTTCCTGCTATCTTTCTACCCCTTTTCCTATCAAGTTTTAGTTTCATAAAGTTAGGTGAAGTATCAAGTCATTTTCAAAAGGAACTGGCCTAGAATTAGGAGGTTCAGTCACCTTCATAGTTTACCCACAAGCTAGTGATTGTTCCCATGTTCTCCAGAATTTCTAAGTGTTTAGGTGCTTAGTTTAGGGTGCAAATTCTGGGAGTTAACAGTTATACAAGGGACATCATCGGCAGGGTAGGTCGAGTCCTATGTGTCCTAAATGTGTTAGGGTCCAACGAACCATTTTAGTTTGTAATAAAGACTACAAGTTCAAATATGGTCAAAGGGTCAATAATATAATACTATTGATGTTTTGAGTTCTTAGGATGATCACATTTCAAGATAACTTTCAAAGCATGAAGGGTACCCACAAATACATGTAAGGCATGGATCATACAGAAAAACACTCGTAGTGATCATATGCTCAAGGCATGAATCACACATTTAGATATCCATACACATTGTTTGTATACACTAATGATGCATGCATGTAAATAATGCATAAATCATGATTTTTCTTTAGCCAAACATAATACTTGTAACATATGAAGGATACACACGAATACAATGTAGCACATAAAGCATGAATTCACTTAAATGATGAATTACACATGTGAACACACGTAGCACATAAAACATACACATAAATTTTCTTAGGTCATGAAGCATACATGTAGCACATAGATTATGAAGCATACACATGAATTCACTTAAGTCATGCATGTAGCCCGTACACACAAATCTAGGTTATGAAGAATGTACTTGAATACACATGAATATATTTAAGGCATAAATCCTACACATGAGTACATACACACAAGCATATTTACATACTAACAATGAACAAATGAACACACAATTAACAAATTGGATTGAATATCAAGTTTCATATATATCAAAATGAATAATAATTGAGTACATATAAAAAAATGACATACATGCCAAATCAATAATAGAGTTACAAAAATGTGGCATTGACTATGTCAACGTCGATATATACAATAAAAATGTCGAATACATACAAAATTTGGTCATTCAATAACCACAACTAGATCTGTATATCTCTATCAATATCTACGACTCTGTTGGATCATCAAAATTGAACCTCTTAAAAGCAGTAGGTGGCTCACTAGGTGTTTACACAAGAATAATTCAAATGCTAAATTAGATATATTTTCTCAAAATAACATCAAAACAACTAAATATTGGATTGTAATTTGTTGGTAGTTGAATTGTTGGTTACCTCATCTCTTTCTTCTACAATTGGGTCGTTCTCTAAAGCCGATGGTCCCCATCTTGCATGAGCTAGACTCCTAACAAAATGTAAAGGCAAAGGAACCATGGGAGGTTGTGAAGAGGGTTGTAACATGTATAATCAAATCAATACAAGTTAATAACATATATGTTAGGAAACACTAAAAAAAAATGCATGTACTCATATCTAAACACATATGTTTAACATGTATATAGAAAAAGTGCATACCAGAACCTCAAATGGCTCTCCTATACTCTTAGGAGGCATCACCAATGATGAGGCAGCTACAAACAATTCCTGTATGAACAATCATAACATACGTCATAGTCATAGATGAAGGATTTCTAAGAGATTTAGAATGATCAAGAATGCAATTGAAAGTAAATATAAAAATGTTACCTCTTCTCTCTCCTGAACATTAACGACATTAGGTGCATTCATTAATTCTATAAAACTCAATTTTGTTTCTATATATAGAACAAATAAGTCAGGTGCATTCATCAATATAGACTACAAGTACATGTTTAATCATGAATAATACATTTCAACAAATAAACTTTAAATTCTATTGAATTACCTTTTGTCGTTTGGGTGTCCTTGAGGATTTCTTTCTCTTTCTCGGTGTCCTCAAGTCAGAAGGGGTACCCTTGCAAAAAAAATTAACATAAGAGAAATAAATATGATACCATGTGTTCAATTAAAATTGTAAATAAGAGATGTGCAAAATATTATACCACAAAGCTTTCAAACCCAAAGTCAATGGCAGAAAGGGTGATATCATCAAGTTTGGAAATCTGAGCAGCCAACAAGCCCTATAAAATACCAAATAAATATGCATATATTAACAAAATATATTTTGAAATATACATATTATTCTATTTTTATGAATATTTTTAAAAAAGTACCTTAGGTGTCGAAGTTAAATGTGTACGTGTACGTTTACTCAAATGAACACTCTGTAGTGTGCTTGTATCACCTATTGAGCCCTGCAATGCATATTATTCATGTATCAATTTAAATTATTCTCTAAATAAAAAATTATTTACTTTTATAAGACTTAGGTGATTAATTAATAACATGTCAAAACACAAATAAACAAACCTATCTCTGCTCTCTAGAAAATAGCATCGTCATCAAGTCATCTATGAGGGTTGCATCCTCAATAGTGAATGCATGATATCTACCTCTGCAATGTGTACACAAATGAGATACTAAACCATCCTCATTCACGTCAGTATCTACCCCAACACATATAACCTGACAATTGGGGCACATATGCTCAATGGGTTGGGCTAATCCAAATGGTGCATCTGATGATGATGGAGGTGGCGTAGGTGTTGATCCAAATGGTGCATCTAATGACGATGGAGGTGGCGCAGGTGCTAATCCACCCCCTGCTCCAACAAACTGAGTGTCATTCTCAATAATGACAGCAGTCAATGATGTGGTTGCATGAAGAGTCTGTAAATCTATGGACTCCTTCACAACTATTGGGACCACAACATGAACCATGAGGTTTTTGGCTAGAGGCCTCCTATGTTGTGGTTGTACCACCCTACGTCTATCCTATGCAAAGCCTCCCCCTTTATCCTTGAATTGTCAGATGTCAAAGTAATTCGGCTTCTCGCCGAGGATAAACTCACAATATATATTTCTCAAAAAATATAGAGGCACCTACCAATTATTACAGGGTGCTTGGTCAAAGATCATATACCACCTATCCCAAAAAGATGTTTTCATCCTATTGTGAACACACCAATGTATAGGAAATTGGGTCATATTTAGTTCTAGGGTGTTACTAGTACTAGGATTGGTGAAAGGAGCATATATGTCACTTTTAAGTATGACCTTTTTCACTTCATCATATGACAACCCACCTGCATAAAATGCTCAACACCTATCCCTCCATGAACCCCATTTGGTAACCTCTCTAGAAACCTCATTGGCACTATTGGCCATTCTTTCTAGCATCAAGGCAAGGGTTGAGTGGTGGTCAAGACTAGAGGACCTTAACCTATTGATCAATATAAAAATTTGGGCATTATTATGTGTAAGGCATTTTATGAGATCATCTTGTGTGATATTTACACTATCTAATGGAGGACGTGGAGGGTTTATGGGTGGCGGTGGCTGTTGAGGAGAATTATTTTGAGGTTGAAGAGGATTTTTTGGTTGTGGAGGAGGATTTTGTGGTTGTGGTTGTTGCTCATGCTCAATGTTTTCTTCTGTTGCTTGTGCATGAGGTCTTTGTTTTCTTTTTCATTTTGGGGATTTCTTTGTAGAATCTGACATCAATTTTTTTATAAAATATAAATAAATTAAAAACCCCTACTTCAAATAAAATACAAACAAAAATAATTGAAACGCTAAAATCTTACCTCTCTAACACGGTGTCATTGTTGCTAATTGATGAAAAATGCAAATGGAACCAAAACACGCTCGCATTATGATGAAAAATGGCTTCCTCAATTGACTGTTCCTTCGTTTATGGCCAAAGCCACAGGTTTTGGGGAATATAATGTTCCTTAAAAGTCGTACAAGTTTTGAGGTTCTATTGGCTTTTTTAATTGTTTTTTGCTAGGCTTGGTAAAACCAAGCCTAGCATGATTTTGAATTTGTATAACTCGTACGAGTTATGAAAAATTTCATTTTTTTTTGGATGTGCCACTAAAATGTCCACCATCTTGGTGCACTTACCCATAGGCCTAACATGAAATCACTTCCCATTCAATACTAAAAAAAGAAAGTATATAACATTTTGGAACATAAGTGTCGAATAAAACATTGGTGAAGGACAAACATCTAAAGAGAAAAAGAAAAGAGATAATAATCTATGGTCCTTGGAGCAATGAAGGCTTGTAGAGAGAGTAATATGATTCTCTAAAGAGGAAAGCATGTAAAACAAATAACCGTTGATTTGCCATGTCATTATATCAAAGAAAGGAAAGAATGTAAAAACAAATAACCCTCGAGTTTAGGCCTAATAGGCCAAGTCAAGAAATACAATGCACATTAGAAATATGGTAATTAGTCTTTACATGAAGGGGGTTTGAATAAAATTTGCACTACTTGAAAGAGATTACCAAACTTCACCTAACAATTGGAGCATAGTGTAACCTAGAGGCTATATGATTCCATTAGTAAATTAAACATACATATTGTAGTAGTGTTGAAGTTTCAAGGAAAGATATTACTTCTTGGTTCTATCCATAAATGTATTAAAGATAATCTTTATAGATCTCATCTTGAATAACCATATTTATCTCTTGTAAATGAAAAAATAACCATTGTATTTTTTTCTTCTAACTATTAATTACTATTTAGCTACATTTATCAAATATTAGATTATCAAATCTAATAATCTAATATTTGATAAATGAGAGCAACAATAAACCACTTTGGGATTTAACAAAGTGAATAATTGTAAGAGTTAAGGTTCAACTATATTAAAAAAAAAGTTAAATAAAAGATGTGAGGAAAGTGTGTTTGTTTAGATGATTGAGATAACTACTCATTGACAAGATAAAACCCCTAACTATTAGACTATGGTTATAATTATATATTATTATTACTTTAAAATCTAGCACCACTCACTAGTGTTCGTCTCCACACCCTTGTGTCCCAAGGTCATGCACTTCTTTTCCTTTAAGGCCCGTTTGGTGCATGGAATACCAAATGCCAGATATAGTCAATTCTAGAAGATGCTGCAATTCTGGAAGATACAGATCCTGAAAATGATTTTCGGAATATGGAATGACCTGTTTGGTTCTCCAACGTCAAACACCATGCTACAATTCTGCAAGATACAAATCCTGTGATAGAGATATACTTGTTGTCCAATGAAATCAACGTTCTCATTGTACCGCTATTTTCACATTCTCATAAAAATCAACGTTCTGCTCAAACACCATGAGGACACATTTTACTCGTCCGAATAGTGTGGTTAATTATTTGCGGCAATAAACTAAAAAATAACAATAAGGTTGTCAGAGCACTTCACATGTGCTCTATTTTTAATCTTTCCCTTTCTTTTCTGAGCAGAAGTTCTCTGGAGGAAGGGAACCATTATCTTCAAAAAGAAATCTTCAAAAAGAAATCTTCAAAAAGCCTCAAAGAGCCCTCGAATAGAACAAGGACAACTCAAAAATATCAAGCACTACCAGGAAGATAATAGGGAGCAAATGAAACCCAGTTTGGCGCCGCAGAGTAGCCGATTTGCTGCAGGGTAGCAAACGCAAACAGTAGGCATAAAACCAAATCCTTCACCTGTGTGCTCTCAGCTTGTGCCAAAATGGGCATGTAGTGCAATGACTGGGCATGAAATGAAAGGGAAATGGGGTCCTATGACTTCCATGATTTCTGAAAAGGCTTTGGATTCGTTCCAACAGATGTCGTCGAGCCGCTTTGCAGAGTGTGAACAATGAAAATAAAATTGCAAAATAGTCAAAATGCCCTAGCAGACTTCAAAAATAATTATCAAGGGGCATGCAGACCCGACAAATTTTTAAAAATTGGCATTTGAAAAGTGGAATTTCTAATTCCACCTTTTCAAGTGGAAGATGAAATTCCCATTTTGTGGGCAAAATTGGAATTTTGAAATTCCAATTCTAATTTTTTGGAAGGACACAAACATGGAATTGCATTATCCGAAAATCTAATTCCGGAATTAGAGCTCATATTCCATGCACCAAACGGGCCCTTAGTGTCTTGGCGTTAATTGGGGCACTAGTGTCTTGAACATAGGTTCTCACATCCACTATAAGATTTATTTGAAATCACCAACACTTGTCAAATTTCACCCTTGTTATAAGATTTTTTTATTAATTTGCTATAAAGTTTTTCAAATCTAATGAAGTACATTATTCCTAGGGTATGTTTAGGAACTTTCCTAAATCAATCCCTTAGTTGGCATGTTTCAACATGGAAGTTGTTGGAACATGTGGTCTTATAATTGTCAATGGAGTTGTAGTAATGTTGGTGTGTGTAACAAGATACTTTACGTTTAAAAGAAGAAAATGTTAGATGAGGAAGAGAATGGATTGAATGGTGAAGAGGTGAATAGATAATAGATCCTTTACATTTTGGGAAAATTTTATTAAATATATATTTGAGCACAACTCGATTGCTACAAAACATACTAGGATTAGGGTATGTGTCAAGTGATTTTGGATCTTGCATATATGTTTTTGAATCAATATTTTAGATTGCGGTCATCAATCCATCATCAAAAAGAGGAAAGGAAAACTCTTCCTTTCCTCTTCGTGATGATGGATTGATGAGTGCAATCCAAAACATCGATTAAAAAACATACGCACAATTTATCTAGAAGCAACTTGACACATATTATATCCAAACCGTGGAAAACACATGCCTACTATAGGATTAGGGTTCATAAAGAAGATAACCATGAGAAGGAACTTTAAATTGCAAGGGTCTACTGATGTGCACATGAGCATAAGCATGATTACTAGTACCTTGAGAGATGTGAGTTCAAATAGTTGAAAATCTTAAAAAAAATAAATTTTTAGAACAAGAAAAATCTAATTAAAATGAAATAGAACAATTTCTAAGATATTTAAATTTTTAAAAGAATAAAATTAATCCAAAACATATTTATGAAAAAAAAAACACAAGATGATTGTTTTGCCCACTACATTTCCCTTACAAAAATATCTAACATATCAACTCCAAATTTATGTGAAGAGGATGGTGCATAGATATGACATTCGAATGCATGTGAAGACATTCACCCACTTCATAAATTAAATTCATACTCGGTGAAAGCGAGACATTATTAGAAAACAGGCCATGCTTTACTTTTTGGCTTTGTCATGTGAAATATTATGAGGCATTATAAGAATCATGCAACTTGCAAAAGGTCTTCGTTCATTATTATTTGGGTGATAAGTATTTTATTGCCACAGTTTTTAATGTTGAGTATCCTAGCTGTAAAACACTTTCCATTCATCAATGTTGACTGTCATATGCTACTTGCCACATTTTCTACCACTGTTTCCCTGATTCTCTCTGCTGTTGACAGAATCTTTCAAATATTAAATAATTGTATTAAAGAATATTGGATCTAGAACGTCAGACTGTCTTGTACAGAGGCCTCCATTAATGGCCGTTCTTTCCACTTTACTGTTATTGATCAGTGTTTGGGGGATTGTGCCCAAAAAACTTGAAGAATATTCAGCTGGTCAAAGGGGTTACTTTCTGCAAGCCAGATCTAACTAGTATTCAACCGAGGTTGAATGCACGCCCAATGGAGTATGTGAATCATAAAATGAGTGGGTAAAAACAAAATATAATATATATTAAAAGAAGAAAAAATTGTTAAAATATATTGTTGATCAGCATAAACATACGGCTACGTTCTATCTAAAATGTACTTTTGATTAAATTTTAAAAAATCGAAAATACAACAAATTTTAGCGAAATTTTCAGCATCTATTTTTCATAATCTGTATATTTTGTAATTTAAAACCACAAAAATTCTGTTTAAAAAAACACTGTTTTTATAAATCTGAAAAAATAAAAGATTAACTTTTTTATTTTATTTTAGTGCGTTTTAGATGGAACTTAGCCGAAGCCTAAATAATATCAGATATAGCTATAAATATTCAAATATAATATCAGATATAACAGTAGATAAGCAAATCCAATATCAAATACACCAGTACATATGGTAACTGTATCCTTCTTATTACCGCACAGATTTCTTTAACACCTAAATTTTATCATTTTATTAAAAACATTATACATAGATTTTGGGAAAAAAAATGGTCAAACAACTTACCCATTTTGAACCTTCTAACTTGTAAAGATACATCTATTGTTTTTAATTTTCTGTTAATTTCAGAATAATATATAAAAGAGCATATTTTGGATGTATTGAAAAAATGTTGAGGACAAGCCATAAGTAAAAGTCACCTTTTTACCCACTTACATTGGCCAGCCTTTTAACTCTGCAAGCGGAGCATAAATAAAGTTTAAAGAGCACTTTGGATTTTGGGCATTCTGGCTCTTGTTTAAAGTTTAAAGTTTAATTGTCAAGATCTTATGTTTATACATTAAATACATCATTTTTCAAGAATGATTCTTATGATTGATTTATATTAATTGTGAAGATCTTATGTTTATAAATTAAATATATCAATTTTTCAAGAACGATTCTTATTATTGATTTATATTAATTGTGAAGATCTTACATTTATAGATATATTTTCTTTTTATAGGACAAAGAATCTATAAATTATATTTTAGAATTGTAAAGAATTTTTATAAGAAGTTAAAGAATCTATCTTCTCTTTTTTAATTAATTAAGGTTTAAAAAGAAAGTGCACACTTTAAAGTTTATTTATTAAGTTTTATTACTTTATGGGATATAATTTATAATGGTAATCAATGGTGTAATTGTATCAAGTCTCTTCACAAACTCTTTTGGATTTAAATTATGAAATAATATATTTATTCATATATTTTAAAAATAATTATGATTTAAATGTTTAGAGGGGGTTGATTAGTGTTATGCAATCTTTAATTTTGTTCATCTGATTCTTTAGCCACTTAACACATATAATGAAAAGTAAGATGCAAAAGCATAACACCAAGATATTTTTATATGGAAACCCAGTTAAGAGAAAAATCACGGTGGGGATGAACCCACAAGATGAAAATACTCTGCATAGGTATTACAAAAGGGAATGCACATGCATTCAGGCACATTCCTAAAGCTCATTGCTCAAATACAAAAGACTTACCGCCTATAAGATAATTACAATGTCACAGATAGTTTGAACTGAGCAACATCATTTAAAAATGCCAAAGTACAGTTTTGGTTAATCACAATACTGATTTCATACACTTCATCACTTACTGCTTTGTTACATTGTTTTTCTTTGATTCAAACCTTAAATCATTACCTTGCACATGTGAAATTGTGCACAATAGTTATAATCGCCTTCCACACATATTCTACTCTCACAGAATGACCAAATATATCGATCTTATATATCTACAACAAGAGATTATATCACTTACATCTTGGCTCAAGAACACTTGACAAAACAATGAAACATGTCTATAATTTGTCGGCTAGATCAGGATGTTAATACCAATGTGAACCATAACAATTGATCATACGTTACCACACATGTCGGCTAAACATCTTCGATCACAAAAATAATCACCAGAATCACTCCATCAGATTTGCATAAGGATCAACTAGACAAGACTGATGTTCTTCACACTCAACCCAAAATCCAATACGCATAACCTTCTAACTCACACATCGAATATCATCGAACGACAAAAATATAGAATAAGGTATACTAGGCATCCATAAATCTTCCCTCAGATCTGTAACTCAAAATATTAATCTGAGAGCGAGCAACGGACCGAATATAGATCACTTCTATATGCTTTGTTCACTGCCAGACTTAGAATAAATCTTCAATCTGCCTCTCGGTAAGATCAAATAGTGCAATGTGGATGGGAATAAAAACTTGAGTTTCCATCAATGAAAATATCCAAGGTCCTATGAAGTGTCTCTAGCCAACACTCTTCCCCTTTGGCATTGATGGCAACACTTAGTGAAAAATGACTAAGTGTTAAAATCAATACAAAAATGTATTTACTTCAAAATTAAAAAATTATATACTCCTCCAGGGATGAATACAACCATGTATACATTTTTCACTTCCGTACACTCCCCCTTTGACATACATGGAAAAGGTAGGGATCCACATACCAAAATTCATTTAAAATTCTTATAGATATACTACATATGTACAAACAAACTTCTTCTAACTTACATCAACTTAAAGATATTTGTAAAATATTCTTCAATAAGCTTAAATCATGGTCCCAAACTTGCTTGAGACTCTCCAAAATTGAGATGTTCTCATAGAAGAGATATCCTTGCATTTTTGCAATCTGAAGGTTAGAGGGGCTACTGGTAACCATGGCATCCTTGGCTTCTTTTACAACATTGAACATAGTTGCCAACTTTGGAGCAATCAAACTCTGAAATTCACCAACTCTATCAACAATACTATCCTTTTCATGTGTCAAACTCTTAATCTTGTCAAGAAAAGATATGACTTTACCTTCTTGATTATTGGTAGAAACTATTAAAGGATTAAAAGACAATGAAAAATCTGCTAACAACTTCTTATTCTCCTTGATCTTCTTTTCAATATCATTGACAAATTTACAAAATGATAGATAAGATTTGTATACATTACCACCTTCAGATAAAGTTTTTTTAATACTCTTTACACTGCTATCCAGAAGTATACTATCATTTTGTAGATCACAATCTTCAACTGATTGAATCTATTGGCATCAAATTCATTCTTGAATTTTATCTCTACTGACTTCTCTAAAGATTCAAAATGAGTACTTACAGAGTTTATGAGAGTCTTTGGTTGACTAGAGGGAGAGTTAGATGAATCCTTGAGAAAAGTAGGCATCATCTTCTCCAAAACACCAGATGCAAGATGTAACCGCTCATTGTCTTTAATGTGAGATCTCATAATCTCCTCTCTTTCCTTAGCTTGTGCAAATGAAGAAAGTTTCAGTTTCTAAATTGGAGATAAGGTGGCCAAATTGATAGGCCCTTGGAGTAAGTTCAGGATCATCCAATTCTAGACTATCCTTCTTTATAAATTCCTTCACTGCTCTTGCAGTGTCTCTTGCCTCAACTTTTACCTCAAATAGCTTCACCTCAGTCACCTTCTCTACAAATTCACCTTTTATCTCTCCTACAACTTCACCTTCTGAAGTAATAGAAACATTTACCTCAGGAACACTGACTTCAACAAGCTCAACATTCGTAATGGAGGTGTCATCAATTTGAGTTGCCATCAATGACAACATCCAAGGACCTGTGCAATGTCTCTTGCCAACAATCCCCTCCTTTGGCATTGATGACAACACTTAGTGAAAAATGACCGAGTGTCAAAATCATTACAAAAAATGTATGCACTTCAAAATTCAAAAAATCTATACTCCCCCTGGGATGAATACAACCATGTATACATTTTTCTTTGCCCTACAAAAAAATAAATAATAATAATTAATTTTAAAATATATGATTGAATATATTGTTTAAATATTTTATTGTATGCTTAGTGTGACTTGATTTATAAATAAACTTAGAATAATAATTAAATAGTTTTATATTATGATTAAATGCATGATTGAAATATGTGATATGATGATGCTATTGTTATTATTGTTTATGTAGTGTTGAAGCTTCAAGGAAAGAAGTTATTGAAGTTCTATTTGTTTGTAATAAAGATAACTTTATAGATCTCATCTTGAATAGTCATATTTATCTTTTATATAAAAAAAAATAACAACTATGATGATATTGTTTAGTTCTAACTACTATAGTTGCATGTGTTCAACAACAGGTAATAATTTTATTTTGAATAGAAAAAGAAATAATAAACCACTTTAAAATTTAAAGAAAAGTAAATAATTTTGAGAATTAAAGTTGAAATATAATTAGGAAACATTCAAATGAAATAGGGTGAGGAAAATATGTTTGTTTAGATGATTGAAAATAACTACATATTTTACTAGATAAAGTCTCTAATTGTTAGAATATGGTCGGAAAAAGTTCTTTGTCTACCATTAGTTACTAGTGTCTCTCTTCAGACACTGTGTCCTAAAGTCTTGTGGTTCATTTCCATTAGGGTATTGGTTTCTATTGGGGCAATAATATCTTGCACATAGGTGCTCATGTGAAACCACTAACACCTTTCAAATTTCACCTATTTTATTGTAATAAACGTAGGGAGTTTTTCTTAGTTTGTGTGTTTTAGCATTATAGTAGTTGGAGAACGTGATCATATAAGTGTTGATAGAGTTGTAGTAACAATGATGTCTAAAGAGGAGAGTGCTAAATGATGAAGAAAATGGATTAATGATTGTAGAGGTGAATATGTAATGGAAGGCAAAGATATAATGGATAATCTCTATTTTGAAATAATTTCTTAAACAAATGTGTTTGAGTACAAGTTTACTAATTTAAATTATTTTAGGATTATGGTTTGTAAGAGAGATGATTATTAATTGGTAAAAATGGGCTTTAAATTTTGAAGAATATTTTTTTAAATAGACATGTAAGGAGATAATAATTAATTAGGAAAAATAAGTTTTAAATTACAAAAGAACCATTGGTATACATAGACAACCAAGCATGAGTATCATATCCCTAATGACACGTGGGTAAATAAATTAGTGCTTAAGATGATCAAAGATTATGAAAAAAATGTAACTTTTAAAATAAGAAAAATCTAACTCAAATGAAATAAATTATTTTGAAGATAGTTTATTTTTTTAATGAATAAATATAATTCAAAACACAATTATTATTGATATTGACTTACATAAATTAAAACTAAAAACAAAATATACATCTCTTACATCACCATCTCCCATACAATTTTTTTAATATATCAATTTAAAATTTATGTGAAGAAATATAATATTCGAATGCATGTGGCATTGTCCCCTTTATAAGCTAGATTAATACTTTGAGTCAAAGTCTAAATTTATAAGATAATAGATGCTTGACTTTTTGTCTTTTGCAATGTAAAATATTGCGAAGCATTATAAGAATCATGATTGGCAATTATTATTATTTCCGCAGCAATTTTTTTTCCTGGAGTAGTGTGAGCTGTAAAACAGTTTACATTTCATGAATATGGTATTTTTCTTTCAAACTTTCATATATCTGGTTGATGTCTAATGTTACAAAAACTTTCATATGTATAGAATTTTTTTTTTTATAGAATTCTAATACCATAAACCAAGTATTAAACTAATACCATAGGTAGTGGGTTTATAGAATTTTTTTTTTTATATAGGTTGCACAATCTTAAGAAAGACGAGATAGAGTACTTTCTTGAATGATATCTTAATTTTTATGTCATTGACTATTTCTTTATATTATCATCAATAAAACATTTCAAAGATGGATAAATAAATTTCTTGTTAAGATGATGTATTTCTGAATAATATCATTGTAAAAGAAGACAAAAATTTGTTTTTGTTAAGATGATGCATTTTTTAATAATATCATTGTAAAAGAAGACAAAAATTTGTTCTGCATAGTCTTTGTAATAGGTAAAAAAAATCTTAAGAAATATAAGATAGTGTACTTTCTTGAATGACATCCTAATTTTTACGTCTTTGACTATTTCTTTATATTATCATCAATAAAACATTTCGAAGTTGACTAAATATATTTCTTGTTAAGATTATGCATTTCTGAATAATACCATTGTAAAAGAAGACACAAATTTGTTCTATAGAGCCTTTGTAATAGGTTGATTTTTTTTTAAGAACAAAATTTGAAGAGAAAAATAAATATTTAAATTTGTAGCTTGGTGTTCATTATTTCTCATAAATTTCATTTAAACTTTGAGGAGTGAAGGGATACGAATTGTTAAGAAGTATAAATTATCTTCTATGTTAATGCATTTGTATATTGTTGTCACCATGGATATATAAAACTTATAAAGTCTATTCATCATATCTAGATGAAAAATTATAATAGGTATCAAAGAAATAAACAATGGATTGAAAAACATGTTAATTTGTAAGCATGCCATGACAATCCATATTTAATGCTAGAAAACTAGAAGCTATTTATCTGGTGCCATTTTTTACTATTTATATTCTTTCTTGTTGCATTACATTTTTTTCTCCTGTTTCTTTTGCTTTGTCTCATGAAGGTTTACTAAAATATTACAAGATAGGTTGAACAAATGGAGAAAAACTAAGATAAATGCACAAAACTTGATTTGGCATTTCAAGAGAGTTTCATGTAACATTTCTTCCTCATTATTCAGATCTACTGTGCTTTGGTGCAAATTGGAAGGTTTTAAAATGTATCTTGCAATAATATTGAATTAAAATAAAAAAAGAGGGTCAATGGCAATTTCAAGAAGAAATGTTAACTTCTTTGTACACCTTAAATTATTATTTTTACTAAAATATGAGTTCAAAAGAAATATTAGTAATAATAATGCTTAAGATATAAAGAGTTGGATATTTTGAAGCTTAAATTTGTTTTTCATAGTATCTAACCTTAATCTTGTGAAATAAAGAGTTAGTTCAACTAGATAGTTTAGTTATCATTGAGCCCAAATGACCTACTTGAAAACTTAGTTCATCCTATATGTGAATACTTAAGGAAAAGTAATTAAATATTAACATGAGATGTGTTTGGCTAGATCATAGATTGATTGTGGCTTAACACTCCATAACTCTTTGATAGAAATTTAGGGGCACCTTTTCAAGGATGACCATGCAAAGTGTATTAGAGAAGTAAACACAAATTTTGGGAACATTTGTTTGAGTTAGAATAAACCCATATTTAAAATAGGTTTGATGAAAAAATAGGCTAATGAATGAAATGAATTATATCTGATAAGATTGATGGGACTCTTGGCTTCATGGTTCTGAGTTGAACTTCAAGTATTTTTTGAGAATAACTTAAGAAAGTATGATTATCATATTGTTGTTCTAGGAATCCGGTGAGTTAAATTACAGATAAGACATCTCTTAAACAGTTGGGATTTTTTTTATTTTTTAAGGTTTCATTCTTCATTCTACCATGTTTCTAGAACAAGTTTAATTTTTAAATTTGGTCAAGAGACATGAAAGATATGACCATTTACACATTTCTTGTCTACTACAAGTTGCAATTTGAAATATGTGAATTAATTTTATGGCTTAAATATGCAATTTTAGCAATGAGGAAGCATTTAACCTTTGGTTCCCAAATCACCTAACTTATTGAGTGGATTTAAGAAACATGTGGGATGTGGAGTATCCTTATTTTCACACTATTTAATAAATGTCACAACCTTGAAATTATATCATTGAACTAATACTAGTAAGTGTCAGAGAAAACACATGAGAATTAGGATAGAACAACGATGAATACATGTTGTATTATAATAAAATATGACACATGCCATTATTCATGTGATATACCATTAACAAATACCAATTAGAGTTAACGTATTAGTTTTATAATTGATATTATATGGATAAATATAATGTAATAACTATTTAATATTTATGCTAATATTCCCCCCTTATGGCATTGATCCTAAGAACATCATATTCACCTACCTTGGGGACCCCCCTTAAGGATTACATAGCAAAACATGTTGAATACATATCATAAATTCATATTTGAGAAAATATTCTCTTGAAGAAATAAATTCTAAACCAAGCGAGGCTCCATCACACTGTCTCTTGACCCTTAGAGAGGTGAAGGTTTGAGTTGTGTTCTTAAGCTCTCAGTCCCAAACTCTTAAATCACATAATCTTGGATTATTCAACAATGATACCTAAGAGATACAACAAATGTCTATCATTTTCTGATGCTTGTGAAAGGGTACAATTCTTAGTCATATATTGTGAAGCTCCTTGGACAACAATTCATATTGAGCTCAACACCAAATCCCAAACATGTCTCCAAAATGAATTTTCAAAAAATATGTATTCTTCAAATTTGTTAGCATTAGAAAGAAAATAAAAATAGAAAACATATAAATAAAAAATGCCAAAAATGCTCCAAATGCAAAACACCATCTCAGAGTGAGAATCCTGCTTAAGAAAATTTAAATTCCTCCACCCTCTTATGCTGCTAGCCTCCAAAGATGAAGGCTCAAAGTACAAGGTTGTGATTTAGGGGAGAATAATAATCATCAATATCTATTTTATCACTTGATGAATCCTCATCCTTAACACAAGTCATATTTTCCTTATTATATTGTTCTTTTAGTTTTCCCTTAAGAACATCACTAGCTCTAGTTCTACAAACCCATGCTATGTGACCCTTTTTCTTACGATAGAAACATGTATTGTCTCTTTTGTTTTTATCTGACCATTTGTTATTTCTCTGTGAATATAACACTTTACCTAATTGAAGATCTTCTTCTTAGTCTTGTTTTGTCCTCTTTTCTTCTACTAGAAGGAATGGAGATCTCTGCTAGCTTCCTAATAGGAGATCTCAAATTTATTATATGGTTTGACATTGTGATTCCATCTTCTATTTTGAACATAAACAATTGAAGCTTTAAATAAAACTTTGCAATAATTGCTTTTGCTCAAAAAAAATGTTAAGATTAATCTAAATATCTGCAGGTGAGTAATCTAAATCTATATGATGGAGTTCAAATTCTGAAAGAGAAAGACCAATAATAGCCTTTGATTTATCATCTCTACTGTTCCAATCCAACAATTTACTCATCTTTGTAGGTTGTTTTCCTTTTCTAGAATTACTATTTCCCACAAATTCATATTCAATTAATTGTATTTGAATTTTCATTCTCTAAACGTGAAAGTTAAAACTGAACTATTTATCTAATGAAATCTCTAGATTTTAAATAATTAAAATTACAAATACAACCTTATCTCTCCAAAATATTAATCAGTTTGGACAAAACACCATCAACTGACATAACACCATGAACTCAATTCTATGATTATTTTAAGCATTATAAGCCGACCAATGGTAGCCCATAATTGAATATGTGACAATTCCATATATGACTGCTTGGAAAAGAGTATATATAGTTAATCTACTGCAACAAAACTAGAGAATTGGAAATCATACCTTGCGTTCTAGCTATGTTCCATAATGATCATCAACTTCCCTCAACACATTTATCTCCTACTCGTCTTCTCTTTCACTCTTCCTTTCTTTCTCTGCAAATACCTTTATGAAAATGGTTCTTTCCCTATAATACAAACTTTTCCAATATGGTTCAAGATTTTTAGCTTGAAGATTGCAACATTATGAACACTATAACTCACTTCTTACAATGTTACCATGTTGAAATGCCATACTTCTTTGTATGCAAGTGGACCAGAAACCATGCCTCAAGCTAAACATTTTCTCTTGCATAAATCACTAGCAAAAAAACTCCTTTAATAAGAAAACAAGTGCCCTTGAGAAAGTGTTCCAGGAGAGCCTTAACTCTTTCTGCACGATCTACTTTTCCTATGAATGGTGATGCATCCTTTAGCATCTGGTTTACAGCTTTACAAGCCCATTTTCCTCATCACATCTTTCTATAGGTTTGAGGCCTTAATTTTCCAGCTTTGTCACTTGCTACTTTAGAAATACTTGAAGAGAATGTGATACCATAAGAAGTTTGACAATATTAGGTTTTCTAAACATGAAACAATGGTTGACCACCCACGGTAATCTCATCTACATCCAATGGTAATGATATTCACACCACTTTTAAACTACTTCACCAAATGCCACTTAGAAGGTGATCACTAGGTTACAGGCACATAAAATATCACTCGCTCTGATACCAAACATCAAAGAGAATACATGAGAATCAAGATAAAACATCATTGAATACATGTTATATTCAGAAATATGACACATGTCTTTATACAAGTAATATACCGTTAACATATAACAATTATAGTTAATATATCAATTTCTATAGATGATATTATATAAATAGTTATATATAATTGTAATAACTATTTAATATTTATGCTAACTATATAAGTTATTTTATTATGGTTACTGTTATATCCATCATATATAATGTCAAGGCATCATTACAAGATGATTAAGATATGAACTACACCATAAACGCCAAATATCATTGATTCCCTTGCATTAGTACATTGCATTGGTAGATTTATTTTTCTTCCATAATATGTTTAACTATGGACAAACATATTAGATATACAATGCATGAGCATATGAATATGTTAATTTATAACAACTCACAAAGGAAATTGGATTCAATCATGAATTTTGGTCACATATTATTAGATCTTTTTTGATGAGTTATGCTCCTCTGATGGAGTAGCGTAAGGAAGTTTGATGCTTCATGGTAAGGTGAATATCAGCTTGATGATAATCTCTCTTTTGCTTCAATTTATGTACAAAAATGAAACATATGAGGGTCAAATGAAATGTCAGTATATTTACCCATCTTATAGTTTGTTGATTGAAAGAGTAGCCAACTCTTATCTATTGCTTACTCTTCTTTTGTAAATTTTGAGTGTGGTGTCATGATGTATGTACTTGTATATGTTACATAAAATATTTACATTTTGTAATCATGTTAAATGGTCGTGATCTTGAATTGAGTTGTTGTCATGCCAAAACATCATTAAGGGGTTTTGTATTGATTGTAAACCATTATAGGATCACTTTACATTTTATAAGGAAGTGAAATAAATGAGTCAAATCTTTGAATCATTCTAGATTGGATCTACATTATCATCATGATATTCATTAATTTTCATACTTCATTATTTTATAATTGGTTGGTTGTTTTATTATGGATTGTAGCTTGAATTGGAGAAATTATTTATACCCTTTATAACTACTCTAGGTCTTATAATTGAGGAAAAATAATATCAATTATACAAACATTGGATGAAGAGGGTGGATAAGATAAAAAAATGTCTCTAGGAGCATGTGACAAGCCCAAATTATCCTCGTATATGCTATGGGAAAATATATCATATGTAATCATGTGAATATCATAAATGAATGATAAAAAATATGAGAAGAACTAAACCACTGCAATTCTCTATTACTCTAAGTGTGTTAAAATTTCATTGTACAAAGTAACTAGAAATCAAGAATTAATTAGTGAATGTAAAAATCTATTAGTATTAAAGAACATAAATGCCATTATGTAAACAAAGAAATAAATCATGCTAACTAGCTAGAAAGAGTTGACATAATATGCTAACAAACTATCATAAATCATAGAAAAATCATGCAATGCAAAATTATCAAATGCTAAGGAAATATGCACTCTCCTTGGACTCCATAAAACATGTGACATCTGAAATGACACGAATAAATGATATATAAATAAGAATAGGATCAAAAGGCTCAATTTATGAACATAAGTAGTGAAGAAAGATAGAATATCATCACACATAACATCATTTTGAGGTGTAGTAAATGGGAATAGGGTTGGTGTAAGGCTTTAGTTATTATCATGTGCCACAAAAGATGTGAAGATGTGTCCTCACCATGAAGTATAACTCCATAAGAAGTGAATGTGGCTAGGAAATGGAATGATAAATGTAAGTAACAAATTATCATGCATCAAAATTAGAAATAGTTCTAAGGAGGTCCAAATCCCAAGTTAGGACTTTTAGAGGGGTTTGATTTCCTTCACAAATATGGACTTGATTTCTAAATTGTGAATTTGACAATTTTATTCAAAAATATAATCTTAAAATAGAAGCTATCTTAGGTAGGGTGTGACTAATAAATGTTTTTCATATACCTAAATCTAAAGTCTTCCTTCAATAAAATAAGGAGATAGCGTTTATTCAAATCATTGAAAACCAATCTCTATCTAATCTAACATTTAAAAGATTTAAATCTATTCAACAACATGATCAAACAAGGGACACAAGCGTCAAAGTTCCTGCCTATTGTATTGTGGCTTTTAAAGTAAGATGTATTGGATTCACAATATGCATAAAAAACATTGATTTTGTTGTCTTTTTGTTTTGGTAGAGTGCTCTGTTATTGTGTTGAGATCTGTTTGTAGAATGGTGGTCTAGTCTCTAATCCCATAGTGCACTTTATTGTGGCTGACATTATTCAAAATAATTCATTTAAATAATTTAAGCAAATGCCTCTTGAGAAATAGTTAAATTTATGTACTTTGTGATTAAAACTAATTGAAGGAAGATAAGAAATTTTATTGCACTATAATCCCCCTTTATTGATACATTGTGCATTGCACTTGGTTTCCATAAACTGGTTTGGCTTGACAGACATTTTAAAAAATGTTTTGGTCATTGGAAAAAGTTATAGACTTGTTAATCACAATTAATAACAAAAGATGTAATCTGAAAAGAAGGTTACAAACGCTACTTGTAAAATAATCTTAAATCCATTAAAGTGCTTTGGCGTCTTCAATATTATAAAAAATTATTTGTTTCAATCATTGTGGCTGTTGCAGCATTGTACTTGAAACAAATCAGTACATTTTATACAGAACCCTCTTTGGCATTTGTAAGAGAGACATGAGACATGTTTCTGTGTGGCTAAAAAGGCTTAAAAACTCAATAAACATTAAAAATATATTTTCTTTTCAATTTTTTTTCAAATAATTTATAAATATAAATATGAAAGAAATTTTCAAAATAACATAAATATTTATACTTTTTAAAACCTTGATAGTTTTTTTTTAATTCTCTCCAGCTATCCTATCATTATATCTTATCTTCTCTATAAATCACTTCATCTCTATGTTTACATTTATTTTTCCCACTCATTTCTCATTCTTTATTTTCATTTCCATATATATAAAAATGTCTACAAACTAATTATCATATATGTAAAAAAGGCCTAAATTTCCCTGCTGTCAATGTCAACAAAAAATCTTTGTGAAAATTTCTAAAAAGGCCAAAAAAATAGCACCCTGCAAATCAGGGGATTGAAGGAAAGAGATATGAATCTTCCCTGATTTGACTATAAATTGAAACCATAAATTCCCAATATTCTCAAGAATGGGACACAAGTTTAGGATAGCAAGATTTTTCATAGGTCTTATCTAGTATTGAAGAAGAACTATAATTCTTCAAAAATTCTCTTACTCTACTTCTACTATGAAGGTTTGGTTTCTTATTCCATTGACATTGAAGGCTAGTTTATTTAATTTTGTTCTGAGGTTAACACAGAGTTTGTTATTGTAGAGGATTGTAGTGTTTTCTATAGAGATATCTTGCGGCAAATGCAAGCAAAATGTCTTGAAGGCCAGTGCAGATATAGATGGTATGTCCTTCCATCTTAAAACACATAATTCCTCAGACATGCTAAAGAATTTTATTGTTGAATGGATAATTTATATGTTATACGTTTTGCAGGTATTGACTCTATACAAGTGGATAGCTCTAAGAACACTGTAATTGTCCCTGGGGAAGCAGATCCTATGAAAATAGCCATGAAACTATGGAAGTCCAAAAAGAATGCAGAAATTTTGAATATTAAAGCTATAGGCTAAGAAGAGAGGAGGTCCAAAACAACTATCTCACCCATTTTATCTCAATAATGGAAATGCCATAGATTTCAATTTTGTTGGAAGTGTGCTCTAATGTAATATGAAATTAGGACAAAGTAGAAAGTGAAAACAATTAATTTCAGCTTTGTGGTCTGTGGAGGCCACAAATTATGTTTTTTAATAATATTTTAAAATGAATTCATGCAACGAGTTTGGGCTTTCGCTCCATTAAGTTTTTTTCTTTGTTGGGGTTTAATGGGGTATGGTGTTTCCATGTTTTATTACCTTGTTGAGTGTTGTGAACTCTTCTTTTCGATGTAAAAATTATTCTATTATTTTTTCTGATGTAGACACAAAGATGGTATTAAAATAATCAATGCTGGAAGAGATTGTTCGGAATGCCCTTTTAAAGGCTTCTTCTTCAGCTATATTGATGTGGCTTTTACAATTTATAAAACTTGTAGTTGGAGTCTTATTCCTTACATGTACAGGCAATGGTGTCAATAGATAACCTTTGACAGTGACCGAGTTTTCTGATTATTTGTTTCAAATCATTTTTTTGTAATTACAATGTTCATGGTATTTCTGTATGGTATTTTTATCTTACATTAGAAGGGCAAGAAAAAACTTAAAAAGATTTCAAAAAAAAATGATCTATTACTAAAAGAAAATAAGTTACAATATGGATGTGTTAAGCATATCACATTAGCAACAACCTGACACAAATGCTAATCTTTGTTTCCCTCCAATAAAAGTTAAGTTTGTTACTGCTATAAAAATTACAGCTATTGTTGCTAATCTTTGTTGCCCTCCAATAAAAGTTAAGTTAGTTATCGCAATAAAAATTACAGCTATTGTAAAAGAATGAAGTTCATATATAAAAAGGCACAGTGGCAGAATATAGGCAGCAATACAAACCCACTAATTCTAGAAATAGAAAGGAAAATATTGTACCTTAATAGTTAGTTTTCTTAGTTGGCCTTGTATTACCTTGGTCCACTGTTGACAATCTTTCCAGTACAAGAAAACCCACCAAAAGTAAATTTTGAGCCTACCTAAAGCTGGAAAAAGAATTATTTCTCTCTAAAACTGTAAACTAAAATGGAAAATTGTTTTCAACTCATCTTTTCAACATTTTGGATTACCAAAGCATAGAGTTTGAAACCAAACAACAACCAATCAGATAAATTTGAAAGGAAAGAAAAACTTTGAATGTCAATCTTGAGATGCAAAGAAAAAAAGGGGCAAAATGAGGTGCTTTGGAGGGGCATCCACCATGAGAAACATGATTTTGTCTTAAAACTGTAAAGCAAGAAATCAAGGCTTAAGAACGATGAGAAGCTAATAAATTTATATAGTTGGGAAAATACATTCAAAGTTTTATGGAGAAATGTTTCTTAGCTGCTAGAGGAAGGCTCCCTACAATGATACACATTGCTCCATCAATCTCCTCCAGCAATTTTATGTACTAGAGTTTCCAAAAAACATTTAAATAATGCAATTTCAAGTACTATCAAGATGCATATTTTAGATTGAGAATATTTTAGATTGCATCTATTTTCAATTTGAAATATTCTCAATCTGTTCTTGTCTGTCATGAATCTATTTATGACTGTTTATACAAAGATTAAGCCATTTTTCACAAACCGTGGTTAAATAATGTTGGAAAAGGTAGCTTATTAATTGTAGAAGCCTATGTGCGCTTTTATTTACTTCTAAAATCAAGTACATCAATAGAATGCACTGTTGATTACAGTCATTAGATATATCCAGATTATGACTTATGCTTTTCGCAAAACATAAACAATGAATGGCAAAGTGGATGAATTTGCCCTTCCAATGTTTCAAAAATAAAAGATGACGCAAGAATTTTACACAAATTTAGTTTTTTTTGCGATGAAGGAGACATCTCAAAAATTGAAATAAAAAATAAGCCCTCATGAGAAAAAAAGGAAAGAACATTAATGTTTCTGGCACATGCATCGTAAAATATAAACTTTTGAAAAAATTATCTCCAAATTGAAATAATAAAAAATAAACCCTCTTGGGTCACAGTGTTGGGGTCTGTGTCCGGTTGGTGAAATTTTTTAAAATTAGTCACAGATCATCAAGCCTACTGGTTTGAAAGGTTTCTTTCAAATCTAGGAGTGCTTCGCCGCTAAGGGAAAAATATCTCGGAGCAGACATCAATGAGCTTTTTGAAAACACTGTAAAAAGTGGTGTCACAAGTAACTATAGCTGAAATAAAAAGTCATTCAAACAAGCTCAGATTTGAGAAAAGTAAGATGCTCAGCACAAAACTAGATATGATCCATGCATATTGAATACAGAAGCGACAAACTATAGGAACAATTCTTCATTACGGAATGCCCAGCTAATACTGAAATTACTTTGAAAAATTTGACACAGGTTTATCCAACAAAAGCTTAACAAATCAAACCATTTTTTAGCTGCAATTTATAAAAAATTTAAAGAAAAACATCAGAAAAATGAAGGACAAAAAAAAGAAGCCCTAAGTTTTGAGAAAATTAGAATTTTAATCAATAAAAATATATTTTCAATGAATGCCATAAAACATATCCTGCATGAAATACTTAGTACAAAACCCTAACCTGGATAGCTTCTAAAAATGAATGCTAGTCAAAATCTCCTGTGGAAAAATAGTGGGATCATTGCACAGAAATGGCTTTCCTATTTTGAATTTTATCAATCTGATATAGTTAGAAATACACTGCAACCTACTTCATTTCATTAAAGTAACGAGATTAAAGGAATGCTTTCGGATCAAACAGTTCCGGCTAAAGGCCTTTTGAGTCTTGCCCAAAAGGAGGGCCGCCTATAAAGCAAACAAAAGCTTGTTTATCTCACATGGATAAACTTTGAAGCTCAAGATAAAATTCAACAATAGACTCAAAGCATAGGTAGATATGTTGAAAGTTTTATACAATAAAAAGAATTTGCAGATAGAAAACCCTCACAACGGTAAAGTGCTCATGCTACTGCAAAATTACCAAAATCCTAATTTCTCAGATAGAACTTTCTAGTTTCTCAGTCTCTGTAGAGCAAAATAGCCTCTTTCAGTCTCACCTTCGTCCTGCCAATTTTGAAGTCCTAAACTGCACCTATAGAACCAAAACATGTTTGCTATTATTTGATGAAATCTCCACTTCAGAAAGCTGTAGACATCAATTTCTCTAATACCAAAAAGTTTGTGTGAAAACAAAAAGACAATGGAGAGGAAAGATTGAGCGAGAATTAAAATTTGTGCAGAAAGATTATTTACCACAAAGTAATAATACACATTAAATGGCATTTAAGAATGTAGTTGTTCGCTAGCTGTCACATGTACTTCGGCCACTGGGCACACTTACACCTACTCTATGTTATTTATTGATTTATTTGAAATAAACTTTATTTTTCTCATTGCTTTTTTTGTTGACAGCGAATAAAAATGTAAATAAATAGTATTATTGAAAATTTTAAAATATACTAAAATTACCAAACTTTAACAAACATGAATAGCCTTAAAAAATCTTGAAATCTGATTGGTACATTTAAATTAAAAAAAATCTAATGAAAGCAATAGTTACCTGCCTATGGCAGGAACTAATAATAACATACCATCATAGACAAATAGTTTTCTACGGTCATAGCTTCACTGGATATTTAATTATTGCTCACATAAACTAGGAGAATAATGAGCTTGCTAAAGGCTAAACATTCTGCAACAGGATTAAACATGTCTGATAAGCAAGATGGAAAGCGTACGCAATTGCTTGAGGATTATGTTTTGTGAGGGAACATTTTGGTCTTTTCAAGAAAGTGATTGACAAATCGTGCTTGCTTAATATTATATTTATTTCTTCGAAGACTTTAAAAATTAATGTCATTTGATCTGTTTTCAAGTGGGTTCCCCTTTTCCTGTAACTCATCATTCCAAGCCTATTTCTCTTTAATTTTCTATTCCTCGATCATCTGTCTTTAACTTCCTAGGATTATGTGTAGATGATCGATACGCCAAGAACACAACCTATTTACCATCGCCAATCTCACACTATTCCTTTCCACATATGATTGTTCTCCTATTATTTTAAAAGTGTATAAAGAAAATGAGGGTACGTATTTTAACGACATAAGAATGATCGTCACTTTGATGAAGATTATAGTATATTTTGTGTCTTTGCTCTAAATATGCAATCTCTCAATATAGTTTGTTTAGGTGAGTTTCATCACTTGGTTTATATTCACTACAATAAAATCATCTTATTCCCCTGAACTTGACCTGACATGATATGCAGTTATGCTATGTTGTTCATTTGATAAACTTACATTTGCAATATTGTTATTAGGATTCATCTGTGTAGTTTCTAAGTCAAACTTATTAACCCATGTTTCATGAGTAGTGGTTCACAAGAACTCATCTCTCATAAGAATGAAGGAATACTTAGCACTCATTGCATCTAGGTGATGCTCCCAGAGGTGAAGCATTAGGACTTCCCGGGAGGTCATCCATCCCACTATTGCGCTTAATAACGAAGTTTCCTTCAAGGTTAAGCCCACTTTGCTTGCAACACCCTCAACATGTGTTGTGCCTTATGAACCATTCATTAGAAAGCCCCTCAAGCTCATCAATTAATAAGTAGGAGATATTTTCCACAACAAGTCAAATTATGATATTGCTATTAGGATTTAACTGCGTAGTTTCTAAGTCAAACTCATTGACCCATGTTTCATTAGTAGTGGTTTTGAAGAACCCATCTCGCATGAGAATGAATGGAACACTTAACACTCATTGCATCTAGGTGATGCTCATAGAGATGAAGCACCGAGACTTCCCGAGAGGTCACCTATCCCAGTACTACTCCAGCTCAAGTGCTCTTAACCACAAAGTTTCCTCCAATGTTAAGCCCATTTTGCTTGCAACTCCATTTGCAAAAAAATCAACAAGTGTTGTGCCTTATGAACCATTCATTAGAAAGCCTATTAAGATTATCAATTGATAAGTAGGAGATATTCTCCACAACAAGTCAAATTGTGATATGACTAAAATTTCTCTAGATCTCTAGTTGATGATACTCATATAAATGTTTGCTTTGTATTTGTATTCTAAATGCATTTAGATTATTGAATAATACATTAGTTTTCTTTTGATTGTGAGGCTTTCCTCTCGAATGACTTTTCCTCACATACAATTGCATTCTATTATGATTTTGTTTATAATTTATATGTGCTTGTTCTTATGTTATTGTAAAGATCTTAATTTTTGCACAATAATCCCCTCTAATATTAATTTAGGAATGATATCCAAGCACACTACTTTGCTTCACTTTTTGTGCATCAAAGCTGAATGTTTTACTATTGATTACTTGTTTAATTCTCTACAATGAGAGGATCATTTAATTTGCACAATAAATATGTGCAATTAAACACTCCTAAATACTATTACATAGAATAAAATTACACAAAATATGTGTTTAGTTGGCTTAGGATGACAAACTAATAGAGCTATTCAAATAAATTCAAATTTTGAACTGTGAAAAGGAAAGGGTCAAGTTTGTGTTTGTGAAACCAACCTTGTCATGACTAGCCTTGGATCTAAATGAATTGGTCAAATCCAAGTGACTAACAAATATATTTTGTTAGGCACATAAGTGAATGAAAGGATAAAGTGAATGCATAAGTATGTGTGTGTAAGGAAACTTAGGTGCGGAAACAGCTTCCTACACTAATCTCTAAAGGAAAGTATTGTGCAAATTCTTTTTAAATCCTTACAATTTCAGATTCGTTAACTACTTTAACAAAGATATTGTAGCCATATACCATGCATACAGAAAATAGATAGAGAAGATTGAAACACATAAACACAAAGATATGCCGGTGGGGAAAAACCTTTCGGTAAAACAACCCCACCCCTCCAAAACCTGCACAATGTATTATCTTCAACATAAAGACTACAACACACTTGCAATGCAAGTTCTTTCAGGAGATGAGAGACTAGTAAAACTTATATTTCTCCCATAGAAGCATCATCATATATATAGGCTCCTCAGGACCCAAAAAAAGAGTTTGGTGTCCAACCACCAAGACCCATGCACAAAGCCACATGTACACAGATGTTACATGCAATCCCAAGAATAGGCGTCCATCCCTAGAATAGACTATGACAGCTTTCATAGAATCCACCAAAAATAACAATCACAAGAGAAGTGTAAGAGAATCTGTCATACCAACCTATTTTTGGCATATTCTCTTACACACACCAACCACTTCTTCTTGGGCGCCCAAATAGGCCCAAGTCATAAGATGCTCTTACACCTATCATAGCACATTCCTTAAATAGTTCTTATGCATCATAGGAATCCGTCATGACCATTTCAGTCATGATCTCCTTATGCACAAGATGCCGACATATCAAGTGGAGTGACACATCAACATGCCAACTAGACATGTACACTCACACTTAATTTCATTATTTGCAAAAATACATTTACAAAACAAATAATAAGAATAAGAATTATCCAAGGTTGAGACACCTTATTCCTAACAGTGTGCATATAAGAATAAGGAATGTTCTAAGTACATATGAATGGTTGTATATATGGAGGGGTGAAGGGCTAGGAGCACACACCCTAATTTGCATAAAAATGGGCCATTTGTCACAATGTACATTTGATGCAGGAGCATCTCGGGTCCTTGGCAATCCTGTGTCACCAAAACATTTTGGAGTTTGTCTGTGTTTCTCAGTTTCTTCCTTTGACTGAGTTGGTTAGTTTCCTTTGGTTACCGAGTGTGGTCGGTTATCTCCTAGGCGGTCGGTTGTTTCACTAGCGCTCAATGATGCTTGTCTGTTGCTCGGTCATCCTTGCTTACCGAGTAGTTTCTTTTTGTTTTTGTTGAGGCCGACTTGTGCATTTATGTTGGGTCATGAATTTAATGCTAGAATCAGTCATTGGGAAGCGTGTGGTCCTAGATCTGACCATTCCTTCCATTGATTGTGGATCTGAAGGCCGACTCAGTTCGGTAGACTCTTGTATAAATGTAGTTGTTTGGTTGTAGTTTAGGAAGCAATTTTTAGTTAGAAGTAAGAAGATAATATATTGGAGATTGTTGGAGATCCTCGCATGTTTGAGGACTTATGTAATTCATTGTAGTATCTGGCCCTAACCAGGAAGGCCTTACAACCCAACATGTATGATTCTATTTGATGAAAATTAATGAAAGATCATGCATTCTCTCTCTCACTATTGTGTGTTGTTGCTTCCATGTGTTGTTGAGCAAGATGGATCATTAGGGTGTGCCATTGTTTGGCCCTTCTTGACCCAGCCCTTGCGTCAGGTGGTATCAAAGCAAGGTTAGATCTTGATCTAGGTTTGTAGATCTAGGTTTGTAGGTTCTTCTTGAGAAGCCCTAGTTGATTGTTATGGGGTAGTAGATTGCGATCTGACCTGCAATTGCAGAGGGTTGTCAAGATGGTTCATGAGAGGCAAGATGTAGATCCAGGATTGGTAGATATGCTAAAGCAGATTGCTGCTAGATTAGAAGCTGTTGAAAAAACCCAAAGAAGAGGCAGACATCTTGAAGATGTTAGTGATGATGAAGTTGAGGAAGAACAAGCGAATGCAAAACCTGCACCTGTTATGGATCAAGGTGAAGAAATATTTTTAAAGGCTTTGACAAGTCTAAAGTCTACACCACATTTCAATCCTCCTGAGTATGGTGGAAAGCTAGATTCTAATGAATTGGTGGACTGGATCACCGAGATGGAAAAGTATTTTGAGTATGAAAACATTCCTAAAGACAAGAAAGTGAAGATTGCATGCACAAAGTTGAAAAGCCATGCATCCTTATGGTGGGAACATCTACAACTGGATAGGAATAAGAAAGGCAAAGAGAAAATCAAGGTATGGATTAAAATGGTGAATAAATTGAAAGGAAAGTTCTTACCTTGTGATTATCAGATTAACCTAGTTCGGTGAATGCAAAGTTTAAGGTAGATAGATAGCTCGGTAAAAGTATATTGAGGAATTCTATAGATTAGATATCAGATCTGGATATGATGAAGATGATGTGGAAAGAATTGGTAGATACCTGAATGGTTTGAGAGTTTCCATCCAAGAGGAAATTAGTTTGGTCAAGTTGGAGAACATTGAAGAGGCTTATCAATTTGCATTGAAAGTTGAGGAGAAATTGAACAAAAGACATGAGCAAAGACAAAGAGGTAGAGGTGGTAGATTCCCTAGAGGAAGAGGTAGATCTAATGGTGAAAATGGTAGATCTGAACTAGAAAAGACAAGTCTAGACAAAGGAAAGACCGAGTGGAAAGGTGAAAGTTCATCTAGAGGTAGAGGCAGTAACTACTGAGGTGGTTATAGCAAGGAAGTTTCCGAGGAACTTGTTACAATTGTTGAGAAGAAGGACATAGATCTTTTGAATGTACACATGCTAGTAAGAAGGCTGGTAGCAGTAGAAATACTTTGTGCAAGAAGAATCACTGAATGAACTTGAGAAAGAAAATAACTTGATGGTAAGGAGAGCACTGTGGAATGAAAGAAAAAAGGAAGATCCGGTAAGGAAAAGTTTGTTCAAGACCAGATGTAGAGTTTCTGAAAAAGTTTGGAAGGTAATCATTGACAGTGGTAGCTTCAAGAATCTAGCATCTGAAGAGATGGTCACAAAGTTGCAGTTGAAAAGGTTGGAACATCCAAAGCCCAATCAGATTTCATGGATCAAAGATGAACATACACTCCTGGTAAGTGAACAATGTTATGTGAATTTGAAAATTGGAAAGTACTATGATAAGGTGTTATGTGATAACATGCCTATGGATTGTTGTCATATTTTGTTGGGTAGACCTTGGCAATATGATAAACATGCTATATATGATGGGAGATTTCATAAGTACACTATTGTGGCTGATGGAAAGAAACAAATCTTGTTACCATTGATGGAAGAACCTGTTAGTAATGTTTGCACATCTGTGAAAGTTTGTTTGATGGAGGGAAGAAAGTTTGTTAACTCTTTGAAAAAGAATGATGTATGTTTTGCTGTGATTCCTAACAAACCGAGTAAGAAAATAGAGGATAATATCCCTGAGGATATTGATAAGTTACTCACTGAGTACAGTGATATCATTTCTGATAATGTACCTGATGGTTTGCCACCAAAAAGAAGCATTGATCATTGTATGGATCTAATCCCTAGAGCTAGTTTACCGAATAAGGCACCTCATCGGTTGACACCTACTGAGAATCAAGAATTGAACCGATAGATTCAAGAGTTGCTGGAGAAAGGTTTGATCAGAGAAAGTTTGAGTCCTTGTGTAGTACCTGCTGTATTGACACCGAAAAAGAATGGAGAATGGAGAATGTGTATTGATTCCAAAGCAATCAATAAGATAACAGTGAAGTATAGGTTTCCTATACTGAGAATGGATGACATAATAGACAGTTTGACTAGAGAAAAGTATTTCACCAAAATTGATTTGAAAAGTGGGTATCATCAGATCAAAATCAGAGAATGTGATGAATGGAAGACTGCTTTCAAGACAAAAGAAAGTTTGTATGAGTGGTTGGTTATGCCCTTTGGTTAAAATAATGCACCGAGTACTTTTATGAGGCTGATGAATGAAGGTTTGAAGAAATTCTTGGGTAATATTGTGATTGTATATCTTGATGATATTCTGATATTTAGTAAGACCAGAGAAGAACATTTTTTGCATGTTAGACAAGTTTTGCAGAGATTGAAAGAGGAAAAGTTTATGATAAATCTGAAAAAGTGTTCATTCATGAAAGAGTAGATTGTGTATTTAGGATTTGTGATCTTAGTTGATGGTTTGAAGATGGATCCTAAAAAGCTTGAAGCTATTTTGAATTGGCCTACACCTATGAATGTTAGTGAGGTAAGATCATTTCATGGTTTGGAAAGTTTTTACTGAAAGTTCATAAGGAATTTCAGTTCAATCTGTAATGCTATGACTGAGACTATGAGAGGAGATAAAAGGAAATTCAAGTGGACACATGGAGTTGATAAAATTTTTGAGACTCTGAAGCAGAAGGTTGTTGAATTCCTGTTTTGGCATTACCTGCTTTCAGTAAGGTATTTCAAGTGGAATGATGCAAGTGGTAGTGCAATTGGAGCTGTGTTGAGTCAAGGAGGTAAACCTGTTGCTTTCTTTAGTGAAAAGTTAAATGATGCTAGAAGGAAATATTCTGTGTATGATCAAGAATTCTATGCTATTGTTCAAGCACTGAAGAAATGGAGACATTATTTGATACCGAGTGAATTTATGTTGTATACTGATCATAAGGCTTTATAATAGTTGGGTAGTCAGAATAAGTTGAATCAGAGACATATGAAATGGGTTGAGTATTTGCAGAGTTACACATTTGTGATAAAGCATAAGAGTGTAGTCACTAATCGAGTTGCTGATGCATTGAGTAGAAGAAGATCTTTGATGACCGAGATGAAACTTGAAGTTCTTGGTTTTGATGAGATGATAGATTCTTATGAGTTTGACCCTGATTTTTCTGAGCCATGGAGAAAGTGCAGAGCACCTATTCAAGATCAACAAGATACTAAATGGGATGAATATTTTATTCAGGAAGGTATGTTGTTTAAAGGTATTCAGTTGTGTATACCGAGAGGACAAATGAGAACTAATTTGATAAAGGAGAAGCATAGTAGTGGTTTGGCTGGACATTTTGGTATTAATAAAACATGGGATTTTCTTAAGGAAAATTAATTTTGGCTGTAGTTGTATAAAGATGTTTAGAAATTTGTGAAAAGTTGTGGAATTTGTCAAGTTGCAAAAGGAGTAAGTCAGAATACTGGATTGTATGTACCGATTGTTGTACCTGAGAAACCTTGGATTGACATCAGTATGGATTTTTTTTTTGGATTACCGAAGACAGTAAGAGATAATGATTCTATATTTGTTGTGGTAGATAGATTTTCAAAGATGACACATTTTATACCTTGTAGAAAGACATCAGATGTAGTACATGTAGCAGATCTTTTCTTTAAGGAAATTGTCAGATTGCATGGATTACTGAGGAGTATTATCTCTAACTGAGATAGTAAATTTGTTGGATACTTTTGGAAAACCCTTTGGAAGAAATTTGGCACTGAGTTGAAATATAGCTCTACATTTCACCCACAAATAGATGGACAAACTGAAGTTGTGAACATAAGTTTGGGAAATCTTTTGAGATGTTTAGTTGGAGACACACCGAGTAATTGGGATTATGTGTTGGCACAAGCAGAGTTTGCATACAATAATTCAGTGAATAGGAGTACTGGAAAGACACCATTTGATATTGTGAATGGAACATAGCCGAGAGGTATATCTGATTTGAGAGACATTGCTGATGAAAGTAAGAGAAGTGTTGAAGGAGTAAAATTTGCTGAGTACATAAAGACATTGCATGAAGATGTGAAAATCAAGTTGGAAGAGAGTAATAAAAAATACAAAGACAGAGCTGATAGATCAAGGAGACATAAGACTTTTGATGTTGGTGATGAAGTGATGGTTCATTTGAAGAAAGTTCGGTTTCTTGTTGGAACATATGGGAAGCTGAAGATGAAGAAGTTTGGACCTTGCAAGATTTTGAGGAAATTTGACAGTGGAAATGCATATGAGATTGAGTTACCTAATGACATGGACATATCACCTATTTGAACAACATTTCTAATTTGCATGAGTATCATGAACCTGATGAAGACATGGCAGTACCGATGGAGTACCCTAAGAAGCAGAATGAAGAATTTGAGAAGATCCTGAAGCAAAGAGTTGGCAAAAGTACAAGACGAAAACAATATATGGAATATCTGGTAAAATGGAAGAATAGACCGATGGAAGAAAGTTCATGGATTTCACAGTCTGAGTTGGATGCAGCTCAGACCAAACCTACCAAATGATTCAGAGAATCATTTCAAAATAACCCCAGGTGTCTGATGCAGGAGCATCTTGGGTCCTTGGCAATCCCGTGTCACCAAAAACATTTTGGAGTTTGTTTGTGTTGCTCGGTTTCTTCCTTTGACAGAGTTGGTTGGTAGTTGGTCAGTTTCCTTTGGTTACCAAGTGTGGTCAGTTATCTCCAAGGTGGTCGGTTGTTTAACTGGCGCTCGATGATGCTTGTTTGTTGCTTGGTCATCCTTGCTTACTGAGTAGTTTCTTTTTTTTTGTTGAGGCTGACTTGTGCATTTATGTTGGGTCACGGATTTAATGTTGGAATCAATCATTGGGAAGCGTGTGGTCCTAGATTTGACCGTTCCTTCTGTTGATTGTGGATCTGAAGGCGGACTTAGTTTGGTAGACTCTTGTATAAATGTAGTTGTTTGGTTGTAGTTTAGGGGGCAGTTTTTAGTTATAAGTAAGAAGATAATAGGTTGGAGATTGTTGGAGATCCTCACATGTTTGAGGAATTTTGTAATTCATTGTCATATTTGGCCCTAACTAGGAAGGCCTTACAACCCAGCATGTATGATTCTATTTGATGAAAATTAATGAAAGATCCTGCATTCTCTCTCTCACTGTTGTGTGTTGTTGCTTCTGCGTGTTGTTGAGCAGGCTGGATCATTAGGGTGTGCCATTGTTTGGCCCCTCTTGACCCTACCCTTGCGTCAACATCTATTAAGATATTTTATAAAAGAAAACACAAAACTAAATGGGAAATGATATTGGTATGCAAATTTTACTATTATAATATTATTTCCATGAAATAAATATTATCTCTATCTAAATAGCTTAGAGAATCAAATTGATTAGCATCAATAAATAAGTAACCTTAGGACAAAGAGTTGAGATAATAATTAATAGAATAATGTATTGCACTAACTATGAAATATAAATTATACATAAATTAATGGTTATTAGTTTTTTTTTATTATTTTTTCCCTTTTCTTTTCCTAGAATAACCATTAAATAACTAAACTAACACCTATTTAAATTGATATACCAATTCTATGGGTTCAAGATTATTTTATGGGGCAAACATGGTAAACCCCCTAAATTGATATTAATATGGAGACAAAATTGATCTCTTTTTCTTTTTCTTTTTAATTGGAGAGAATTGAATATTTGACACCTCAAAAAATTAGGCAAGCCCCTATAGCCTCCTACCCATTAATTACTTATGTGATCAGATAAACTTTACCTAACATGTTTTAATGAGACTATAAGATCTCAATGATTTGAACCTAGAGGTCACATGTTGACAAACAAACAATATATCTAACTTAAAAAATGACCAAAATAATATAATTCAACATAGGGTGAACCCACAATAGTGGGTTACACTTTTTAGCTTGAACGGACACTGAACTCTACATTTTGAGAAAAAATTTTAGATTCGGATGCATATTGTCGTTGAACTGCTCGAAATCGGAGGATGAAGTAAATTAGAGTCTTTTAGGATTTTCTATCTAGTTTCTAAATATATTTTTTTGAATTTTTTTGAATACTTTTTTCTTTCTTCCACGAAAACTTGTATGGTGTTGAAAATGTCATTTTCAAATAGTAACACTATTTTCATAGAGCATAAATTTTTGTGTAAAATATATATGAATGTGATTCTTTCAAATTTAGTTTTGTAACATCTATACGGAGGGCATGCAATTGGTTTGACAACATTATCACTATTATTGCATATTTTATTAACGTTTGAAGTTGAGTAAACCAAAATTTTGACCTACCTTGACTACATAGCTTATAACTTATTGTGTATTTATCAAATTTCAAATTTTTTTTTTAATAGAAAGTAGACTCGAATACGGAGGGCACTGTTATTTTTCCAATTTTTTTTTTCCTTTTTTTACTATTTTTCATTGAACGTCAAACTCAGAGGTTTATATTTGATAAAAAACCTACATTCATTTAATGTCAAAAACCATACACATAATAAATTTAAAAATAGTCAAATATATAACCGTTTGAAAGCTAGTTCCGAGTACTTGTTGAATGCAAAAGGATGTTTTCTTATTCATCCATTTGATCAGTGTGCTCGAGGCTCGAAGCCATGAAATTCTCAGAATTTCTTGAAAACTTGAAACCATGGCTCAAACCAGGGAATTTCGATCGAAAGTATTGACTTTCGATCGAAAGTACTTTTTATCGAAAGTACTTTGCCCAAAAATGGAAAATTTAGTTAATACTAACCTAGTTTCGATCAAAAGTCATTTACTTTTGATAGAAAGTCAAGTCATCAAAAGTTAAATAAAACCCTAAATGCATGACTTTCGATTGAAAGTCATCATTAAGGGACTTTTGATCGAAAGTACCTTAGTAACTTTCGATCGAAAGTTACTTATGATCGAAAGTTGAAGCTAGTTTCTATCGAAAGTTGATAAATATTATTTTGCTGAAAATGCTTTTTGGGACAGATTCCTTCCTCCGAAAAATTGTAACCCAGTATTGTGGGTTCACCCCATACTTGTTACATGGATCCATGGTTGTTGCCTCCTCTTTTTACAGCTCACAAACATTCTTTATAATTGGTTATTTCTTTAACACATTTTTTTCTTTATGTCAAAATAATAATAATTGTCGAGTAGAACTGAATTAAATTGATTAACTTCTTATCTTGTAGTGCAAACAATCAGAAAATTAGTATTAACCCTTCCTCATGAAAATCAGAAACAAAAATAGACTTGATCCTATCTTACCTTTGAAAGTATCTTTTATCAAAATTTTAAATATTATTCTATTATCTTTTAGAATAATTAAAAGTTAAACAAGACTTACTTTCAATTAAGACTTTAAAAAGTAAGATAGGGGAGATGACCCAATAATCATTAGGGGGTCCAATAACCATAACCTTTTTGTCATGTTTACCCCCCCACATCCCCCCCAAAAAATAAAAATAAAATAAAAAATCATGTTGATAGCCATTTCCTACAAAACAAAAGTGCCAAATGAAATTACTTACTTACCTAATTACGGTTCACCATGACACTAATAAATAAATACTACAAGTGCACAACTATTGATACATTTATGTTTATAATAAACATAAACTTGTACCAAATAAGTAACACTGTAAAAAAAAATTCATTGTTTACAACTACAAATACAATGAATTGCTCCAAGAATATAAATATATTATATTAATGTACTACACATTTTCTATTTCTGTTCAAACATGCACAACTATTGGTGCATAATATTTTGAGTCACCTACAAACATGCACAACTATTGGTGCATACTATATTTTAATACACATAAATTTGAACTTGCAATGCTCTCATTTGCACATTTACCCACAAATCCTATGACATCCTCTAACATTTACTCCAACTGCATATTGTACATGCATTAACAACTAATGCTGTAAGGCTCACCAATAGACCAAATAAAAAATGCAAATTAAAAATATAAATTTAAATTCACCAAGCCATCATATGTATTACAAAATCAATGCCAAGCAATCCAAGCAAGTGCAAGCACAACATGAAATGACCAATTCTTTCCCACCCTATTTTCAAATTCAAATATACCAACCACAAAATTAATGAATAAATTCCTATAAGAAGCAAGCTCCTCCTTCATTTTCATTGCAAATTCCCTATTTGGGCACTGATTATTCTTTGTAGCCTATGTTTACTTCATTGTTCTTTGCATAATCCACAACTCCTTTGAGAGATTCTGCTCTTGTTCAGGTTGGTAGGTACTCTAAGCTACCATTTATTTCATGTTCTTTCCATATTTGTTTTCTCACTGTACGTTCATATCTATTTTTACTATTTTCATTACTTAGATGCATGTTGGCATTCACATTACATGTTCTCACATAACACTTTTTGGTTACTAAATTTATGTTTTCATATATCAAGCTAGTGTTCACTATATGCATTAGTTAGAGGCATTCAAATTATACTGTTTATAGTTAGAAAGTTGTTCATAGTATGCATTACTTAGAGGCACTTAAATTTAGGGTTCTCATGTTACACTATTTTCAATTTGTTATTTCATGCTTTGAAAAATCAAGCTAGGGTTCAATGTATGCATTACTTACATGCATTCAAATTTTACTGTTTTTAGTTACTTAGGTGTTCAAATCAAGTTATTTCATGTTTTCACTGTTTGCATTACTCACATGCCCTCATATTATACTATTTTTGGTTACTAAGACATTCACAGTTTGTTTAGTTAGATGCATTGAAAATTCATATTCTCATATTTCACAATTTCCACTTAGTTATCCCACGTCTTTCATAAATCAAGGTGTTGCTCATTGTAGGAATTAGTTACATGCCTTCAAATTAGACTGTTTTGTGATAATAAGGTGTACACATTATGCATTAATAAACATGTTAACATATAATTATAAGATTTTTTAAATGTGGGCTCGCTCACTAGATGAATATTCATGTTAGAGGTTGCATTTTAATATAAACACTTGGGCCATTATGTTAACCAAGGGCCCATATTATAATACCCCATGGAGGACCCTTGTAAATCAACCGACACCCCATGGGTATGTGCAGGATCATGGTATGCCAAAAAGTGGTGATGTGAAAAAATGAACTTTTCACTTGTCCAAAAGCGTACTAAAAAGTTTGTTGACTTTTTAGTAGGCCGGGGTGTAAGTACACCTGGCCAAGCCAAAATCCAAAGCATAGGCCTAATCGGATATATGATAAAATTGAATATTCGATAATATTAGATATTCAATTTTTGCAAGAAAATTCTATTTTTGGCCCATGGCCGCATTCAACGTTTTCATTGTGAAAACATTGAACAAAGCTCTAGGTTTCAGATATCCGACTGTTTTTTATATCCGATTTGCTCAACAAGAAAAGGTAAGTTAAATTTTTTAGTTTTTATTATTTTTATTGTTTTTGAATTGAAATTTATAGTTTTTTATATTAAAATTAGGGTTTAAATGATATATATATATATATATATATATATATAAATTGATTGTAATTGTCTATTTGGGTTCTAATTGTAATAAGAGATGGACTCAAATCAATCAGAAAACCCTCCCAATGATCCCGCAAATAATCCAGAACCACATCCAAACAATCCCCCACTTTCAGAAGATGAACCCGTCTCAAACCCTCGCCATTTAGAGGATCTAATAGGAGACAATCTAAATAATCTTAGAGGATATCAAACCACATATGCCAATATCCCCACATTGCGCCCCATGTTTTCCACACCGAACTTCATTATTGCAAAAATGGAGAAACTTACAAAGCAACATAATGTTGCACTTCTTTGGCACGATTCAATGCACACCAAGTTTGACGATGGGCTTGACTATGATCAAGTTATGAACCTAAACATAACAAAACATGACATATGTAATCTTTTTGTGGATCCCAAAACCAATTTAAAAGTGGACCCTAAAAAACCCAAGTTGTCAATTAAATGGTGCACAAATGATGCAATACGTGACAACTTTTGGGACTGCTGGTGGATAGTTTTCGATAGACCACCTCACAATAATTTGGATGTCCCATTTCATTAAAAAATTGTATGTTGAATTTGTGCTTGGTCACAAGGTAAAGTATTGGAGTATGAGACCGAACCAGGGTGTAGGATTAGGTGCTCCTTAGGACAGGCCATGGGATCACCAGGTGAAATCCCCCACATATGTCCCCTGTCCCAAGATTTCACCACCTCCTATAGTGCAGCATCCTGATATTATTGCTGAGGCCGACTCACAGACTACTCGAGCCATTCACACCTTGAGTGATCTACTGGTTATGTAGACCGCGACATTGTTGCCTCCTCATGCTAATGCTTCTGGCCCTTCCACATCCCCCACGAGCTCACATATTTGTGTGCCACACACTTGCATTATGTGCAAGAATTTGTGCTTAGGTCCCCTGAATGATAGTGATGCATATAACTATGTCTTCGAGGTGGATGATATTACACAACACACTATAGAAACTGAAGCACCTCATGAAGATGTGCATAAGGGGCATAGAGAGCCATGGACTCCTACTGTTATGGTAAGGGTAAACCATTCACTTTTTACATTGTATTTAATTTTAAATGTTCGTATTTTTAGTAGAATTTTCTTATAATGATTTCCCACTTATGTTTTTTTATGTGTTACATTTATGTTCAGTTGATGACAGATGAGGAGGTGGCATAGGTGGAGGGGTCCACGCTTTCGACCATATCATTTGGCCTTGACACTTCCACAGTACATATGTTTTAATGTACTCATTGGTTTCCTTTTATTATAATAGTATATGTACATGTGTTTTCTAATTTTTACGATCATCTTATTACATACTGATGTAGGTGTCAGCAGTTACCATTGGGGGCAATGTGAGGGGGTTCAGGCATCAGGCGTTGACAAGGGGAAGGTAATTAAGTAATTGAATTTGTTTATGCATACATGTATACTTGTCATTTGTTTGTACTCATTTTTAATTTACATGGTTTATTTGACAGAGTGTGGTGTTTGATGATGTTGTGAGACCCTTTCGCCACGATAGAGCCACATGCATCTCAATTCGTAGTGATAGCCCCACAGTATGTATATTTCTAAAGCTATTTGTGTGTATTTTACTATCAAATATATATAATATGATCAATTCATGATTATATGAAGTATCTATTTGACTTTTGTAGGTCACCCCTAGTTTGAGGGAGGTAGAATGCCAAGGGTTTGTATCGTTGATGACTCAGCCGACATTTCCTCAAGAAAGTTCAACACAGGTAAGTTTTAATGTTAATTCAATTATTTTGTAAACATATATTTGCTACCAAGGATTTAACATTAAATAGCATAACTCATAGATCAATATCATGTTCGCAAACATATACAGGTCAGAGTCAACATTGGTGGCATTGTCCCTTCGCTACCAAGGACATCTATTAGGTATCCTATCTGCGTGAGGAGACAGAGAGGTGAGGTACATGAGAGTTCAATTTTAGTTTTTTTAATTTATTATTGTTGAATATTGTATCGTCAGAAAATGGAATCACTTCTATTTAGGTCTAGTTTAGCCCTCTAAGTAAGTGGTTTGGGGTCATGCCAAATGCCTTGAATGGGTCTTTGACTTGGATCTGGTTTTTCCCCTGACCTGCCTTGTTTTCCACTTCGTTCCTACCTATTTCTGGTATCTTGCTCTGAGATTTTGAGGTTCTTGACCTCAGGGTCAAGGTCGACCTTCTGGGTCAAGGTCAACTTTTCAGAGAAGCAGGCCCAGAAGGTCGACCTTGACCTTGGCTTTCTCCTTCTCACCACCCTTTGATAAAGCTTCTTTTGAAGCAGGCCCTGCCCATGTTTTGCTGGTCCCTATGGAAGGAACACAATAATAGAATTTTTCAGAGATATTGAATTGGATAGCACAACGGTGTTCCAACTTGGTCTCAAATTGCTCCAAGAAAGCTTACTTTCTGCTCATTGGAAGCCCCCTGCTTTTCCACCATCTAGTTGGAACCATAAAATTGCCATTAACTGGGACATCGATAAGGGATTTGCCAAATTTGATAACACCAAAATTGCTAACCGAAATGCCACTATCTGGACTCCCCCCTATGCTAATTGGCACAAATTGAATTTTGATGGCTCTATACGCAATCAACTCCAGGCTGGTGGTGGTGTCATCTGTGACTACAAGGGCTGCTTAGTGGCGGCCTATGCTAGACCCCTACATAACCACAATTTTAACCAGGTTGAAGGTATGGCTCTCCTCTGGGGGTTGACTTTTGCCATGTCCATGGGCTACACCAACATTGCTATTGAAGGAGACTCCAAAACCATAATTAATGCTTCCAGGGGTATCTGTAACGTTGGTTGGAAAGTGGATAGCATTGTTAGGGATATCCATGACATTATACACTGTATGCACAGGGTGACTATCACACACATATACAGAGAAGGCAATGCGGTTGCGAATGCCATGGCTGCCGATGGTTTGTGTCTTGACGGGCTTCGATGTTGGAGAGTTGTTAGTCAGCTTCCTCAGAATACTCAGGACCTGCTTAGGCGGAAAATGAGAGGAGCTGAATTTGAAACTCATGAAGTTTAAAATGGGAACTTTCCGTGGGATGCTTTGGGGTGGGGACGGGTGCCAGCTCACTTCTGCGACCCCCATCACAACCTCCTTTGCTAGCTACATGGCTCGTTGGGATCGCAATCCGATCTTCAAAAGAAGTATGATGTGGCCTATGGACACGAGACTTCCCGTTAAGGGACATCATTACTTAAAATGAGTTCTGTGCAATAATAAATCTACGGAGTTTTTTAAAAGATATGGTGCAGATTTTTCTGATAACATTTATGAGTTATCGTGTACCTCCCATGTTTTAACCCTGCTGGCGTCCACAACTAGGCTTTGCGTTCCCCTAGACAATCAAGGCCTTAATTATTCTTTATGGCTTGAAACAACTACTAATCTCTCGATTTCTTTTCTTCTCGACATTCACAACTCTTGCACAATGATTTTGCGGAGAGCTGAGTCTAGTGTGAAAAATCCTGCCCTTGGTCTTCTGGTGTCTGGGTCTTTGAGTTGGCAGCTCGAGGGGAAGAATATGGGTGGTGATAGGAAAAGAATTGAGCTTGATAGGATTGAGGAGGAATTCTCCTCGGATCCCATGGTGATGTATTTTTGTAAGGAGGGCGACGCTCTGTCTTTTATGGAATGCCTCCAGGGCCACGATGAAATGATCACCAGACATGTTGCCAAAACTTGGAATGAAAGGCAGGTCACCATTAACGGCATAACCTTACAGATCAATGAGGAAGTTATTGGCCAGGCCATGGGAATGCCAATGACAGTAAGGAAGTGGAAAAAAATTGCTAAGACTCAGGCGAAGTCGGAGTTCGCGCAAATTTTTCAAAGATGATCCAACCCCCTCTCCGCTTAATGGTGGCTACATCGTCTCCGAGCTCCCAAAGTTCTAGCCCAAGATGTGCAAAATGGTGATGAAATACTTCACCTTGGAGGGTCAGTTTGGTACATTTTTTAACTATCACCTCCCCTTTCTTAACCATTTCAGGCACAAGTTGTTAATCTCCTTTCCTTTTTCCCTTCTGCATTCTTTAGAAGCTAACGTTAATATGTGAATGAGGCCATCTCGCTGGGTAAAACCCTTGTCTATTTTCACCAGGGCCTTATCCTTCGCCTGCACAATTTCCATCGTACCCTCTACCCCCCGCCGCCTTTGCAGGTCTCCCACCCCACTCTCCAACCCCTCTCGCCTTCGATGTCTCTCAACCAGGGTTTTTGCACCCCTGCTAATAGCCCCAAGTCTTTTGAAACTCATCCCACCCCTAGCTCCTAAAAGCACACTCGGGACCCTGATGACGGCTCTCCACCCCCTTCCAAAAAGCCCAAAAAGATCATTATTAATCTAGATGGCTCCCAAATCTCTAGGTCTCGTCGATCCACCCGCCTTGCTAAAGAGAAGGGAAAAAGAACCATTAGAGAACTCATAAGTCGAGAGGATGTTTCTGCTCAGGAGGATGTTTTCGTCGGCTCTCCCAGCAAAGAGGGATCTGGTAATGAGATTTAACAAGCGGAAATCCAAACCACTGTGGCTAAGGAGGTTATGAAGGAGAAAGACCCCAGCAACCAAACCAATGTGAAAGATGATGTGGTGAAGGAGAAGGACTCTAGCATGGACAAAGTGCATACTGGAAGTGGCCTGGTGGGTAAAATTATGCACTAGTTCACCTCTCTAGAGAACTCAGTGAATAAGCTATCCCGGGACCTGGATGCTACCAACAAAAGGTTGACAGATGTCAGCAAATTCACACTTAAGGTTATGCATGCATCTGCCACTACCCTCTGCCTCCTCAACCAGAATGCCTCAGAAGACAAGGATGTTGTTAAGGACAACCAGGAACTCTTCAACTTCCTGCATGAGGAGTGGGCGGGCCTCTTGCTGTTGAAGCGCTTATGGAATGGAAAATAGCTCAAACGTTGTCTGTGAATAGGAGGGGGGAGAATGTTGTTGTCTCCTTGCCTCCCTTTTGGTTAGTTTTTGCTTATTTTAATTTGCGCAAAACTATGATCTCAGTTTTTAGCCCTGCGTGGCACTTGGTTTGGTGTATTTTAAACATTCTCAATATTCTTCCGTGGATGTACGATACTCTGCGATGTTGCTTTTTTGTTTTTGATCATGGCAGATATTCTTTCATATTACTACTCTCTATGTTGAATTAATGTTGTGTTAATTCCCATAGTTTGCCTTTTGTTCTATGGGTCAGCACCCTTTTGCTGCTGCTTAATTCAAAAACATAACTTTTAAAAAAAAATATGATAACGATGTAATTCTTTCGAGATTATATGTGTAACTTCAAGATCTAAAGGATGCAATTGGTTTCATTAATTTTGGTCAATATTTCATAGTTTATTAAGTTCTAAAGTGATAGTAACTGTAATTTAGACATAAGGTCACTTGGATCGCTCTAAATTGATCTATGTATATCGAAATTCATTTTTTCCTTTTTTTTTATAGAAAGGTAACACAAATACTCTTTTCCTACATATTTTTCATAATTTTTTTTTGTAATTTACTATTTTTCCCAAAGTCTTGAAGAGACAGGTTGTTGAATGACCAAACAACCTATGTTTAGTTAAAGTAATATTTAAAAGTGATAATGAACTCAATATGTATTCAAATTATATTCATTAGAAAGCTTGTTTCGAAGAGTATCATACTACATAGATAGGTTTTTCAAATGGATTAATTTGATATGCCAAAACATAAAGTCGAAGTGATTTTTTGTCAGCATTTTAATAGGTGCGAAGGAGACTCCATTGTAGGTATGAATAAGGAGTATAGATGTTATATCAATGTTTTTTTAATCTAAGAGGCTTTGAGCTAACCATTTGTAATTAATTCCTTCAAATGGAACCTCTCAAAGCTTAAATCATCATATTTTATTAAAAATGTGTTATTTCAGCAAAAATCAGCATGTCTAAAAAAGTGGGACACACTATTGTGGGACCACCCTGATATGATTGAGATAATGGAAGTGGTTGTTACAATTAGAATGTGATTTTTAGTTGTTGTCTATCCATGTCTATTTTTGAGAGAGACTTTGATCCACATTGTGACTCCCATAATGGATTCTACCTATTGTTCATATGATTTATAATAATGATAATAAAAGTGGTTGTTATAAGTATAACCTAAATTTGTAGTTATTGTCTATCCATGTCTATTTTAGAGACAAAATTTGATCCACACTGTGACTCTCATAATGGATTCTACCTATTGTTCATATGATGTATAATGATGATAATGGACACAATTGTTATAATTGGAACCTAAGTTTGTAGTTTTTGTCTATCCATGTCTTTTTTTGAGAGAGAGTTTGATAACAGGGTGCTTGCGATGTGATTAAATAAATTGTGGAATATGAAAAATATATAAATTGAAGTATTGAATAGAGTTCAAAAAGTAGTATATAGTCTTAAAAGAATGCAACAATGCAAAATTAGCAACAATTAAATATCAAGTTCACACAATACAATGAATAAATTTCAAAAAAAAAATTGTTATTTCAATATTAGAAATATGGTTAACAAATAGTAATCTAAATTGACTAACAACATGAACTTCTGAAATATGAGAAATAGATATAATGAAGTTGATAACAATAACTAACAATATTAAAGAGATAATGATAATATTTAAAAAAATTTGAAATGAACATTAAAAAAACAAAACAAAACTAGTCCATCGGTTCATAGTATTAGTAAAGTCAATATGACTTTACCTATATGTGCTTGGTGGCTTCTACAGTGTAGTTGTAATGTGTTACAAACTTAGCTACCAAACAACTAGAAGTGATGGAAGCATGAAATAAAGTAATATACATGTATATAGTGACATAAAACAAAATAATATCACGTTGTAAGGTGAATATTTTCCAATTGAAATTAGAGTGTTGACAAACACAGTTAAAGGACCTGATGTCATCCACACACCAAGATGAACCTTCAACACCTCCCACACCTGCAAAAGAAGTTATCACTACCGATGTAAGAAATGAATAATTTTCTATGCTTAAGGATATATATCAAATAAATGTGCATTGTGTATACCACAACACATTGCACCCACATTGGAACCATAATTCATAAATAACGACCCACATGGACAAATGATGTGCAAGGGAAACTTATGTGCATGAGCCACCTCATAAAATCTATCATTGTTTGGGCCTTGACACAACATTTGTTCATATGGGTGGTTAGCCATAAAATATGGCCAATGTGGGTCTAATGAGCATGTGGTGCACACAACACCTTTTTCATTTGATGCATGTTTAATACTACAAATAAAAAACAATTTAAATGAGAGTTATTAGAGACACAATTACATGGACCCGATATCATCCACACACTTGACTCCCTGCTCAACTCTTCACTGCCTCACATGCCTGCAAAATTTTGTAACAACTAGTGGAAGTAACAATCCCACATAAACATATCATTCAAATTATGCATGCACAACATTGCAATATGCATTGCACTTTGAAAGTGTATACAACTATACAAAGTGCGTTACAATCCAAAATCAAATGTGCATTGCAGTTCTACAAAGGCATCAAAAGGCACCTGGTAATTAAGGATGTTGTATAATATTTAGGAAATAGAAATGATTGTAAGTCAGTACTTCCATATCTTCAATTTTGTTCATGTCAACTTCATTTGTGTTGATTTTTCTTAATTAGCATCACCTAAGGAACTTCAAAAGGAAAACAACTATTTATAGTCTTCTTTCCATAACAAGCTATGGCTTACAACCTTTATGATCCTAAAATATTTTATGACATCCCTATTTATGGGTGCTTTCAATGCCTTATATGAAAATGACCAAAGACAAATGAAAACATAAGCAAATTATTTTAATCGTAAAAGAAAATGAGTACAATAACATTTCATGATTAAACTAGTAGTTTTAATCATATTGGAATATGATTAAACTAGCAAATTTAAAAATGTTAATCATTCAAGGTGGAATAGGATTTAAACAAGAAATTAAAAAAAGTAGATGAATATAGTAACATTTCATGAATAAAGTAGCAGATTTAATCATATTACTAAAAATGCAAACTTAACAATGCATTCAGCCAGTGCAAACTTACACTGCATACAACCAATGTAAGCTTAAGAATCAGTCATTTCATGGTGCACTTGCACTTTCTTGGCATTAATTGTGTTATTCATATGATAGCTTCATGAAATCAAATATACACAATTGTAGGGCATGATGGTGGTTAGATTATGGCCCTTGTTTGGTCAGTTATGTGGCATAAAATAAGAAAGGAACATGTTATTGTGATTTGTTATGTGGTGTTGGTTTCTTTACAAGGGTCCTCTATGGGGTATTATAATATGGGCCCTTGATTAAGGTCAATGTATACAGTCAATATAATCTTAAGATTGCATACCGTCAATTTAAGCTTGGCAATGTATAGATTGGATGATTACAGAGAAATGCATAGAGTCAATGAGTAAAGAGAAATTCATAAAGTCAATTGTATACTTAACAATGGGGAGACATTCCATCTAGTACTTAACAAGGGCATTAAGAGCCACCGTGTAATTAAGGATGTTGTAAAACTTCTATAAAATATAAATAATTGTAAGTCACTACTTCCATATCTTCAGTTTTGTTCATGTCAACACCACTTCTATTTATCACCTAAGGAGCTCCAAAATTGAAACAACTATTTATATTATTCTTTCTATGACAAGTTGTGCCTTACAGGCCTTTCTACTCTTAAGATATTTTATGACATCTGAAAGTAAAGGGTGCTTTCGACACCTTTAATGAGATTGACCAAACACAAGTGAAAAACAATAGCATAGTATTTTAACCATTACAAAAATAAATAAGATTAAGAATGAATCAAATACTAAATCTAATTGACAAATAAAATGAATATCAGAAATATGATAAAATAAAATGAATCAATCAATTTAAAAAATATTTGGACTTATCTTCAATTTGATAAATATGATTAACAATGGAGCAAATTGTAAGTTAAATTGACCAATATAATTAACTGTGGGGTATAATAATATGGGCCCTTGGTTAACATAAGGGCCTAAGTGTTTATATTAAAATGCAGCCCCTAACACGTGTATTCACCTAGTGAGCGGACCCACATTTAAAACATCTTATAATTATATGTTAACATGTTTTTTAATGCATACTATGTACACATTACTATCACAAAATGACCTAGTTTGAAGGCATGTAACTAATGCATATAGTGAGTAGCACATTGATTTATGAAAGACACGAGATAACTAAGTGAAAATTATGAAATATGAGAATATGAATTTTCAATGCATCTAACTAAACAAACTGTGATCACCTTAGTAACTGAAAATAGTATAATATGAAGGCATGTAAGTAACGCATACAGTGAGAACATGAAATAACTTTATTTTAACACCTTAGTAACTGAAAATAGTAAAATTTGAATGCATGTAAGTTACGCATACATTGAACCCTAGCTTGATTTTTGAAAGCATGAAATAAGAAACTGAAAAATAGTGTAACATGAAAACCTAAAATTTGAATGCCTCTAAGTAATGCATACTATGAACAACTTTCTAACTACAAACAATATAATTTGAATGCCTCTAACTAATGCATATAGTGAACACTAGCTTGATATATAAAATACTGAGAAATGGTTCAAACCCTCGATTCAATACAAATAAATGGTTGAAACAAACAAGAAACTGTAGAAACAAATGAATACAATAATATTTCATGATTAAAGTAGCAGATTTAATCATATTATCGATAATGTACCCTATTTCTTTGACATTCCATGTAACAATGTCACAATATAATATAAGACAAATGCATATAGTCAATGTCAACTTAACAATGCATACAGTCAATGTAGGCTTAGCAAATGAGTAGAACCACTATTCAATGCCAGCTTAAGAATGCATATACTCAATGTAAGCCTTAACAATGCATACATTCATCACCTAGCACCTAACACCTACCACAAAAATTCATCACCGCCCATGCTAATTGTTGCCATTCTCTGAAGATTCCCTCTTGTATATGCCGCTTGTACACTCTACACCTAAGGGGTGCAGATGAGTCGAACGAAACAACTTAACAATGCAATTGCATTTGAAATATTCTCTAAACCCTAACGCAAGTGCAGTGACACTTTCGAACCATGCCTATCAAATACATTGTCAATCCTGTCCTCATTATGTATTACATCCTTCATAAATCTTTCAATATGATTCTCATCTCCTTGTTTTATTTTAGCATTGATTGGGGGAAAATTCTTGCCACATATGTCTCACCACTATATAGGTTGTATGACTTGATGGCCTCCTCCAAAGTATTCCCTGGAAGGAATCGTTTGTGAACGTAAGCCTGTGTAATTTGTTTTAGGTCACGATTGGACTGCAACAAGTCCATGCACTGTGATAGAAAGATAGATACAAGCTGTGATGCATATATGCATTGCCTCTTTGCATAAAGAAGCTCTTCCTCGATTGACATCTTGAACATTTAGGCAATGTGTGTTTTTAAATATATCCATGACAAAATCCTAAGATAAAATGAAGTCTATAGGTTGTTCCCATTATTTGATAGGGATTCTAATATGGTAGTTTTTGGGCTTCAAATTTATTGATCCAAATAATTAGCCAATATTGTAATCCTACAATTCTTGCTACACAATCACAACCATAGAAGCAACAATTACTATTTGTGATGTTTGAATATCCATGTTAATATTTTCTAAAATCCACGTACTTATGTACGCATTTATATACATACATATATATCTATGCACACAATGATACATATGTATGCATACATATATACAGAGCTACACTGACTATATGCATTCTGAAGTTGTCATTGACTCTATGCCTTTGTCTTCAAATGTGGAGTATATGCATTTCTCTTTAAACATTGACTCTATGCATTCCACTATAAGTAGTAAGGGTATGCAAATCATAAAGTAATGAATATTGTGAACACCTTACTAATAAAAAATAGTATAATTTTAATGCATGTAAGTAAAACATACAATGAACACTAGATTGATTTATGAATACATGAAATAACTATCCGAGAACAGTGTAATGTGAGAACATGAAAATTGAATACAACAACATTTCATGATTAAACTAGCGGTTGAAATCATATTTGAATATGATTAAAACAATAGAAACCCTCGATTGAATACAGAGAAAGGGTTGAATATGATAACTTATAATGATTACAGAAGAAGATTACTTCATATTATCGATACCCTAATTCTTTGACATTCCATGCAGTAATTAAACAATATGATGTTAAGAAATGGAGTCAAACCCTACAATGATAACACAAAAATGGTTCAAACAAAGAATACAATAACCTTTCATGATTAAACTAGCAACTTTGATCATATTACCGACTATGTACCCTATCTCTTTGACATGGCATGCAATATTTTCATATTATGATACAAAATAAAATTAACGGACTGAAACCTTGGAGTGAACATAGAAAAAATAGTTTGAACAAACAGGATACTATAAAAGCAAATGTATATGATAACATATTATCCATATTATACCCTATTTATTTGACAGTCCATGCAATAATTGAATAGTATGATTGACAAAGAAAGTGACGTAGTCAAACCCTTGAGTGAAAACACACAAAGGGTTAAAACAAACAAGAAACTGGAAAAGCAAAGGAATACAATAACTTTTTATGACAAAACTAGCAACTGTAACCATATTATCGAAAATGTACCCTATTTCTTTGACATTTCATGCAATAATTTCACAACATCAGAAGAATATAAAAATCAAATGAACTGATTGTAACAACATAGGAGACATGGTTGGAACAAACATAAAATCATAAGAGAAAACAAGTACAATAACATTTTATGATTAAAGAAGGAGATGAAATCATTTTTTCGACAATGTATTGTATTTCTTTGGCATTCTACGCAATCATTTAACAATATTATAAGAAAAAGAGTCTCAAACCCTCGATTCCAAAATGACATATCATTGAAACATACAAGAAACTGTAAAAGTAAATCATTACAACCTTTTTTCCAAACGCACTCGAACGATAAACAATTGTAGGCGTTACTTGTGAGTGGAGAACGAAATCCCTCACTTGTGAGTGCTCGACCAAACCCTCGTCGCATGCAAAGAAACGAAGTCAGCAGAAAGCGTTCGCGCGAGATGAATTTTCGAGAAAGGCAATGCGAAAATGTGAAATATACACGGTTTTAGGGCATGACGGTGGTTAGGTAATGACCCCAGTTTGGTTAGTTACATGGCATAAAAAGAGCAAGGGATGTGTTACCGTGATTTGTTATGGGGTGTCGTTTGATTAACAAGGGTCCTCGATAGGGTATTATAATATGGGCCCTTGATTAACGTAAGGGCCCAAGTGTTTATATTAAAATGCACCCTCTAACACATATATTCATTGAGCGAGCTCACATTTAAAACATCTTATAATTCTATGTTAACATGTTTAGTAATGGTGAGTCTAGTGGCTTTTCATGGGATATATCGTTGTCACCTTTAGGGGTCTAGGGGTCGGGTTCCGGGCGACAATTTTAAAATGCCATTTTTTGACCACTTCGTGTTCGTCGGTGTCTACAGAGAGATGCGTGAATACCTACAAGCCAAAATCTTAGCTTTAAACAATTAACTCAAATACGAAGATAAACCGAAAAAACCTTTGAAATCTGACTTATGATTTAAGATCTATAGATGTGTGAAATTGGCTTGTGCAACTATTGGATTACCACCCCTAAAAATAAAATAAAATAATGCTGACGAACAGTTACGTTAATGCCACAAAAAAAAGTAAAAAATCTCAGTGAGTCTAATCATGCAACAGAATAAGTGAATAGAGAAGAATAATCATGCACCATGGGATTCAATTCCATGAAATGACGGATAGGATTACCCAGGCAAAATTCAAGTACAGAGACCCGGACTGCCAATTAATCCAGGATTAATCGATGTTAGCATGAGTATATTGACTTTCAGTATGTTTATTCATGGGCAGTACTTAGTACACAGTTGCACCGCGTGAGAAGTTGTCTAACTTTTTGCGTTTTCCATCTAGAAGTTAGGGATTACTAGAAAGACGTCGGGAAATTATTATCCCCGTGGAATCGACAAACCCTAGCATCGGAATAAACTTTTCCAGGCCTGCACAGATACCCCTCGTTGGGAGCACAATGCCGATCTTCTTCACATATGCAAAGCCCTTCCAATGCACACCCCTCATCATCTTCGACCTTTTTCATTCCGCGCAGAATCTCATCCGACCAATCGCTGGAAAAGAGACCGTCCGGATCATATTTCTTCATTACTCGCAGAAACTTAGGAACATTCGGATATTTGGCGGCGGCGCCATGGAATGCAACTTTTCTGTTTTTAGCCCAGTGAGGCCGGGCGCCATGCTTGAAGAAAGCCATCTGCTCGATCTCCTCCCATATATCTTCGTTGAGCCTGGGAGTCGATGCGCTATCCGCCCGGAAGTAATTGAAGTCGATCACCACTGAATCTTCCGGCTGCCCCAAATAGGCACTGGATCCTCTGATAAAGCGCATCAGAAACCCATTGTAGAGCTCGATTCCGCACAGAGACTCGGGGTCCATGTCACGCAATTTCTTCACGTCTGAAATAAAGGCCTTGATTTTGGAAAGGCTGAAAATGGCGGTGGTCTCGTAGAAGAGGAGGCCTTTGAATCGGGGATCCCACGGGCACGCGTTTAGCAGATCGGCAGATGGGGATTTGTAGCAGGAGCCCGATGTCTGCATTTTGTTCTGGAAACCGACCACGGGATAGTTCGTGAAAAGCAAATCGTTGTTCTTCAGTCCATTTGCGAGTGCGAGCTTCGAGTCCACGATCAGTTTGGCCTCCTTGCATTTTCCTGCGATGTTCCTTGTCTTCTCCAACATCTTCTCTGCATTCATAACGAAAAAAAATCAATTTTTAAATGGGATGAGGAAATTTTCTAAATTGGGGAATGAAAAGAATAAGGATATAGATTGCATAGTCAATATGATCTTGCAATATTTCTTGGCTCGTGTGGTTAGGAATTTTGTGAGTCTCTTTGTTTTACTGCTGTATCGACTGATTAGCAAGTTTCTAGTTATTTTAATGGCTGAATTGTGCCTTCAGCCATCGAACTCTGTAAATTTTTAGATTTCTTATTTAATTTTTCAAATTAAGGGTCTACAACGACTTCAATAGGATCCGTGCACAATGATTTTTTTTATACCAGTGTTGTTTAGATGTGCAGTTAGAAAAGAAACAAATTATAAAGATTATTCAAATTTAAATCATGGTATTTTGGAGGTTCTTTTAAGGGTCTTTCAAATTATGATATTATGATATTAAGGGTCTTTTAAGGGTCTTTTAAGGGTCTTTTGGAGGTTCTTTTAAGGGTCTTTCAAATTATGATATTGTGATGAAGATTCATTTTTGTAGTTAGTCACTCCTATTCATAAGTAGTGGTCTATATGAACTTATTTTTTACGAGATTCAGTGGTTTATCTATTAATCATAGTATTTCACATTATCTATTATTCATAATATTTCTGCGAAATACTATGATTAATCATAGTGCCTTAATATATCTGAGTGGTCCATATGAACTTATTTTTATGACTATTACCTATTCATAATATCTGGATATGATTGTGTCACAATATTTTTACCATCAACGTTTCGGATCATACTCAATGATCCATCATTTGCACCTAACATTCTTTCATGATGATGATGGGTCACTAAGTATCATCCGAAACATTGATGGGAAAAATATTAAGATGGGTAATCTTTTGAGATTCCTAATGCTTCACTAGTACGAGCATCACCTAGATAAGATGAGTGCTAAGTGGACCATTGATTCTCATAAGAGATGAGTTAGTGCAAATTACTACTTATAAATAGTGGTTCATATGAACTCATGTTTTACGAGATTCAATGGTTCACCTAATTTTTATAATATATTGGAGAAACTACATGATTAAACATGTTTGAATTGGAGTAGTATTAAGATGGGTGATCTTTTGAGATTCCTAATGCTTCACCCCTGGAACATCACCTAGATGGGATGGGTGCTAAGCGGACCATTGATTCTCATAAAAGATGAGTTTGTGCAAATTACTTCTCATAAAATATAAATAAATGAATTTGACTCAAAAACTATATATGTAAATTGTCATAACAATATCATAATCATAACTTCTAAAATATACATCATGTCTTTACCAAAAAGAAGTGTACATAAAATCTAAAATTATAAACACTTTTAAAATGAAAAACATAAAAGATTTTTGGGTGCTGGAATACGGAATGCTAGATATAGTCAATTGTGGAATATCTAATTCTACCTTTTCAAGTGGAAGATGAAAAACTCATTTTGTGGGCCAAAATGAAATTTCAAAATTCCAATTCCTACTTTTTTGGATGGACACAAACATGAAATTGAATTATCCGAAAATCTAATTCCAAAATTAGAACTCATATTCCATGCACCAAACAGACCCTAGTCTCACACTTTACAAATAAAGAACACAATCAAATTGAAGAACATTTCAAACTTCCACTTAAAAAATTTTAATTACAAACTAATAACAATTTTCACCGACCTATGGGCAACGGCCAGTTTTCAAATTGAAACCAGGGAGCGAAAAAGCAAAGAACAATAAAATACATACCCGTCGTTCTGAGCGCCGCGCTGACGAGGATCGGAGTGGAGCGAAAGCCAATGAAGTCATTTACACCATTTCCCTCCGCTGCCACGGGGGCGCGACCGTCCATTTTGTACACCACTCGACGCTGATAAGGATACCACGTCATATCCCCAAACTCGTGAGCACCTGCAAAACCCATGATTTCTTCTTCCACATCCTCATCCCCCTTCACCACATTCGTCACGTTACGTTTAAACAGAGCCTCCGCCCTCACCGTCACCTGCACACGTGTAAATCCACATCATCCCAACAAAGCCCCCAAAAAACAACAAAAATCCAAGTCATCAGCCAACCTTTGATACGACTCCGAGAACACCAAGAGACACTTTAGCAGCATTCAGATCCGGATCTCCTTCCCTGAGCGTAACAACTCTGGCAAATCCTAGCCGTTGAGAAGCGGGAACGACCAAGCGGAGCGACACAACGTATTCGTGCAGGGCTCCTCCGCGGCCCCAGAGAGAGCTCCCATGTGACCCTGTGCTTAGCAATCCGCCCAAACTGAGTCCCTCCCAATACGGCGCCGCCGCCAGGGCCAATCCATTCGCCGCCAAAACCTCAATAAGTTCCCGGAATTCCACTCCGCTGTCCGCCTTCACGGTCATCTGATCTCTGTCCACCGCAATCTCTTTGTTGTAATCACGAGTGCTGATGATAATTCCGGTGCCGTCACCGGAGCCGGGACAGACTAATTTGGGAATGGTGTGAGAGAATCCGGTGACGACCTTCATCGATAATTTATTCCGAGCGCCGTATGCAACTGCGCGTAGAATCTCATCTTCTGAGGTAGGGAAAAAGGCGGCGGAGGCGTTGCAAGGTATTCGGTCGGGCCAGGGATCGTAAGCGCTGCGCACTGTGCACGATGAGTTTCCAGTTTTGCAGGTGACCGGCGGAGCCGGTGGCATGCCGAGGCATTTACAGGTTAGGGTTAGTAGTATAATTAGCTGAAGAAGAAGAAATCTGCATTTGCTTCCATTTGCGAATCTGGACATAGTTTTCTGTGTGATTCGAATTTGGGGGACGCGGGTTTCTGAAAACACCGGAGGAGCTGTTGCTTTAGCGAGGGGGCAGCGCATTCAGCGGCGAAATAGACTTGTACGACACGACTGTTTAAGTGGAAGGCACGCCTCACTGTGAAAGGGAAATTATAGAAGATAATTGTAATCTACGCAAAGTGTTCTCGTGAATGCCAATAGGTACCTTCGAATATCTTAGCAGGGGGGACACTAGGTATTTTTTTCAAACTTTCTTTATATATTTTATGTTTTAGTTTGCTGGATAGCCACTACTGTAAAGCACAATAATAGCACATTGACTTCTATTTTCTTTTCGTTGGATAAGTTATTAGGGGCCTCTTGGGAGCATCAGTTTTGGATCGAAATCTTCTTGGCCGAGTTTTTATTGCTTTGAGATAAATGGTTGGATGATGATGTTATGCTTGCAATTGGAGATAAAATTGGTAATTTCAAATATGCAATTGGAGTTTTTAGAGTGATTTTAAATTAGTTTTTTTGTAACGCTTTGTTAAAGAATTTGAGAGGACTACACATAAATTGTTAACGAAGTGATTTTGTTTTGTTTTGGTGTTTTTCTAAACTCTAAGATAACATCTTAACTTAAACATTATGAATGCATACTCAGATAAATCAATGCAATATTATTATGGATTGTGGAAATTTGTTGTCTTTAATTATGATTGCAACTATAGATGATACTAAATGGTTCATCATGTCAATAACATGCAAAGGTGCAAAATACCAAACATATCACCATGTCTTTTTAGGTTTTCCGATGTCACTGCTAAGCAACACATAACTATATCCATTAAACCATATTGAAATAATCCATGATTTTAACATCATTTAAGCCATATCCATTTTATACCTCAAAATCAAATGTTACAAATTCATAAAGGAATTACATATAAGTACATAGTGCTAGTCGATACCAACATCAACTTATCAAACTCTAGGAATACACGAATTCACATTTACAAGAGTATATATGTACATTGTCATTGATCCAATCATGATACAAAGGTACACAAATAATCATCTGCTATGAAGCTATAATGAAGGTACAATAAAGATGCAAGAAGATGTATAATCCATCTAGTATGCTCACAAAAAAGTCAATAAATCTCAATGGAAAAAATATTTTCCACCCACCCACGTGGAACTCTGAGGCCCACCCATTCGAGCTAGGAGATAGACATAAGGCCCCACACCACACCAACAAACACATAACAAGAAAACCAAAAACAAAACGAGCATAAAACAAAAACTCACAAGGGATACAACATGAGATACCACATGGAATAACATCTATGATTATATACATGATGCTAACAAGATACTAGTAGGAATATTGTAAGATACCAGACGCGAACCATAAGACAATTGAATAAAATTCTAAGGCACAAGAAGGAGAGTGTTATTACATAGTTTTTGACTATTTTGAGTTATTCTGACAGTCTCTCATCAGACCCTGACCCCTAGGTGAGAACTCATATAAAATCGACAACCTTTCATGAGGACAAGGAAGCCAATTTGATAGCTCAACGCTATATAGGTAGCTTGGCCTTCTCCAACCCATTCATGGTCCACATAGGAATTCTCATGGTCATGAGTGAGAAAACATGATTATCTTGATTAATGTTTTATTCAAACTTGGTTGATTTTATTATGTTATCACTTGATTAGAACTCCACAATGAGTTACCTAGTAGGCACTTAGGGCCTTGACTCCCATTGCGAGCCACTCTCCTAACAATGTCCTAGAAAAGTATTTCCAACTAGACTGGGATCATACAAATTTAAATACCATCAACAAGATCCACAATTATCCAACATAACAATAAGACATCAACATCCAAACTCACGTAAGCACCAAGTTGAAAGTCTCGCAAGAAACCCTCTAGATTCCAAAACTTAGATCAAATATCCTATATCTCATAATATCAGAATTCCAAGACCATAACAATATGTGGACCCATTATAACATCACCACTAAAGGTCGCAATGGACCATTATACATTAATATTTTGCAAACTAATATCAAAACTTGGTAGCATCAAGATGATGTTGATAGCACGATTACACCATAGAATAAGGAACATATACAATAAACACTCACATATCATCCTAAACCCTCTACAAGGTTGGGAACAACCTATGCCTATGGTAAAACTTAGGGTACCACCAAACCAAGGAAACACCATGATTCTATCCTCTATGTTAATAATAGTATCTCTTCAATATTCAACAACTTCATGAGACCACTATACAATTATCCCAATTATAATAAAGGAAACATAATGTTGGTTCCTAACAATATCTAGATAGTTGGACATAATAACTCAAATCAGGGAAAAGTTTTCCTAATTGATAACTATTAGATTCTACTATCAAGGCTCATTTAATTATCAAACTAGGGATGTATACTTGAAATAGGACAACACAATATGTGCACTAGGAATATTGGAAGCCATATTACCCTATTCTAACCAAGGTAATTCTGAACTAAATGCCGCAAATGAAATGCATAAAAAACTTTCTCTATATCTTTCTGAATAACTTAACCTAGATTCATTCTAAAATAAGAATTATTCAGTTGACTAATTAAAATAAATCTATTGCTTTCTTTTGGCTAAAAGAACAGATTCTACTATCAAGGCTCATTTAATTATCAAACTAGGGATGTATACTTGAAATAGGACAACACAATATGTGCACTAGGAATATTGGAAGCCATATTACCCTATTCTAACCAAGGTAATTCTGAACTAAATGCCGCAAATGAAATGCATAAAAAACTTTCTCTATATCTTTCTGAATAACTTAACCTAGATTCATTCTAAAATAAGAATTATTCAGTTGACTAATTAAAATAAATCTATTGCTTTCTTTTGGCTAAAAGAACAGTCACAGAGATGACTTTTCACAACTGCAAAAACTATTAACTTACTAGTTTAACATGAACAAAACATTAAAGATCTAGACTAAATTAAATTACAGAAAAAAGTAAAGGTTTCGTCACCAAGTGTCCCCCCTTGGATGAGTACTCTCGATTAACAACTACATTCTCAAAAGATAAACACCCAAAATATTATCATTCAAACATATTGATCACACAAAAGTGATGAAAATTTCTTATTACTTAGAGAATAAAATGAGTACAAGAGTTCATTATATCACTCAACCAATAGTTTCTGAAGGAAAATGTGGGAGACTTTATAGAAAGCAAAAACTAAAATAGCCTAACTAGATTGACACCTCAATTCCTCAAATCTAAGGAGAGTGATTTTATTGAAAGCTAGAAACTAGGAACAACAAAGAGTGGAACAAAGTGGACTCTATTATACCATAATTCAAACCAAATCTTCTCTTAAATCCTTCGTATGGCTGCGCATGTAAACTAGTTAAAAAGGTAAATGCTTTCCAACATCTTTGAAGAAGTCTTCCATAAAGGAGACAACTAGATTTCTTCTCATGAATTTGTTGACTATTTTCTTGCTTGTCATGCTTTGATTGCTTCAAATGATCTTCTAAACTTAATCTCTAGTTATTGAAGATTCTTTAATCTCCTTGGTAGATCTCTTGATAGCTCTAGAAAATTACCCACATATGCCATCCTACGAACCTTCAAGTATGAGGTAAGGGGAGGGGAGTCCTTCCCCTCTAGAGATCCATAGATGAGAGGGAGAATGAAAAGGTTGAGGATAAGAAAGAAAGTTTGCACCATTAGGGACAAGCATCCCCAAGAAGGGGAAAAACATAGCACTGGATCATTTAAATTTAAAAAAGGAAAAATCTATAGAGAAGGAGGAGAACACACTCCTTGTTGGAGACCAATCAAAAAAGAATATTCTTTAGGAGCCACATTTTTTGGTTCAATCTCAGTCAAGGAAAAATTGACAACCATATTAGAGACCCTAACCCCACACTGTGAACCAAGATAAAGAGGAACATTACTAAAAGGCCCTAAAGTAAAGGGGCCACGAATCCCCTTTAGCTCAATCTCAATAGGATCCTTCACCTTATCAATTTGAAGAATCCTATTAGGTATCCTAGAAGATACCAAAGATGAAGCAACACCAGGAGCCATTGGACGATCCTTAACTTTATCTTTACCTTTGATAGGACCACCATTTTTATGACTAACTAGACTGAGAAGGCATTTTTGAGATGACCCGTAGAAGAGAAAATTTGGCAGAAGGGAATGGAGTTTTCATATTGGATGGGTTGAGTCTATGACAACAACCTAGATTTCAACATAATACAAACATGAAGGATTAAGCCAAGAACCACCAAAGAAGAAAAGAAAATAAAGAAAAACCTTGCCTTATTCTTTGTAACATCATAGACCCCCCAAAACTCCCCAAATGAACTAGCAATCCCCTAAATGACCTCCTCATCCCAAAATTGTAATGGAAGTCCAAGGAGGCGAACCCAGGTTGAGACTTCTCTAGAGTGATAAACAAGAGGATCAAAACCAAGCCATCATTTGCAAAGTAGAAAGTATTTCTTACTGCAAACCCATGTCACAACAAAAAGGATGTGAAGAAAGTCTTGACACAAAGAGATGGAAAAAAATCTCAGGTATCTTTTGGGAAGAGAAAAGATGGAAACAAATCCCTTAACAATCCATTTGGTTTCAACCCACTTCCTAGCCATAAAAATGTCTGGGTGCCAACACACAAACTTTCCTACTACATAGTTTTGCATTGTAGCTAGAGAAGTATCTAGAGAACATGGTCTAAAATATTGATGCAAGTACCTGATTTAGATCTTTCAATTGAGACTCCTCCATAAAAATATTCTTCTAGAGCCCAATAGGGCATTTCTCAGTAGAAACAGTCTAAGGATAAGAGGACCCACTAACCTTGATATCCTAGCCCAAATCATTGATAATTTGTGTTGTTAGTAGACCTAGTTATTTCTGAAAATAGGATAGGACCACCCGCATGCATATCTAAGGAGACAAAGGTCAAGATGTCATCCCGAGAACACTCCTAGAAGAGAAAATCCTGCTTCAAATCCAACCCAATCCACACATTCTTTTTAGCTCCATGGTTTTCTTGCTCACCTCCTCTCGTAGAGCACATTTCAAACTTTTATTTTTAAAATGTTGATTCTAATAAATATTTTTTGACTCTTGTTTATCAATACAATCTTAATACAAATTTGACTTTTAATTTTTTCTAAGGAAATAATTGTTTTTTTTCCTAATCTGAAATCGAATTAATGACCAGTTCATAAATATTTCAATTTATTTTGTGCACAATTAAATTTTTTGTTAATAGTAAATATAACTAATTTAGTTATAAAGTTTTTTTGTAAAATCTCAAGGCTAAGGGTATGTGCAGGATCATGGTATACCAAACTATGGCCTTAAGTGGCAATGAAAAATTAGAAAATCAGGGTTAGTCAACTTGATGTAAAAGGTTGAACATCTTATGAACCTTATGTGAAAAATTTGTAAGAGTGGAATCTGTAGGAAATTGAATGTAGTTTCTAAATTACTAGCCCTTGTTTGAAATTTTTGTTGTCTAATTGTTCAAAAATTTAGATTTCAATGCAGTACTACGAAAATTTCAGGGAAAAGATAAAAAGTACGTGTATGTCTGACCGCCTTAATCACAATCAAATGATAATATATTTTCCCAAGATTCTAGATAGAAGTAGTAGACTCATGCTCAGATGTGACGCATATTTTTTTGTAATTTTTGGTCAAATAAATAATTAATTATGAATTTTCTGCTACAACTTTTTTAGAATAAAAAAATTCTCGTGTTTGACCACCTTAACTAATTCAAAATTTTACCAAATTCAAAACTTTTTTTTTCTTATAGTAGTCGAAGCATAGAATGTGACACATGTTTCAGATTTTAAAAAGGTTAAACGGTTTGAAAGTTATAGTTGTTTTTCAATCAGTATGTCAATTACGACTTTAAAGATAACTCAATTGAAAAATAAGTAATAATTACTTACTGAACTCAAAATTTGATAGCAATTATATTGATGGAAAGCTGATAATGTCTTTAAGAAACCCTTTTTGTTTCATCAATTTCGGGTGAAAAAATAGTCGTCAGCTACATGGTCGAAGTCTCGGTATCAAGAACTATCTCCTGAAACACGCCTAAAGGGTTGACCACCCATGTTTGGTAATGCCGAAGCAAATACCAAGCCTAATCAGATATCCGATAAGATTGGATATCTGATATTTTTGGATATCCGAAAAAGCCTGCCTATTTTGAAATTTCAATTGCCCCGTTTTTCCCAAATTCAAGTTTCATAATAAATTTATTTTTTTAATAGTAATATTAATTGTCTTATAAATTAAGTTTTATTCTTTTTATGTTAATATTAATTCAAGTTTCATATTAAATTAGATTTTTGTTATGTTAATATTAATTTCATTTTAAATATTAATATTAAATAATAATAGCATAGCATAAATATTATAATATAAATTTTTATATTAGTATGTATTATATTATTTGATATACAAAATGATTTCAAAAAAATACCTGCACATTTGATTTGAGGACAGACAGTTTCAGCCCAAATCCTCTTGAAAGTATCCAGCACAGGATTTTTCTACAGACTCCTTGTAATTTCAGTGGTCTGACTATACTGAATAAGTAGATGTCAATGGACTTCCCCTTGATTGAATACAATCAATTGATTTTTTAACTCTCAAAAAGAAATTTCACACAGTTGTAGAACCATTGTACACTCATCATCTGTTCTAGAAACTAACAGTGGCATAAAAATTAATGTAAGAACATTTAAGGTACTTTGTCCACAAAAAGGCATATGAAACCTTTAAATATACATTAAAAAGTGGAGGTGAAGGCTCTAGATCTATGAGAGAGAGAGAGAGGTTATGAGGACTTCCTAGGGGTCCTAACACGTGATAAGGCATACTAGGACCCCTAGGAAGTCCCCATGACCCCTTTCGACACATTGGAACCCTCAAGTGTGTCCTAAGGCATCCTACGATCCCTTTAGACACACTTGAGCATTCAAATGTGTCGCAAGGGGTCATGGGGACTTCCTAGGGGTCCTAGTATGCCTTATCACGCGTTAGGACCCCTAAGAAGTCCTCATGACCCCTTTTGACACATTGGAACCCTCAAGTGTGTCCTAAGGGGTCCTATGACCCCTTAGGACACACTTGAGCATTCAAATGTGTCAAAAGGGGTCATGGGGACTTTCTAGGGGTCTTAGTACACCTTATCACGCGTTAGCATTCCTAGGAAGTCCCCATGACCCCTTTCGACACATTAGAACCCTCAAGTGTGTCCTAAGGGGTCCTATGACCCCTTTAGACACACTTGAGCATTTAAATGTGTCGAAAGGGGTCATGGGGACTTCTTAGGTGTCCTAGTATGCCTTATCATGCGTTAGGACCCCCAGGAAGTCTCCATGACCCCTTTTGACACATTTGAAAGCTCAAGTGTGTCTGAAGGGGTTGTAGGACCCTTTAGGACACACTTGAGGGTTCCAATATGTTGAAAGGGGTCATGAGGACTTCTTAGGGGTCCTAACGCATGATAAAGCATACTAGGACCCCTGAGAAGTCCCCATGACCCCTTTTGACACATTTGAATGCTCAAGTGTGTCCTAAGGGGTTGTAGGACCCCTTAGGACACACTTGAACATTCAAATGTGTCAAAAGGGGTCATGGGACTTCCCAAGGGTCCTAGTACACCTTATCACGCGTTAGCACCCCTTGAAAGTCCCCATGACCCCTTTTGACACATTTGAACCCTCAAGTGTGTTCGAAGGGGTCGTAGGACCCCTTAGGACACACTTGAGGGTTTCAATGTGTCGAAAGGGGTCATTGGGACTTCCCAGGGGTTGTAGTATGCCTTATCACACTTTAGGACCCGTAGGAAGTCTTGATGACCCCTTTCTAGACATTGGAACCCTTAAGTGTGTCCTAAGGGGTCCTATGACCCCTCTAGACACACTTGAGCATTCAAATGCATCGAAAGGGGTCATGGGGACTTCCTAGGTGTCCTAGTATGGCTTATCACACATTAGGACCCCTAGGAAGTCCCCATGACCCCTTTTGACACATTTGAAAGCTCAAGTGTGTCTGAAGGGGTCGTAGGACCCCTTATGATACACTTAAGGGTTCCAATGTGTCGAAAGAGGTCATGAGGACTTCCTAGGGGTCCTAACATGTGATAAGGCGTACTAGGACCCCTAGGAAGTCCCCATGACCCCTTTTGACACATTTGAATGCTCAAGTGCATCCTAAGGGGTCGTAGGACCCCTTAGGACACACTTGAGGGTTCCATTGTGTTGAAAGGGGTCATGAGGACTTCCTAGGGGTCCTAACGCATGATAAGATGTACTAAGACCCTTGAGAAGTCCCCATGACCCTTTCAACACATTTGAATGCTCAAGTGTGTCCTAAGGGGTCGTAGGACCCCTTATGACACACTTGAGGGTTCCAATGTGTCGAAAGGGGTCATGAGGACTTCCTAGGGGTCCTAACGCATGATAAGGCACACTAGGACCCCTGGGAAGTCCCCATGACCCCTTTCGACACATTTGAATGCTCAAGTGTGCCCTAAGGCATCGTAGGACCCCTTAGGACACACTTGAGGGTTCCAATGTGTTGAAAGGGGTCATGAGGACTTCTTAGGGGTCCTAATGTGTGATAAGGCGTACTAGGACCCCTGGGAAGTCCCCATGACCCCTTTCAACACATTGGAACCCTCAAGTGTGTCCTAAGGGGTCCTACGACCCCTTCAAACACACTTGAGCTTTCAAATGTGTCAAAAGGCATCATGGGGACTTCCTAGGGGTCCTATGCCTTATCACACGTTAGGACCCCTAGGAAGTCCTCATGACCTCTCTCTCTCTCTCTGTGTGTGTATATTATCGGATATTTGATTATGCCTTCAGGTTTGGCTTTTGGCTTGGTGAGGTGTATTGCCACCCAGGCCTACTAAAAAGTCAACAAATCTATTTGTGTGCTTTTGGACGAGTGAAAATAGGTTTTTTTCACATTGCCACTTTTTGGCATACCATGATCCTGCACATACTCCTAAACAATTTAGTTGAAATATTTGCATGGCTAAAAGTATTATTTAATTTTATAGAAAAATATTCTTCTTTATTGAATATGGACATGGATAAAATAAATAAATTTAGATGAAGAAATGATTCATTTTAATTTTTTAATCACGCAATTTTATACAATGAAATGACATTATGTTGAGTATTAAATGACAAAGTAAGAATGTTTACATAAACTCACTGAAAAAGCTGTCATTACCCCCAATAGATCATATTTATTGTGGATTTTAAAAATTAATATATAATTACATAATAAGTTGAGATAATAACTTATTCCATAATTTTGTTTACTATTATATTGCTAATAACAACTTGGTTTATGATGGTCTTTTCATTTTATAGGGCTTTTTCTTGATCAAAGAAGAGATGTTTCATTTTGTTGGTTTGCCCTTTACCTTGTGGAATGTTGTGTGATCCACCATTTTTGTGGAGGAAGTTCTTTTACCACATTGAAGATAGCTTGGGAATTCATTTCCGAATGGCGTAATCAACATAGTAAAGCCCAAAGAATTTAGTGTAGTTGTACAACCATTCAAAATTATGCAGAATTGACCACACATAATAACCCCTCACGTCTTCTCCTTTTCTGCATATGACAACATCCACCATTGAAAAATATATTTTTTATGGGATATTCTTTACCATCTCTTTCATTTGTGGAGTAAACTATTACAACATGATAATTTCCCTTTTGGGTCATTCATAGCTTGAAAGAATATTTTCTCTTCATAAAAGGTACATCTAAGTGTTCTTAGAACACTATGATATCATTACCTTCAACTAGAAAACTTGGAAATTTCTAAAAGTTGAACTTAGTCTTAATCCTAATGAGCCAATGTTAGAAATTTATTCTTTCATTTATTCATTTTAGTTTAGATTAGATAAAGCGGGATAAAAAGTGAATTCTAGAAACTAAACTAACATAAACAAAATCAGAACTAGACCCAACAAATAAAAAACACAGAACCAAAACCCAAGACTAGCACAAAACACCAAGAACCAGGATACCAAAAAAACATGCGATCCTCCTTTGAAAAGCACTAGCTACTTGTTGAGCTCCTTTAGCTTCTCAAGGAAAGAGGTGCGTTTAGGAGGTTGAGAAGAAGCAACATCACCAGAGACAATGTCCTCCCTAGTTTCCACCCACAAGCTTCCCTCTCTCTTCTTTTCTTTCTTCTTTCTTTCCTCCAACTCAACCTGTATGGAATTGATAGGGAGGTTGGTCTTATCTAGCATAGTCTTTTTGTAGTTATTCAAGTCAACCAACTGTTTGTTAAGTTTGGAATGGTTTTCCTTTATGTTAGCTAGAGCATTGATCATTTCCATTTTCTCCTCCTCAGAGGGGACCTGGTTCTTCAACTCAATAATTTGGTCCTCTATATATAATCTTCCAACCGTTTAGCTTCAACCCAAAATCATCAACAACTTCCTAAAGACTTGCACCCCCTTTCCCCTTAGTCTAATCCACAACCTTCCTTTTATCTTTTCTCACAGCTTCAAGCATATTAATTTTTCTTCTAGCGATCATGAGCTGGAAAATGAGCCATTTTCTCACAACCTTTTGTCTATCAAGGTAGATACACAACTCATCCACTTTTCTTCCCATAGGCTACAATTCATATGAACAAGCATGAAATTTGGATAACTTGGAGAGGGAAGAACTATTGGGGTTGAAAAGGTCACCAAGATAGCTGAGCTAAGCTTTTGGTGAAGGGTGAAAATTGGATAGAGAGGGAGAGTTAGTCGTGGAATTCTCTAGGGTCCATGTAGATTTAGTGGACCAAATGGAAGCCGATTCCTCTAAAAGGTCAACAACATCTTCCTTGGGTTGATCATCTTCCTTGTATTGTACAAGTCCCGGGGATTTACACTTAGCTTTATAGACATGATTCATTCAGGTAGAGCCAAGGGAGGGAGCACTAGCCAGAGCTTTGGCTTGAGGCTGGCTAGGGATAAAAGTGGGATTATTTATCTCAATCAAGAAAAAAGGACAAGGGTCATATTGAGGTGTAAGGTTGAGGTGTAAATTATATAATCTTAGGATGAGGGTCTGGTGGAGAGGAGCCCCATCCTTTTCCTTGGCCTTAGACACAAATTGAAATAAGGAAGGAAAAACTCAAAAAGGAAAGATAAATTTAATGCCTCTATGAAAGTGGTTTAACATTGGAAATAAATGGGAGTGGAAGCATTTGTATCTACCTTCTAGAGTGATGAATTTGATTAAAATGGATGCAACAAACTTCCACTCACTAGGAAGGTTCTCTTTGTTGAACCCATTTTGCAATCTTGACACCTTCTCACCAAGGTCTAAGAAGCTTCGAAAGTTCTCTTTGTAATTAGCCTTGGAATTATGTGACAAATCTTTTCCCTTTATAATCACACCGGTTACAATGGTGATGGTTTCTGTTGAAACAAAAAAGGAAAGCCCACCAATGGTGACCTTCCCATCTACCCAAGACTCAGAAAACTTCTAGGAAAGTTCAGGGTTGAAACCTTTCATACCCCTGACATAGTTGTCAACCTAGCCATTTGTAATAATCTTCCTTACCTTCTCATCTTTTTTGTATTCCTCACAGGTGTCTGACTCAATATGATTTAAATCCCCACCCATCCTTCTAGCAAATAAGCTACAACTATACAAAGGCCCAAGAACACTGAAAAAATAAAGCCACTGCGTATTTCTCAAGACCCAAGGAAATCACATAAATGCAAATCTTTTTGGCTCAGATAACCATTATATGCAGATAAAAATCCAGAGCCAAAAACATGAACTCTGAGAGGATTATTCAACATATCTTCCCATCTCTGCATGAACCACCTTAGGGAGAGAATTCATGTGATGCAAGGCAGGGGTGGATGAGGGGCCAAAGGCACACCCTAATCCAAATCTACCTTGCAGAGATCACACACGAAAGAAACAACACACAAAGTGTGAGAGAGAATGTAGACCAGATCCTTATATTTCATCAAATAGATTCATACATGTCAAGCTGTAAGGCCTTCTTGGTTAGGGCCAGATATTACAATTCAATTACAATAGTCCTCCAACATGCGAGGATTTAGAAACTATCTTCAACTCCTAATCTGATACCATTCCTCTTCTAGCTCTAAGTTGATGTCCTAAAACTACAACCAAAGACTACATTAGATACAAGAGGCTACCAAACAAGTCGGCCTTTAGATCCACCATTAACGAAAGGAAATACCAGATCTAGGTCCACACGCTTACCAATGATAGATACCAATATTAAATCAGCAACCACAATTAAGTGAACAAGTCAGGCTCAACAGAAATCCAAAAGAAACAACTCAGTAAGAAAGGATAACTGAGCACTAGAGAATTAACTGACCAACTTGATTAACAAAGGAACCGAGAAACTATTGAGCCAATGCAGTCAAAGAAGGAACCGAGCAACACAAAAAACTCAAACTTATTTTTGGTGACACAAAATTGCCGAGGACCCAAGATGCTTCTGCATCAGACACCTAGGGTTATTTGAAATGATTCTCTGAATCATGCATCAAGTACAACCTGAGTTGAATCCAACATAGATTGTGAAATCCATGAACCTTCTTCAATCGATCTTTTCTTCCACTTTACTAGATATGCCATATACTATTTTCCTCTTGTGCTTTTGCCAACTCTTTGTTCCAATATCTGCTCAAATTCTTCTATCTATCTCTTAGGATAATCATTCGGTACTGTCATTTATTCATCTGATTCATGGTACTCATACAAATCAACAATGTTGAATATAGGTGATATATCCATGTCATCAGGTAACTCAATCTCATAAGCATTTCCACTGTCAAATTTCTTCAATATCTTGCAAGGACCAAACTTCTTCATTTTCAATTTCCCATATGTTCCAATAAGAAATCTACCTTTCTTCAAATGAACTATTACTTCATCACCAACTGCAAAAGTCTTATGTCTTCTTGATCTATCAGCTCTTTCTTTATATTTATGATTACTTTTGTCCAACTTATGTTTCACATCTTCATGCAATGTCTTCATGAACTCAGCTAACTTTACTCCTTTAGCATTTCTCTTTTCTTCACCAATAATATCTTTCAAATTTGATATACCTCTCGGTTGCATGCCATTTACAATCTCAAAAGGTGTCTTTCCAGTACTCCTACTGACTGAATTATTATATGCAAAATATTCTTGTGCCAACACAGAATCCCAATTACTCGGTGTATTTCCAACTAAACATCTCAAAAGATTACCCAAGCTTCTCTTCACAACCTCTATTTGTCCATCAGTCTGTGTGTGAAATGTAGAACTATATCTCAACTTAGTGCCAAACTTTCTCCAAAGAGTCTTCCAAAATTATCCAACAAACTTATTGTCTTGGTCAGAGATGATACTTCTCAGTAATCCATGTAACCTGATAATTTCCTTAAAGAAAAGATCTGCTATATGCACTGCATCTGATGTCTTTCTACAGGGTATAAAATGTGCCATTGTAGAAAATGTATCCACAACACCAAATATAGAATCATTACCTCTCATTGTCTTCAGTAAGCCAAGCGAAAATCCATACTGATATCAATCCAAGGTTTCTCAGGAACAGAAATTGGTATATACAATCCAGTATTCTAACTTACTCCTTTTCCAACTTGACAAATTCTACAACTTTTCACAAATTTATGAATATCCTTATACAACTGTGGCCAAAAGTATTTCTCCTTAAGCAAATTCAATGTTTTGTCAATACCAAAATGTCCAGCCAAACCACCACTATGTTTCTCCTTTATCAAATTAGTTCTCATTGATCCTCTCAGTATACACAACTGAATACCTTTAAACAAAATACCTTCTTGAATGAAATAGTCTTCCCATTTAGTACTCGCTTGATCTTGAATAGGTGCTCTGCATTGTCTCCACAACTCAGAAAATCAGAATTAGCTCCATACAAATATTTCATATCATCAAAACCAAGAACTTCAATTCTCATCTCAGTCATAAAAAATATTCTTCTACTCAATGCATTAGCAACTCGGTTAGTGACTCCACTCTTATGTTTTATCACAAATGTATAACTCTACAAATATCCAACCTATTTCATATGTCTATGATTCAACTTATTATGACTACCCAAATATTGATAAAGCCTTATGATCAATATACAACACAAATTCACTCGGTATCAAATAATGTCTCCATTTCTTCAGGGCTTGAACAATATTATAGAATTCTTGATCATACACATAGTATTTCCTTTTTGCATCAAATTCAACTTTTCAGTAAAGAAAGCAACAAGTTTACCTTCTTGACTCAACACAGCTACTATTGCACTACCAATTGCACCACATTCAACTTGAAAACCTTATTGAAATCAGGCAATGCTAACACAGAAAATTCAACAACCTTCTGCTTCAGAGTCTCAAAAATTTTATCAGCTCCATGTGTCCACTTGAATTCTCTTTTATCTCCTCTCATGGTTTCAGTCATAGCATTACAAATTGAACTGAAATTCCTAATGAACTTTTGGTAAAAACTTGCTAAACCATGAAATGATCTTACCTCACTAGCATTCTCAGGTGTAGGCCAATTCAAAATAGCTTCAACCTTTTCAGGATCCATTTTCAAATGATCATCTGGAATCACAAATCCCAAATACACAATCTCCTCTTGCATGAAAGAACACTTTTTCAGATTTATCAACAACTTTTCTTCTTTCAATCTCTACAATACTTGTTTAACATGAAACAAGTGCTCTTCTTTGGTCTTATTGAATATCATAATATCATCTAGGTATACAATCATAAATTTACCTAAGAATTTCTTCAAAACTTCATTCATCAATTTCATAAAAGTACTCGGTGCATTAGTTAAACCAAAAGGCATAACCAACCACTCATACAAACCTTCTATTGTCTTAAAAGCAGTCTTCCACTCATCACCTTCTCTGATTTTGATATGATGATATCCACTCTTCAAATCAATTTAGGTAAAAATACTTTGCTCCAATCAAACTATCCATTATGTCATCCATTCTCAGTATAGGAAACCTATATTTCACTGTTATCTTGTTGATTTATCTAGAATATGTACATATCTTCCATTCTCCATTCTTCTTAGGTGCCAATATAGCGGGTACTACACAAGGACTCAAAATTTCTCAGATCAAACCTTTCTACAAAAATTCTTGAATCTATTGGTTCAATTCCTAATTCTCAGTAGGTGTCAACCGATGTGGTGCCTTATTCGGTAAACTAGCTCCAGGGATTAGATCCATACAATGATCAATTCTTCTCTTCAGTGGAAAACCATTAGGTACATTATTATAAATAATCTCTCTATACTCGGTGAGTATCTTATCAATCTCTTCAGGGATTCTATCATCTGTTTTCTTACTCAGTTTTTTAGGAATCATAGCAAAATATACATCATTCTTCTTTAAATCCTTTACAAACTTTCTTCCTCCCATCAAGAAAACTTTCACAGATGTACAAACACTACTAACAAGTTCTTCAATCAAAGGTAACAAGATTTGTCTTCTCCCATCAGCCCAAATAGTATATTTATACAATCTCCCATCATATATAGCATGTCTATCATATTGCCAAGGTCTACCCAACAAAATATGACAACAATCCATAGGCATGATATCACATAACACCTTATCATAGTACTTTCCAATTTTTAATTTCACATAACATTGTTCACTTACCAAGAGTGTATGCTCATCCTTGATCCATGAAATTTGATAGGGCTTCGGGTGTTTCAACCTTTCTAATTGCAACTTTATAACCATTTCCTCATATGCCAAGTTCTCTAAGCTTCCACTATCAATGATTACCTTCCACACTTTATCAGAAACTCTACATCTAGTCTTGAACAAACTTTTCCTTACCGGATCTTCTTTATTACTTTCACTCCAAAGTGCTCTCCTTACCATCAAGTTCTTTTCCTTCTCAAGTTCATTGGGTGAATCTTCTTGCACCAAAACATTTTTACTACTACCGACCTTCTTACTTGCATGTGTACACTCAAATGACCTATGTCCTTCTTCTCCACAATTGTAACAAGTTTCTCGGAATCCACCTTTGTTATAACCACCTCAGTAGTTATTGCCTCTTCCTCTAGATGAATTTTCACCTTTCCACTCGGTCTTGCTTTTATCCAGATTTGTATTTTCCAGATCAGATCTATTGTTTTCACCATAAGATCTACTTCTTCCTCTAGGGAATCTACCATCTCTACCTCTTTGTCTTTGCTCATGTCTTTTGTTCAATTTCTCCTCATCTTTCAAGGAAAATTGATAAGCTTCCTCAATGTTTTCCAATTTAACCAAACTGATTTCTTCTTGGATGGAAACTCTCAAACCATTCAGGTACCTAGCAATTCTTTCCACTTCATCTTCATCATGTCCAGATCTGATATCTAATATATAGAATTCCTCAGTATAATCTTTTACCGACCTATCTTTCTACCTCAAACTTTGCATTCGCCTAACTAGGTTAGTCTGATAATCACATGGTAAAAAATTTCCTTTTAACTTATTTACCATCTTATTCCATATCTTAATTTTGTCTTTTCCTTTCCTCTTTCTATCCAATTGCAGATGCTCCCACCACAAGGATGCATGACTCTTCAGGGTGAACCCACAATAGTGGGTTACACTTTTTTGGAGGAAGGAAAATGTCCCGAAAAATGCAATTGAGTAAAAAATCCCATCATAATTTTGATAGAAAGTAACCAATAATTTTGATCATAAGTGAGTAAATTTTGATTGAAAGTACTTTACTTACTTTTGATCGAAAGTGAGTACTTTCGATCGAAAGTTCCATGCTAGCAACTTTCGATCAAAAGTAATAAACTAGGGATTTTCAGTGGGGTTTTTAAACTGCTGAAAGTGACTTTCAATGCCACTTTCGGTGGGATAGTGTTGGCTTTCGATTCTTCGACCTTCGTTATATCACTCAGAAACTATTCATTGAGTGATATAATGAACTCTTGTACTTTCATCAGGTGTGCTCACGAATGTTTGAGGGACTCTGTGGGTGAAATGGGGTTGTCACTAGCATTTACCCAACCAACTAGAGCTATTGGAGCAAACAATTCAATCCCTTGACAAACAGATTGAAAGATATCCAATGTTGCTCATTTCAATTGAGCAACATTGCAACTTTTGACATAAACAAAGATAGGGATGCTAAATTAAAACGAAGGGGAATCTATCAAAACTAAGATAGGTTATTGTAGGCCTCCATAACACGGTCTTGTAGCACATGATGATTCGTAGTACCTTGCACGAGCTCTGAGATATGCCTCAAGAAAGATCACTTCCCAATGTTGCTGAGTGACCCTTGAGGACACTTTGGTTAGGTGTGCTCACAAACTTTCAAGGGACTTCATTGGAGAAACGGGGTTGTCACTAGCATTTACCCATCCAATCGAAGCTATTGGAGTAGACGATTTGATCCCATGGTGAACATATTGAAAGATACCCAATGTTAGTCATTTCAATTGAGCAACATTACATCTTTTGACATAAATCGAGATAGGTATGCCAAATTAAAACAAAGGGGAATTTCCCAAAATTGAGATGAATAATTGTAGGCCTCTATAACACGGTCCTGTAGCACTTGATGTTTCATTGTTACCTCACACGAGCTCCGAGATGTGCCCCAAGAAAGATCATTGCTCAATGTTACTTAGTGACCCTTAGGGACTCTTTGGTCAGGTGTGCTCACGAACATTCGAGGGACTCCATGGGTGAAACGGGGTTGTCACTAGTGTTTACCTAGCCAACCGGAGATAATGGGGACAAAAAATTGATCCCACGATGAATGAATTAAAAGATAGGTCCAATGTTTCTTATTTCAATTGAGAAACATTGAAACTTTTGACATAAACCAAGACAGGGATGCCAAATTAAAATGAAGGGGAATCTCCCAAAACTAAGATGGTAATTGTAGGCCTCCATAACATGGTCTTGTAGAACTTGATGATTCATCATTACTTCACACAAGCTCCAAGGTATGCCCCAAGAAAGATCACTGCTCAATGTTTCTTAGTGACCCTCAGGGACACTTTGGTCAAGTGTTCTCGCGAACGTTTGAGGGACTCCATGAGTGAAATGGGGTTGTCACTAGCATTTACCCAACCAATTGGAGCTAATAAAGTAAACGATTCGATCCCATAGAGAATGGTTTGAAAGATATGTAACATGAAATATGAAATATGAAACATGAAATATGATACATGAAATATGAAACATGATATATCTGGCCATTCTTTAAACTGGGTTGGGAAACCTTGAAGTGGACATTGGCTTGTTGGACCTCCATGATTCATTGGGTGCTCCTACACCAATAATCTGCATAACAATATATAGTCATTAAATCAATTTCAATAATGACATTTTTCATATTATCAACTTAATGTGTTCCATTGCTTCATACATAGACATGCGCTTTTTTAGGAGTGTACATACAAATATTTTAAGATTTTACAATCACATCCATGTTATGGCATTTAAAGAATATATTTTTTAAAGATATGTATGCACATGTTCTTAATGGTAATTAATATATTTAAGTAAGAAATTTTTAATACATTTCACACTTATTTATTGTTGAATGTGCAAAATAAAAGGTAAAGTTCAAAAGTAAATGCCAGATTCTTCTGGGGTAGGGATTGAGAGGATTGAATACATATATTTCAATAATATATATTTTCAAATCAAACCCATTGAACCTTTTATATACAAAATTTGGCAGAACATGCACATGACAGCTCATTGCCCCTTTTTTACATAAAAATTGGCATCTAACATGCACATGAAAGCTCATTGCACCTTTTATATACAAAATTTGGCATCTAACATGCACATGAAAGCTCATTTCCCCTTTTTTACATAAAAAGTGGCCTCTAATATGCACATGACAACTCATTGCCCCATTTTTATACGAAATTTAGCATCTAACATGAACATGACAACTCATTACCCTTTTTTTACATAAAAATTGGCATCTAATATGCACATGGAAGCCCTTTTTTATACAAAATTTGGTATCTATTTATGCACATTACATCTCATTTTCATTTTTAAGTACAAAATTTGGCCTCTAAATATGCACATAGAGAACCTCAAAGATATACACAAAATTGTCAAAATCGTTCTACCATATTGTAGAATCATTGATATAGATTGCCCAAAATTAATCAAGAGAACCTTCTGGATCAACTCTAACCTTTATTGTGTCAAGTATTGCCTTGTGGTCAAATTCATGAACTTTCCACAAATTATTGTTGAGAGATCTTCCAAAACACTTAATCAATTGAATATTTGTTGCAACAATAAGATTAGAGTAATGAAGAATATGTCTATGTGTATGAAAGTCCTCAAACAACCATGCATTATAATTATTGATAGGATACCTACATTTTATAGAGTTTAATACCCAAATAAATGCAAAGTGTAATACAAAGAGCTTAATAGGTATTCATACAACTAGACACAACAATGCTACCTTATAATCCATGTCCCCATGACAAAAAAAAAAATCCTATAGGGTACTAAATACCCTCTCCATCAATGACTATAGTTGTCAATTTTTTTTGGCCTCAATACAACGACACAAAAATTAATTTGTTACTTCTTCATTGTTCTCATATACAATTACTGCATATATATGACCTGCATTTAATAGAAGGATTACTTAATACCAAAATCAAAATTTAAAGAACTAATAAATTGAGCTTAAAATTGATTTAACCTACAAAATCTAGAGAAATTACCTGGTTCAACTAGGTTTGATACATGGTCAAAATCCACTGATGCTTCAAACTAGTTCATTTTTAGTTCTATGGGAAGTTGATATGTATATAGAGTTTTCAAAGGTCTACAAGACCATTGGTCAACCCACTCTTTTGATTCACATTCATTACATACAAAATGCATACACAACGAGAAAAATCATACAATTTGTCTAGTATAAATAGTTAATGATGTTGCATTTGAACTTCTAAATGAATGCATGTCGCTTGATCCTGTAAGTGTACAAAAATTTAGATAGTTTTCAATGTTAGATTCACTTATTAACCAAAAATATCTAGAAACCATAGACTTATATGCATTACCTGGTCCCATCATAGAGTTACACTATTGCACAATTATTTCTGCATCTATTAACATTGCGCCACCTTGGTACTTTGATTCCTCTTCGGTAAGAGATCTTTTTACACATGTTCCCGCACCATCATGCTCTCCCTTTTGATGCCATGCCTTAGTGAAATTCCAAAAATATTGTACACCACTTGTCACATGCATCCTAGTCAACCAATAAAAGATCAGGTTGCATTCCTGAATTGTGCAGTGCAATCCTTTAAAAAACTATGATGAATGAGCACAATCATTACTGATATAGAAGTGATACTCTCTTATAACCTTTCTATCCTCCTCTATGTTATCATGTGCGTGCATGAATGCTATGTGTACAAAGATTGTAACTTGTGTAGAGTGGTAATACATAGGTTGCACTTCATTTTGAGGTTTCAGTGTATAATTCTCAGAAAAATCAATGACATACACAATATTACTGAGGGGGAAAGTGTCCTTACACAACCTGAATTGCTCATCTAACCACTTAGCTCTATGTGTGTGACCTACGTAATCATAAACTAGTTTCTCTTGAAACATCTTCATAAAATCAGATATGCATATATCCCTTCTCACTAACTCACACCTCTTTAATTCTTTTCCATCTTTAACACCATATGTGAATGACTTTCATTTTCTAATAGAAACTAGTGTCTTACCAATTTCATGTGTGCTATCTAGATGTAGGCATCTAGAGAACTAGTGTCTTACCAATTTCATGTGTGAGAATAAAATGAGTACAAGACTTCATTATATCACTCAACCAATAGTTCCTGAAGAAAAATGTTGGAGAATTTATAGAAAGCAAAAACTAAAATAGCCTAACTAGATCGACACCTCAATTCCTCAAATCTAAGGAGAGTGATTTTATTGAAAGCTAGAAACTAGGAACAACAAAGAGTGGAACAAAGTGGACTCTATTATACCATAATTCAAACCAAATATTCTCTTAAATCCTCTATATGACTGGGCATGTAAACTAGTTAAAAAGGTAAATGCTTTCCAACATCTTTGAAGAAGTCTTCCATAAAGGAGACAACTAGATTTCTTCTCATGAATTTGTTGACTATTTTCTTGCTTGTCATGCTTTGACTGCTTCAAATGATATTCTAAACTTAATCTCTAGTTATTGAAGACTCTTTAATCTCCTTGGTAGATCTCTTGATAGCTCTAGAAAATTACCCACATATGCCATCCTACGAACCTTCAAGTATGAGGTAAGGGGAGGGGAGTCCTTTCCCTCTAGAGATCCATAGATGAGAGGGAGAATGAAAAGGTTGAGGATAAGAAAGAAAGTTTGCACCATTAGGGACAAGCATCCCTAAGAAGGGGATACATAGCACTGGATCATTTAAATTTAAAAAAGGAAAAATCTATAGAGAAGGAGGAGAATACACTCCTTGTTGGAGACCAATCAACAAAGAAGATTATTTAGGAGCCACATTTGCTGGCCCAATCTCAGTCAAGGGAAAATGGACAACCATATTAGAGACCCTAACTCCACACTCTGAATCGGGATAAAGAGGAACATTACTAAAAGGCCCTAAAGTAAAGGGGCCACAAATCCCCTTTAGCTCAATGTCACTATGATCCTTGACCTTATCAATTTGAAGAGTCCTTAATTAGGTATCCTGGAAGATACATAAGATGAAGCAACACCAAGAGCCATTGGATGATCCTTAACTTTATCTTTACCTTTGATAGGACCACCATTTTTATGACTAACTAGACTAAGAAGGTATTTCTGAGATGACCCGTAGAAGAGAAAATTTGGCAAAAGGGAATGGAGTTTTCATACTGGATGAGTTGAGTGTATGACCATAACCTAGATTTCAACACAATCAAGACATGAAGGATTAAGCCAAGAACCACCAAAGAAGAAAAGAAAACAAAGAAAAACCTTGCCTTGTTCTTTGTAACATCATAGACCCCCCAAAACTCCCCAAATGAACTAGCAATCCCCTAAATGACCTCCTCATCCCAAAATTGCAATGGAAGTCCAAGGAAGCGAAACTAGGTTGAGACTTCTCTAGAGTGATAAGCAAGATGATCAAAACCAAGCCTTCATTTGAAAACTAGAAAGTATTTCTTACTAGAAACCCATGTCACAACAAAAAGGATGTGAAGAAAGTCTTGACATAAAGCTTGATGGAAAAAAGTTCAAGTATCTTTTGGGAAGAGAAAATATGGAAACAAATCCCTTAACAATCCATTTGGTTTCAACCCACTTCCTGGCGATAACAATGTCTGGGTGCCAACACACAAACTTTCGTACTACATAGTGTTGTATTGTAGCTAGAGAAGTATCTAGAGAATATGGTCTAAAATAGTGATGCAAGTACCTGATTTAGATCTTTCAATCGAAACTTCTCCAAAAGAGACAAAGGCGTCCTTAATAAAAATATTCTTCTAGAGCCTAGTAGGGCCTTTCTTAGTAGAAATAGTCTAAGGATAAGAGGACCCACTAAACTTGATATCCTAGCCCAAATCATTTATAATTTGTGTTGTTAGTAGACCTAGTGATTTTTGGAAGTAGGATAGGACAGTCTGCACCCTAAAATGGTCGCCTAGACTTTGGGCCCCCATTCATCAATTTATCAATTTCCCGAATCAATGCTTTGCAATATTTTCAATCCAAATCAATTTTCTTGATCAAATCGTAATTAATTCAATATTTCCTAAGGCTTGGTCATTTTATTTTAAGTCTTATTTAATTAAAAAGAGAAAAAATAAAATAATAAAATAATCTTATTTAATTAAGAGAACATGCTCCCTTTTAATTGAATAAAAATCCCTTTCTAATTAGAAATTTTAAAAAAAATCTTTTAATTAAATAATAAAATCACTTTATCTTAAGCCACATTTAATTAAAAGAAAAAATTTCTTTTAAATAAATAAAAAATCTTTTATTTAAATAATGGAAACCACTTTGCTAAAAATAATAAATAAATAATAAAAGAAAAATAGAAAGAAAAAGATTTTTTGTCTACACATTGAATGCACACTTTCCAAGATGAGTGGAATCTCCTTTTGCCTCTTAATCTCTTCCACACATCTTTTTGCCTCTTAACCATGTCCATTGATTTTGCCTCTTGAGAATCGTGAGCACATGGATCAACCAAGATTTAATCTCCACCATTGCTCATTTATTTTTGCCTCTTAATCTTGACCATCCTTTTTATGTTTCAATCCTTTATAAGGAGCCCTTTCCTTCTCATTTTATGCATAAAAATTTTAGAGATCAAGACTTATGTTATTGTTATGCAGGTTTGGAGAGCAATTTTGTAGGAGAATTTGAGCACTTGAGCTTGAATATTGAAATTTCTCTTTTCTTGTCTTCTTCTCTCATGCCCCATGGCAATCCATTTAGATTAATCTTGCACTTGCATATTAGATTAGATTCATATTTCCTTTCATATAATAATCTTGCATAAGCATTTCCTTTCATCAATTAGTTTTCTTTCATGCATTGTTATCATATAGAATAGCTTTCATTTTCATTTGCATGCATACTTGATGATCATGGAGACTAGCATTCTTTATTTTCCTCTTTGAATCTCTCATTTTATGGTGTACTTGCATGGGCACAAACTAGGTCTAATCTAAGGGCCTCCATCATAAACCCTTGCACTCCATGGATAGAGAGCTATGAGTCACCATTTGAGACCTCATTCTTGAGCAATCTTGGATATAATGACTCATAGAAGTGTGTCAATATTTTAGCACATATTTTTGGCACCCACCATGGGGCAACCCACCTTTACATGCTGGTTTTGATTATTTTGGAGCTAACCCCCTTGTGCAGATTTGTTTGGAGACTAAAACCCTAGATTTTCAAAGATTTGATCATATCTCTCAAATGGATTGGTGTTTTGGTCTAAATTGTTTTTTGTAAGTTGGTGACATATTAGAGAAATTTCAATAAAAAATTCAGAATTTTTGAAGGTATTTTTAATTTTTTATAATTTTTTCTTGATTTTCCATAAAAAATTAATTTTCAATGCAAATTAGCATATTTTTTGAAAATTTTTACATTTTTGGAAAGATCTTTAAATTCTACAAGGGGTCCATTCTTTGTGTTTTGAATTTGGACGCAATATCATAGCTCAAATAATTGATTTATAAAAATTAGTCTATTTTGGTATAATGGGTCTCTAGGGCACAAATGAAGAGATTTTTCTAAAATTTTTACATTTTTGGAAAGCTCTCTATTTTTTAGCAGGGTTCTTTGTTTTTCATTTCTATTTTTTTGGCCGAAATCATATCAAAAAAATCAGATCTTGTTGACTAGGTCAAATGCAAAAATAAAATAAAATTTTGTGATGAGTATGCACTTATTTTTCATGGTTCAATGCATGATATGAGTTGTCATTTGGATTATTTTCTAGATATTATTGCTCCTAACAATTAATTTTCAGATCTAGCCCTAGAGTTTGCATAAGTTGGATATACATTGCATATCTTGTTTGCTTGTTGGAGAGTTCGTGGCTTGTTTGCACAAAAAAGCTCAACAAAAATCTACTAAGCGTGTTGCATTAAACTTGAGGTATTTTGTTGAATCTCTATAAAATTTGGATTTTGAAAATTAAAGTGAATCTCTCATGTGTCTAGTTTGAGTGTTTATTGCTTTCATAGATCACACTTCAATTTTGGGCTCTAAAAAGAACATAGATTCACTTTCTTGCATATATGTTTCACATAGTAAATAGGCCCTATGAACACTATTTTTGGCATTCTTGAGAGAGTGGGCTTCTTGTGAAGTTCTTCTTGATGATAGAACCCCTTGTAGGTAGGGAGGATATTGTTACTATCTCACGGTCTTACTTGGTTTAGTCTTCAACATTGATCGGTACGTTCTCTCTTGGTCCCACATAGAGAGCTCGGTAGACATTGTTGTTGACATCATGAACCTTGGTGAGGTGGTTTCAATCTTAGCGTGTCAATGAATTTTCTTTCTATGTTTGGGTGAAGTGAAGAGGCTAGAGGGTTATGCTCTACTCCCTTTTTGGGTAGTATCAGAAACTCAGATCCTTGAATCTAAACTAAGTCCCCATGTGGTCCTTTTTGCGAGTCACCTTGTTAGAGAGGGTTAACTGTAGTGGACATTCCCTTTATTGGGTCAACCACGTGAAAGGAACTTCAAGCGGTAATAATCATTTTCACTGTGGTAGCAACAACCACTATATAAATGTCCTTGTGGAAGAAATCTCCACGGGTGTAGTTTCTTGTTGGGCTATCAAATATCCTCAACATCTCCAATTGATTAAATTCTTGGAATGTGTCAAAACCCCGGTGCGCTAGATTGGAGTTCACCCTCTTGAGATTGCAAAAGTTGCAGAGTTGACCATTACTAAGAACCATAGTCCAACCAACTTTTTATTTGCTAGGACTATGTGCGTGGTTGAAAAACATTTTTAGAACATACACAAGTAGAATCTTTACGGAGTAGCATACTAAGTCACTATTCTTGTTCATGTGCAAGGTTGCTTTGTCGCTTTCTCATTGTTTGAAGACATTTGTTTGCTTGAACTTATTGATTTTTGTCTTATGTGCTTGATCAATGATAAAAATTGGTTGATATGTTTACTTGATCTTTTAAAATGAACAAAAACTGAGTTCCTGAGTCGAAACACCAACTTTTTACAGCTTGCCTGATTTTCTATCATGCCATTCCTAGTTTTCCTCGGTTGATCTGGGTCCGATCGGGTCACGTACCACGTTGTTAGAAGCCTTTTTGCACCTTAGGTTCATACGTCTTGACCTCTTGAATTAGCAATCTTTGATTTCACAAGTGACCTTGTTTGGAGTAGGTAAGTTAGAAATAATCCTTGTTGAGAAAGTAAACCTTTAGATTATTTGATAACTCGCTTGGAGAGTTTTAGTAATCTCTTGTCCAATTCACTTCCATCCAAAATCAAATTCAATCAAATATAACTTGGGTAAATCATCCTCATGATCCATATGTGTTAGGATACTTATCCGTTCGTTTGGAACCTCTGTGGCAGTGTTGGTTTATGCCTTTTGCAAAATTTCTATCTTATCATCTCTCTTTTGGACAATTGAATGCTTTCATTATCCTAGTTTGATACCAACGTTTCTTAGGGTCATCTTGTCACCTAGGATCTTTTATTTCATGTCAGTTATAACAAGATATCAAGTAAATTAAGGAAAATTAACTCAAGTAGTCTTTGACCAATTACCCTTAGTTCAAACTTGCCAAAAATGTAAGGGAAAAGAGTCCGTCTTTGATTAATCCTCTAGGAAAAACTCAGAAGCTTGGTTTGATCCCAAGAGTAATCTTAGTGAGTTGAGCACATCCTTAGAACCTTCTCATTCTGATATGGATATGAGTTACATAATGACTTGAAGGGAGAGGGAAGAAAGGGATAAAAGTCTTGACAACATATTGGAAAGACATAAAGATAACATTTTGTTTGGCAGTTCATCTCATGAAAATCAACCAGTCTCATCTCTTATTTCTACTAGATATCTGGATGTACATCAAAGGGATGAGAGAGATAAGAGGTGAGTCTCTCAAGAAGAGAAATCACAACATGATAGTCAAGATGATGAACCTTATGATACTCACATGAATGCAACATATACCAATGACTTATTTAAACATTCAAGACCAAGTTCACCACTCCAAACAACTTCAAGATACACAAGTGAAAGAATCAAGAGGATTGAGTGCAAAAAGAAAGCCTTCCTAGATGAACAAGTTGCAAAGGAAGAGAAATTTAGACTCCTAGAGTCAGAAAGACAAGCCTTATTGGAAATAGAAAGGAGAGCCACACAAGAAGAGAAAGATAGACTCTTGGCTTAGCAAATCAATGATCAATACAACAACATGTGTGTTGGTGGTGGAAACAACTCTCCTCCACCCACTCCTCCTAAGACTCCATGAAGTGGAAGATATTCAAGATCACCTTCACGATCTCCTAGCCCTAGAGGAAGAAGGGATCCACAATATGATCATTATAGGAGACAAACACCTCCTAGGAACTCAAAACAACCTTCTCAACATGATCACCAGGGTTCACAATATGGGGGAAGTAGCTCAAGTCTTGACCTCGACTCCTAAGATTTCATGAAGATACAAAAAGAACCACTCTTCCAATAGTATGTGGAGAGATACTTAGAGTAAAACAAAGAAAATTTCCTAGAGAGTTTAATCAAAAAAGGTGCTAAAGTCCCGTACAACTTTGATGTGGACAAAAAGATCAAGAAGCAAGGTCCATCTCAGGATGAGAAGATCAAACAACTTCAGAGTATGATGAAAAAGATGCTAACACCCAAGAGCTCATTCAATCTTGATTCAATTTGTCCCAATCCTTTTGACAAGAGTGTGAGTATGAAAGATTTTCCTAGAAAAGTTGAGATCCCCCAATATGACAAGTATGACGGTAATGGATATCCACATTATCATGTGTGTCAGTTTTATATTATGATTTTTGAGTTCCATCAAGATGACTCACACCTCATGAGATTGTTCCCAAGGAGTCTTAAGGGTCAAGCGATGGAATGGTTCACCAACATAACTCCCCCCATCAAGAATTTTAAAGGGCTTGTCCATAGATTTGTCCAACACTTTGCATACAATCTTTCAAGATTTGTCACCATGTTGGACTTATGCAAATTAAAGCAACATCAAGGGGAATCCTTTGTCACTTTCTTGCAAAGGTGGAGATGACAATGCTCTCGCTACTCTAGGACCATTCATGAGGATGAGAAGATTGACATCCTTATTAGCAACTTGGTTCTTGAGATGCGGTATGAAGTTAGGAAAATGGTCTTTGATTCCTTTGACACCATGGTTGAAACTGCATGTAGGATTGAGGATTGTTTGGAAGAACAAGGAATTTTGGCCTACAACAAAAACAACAATGGTCAAAATAACAACTCTAATAAGGATAAAGGGAAAAACTCACATTGGAATAGGAACAAACAAGTGGTCAATCATGGAGTGGTGGACTCCTCTCAATCCAAGGATCAAGTTGTTCTTCACTTGTCTAGTGATGTTCAAGCTATGAAGCTCAATGCATCTCATCAACAAGAGTACAAGCCAAGATATCAAGATAAGCCCAAGAAAGAGAGATGACAGTTTTCAAAATTGGGTGATTCATATGAAGATGTCTTAAAAAAAATCATTGCCAACAACCTTGTGCATCCTCAAGATCCAACAAAGCATCATATACCTAATGTTAAGCCACATTGGTGGGATGAGAAAGCCTTTTGCAAATTTCATAATGGCGTTGGACATAATATTGAAATTTTTTGGAAACTTAAGCATATCATCCATGATCTTATTGAGAATGGAAAACTTTAGATAGATGGATTGACCACCAACACGGATCATAAAGAATTCAAAGAGCCTTTGCCCAAGTATGAGAAGGGGGAAACCTCTAAACCTAAGAATGGCAAGGCTAAGATCAATTACACTTACACAGTTGTGGAGAATGTTGTTAATATGCTGGAAGTTGTAGAATAAAATGTCAATATGATGAGAAATAAAGATCCCTATGGTTATGATCTAGACATGGACTCTCCTCCTATCTTTGATGAAGAACCTGTTGTGGTGCTAAGGGGTAACAACTCTAGAATGTCATCCCAAGCTCTTAATGCTGTCACACGAAGTCAAGGTACCATTGTCATTAGAGGACCTAGTTCAAGTCAACCCAATAAACCAAAGAAAATGACATCCAAGAGTGTCACCTCAAAACTAGCAGTTAATCCTAAAATGAGTTATAATCTTGTAGATTAGTTGCAGAGAATCCCAGCTCAGATTTCAATCTTTGAGCTCTTAGAGTTGTCCCCGAGGCATAAGAAAGTCCTTGAGGATGCCTTACACGCGGTGAATATCCCTAATGACTTAGATGTTGATCAATTCCAAAACATGGTTAACCATATTGCTAGCCCTCATTACCTTACCTTCTCAGAGGATGATGATAAAGCTTTGAGCCACCCACACAATGTTGCTGTTCATATTGAATTCATGATCCAAAAACTCGTGTCAGGTGTGTGTTGATAGATGGGGGTGCGGGGCTTAATATTGGTTCCTTGAGTCTTTTAAAGACATTGGGTTATTTTGAACAATTCATAGATACTAGAAAGAAGATCATAATGAAAGCCTACGATGAGGCAGAAAGAAGTTCCAAAGGGTTGGCCATCCTTCCTGTTAGGATTGGCCCTGTTGAGCAGGATATTTGCTTCAAATTGTTGATGCTGGTCCTCTCGCATACAATATCTTACTTGGTAGACCATGGATCCATGATATGCAAGTAGTGTCATCTACCTACCATCAGTGTGTTAAGTTCCCCTACAATGGAGTACAAATTTTTATACCTGGGGATAGCACATTATCTGTTAACTCAATTTCGGCAAGTGCTCATGTTCCCCTCAATAGAGAAGAAGAAGACTTTAATGTGATCTTAATAGAATGAAAAGACAAGTTCAAGTCAGTAGACCTTGGTGTAGGGGGATATCAACTTAACTCTTTTACAAAGCTTCCAGTTTCACCTAGATCTTGTGGCAAACCTTCACAAGAAATGAGACCTTCCTCTTCAGCTATGACTTTATTTGGCACATTTTTAGAGTCCTCAGTGCCTATTGAAGATGAGAAAGAAGAGGTGACTGTTAAAGACTAGATTTATAGAGAAGAGAAATATATGCACAATGAGAACTTCTGTCCCTCTCCTAAGGCTTATGGGAGAGGGTATAATTTTTTCAAGCAGATGGGCTATCCTAGACATGGCCCTCTTAGTCACAAATTGGATGCTAGAGCTGAATCTCTTGATCATGCTATTTTTATATGCAAGTCTAAGAAGACGGTCGACCTAGGATTTGTGAATCATAACAAGAACACTGCTCCTATCCTTGATGAGCCCAATAGTGAAGATGAATCGAAACACATGCCAAATTTGACAAATCAATGAGATATGTGTGAAGAATGGGTCCCTTCCACCAATATCCTTTGGGGAGATTCAGATGATCCAGTTGCTCATGCGACAGTTGTGACCTTAAAACAAGAAGAATTGGATGTAGAACATCCTATCAGAGAATGTCAACGAAAGGATATTATTCATTTGATGGAGAGAGATGTTACCCTTGATGATATTAGAGCTTCTACATCAAGATACCTCAAACCTTCATGGTGTAAACATCCTAGTTAGGATTCAAAAATAGATTCACATGAGTATGAATGGGACTCTCTCTTAGGGCATTCTATAGTTGACGTGAATGTTGATGTCATCCATACTTATAGTTCTCAACCCAAAGTAGCTGACAAATCATGTATAGGATTAGAGGATTTGAACCCACATGTTGCCTTAGTGGATGATTCTTCACTTGTTAGGACAAATCCTGATTTGGGTAGCTTAGAAGGATACTTGACGGACTCTGACTCTTCGGTCACTAGAGATTATATCATTCACATTCATAACCTTGATCTAGTCATTGAATTACCTCTTGCTCATCCTAACCTCATTGATTAGTCCCAATGCTATCAAGAACCTAAGCTCTTAACATTCCAAAATGATTATGAGATGACCTGAATTACTTGAATGCCAGTGAACCCGTAGTCTCTTCCACTAGTGAATCAGCTACCAACTTGACAGAGCCAGACATCAAGTACCTTAGTCACAAAATAAAAAGAAAAGAAAATCAAAAGAATAAGAGTTCTGATGGTGAAAACTACTGTGTGGAAATGGAAGAACCAAAAAAAGTAAAAATAAATGATGTATCGAAGGGTGAAAACCTCTTTGAGGCACCTAAGGATGAGGTACTTGATCGTCTCCCTAGTTACTTTCAATAAAGATCTTCAGTTCTTATCAAGCCAACACAAATAGTCAATTTGGGTAGAGATGAGGCTCCACAGATAATACACTTGGCTCAGTCCCTGTTACCATAAGAAAGAGAAGCTTACTCTAAGTTCTTATAGAAAAAAGAAGATCAATTTTTCTTGGACTTATTCAGATATGCTAGGGTTGGCCACTAATCTTATTATGCATCACTTGTCCATAGCTCCAGGTGTAAAACTAGTCAAACAGAAATTGAGAAAAATGCATCCTCACATAGCTCTTCTAGTCAAAGCAAAATTAGAGAAACTCCTTGGTGAAGGATTCATAAGAGCTATTGACTATGCTAAATGGATAATAAACATTGTACTAGTTTCCAAACATGATAAATCCATTCGAATTTGCATAGATTTCAGAGATGTCAATAGAGCATGCCCAAAGGATGATTTTCCCCTACCCAATATAGACATGATAGTGGACATGACTACGGGTTATGAGATTTATTCCTTGATGGTTGGTTTTACCAGATACAATCAGATTAAGATAGCTCCTAAAGATCAAGAAACGACTGCATTCACTTGTGCATGAGGTACCTATTGTTGGAACGTTATGCCTTTTGGATTAAAAAATGTTGGAGCCACCTATCAACGAGCTATGAAAACCATTTTTTATGACATGATGCATAAAAACATGGAAGATTATGTGGATGACACTTTGGCCAAGTCTAAGAAAAGAGATACACACTTAGATGATTTAGAAGTCATTCTAGATCGCATGGAACAATTTCAACTAAGGTTAAATCCTAAGAAGTGTGCATTTGGTGTCACCTCTGGAAAACTTCTAGGATTAATCATTTCAACAAAAGGAATAGAGGTAGACCGTGAAAAGGTCCAAGAAATCATAGGTATGCCACCTCGTAAAAACATTAGTCTAATGAGGAGTCTTTAAGGGCACCTTCAATCCATAAGGAGGTTCATTTCATAGTTGGTAGATAGAGCTCAACATTTTAACAAGAACTTACATAAAGGAGTCAAATGTTCTTGGAATGAGGATTGTCAAAAGAGCATGGATCAAATCAAGAAATACTTGGCAAATCCTCCTATTTTAATGCCTCCTATCCTAGGGAAACTACTTATTCTATACATTTCAGCAACAAAATCTTCCTTGGGGGCATTACAAGCTCAACTTGATGAACATGGGAAAGAAAGAGCAATATACTACATTAGCCATACTCTTGTTTCATATGAGGTTAACTAAACCAGCATTGAGAAAGCTTGCCTTGCGGTTGTGTTTACTTCCCAAAAGCTGCAACATTACATGCTTGTGCACACAATACATCTCATAGAAAAAATAGATCCACTCAAGTATTTACTTGGTAAGGCTTCCCTCACAGGTAGACTTGTTAAATGGATGATGATCCTTTCTGAGTTTCACATAGAGTACATTGAACGTGAAGCCATAAAAGGAAAAACCATAGTAGATCAACTAGCTGATTTCCCAATACAAGATAGTGCACCTATTCAAATTGACTTCCTAGATGAGCACCTCATGTACATGACTAGAAGAACATGGAAGATGTCCTTTGATGGATCTTCTATGCAAAATGGTTTAGGAGCTGGTTTGTTGTTTGTTTCTCCTCATGGGTACATGATTCCTAAGTCTTACAAGTTATTTTTCATATGTACAAACAACATTGCTGAGTATGAAGCTTTAACAAATGGACTTAAAATGGACATAGAATGGAGAATTAGAGAGCTACACATCTATGGGGATTCACAACTAATAATCAACCAAGTCAATGAAGAATATTAAACAAAATATGAGAAACTAGTACCTTATAAGAAAATGGTTGATTCCTTGATACGATACTTCACATTTGTCACATTTTAGAAAATCCCTAGAGTAGAAAACAAAGTAGCCGATGCTATGGCTACACTTGCTTCACTCCTTCAATTAGAGCAACATGAATCCAGATTTGAATTCCTGGTGGAAGAGCTACATCACCCTATCTATGACTCCCAAGAAAGCCATGTTATTTGTACCCTTGTTGGTCGTGATTCATCCCGTTATGGTGCCATTTACTCATACCTTCGTGATGGCATTATCCCTGAAACCTTTAACTAATTTAAATGCAGAAACCTTACCCGAAATGCCTGTCATCATACCCTTATCTCTGGTGATTTGTATAGGAGGGGTCTAGATGGAACACTTCTTAGATGCTTAGGAAAGGAAGAATCTAACCAAGCGTTAGTTGACATTGACGAGGGCATCTGTGGGGGACATTCCAATTGTCTTTCCATGGCCTGAATGTTGCTTAGGGTAGGGTACTATTGGCCTACGATGCAAATTGATGTGGTAGCTTTTGCAAAGTCATGTGAAAATTCTCAAAAACATGGTAACCTGATACATGCTCCAGGCATCGAGCTCATTCCTTCTATATCTTATTGGCCATTTCAGTGCTGGGCCTTTGATCTTGTTGGGCAAATTCATCCCAACTCATCAGGTGGACACAAGTTTATTATCACTGCTACTGGTTACTTCACTAAATGGGTAGAAGTTGTCCCAATTTTTGTTGCCTTGGGCAAGACAGTCTCTCTATTCATTCTGAATCATATCATCTATCGATATGGTGTGCCTTCTGAGATTATCACTGACAATGGAGGCCAGTTCAAAAATAAGGACCTTAAAAAACTCTGCAAGAAATTCAAGATTAAACAACATTGGTCCTCCATTTATTTCCTGCAAGGAAATGGTCAAGTAGAGGCATCAAACAAAACCATTCTTAAAATCCTACATAGAACAGTTCATAAGAATGGTAGAGATTGGCATTTACAAATAAATCCAGCTTTGTGGGCTTATAAAATGAGTATTTGTATTCCTACTGGGGCTACTCCTTTTTCCCTTACATATGGTGTTGAAGTAGTGTTACCTTTATAGGTTGAGATTCCTTCACTTAGAGTTTCCCTCAAAGGTCTAGTTAAAGATGAAGACTACCGCGCCACGAGACTACAAGAGTTAGAAATTCTAGATGAGAAACTTCAAGCATCATTTGACCATATGAGGGTTTATCAAAAGCACATGTCCAAAGCCTTCAACAAAAAGGTTTTCCCTAGAGAATTCCAAGTGGGAGATCTTGTCCTACGTGAAAATGCTAAGAATCAACAGCATAGAGATCAAAAGGGAAAAATTGAACCTAATTGGCTTGGACCTTACATCATTACAACAGCTTTTGGGACAGGTGCTTATTTATTATCTATTGAAGAGGGAGAGCATTTCTCTGATCCTATCAATGTCTTGCACTTGAAGAAGTTCTATCTATGATGCCCATTCTGTCTGGGGGAATCCTTTGTACATACTTATTGATTGTGAAAAAAAATAAAAAAAATGATATATTGTCAAAAATTCTAAAAATTGGAAAATGTCCTGAAAAAATGATCATCTTAGTGAAAACCTAGCAATAGGTGCTTTGATGTATGTCCAAAAAAATTATATATTTCAAAAAAATGAAAAAAAATTAAAAAAATTAAAAAAATTAAAAAAAAAAAGTAAAAGTGCCTTGGTGAAAACCTGGAAACAGGCACCTTGGTAACAAAAATACAAAAAAATTATAAAAGGTCCTGAAAACAAATAAATTGCAATAAGATCCAAGTGGTGAAAACCTGGAAACGGGTGCTACTTGAGGCCTTTGCACCCTTGTTTCTTAGCACGCGTCCTAGACACTTAGCCTTTCTCCATCATGCCTTGTCCTTGTTGCCTTGGTTTGGAATTGGTCTTTGTCTAGGGGGCATAACTGTGTGAGCTTTGGTCTCTTGGATGTGTTAGTCTTTAGGACACCTCGCAAATGGTGTTTTTCAACACCACCCAAACTGTGTTTTTCAACACAACCCCTGACATCGAGTGTTTTTCAACACTTCTCGATTTGGTCTTACCCAGTTTTGTCATGTGATCTTACCTGCTGGCAAGCATTCGATCATTATCCTCAAAACTCAATATAAATTAACACACTTAAATTTTTAAATGCAACACTTAATGCTTGAGATATGTCATGATATTTTCTTTGTGTGCTAACTGTTATTGATTTTTGTTGAGTGTCCTTGTCTAATAAGTCTCTCCAGGATGCATAGCTAGAGGCCTTGGGGCATGGGGCATGTTTTTATTTTCATCTACTTGTGGGTATGGTCTTGAACCTCTTGAGTGTCTCTTGTTGTTCCCTTGAAATACTTAGAAGATTTGAGGCATCATCCTTGACTATTTTTGCACAACCGTTCTTGTGGTCATCCCGATATCTACGCCTTGATGCGAGCATGGTTTTGCTATATTAAATAGATTAAGCTAACATCGAAGTCATCTTGACCTTTATGTCTTAAATGCTTATGTTAGAATCTTTCCATATTCCAATCCAATATAAATCAGATTCATATCTTCATAGTTGCGCTTGTGACTAGTGATGATTGTGTGATTTTTCGATGTCCATTAATAATGGCCCAATGATGAAAATAAGTTCCTTAACATTCTCTAAGGAATGATGAACACAAAATCCTATGTTATAGTTGCTCTATAGCAAGTACACGTTTGCATTTTCATGTAGCTTGCATTGTTAGACTTCATGATAATTTGCATTTTTAGGCTGCATTATGAGTTTGAGAGGGTTTTCCTTCATCTTTCTTTTGGACATTTAATCAACTGTGATCATGTTTTGATCTTCATTTCCTTATCTCCTTTTGTGATATCAATTGAAATTTCCTATCTTAAACAGTTGATTGATTTTGAGGCATCCTATTTCTTGAGGCAAATTCTCTTTCTTCTCTCCATTTCTTTCCACCTCTTCCAAACTTCGATCTTCCATTCACTTTCCCCCCACTTCTTTTCTTCTAATTCAACCTTGGGGCATAACCTTTCATGATGATCTACCTTGGTTCTGTGATCCTTATATCTTTCATCTTACATCAAGAACCTTATCTTTAGTTTGATTTGATCAAATTTATCAATTTACTATTTCTCCTCTATCTCATTTTGATTTCAATCACGAGGGGGTAGTACCTATCAAACTTCAATCCTTGATTTAGCTTAATAAATCCTTTCAATTGCTTTGCTTGGGGAAACCTTGCTTGAGACTTGACAATTACCTATTTACAGGGTGTTGGCCTTGTCTTTTTCAATCAACCTATCTTTGTCCTGATGTGTTCCCGTCCATCAATCACACGTCTGGGTTGTTTTGTGATCCCAAATTGATCTCACACTTCAATTTCAATCTTTGACTACATGTGTTCCCATGAAGATCATGCATTAGTCAAAGAAGGGCAAATGTATGCACCCTAAAATGGTCACCTAGACTTTGGGCTCCCATTCATTAATTTATCAATTTCTTGAATCAATACTTTGCAATATTTTCAATCCAAATCAATTTTCTTGATCAAATCATAATTAATTCAATATTTCCTAAGGTTTGGTCATTTTATTTTAAGCCTTATTTAATTAAAAAGAGAAAAAATAAAAAATAAAATAATCTTATTTAATTAAGAGAACATGCTCCCTTTTAATTAAATAAAAATCCTTTTTTAATTTTTTTTAAAAAAAAAATAACAATCTTTTAATTAAATAATAAAATCACTTTATCTTAAGCCACATTTAATTAAAAGAAAAAATCTCTTTTAAATAAATAAAAAATCTTTTAATTAAATAATGAAAACCACTTTGCTAAAAATAATAAATAAATAATAAAATATAAATAAAAAGAAAAAGACTTTTTGTCTACACATTAAATGCACACTTTCCAAGATAAGTGGAATCTCCTTTTGCCTCTTAATCTCTTCCACACATCTTTTTGCCTCTTAACCATGTCCATTGATTTTGCCTCTTGAGAATCATGAGCAGATGGATCAACCAAGATTTAATCTCCACCAATAATTTTGGAAATTCTATGTTGTCTTTCCCCAAGCATATTAATAAAAAATAGCGAGCTCTTATTCTAATTAATGATTTGACCAGTACCAAAGGAGTAATTGGACAGAGCCTATCTAATAATCCTAGCCTCCTCGATGGATGAAGAGCCCATGATGATAGTGTCATAAAAAAATTACTCATGGGAGCATGGCCTAGAGGCAGATTAAAAGGAAATAAAATTAAAAGGAAGTAAAGAATTACATGAGTCTAAGATTTTGAGAGGAAAGATAATTTTACTCCAATTGAAACTCTAGCAATGAGTGAGGGCTTCATTCTCCTCATATTCAACAGCAAGCATCTAATTCACTTGGATACTAAAGCTAAAATAGCTTCATCAAAATATATTTTCTAATATACATAAAATTGAAGGAACCCTACGGATGGTATCTATGCAAAAGAAAAGCATATGGGTAAAAATAAATAAATTGCAACAATGTAAATTTAGGAATAGGCATTGTTTCCCTCAATATTCGCCACTTTAAGAAGAGTAAAAAATGTGTAAGCATAGGTAATGCATGTTGATATTGACAAAATGCAATCATATGCTAGGTGGAAGCAATGGCAAGACTCTAGATGTGTAGTTTATTTTTGTCCTACTAAAGAATTAGAAAACCACTGGAAAAAATAGTAAGAATTAATAAAACAATTTAAAAAAACATATAAATTAGTTTTATGTAATAATAAGCCAAGAACATAAGACACAACTTTTTGCATGATTTTTCATAAACTAATTGCAAGATAGTAACATGAAAACATTAGTCTCCCTCCTAAAGGTAGAGACTAATAAATAGAAGATCCTCAAAGACGTAAAGTATATTTATATTAGGAAATCCAATTAAATTATCAGTAACTCCAAATAAAATGACCCGACTCCTTATTTTAAAACAATCAAAGCCAAATTGCTCCTTATAAATAAAATAGAATAAACTTAGGGTTTTAAAATTATTTGGAAGGTGTTTCAGTTTAATTGAGACTAAAGCCAAGGATTTGTAGAATCTCCTTCTTTCTGTACTTTGTGTAATAGCTAAACTTTATTATGTTTCATTGATTATATGGTAGCAATAATAGAGCACAATCTACATTTTTTTCCTTTCCCTGTTTGTTTCTAACTTTTGATAGATGTCTCATGACAAAAATAGTGAATACTTTTTAATTTTTCAATAACAATCTCATTTAGAAAATATTTAACTTATCATGCCCTCTATATAAATTTTTTAAGCTTAAGCTCCTCCAACCTTTTGAGACTTTTCCTCTCCTTGTTTGATAGTGGCTACTAAATCTTCAACTTTTAAACTCCTTCCTCTAGCAGTAGGACTTCATCAGTTAGTGGCCTTTGTACATAGCAATATGTGTATGCACCCTAAAATGGTTGCATAAACTTTGGGCCCCCATTCAACAATTTATCAAATTCCTGAATCAATATTTTAAAAAATCAGCATTTTTTCAAATATATCAATTTCCTTAATCAAATTCTATTTTATCATTTTTGATTATTTTCTATGGGCTAACCATTTTATCCTAAAGTCTTTATTTATTTAAAAGGAATTTCCTCCCCTTTTATTAAATAAAAAGCCCCCCACTTTTCCTCTTATCCTAAGTTGCATAAATAAAGCATTATTTTTATTTTATAAAAAGAGAAAAAATACTTTTTGTCTCATACGGACACAAAAGTCAACTCTTATTTTCTCATTGGAGGATATTTGTGCACATGGATTGATCCCTCTTCAAGCCCCACCCTTGATTAAATCTTTTGCCTCTTAATCTCCATGGTCCATTCTTTCTCATTTCTTATAAAAGAAGAGCTCTCTTCCTCATTTTCATATGCATTTTTTAATACTAATGTTATGCTGCAGGTTTTCTAGGTCACTTTGGAGCTTTTGAAGATTTGGAGCATTCTTGGCTTACATTTTTACATGCTTTCATAGTTTATCTCTTGCATTCTAGTTCAATTATCATGACATTCATAGTATAGATTTCCTTTATGCTTTAGATTACTTCATCTAGTCTAATTAGGAAGGATTTGTAACACTTGCATCTTTCCTTTCATAGTTTAGTTTGTACTTTCATTTCCATAGCTTAGCTTGCATCTCTCATTTCTAGCTTGCATATTCATCTTAATCTAGTTTGCATTTGCATTTCATAGTGATTCTTGAGGATATTGGCATTCTTTCCCTTGTCTTCATTTAAATCTCTCATTGTGTGGTTGACTAGCAAGGTCATTAGCTTAATAGCTCTAGCTGAGAGAAAACTTTAAATAATCTTGCAACTCCATACATAGAGAGCTCTAGGTCACTTTCTAAGGTATCCCATTCATGGATCCCCTTTGATATAATGAATTAGAGAAGTGCATCATTTGAGTGTGTACATTTTTGGCGCCCACCGTGCGACAGAGCATTATTATTTTGTCCTTAATTTTTTGCATTTTCGTCAAATTTTCATCAAATTTTAGCTTCATTTTCGGCTCTTGGGTTTTTCAGTCTCAGATTATCACATGATAGTTTTCCAGTATCATGCAATAGTTTCTGTATGGTGGTGCGATACTTTACTAGTTAAAGTATCACTCCATTTGAGACATTCTGTCGCACTATTCAGAACATACTTTTTCTTGCAGATACAGTAAAGTATTGCCCATAAATATATTATTTCCCCAGTATACTGAAAAGTATCGCGTGATATTTTTGGTGCCTGTACTGTCACCTGTACCCGATAGTGAGTTGTTTCTTGGTTCTTTCTTGCCAAGTTTTGATCGAGTTAGCTTGCTGGTTTAGTTTGTTGTGGTTAGATAGATTTAATTTGCAGATTTCATTTGTATTTGGATTTTGCTAACCATTGTGGGGCTAACAAGTTGTGCTTGTAGGTGCTCTCATTGCTTGATTATTTTCTTATAAGAACGCATGTCAAAGATTCAAATGCACAAGGGCTACTAATGGTTTTTGTAGGGCTACCCAAAGCATAAAAACCCAATCAAGTGCTTGTTGTTTATTTCATTTCAAGTGTGGCAATTACTAGTTGTTTCATTTCATAGAAACATAATATCTTGTTGTAGGAATTCTTGGGTGGTAGGAGAAGTATGCTCTTCACCCTTGTGGTGAACCAAAAAATCTTGACCCATCTTTGGATTTTGAAAGCAAGAGGGTAATTGAACATTTGCTTGGTGTGTTTGGGAGAAAATTTTGAGATAGGGGAGTATGCTCTTCACCCTTGTGGTGAAACAAAAACCTTGAATCTCATAAGTTGATCCACTCTTTGTTTAGATCTTTAGGATCCTTTAGTGGGCCTGCTCTTGAGCAATCAAGAGGAACGACCCAAGTGGGGACAAGCCTTTTTTCGGCTATTCCAACCCACTATAAACTCAAGGCTATCAAGGACACAAAACCTTGGTAGATGTAGTACTTGTCTTCGCTTGATGTGAGTACTTGTGGGATTGTGACCATGAGAAAAATGTTGAGCAAGAATGCTTAAGGTACTCTTGTGGCCGCGAGGTCCATTACTTGCTGCAAGGTAAGGAGTCCCTTTGGGGAGCAAGAGGGGTATTACGAACGAAAGCCCTTATTAAGAACCATAGATAGAGGCCACCCTATTTTGCCACTTAGCTTCTTGGTGCAAGGATTGATCCAAGTGGAATAACCCAGATCACCCCAAGATTACTCACTATCTGTATTCCTTTGGTTGTGTCATTGGCACTTCCATGACAAAGCCAATATTTATTGTGGGCAACCACTTTATGTGAGGCAATGGAGCATCAAGTGTGGGCCAAGTTGTTAAGTATTGAGCCATTATCTTTTTAGGCTAGAAAGTGCTTGAAGTGTTCTCATTGTGATATACCCGTGTAAATGTTCTTGCATATTCAACATCACGGTAGTGTTCATAGGCTTTTTCAATTTTGATATCACAATTGCTTGTCTTGGCAAGGTTTCTTTTGCCCTTGTTTCAAGTGTTTGAAGACATGTTTGATCACTTGCTATTTGCAAACCTATCAATTTACTGCTGTCACTGTGATTGAGATAGAAAAAACCAACCCTCAAACTGAAATTTGGATCAAATTGCCCTTAGAATTGAGATTTTTAGCACTCACTGGTTAGGAATTGTACGACACTGGAACAGTATCACTCCCTATCCTGGAAAATATCACGCGATAGTTTACCACTGGAAGACTATCGCCTTGCTTTCCTAGAAAGTATCACCCAGGCTATCTGGAAATTATTGCCCTACTTAACGTGAAGTATCTCCTGGTCTAAAACTATCACCTTGTTAGCTTGGAAACTATCGCCCAAAATATTTTCGCTGTTTGCCTAATTTATGCAATTTCCAGCCTTCTCTTAGTTGACCATATTTTAGTAAGTTTCGTACCCTGCAATTGAAAGCTTGTTTGTACCTCAGGTTCTTGGTTATAGACATCTTGAGTTAGTAATCTTTGACTTCACCAAAAAAATTTCTTGTCTTTGGTAAGTTAGGAACCATCCTTGTTGACAAGATTCACCTTTAGATTCTTTGATTGCACACTTGGAGAGTTTGAGTACTCTTTTGTCCAAATCCACTTTCATATAAACTCAATTTCAATATATTGTGGTCAAATCATCCTCTTGATCCATATGTGCTAGGATACTAGAATCCTTTTGTTATGCACCATTGTGGCAGTGTTGATTTATACCTTTTGTCAACTTTCTATTTCATCATCTCTCTTTTGGACGATTGAATATTTTCACTATCCTAGTTTGACAATTAGTGATTCATAAGGTTATCTTCTCAATAAGGGTCTTTTCTTTCAGGCCGATTACAACAAGTTACCAAGTGGGTCAAGGGAAACAACCTCAAGTAGTTTTTGAACAATTACCTTTAGTCCAAACTCATCAAAAGTAAAAGGGGAAGGAACTCATCTTCGATCAATCTCCTAGGAGTGCTTCAGAAGTTTGGTTTGAGCCTAAGAGTAGCCTTAGTCAGTTGAGTACTTCTTTACCATCCTCTCAATCAAATATGGACATGAGTTACACTTTGACTAGGAGACAAAGAGAAGCAATGGATCAAACTCTTGATGACATTTTCCAAAGACATAGGGGTAACATGTCATTTGATGATGACAATCAATCGAAATCACCCCCTATTAACTCAAGATATCTAGATGCTCATCAATGAGCTGAAAGACATTATGCACAAGCTCACCAAGATGCACGGTCACAACATGAAGACCAAAACAACCAATCTTTTGATGCTCATGTGAATGCAGCTAACTTGTTCAATCGTTCAAGGCCAAGCTCTCCACTAAAAACAACCTCAAGGTATACAAGTGGGAGGCTAAGAAGAATTGAATGAGAAAAACAAGCTTTCTTGAATGAACAAGCTGTAAATGAAGAAAAATTTAGGCTCCTAGAGGAGGAACAATGAGCCTTGTTGGACATAGAGAGAAGAGCCGCACAAGAAGAACAAGATAGGCTCCTAGCTCAACAACTTAATACCCAATTCAACAATAGTGGTACCAATAGTGGAAACAACTCTCCACCCTCTACTCCCTCAAGAACCCAAAGAAGTAGAAGGCGGTCAAGGAATCCTTCAAGATCTCCTAGTCCTAGAGGAAGAAGAATTTCACAACATAGGAGAAGAACACCTCCTAGGAACTCAAGACAACCCTCCCAATGAGATCATCATGGCTCTCAAAATGGAGGAAGTAGTACAAGTTTTGATGATCAAGATTTTATGAGAATGCAACAAGAACCACTATTCCAACAATATGTGGAAAAGTACCTTGATCAAAATAAGGATAAGTTCCTAGAGAATTTGATTAACAAAGGTGCGAGATTTCCTTATAATTTTGATGTGGATAGGAGAATAAAGAAATAAAGACCCTCACAAGAAGAAGAAATTAAGGAAATCAAGAAAATGATGGCTCCCAAGAGTTCCTTCAACCTTGACTCTAGTTGTCCTAATCCTTTTGATAGGAGTGTGAGCATGAAGGATTTTCCTAGGAAACTTGAATTTCCCCAATATGAAAAATATGATGGTAGTGGTGACCCACATGATCATGTGCATCAGTTCTACATCATGAGTTTTGAATTCCACCATGAAGATTCCTATTTGATGAGACTATTCCCAAGGAGTCTAAAAGGTCAAGCTATGGAGTGGTTCACCAACATAACCCCTGCCGTCAAAACTTTTAAAGAACTGGTCCACAAATTTGTGCAACATTTTGCCTACAACTTATTAAGATCAGTCACCATGCTTGATTTATGTAATTTGAAACAAAATCAAGGGGAATCCTTTGTTACATTTTTACAAAGGTGGAGACGATTATGCTCCCGATATTCCAGGACAATCCCTAAACATGAGAGAATTGATATCATTGTGGGTAATTTAGTACTTGAGATGCGGTATGAGGTTTGGAAGATGGTCTTTGATTCATTCAACACCATGGTCAAAACCACATGCAGAATAGAGGATGTCTTAAAAGAGCAAGGTATTTTGACTAAACAAAATAACAACAACAATAGTCAAAATAATAACAACTCACATAAGGAAAAAGGCAAGAACTCACATTGGAATAAAAATAAGCAAGTAGTCAATGACGGAGTTGTTGACTCTTCCCAACCAAAGGATCAAGGTGTCCTTCATTTGTCCAGTGTGGTTCAAGCTATGAAGCTTAACACATCCTCTAACCAACAAGAGAATAAACAAAGATATCAAGACAAATCAAAAAAAGAAAAGCGACAGTTCTCTAAACTTGGAGATTCCTATGAGGATGTTTTCAAAATGCTTATTGATAACAATCTTGCACAACCACAAGATCCATCAAAATTTTGCATACCTGACATTAAGCCATATTGGTGGAATGAGAAAGCATACTACATATTTCATAATGACATTGGTCATGACATAGAACACTGCTGGAAACTTAAACATCTCATTCAAGATCTTATTGAAAATGGCAAGCTTGAGATTGATGGATTGAAAACCAATGCAGATCACAACGTGTTTAAGGAACCTTTTCCTAAATATGATAAGGGGGAAACCTCTAAACCCAAAGATGGCAAAGCTGCAATCAAGTACACCTATATGTCTGTAGAAAATGTTATCAATATGCTTGAAGTTGTGGATGAAAATGTCAGCATGATGCGAAACAAAGATTCTTATAGTCATGATGTGGACTCTCCTTCTATGTTTAATGAAGAACCCATGGTGGTGCTTAGAGGTCCTCACTTTCGAAGGTCATCCCAAGATCTTAATGCTATCACCAGAAGCCAAAGTCAAGGTCCTGTGATCATTAGAGGTCCTAATTCCAACCAGTCTAGCAAACCAAAGCAAGTGACATCCAAGAATGTCACCACCAAGTCTGCAGTCAATCCAAAAATGAGCTACAATCTTGTTGATCAGTTACAAAGAATACTAGCTCAAATCTCAATTTTTGAGCTCCTAGAGTTGTCTCCAAGACATAAGCGTGTCCTTGAAGATGCTTTGCATACAACCAATGTCCCTAACAACATAGATATTGATCAATTCCAAAACATGGTAAATCACCTTGCCAGCCCACATTACCTCACATTCTTAGAAGAAGATGACAAAGCCTTGAGCCATCTGCATAATCTTTGCCTTCACATTGAAGTCATGATTCACAAGACTTGTGTCAGGTGTGTGTTGATTGATGGGGGTGCTGGGCTCAATATTTGTTCCTTGAGTTTGTTGAAAATATTGGGTTACTCAGAGCAAGTTATTGATACTCGTAAGAAAATAACCATCAAAGCCTATGATGAGGTAGAGAGAAGCTCCAAAGGCTTGGCCATCCTTCCTGTCAGGATTGGCCCCGTTGAAAAGGATATCTTGTTCCAAATTGTTGATGCTGGTCCTTTAGGCTATAATATTCTGCTTGGTAGATTGTGGATCCATGACATGCAAGTGGTGTTGTCCACCTACCACCAATGTGTCAAGTTCCCCTATAATGGAGTAGAAGTTTGTATACCTAGGGATAGCACATTATTTGTTAATGCAATTTCAGTAGGGACCCATGTTCCTCTTAATCGGGAAGCAGAAAATTTTGATGCAACTTTGGCACAATGTCAGAATAAGTTCAAAACCATAGACCTTGGTATGGGTGGTTATCACATTGACTCCTTCACAAAGTTTCCAATCTCACCTAGGTCCTATGGTAAACCTTCATAGGAGATGCATCCCTCATCTTCAGCAATGACTCTGTTTGATACATTTGTAGAGTCTTCAATATCGATTCAGGATGAAAAAGAGGAAGTAGCTATTAGAGACTGGATTTACAAAGAGGAAAAATACAAGCACAATGAAAAATTTTCTCCATCTCCTAAGGCTTATGGGAGAGTATATACTTTGGTAAAAAATATGGGTTACCCAGGTCATGGTCCTCTCAGTCATAGACTAGATGCTAAGGCTAAACCACTCAATCATGCTCTTTTTGGACGTAGATCTAAGACAATAGTTGGCCTAGGTTTTGAAAGTTAGAACAAGAAAGTTACCCCTATCCTAGTTGCGACAGATAGTGATGATGAATACATACCCTATTTGCAAAATCAACAAGATAGGTGTGAAGATTGGGTCCCTTCCACCAATCTCCTTTGGGGAGATTTAGATGCTCCAGTTATCAATCCAATAGTGTCAGACCTAGAACAAGAACAATCCACTATTGAAGATCATGTTGAGGATCCCATTCAAGAAACTCAATACACAAATGGCATTCAAGAGGGTGTTACCCTTGGTGACATCAACGCTTCTACCTCAAGGCCTAAAAAATATGGTTGGTGTAAGCATCCCAGCTAGGATTTAGATACAGACTCACATGAGTATGAGTGGGAGACTCTTTCTAATTGTTCTATAGTTGACATGGACATTGTTGTTGTCCATACATATAGTTCCCAATCCGAGGGAGCTAACGAGTCTAGTGTAGGATTAGAAGATTGGAATCCATGAGTTGCTTTAGTGGATACTTTGTTTAGTAGGGTAAGTCTTGATTTGGGTACCTTAGAGGGATACTTGACAGATCCTAACTCTGCAATCACCAGAGATGATACCATTCGCATACACAATATTAAACTAGTCATTGACCTACCCCTTCCCAATCCTCACTTAATTGATTGGTCTCAGCGCTATCAAGAGCCTCAGCTCCCAACTTTTCAAAATGACTATGAAATAGCGTGCTACCTAAATGCCCTTGAACCTATAGTCTCTTCCACCAGTGAACCAACTACAAGTATGATAGAACCAGATATCAAGTACCTTAGTCGCAAAATGAAAAGAAAAGAAAAAAACAATAAGAGTTCTGATGGTGAAAACCACTATGTGGCGGTGTCAGAACCTAAAAAAGTAAAAATAAAGGATGTATCCGAGGGTGAAAACCTCTCCGAGGTACTTAAGGATGAGGTACTTGATCATCTTCCAAGCTATTTTTAGGACAGGTCTTCAGTACTTGTTGAGCCTACATAGCCAGTTAATATGAATACACCAGAGGCTCCACAAATTGTGCATTTAGCTCAGTCTCTATCAACACAAGAAAAAGAGCCATATACCAAGTTCCTACAAAGAAAGAAAATTAACTTTGCTTGGACTTATTCAGACATGCCAGGATTGGACACTAGTCTCATCATGCATCACTTGTCTATAGCTCCATGTATCAAACCAGTAAAATAGAAATTGAGGAAGATGCATCCTTGCATAGCTCTCCTTGTCAAAGTTGAATTAGAGAAGCTCCTCAGTGCAGGATTTATAAGAGCCATTGATTATGCTGAATGGATATCCAATATTGTACCAGTTTCAAAACATGACAAGTCCATTTGTGTTTGCACAGACTTTAGGGATCTTAATAAAGCATGCCCAAAGGATGATTTTCCACTTCCAAACATAGACATGATATTGGACATGACCGCGGACCATGAGATCTATTCTTTGATGGATGGCTTTTCTGGGTATAATCAAATCAAAATAGCTCCTGAAGACCAATAGAAAACTGCATTCACTTGTGCATGGGGAACCTATTGCTGGAATGTCATTCCATTTGGATTAAAAAATGCCAGAGCTACATATCAAAGAGCTATGATTACTATCTTCCATGACATGATGCATAAGAATATGAAAGACTATGTGGATGATACCTTGGAAAAATCCAAGAAAAGGGATACACACCTTGCCGATTTGGAAGTAATTCTAGATCGTATGGAATAGTTTCAACTCAGGTTAAATCCAAAAAAGTGTGCATTTGGAGTTACCTCTGGAAAAATCTTAGGATTTATCATTTTAGCTAAAGCAATAGAGGTGGACCCAGAAAAAGTTCAAGCAATAATGGATATGCCGCCTCCCACAAACATCAGTCAAATGAGGAGTCTTCAAGGATGCCTTCAGTCTATACGGAGGTTTATTTCACAACTGGCTGATAGAGCTCAACCCTTTAATAATTCTTTACATAAAGGGGTTAAATATGTTTGGAATGAGGAATGTCAGCAAAGCATGGATCAAATCAAACAGTACTTGGCTAATCCTCCAATCTTAATGCCTCCCATCCTAGGAAAACCACTTATATTATATGTCTCAGCAACAGAATCTTCCCTGGGGGCATTATTGGCTCAACTTGATGATACTGGAAAAGAAAGAGCCATATATTATATCAGCCATACTCTTGTGTCATATGAGGTCAACTACACTAGTATTGAAAAATCTTGCCTAACGGTGGTGTTTGCTTCCCAAAAGTTGCGACATTACATGCTTGCGCATACAATACACCTCATTGCAAAAATTGATCCTCTAAAATACTTTCTTGGTAAGGCTTCTCTCACAGGTAGACTTGCTAAATGGGTGATTATTCTTTCAGAATTTGACATAGATTATGTTGAGCGTAAGGCTATAAAAGGACAAGCCATCGCAGACCAATTGGCTGATTTTCCAATTCAAGACAAAGCACCAATTCAAGTTGAATTTCCAGATGAGTACATAATGTACATGACTGCAAGAACATGGAAGATGTTCTTTGATGGCTCTTTCATGCAAAATGGTTTAGGTGCAGGAGTGTTATTTGTTTCTCCTCATGGGTACACAATCCCTAAGTCCTACAAACTATTGTTCCCATGCATAAATAACATTGTTGAGTATGAAGCCTTGAAAAATGGACTAAAAATCTCTATAGAGTGGGGAATTATAGAGATGCATATTTATGGGGATTCACAATTGATAGTCAACCAAGTTAACGAAGAATACCAAACCAAAGATGAAAAACTGGTAGCCTATAAGAAAATGGTTGATTCATTATGATGATACTTCACCTTTGTTACATTTCAACAAATCCCTAGAGAAAAAAATAAAGCAGCTGATGCTATGGCTACATTAGCTTCACTTCTTTAGCTAGAGCAACATGAGTCCAGATTTGAGTTCCTGGTGGAAGAGCTACGTTACCCTATCTATGAATCCAAAGAAAGCCAAGCTGTTTATGCCCTTATTGGCCATGAATCATCTCACTATGGTGCCATTTATTCATATCTCTATGATGGTACTATTCCCAAAACCTTCAATCATTTTGAATGAAGAAACCTAACCTGAAATGCCTCTCGCCACACCCTTATCTCCGGTGATCTATATAGGAGGGGTTTAGATGGGACACTTCTTAGGTGTTTAGAGAAGGATGAGTCCAACCAAGCATTAGTTGACATTCACGAGGGCATTTGTGGAGGATATTCTAATGGTCTTGCCATGGCCCAATGGTTGCTTAGGGTGGGGTACTATTGGCCTACCATGCAAACAGATGCAGTAGCTTTTGCCAAATCTTGTGAAAAGTGTCAAAAACATGGAAACTTGATTCACGCTCCAGGCAGGGAGCTTATTCCTTCTATTTCTCATTGGCCATTTCAGAGTTGGGCCTTTGACCTTGTTGGGCAGATTCATCCCAACTCATCAGGTGGACACAAATTTATTATCACTACTACTGATTACTTTACCAAATGGGTAGAAGCTGTCCCACTTTCTGTTGCCTTAGGCAAGACAGTTTATTTATTTTGAACCATATCATTTGTTGGTATGGAGTGCCTTTTGAGATAATCACTGATAATGAGGGCTAGTTTAAAAACAAGGACCTTAAACATCTCTGCAAGAAATTCAAGATAAAATAGCATTGGTCCTCCACTTACTTCCCGCAAGGAAATGGACAAGCATAGGCTTCAAATAAGACCATTCTCAAAATCCTCCATAGAACAGATCACAAGAATGGTAGAGATTGGCATCTATAGATAAATCTGGCCTTGTGGGCCTATAGAATGAGTATTTGTACTCCAACATGGGCTACACCTTTTTCCCTCACTTATGGTGCTGAAGTAGTGTTACCTTTAGAGGTAGAGATCCCTTCACTTAGAGTCTCTCTCAAAGGTTTAGTGACAGATGAAGACTACCGTGCCATGAGGTTGCAGGAACTAGAACTTCTAGATGAAAAGCGTAAAGCATCTTTTGATCACATGAGAGTTTACCAAAAGTGTATGTCCAAAGCGTTCAACAAGAAGGTTCGCCCTAGAGAATTTCAAGTGGGGGATCTTGTCTTGTGAGAAAACCCTAAGAACTAACAACATAGAGAACAAAAAGGGAAGTTTGAACCTAATTGGCTTGGACCATACATTATTACCACTGCTTTTGGTATAGGTGCTTACTTACTATATAATGAAAAGGGAGAGCAGCTTCCTGACCCTATCAATGTGTTGCACCTAAATAAGTTCTATTCATGATGCCTATTCTATTTGGGGGCATCCTTTGTACATATCTGTTGATCCTAAAAAAATTTCAAAAAAATTTCATATATGATGCTGAAAAAAATCCTAAAAAGCATATAAAGTCCTGAAAAAATACAAAAAAATCAAAAAATGCAAAAAATTCAAAAAAATAGAAAAAGTTCCTTGGTGAAAACCTAGAAACAGGCACCTTGGTAGCAAAAATACAAAAAAATTGAAAAAATAAAAAAAATCTCCAAGTGGTGAAAAATTGGAAACAAGTGCTACTTGAGGCCTTTGCACCCTTGTCTTTTAGCATGCGTCCTCAACACTTAGCCTTTCTCCATCATGCCTTGACCTTGTTGCCTTGGTTTGGAATTGGTCTGTGTCTTTGTCAAGGGGGCATAACTGTGTTAGCTTTGGTCTCTAGGATGCGTTAGTCTTTAGGACATTTTGCAAATGGTGTTTTTCAACACCACCCCAAATAGTGTTTTTCAACACTACCCTAGCGTCAAGTGTTTCTCAACACTTATCAGATATCCTACCTTATAGTTTAGCATGATATGATATCTCCCAGTAGCAGATGCGATACTCGAAGTTTGACTCTATGACCTACACACACGCACTTAAACACTTGACTCACTGAGACTTGTTTGACTTTGTTTTCCTTGTGTGCTATCTATGATGATTTATTTAATGAGTGTTCTCTCCCTATGATAGTTTTTGATGATGCATAGCTAGAAGACTGAGGGCATGAGGACATGTTTTATTTCTTTTTCTGCTTGTGGGTATATTTTGTTGGTCCTAATTATCATTAGCATTTATGCCTAATCCACTTGACACCTAGGATCTACAAGGTATTATCCATGACCATTTTTTGTGAGTGCATGCTTATAGCCATCTTGACCTTCTTATGTCCTGATGCAAGCATAATCTCACTATAGTAAACTTAGGTAATCTCACTACACTAGTCATCATGACCTACAAGTCTTTGGTGCCTAGGTGGGATTCCCACATTCTATTTGATATAGATCATATTCATATACCCATAGTCATACTAGTGAGTATTGTATGATCTTATGATGCTACCAATAACACTCGATGATGAATATTAGAGTCTAAAAGCTTTGTGACCTTGCATGTAAACCACTTTTTCATAGTAGCTTGCATTTTTTAGGTTCATGATTAGTTTAGTTTTGCATTTTGCATATGGAGAGAGCTCTCCTTTCATCTTTTGTGGACTTTTCAGTCAACTACGCTCACCTCTTGCTTCTTCTTGATCATGTCTTCAGCTTCTTATCTTTCATATCACAGCCTTTTTCTATTTCTATAACATTTTGAATTTTTGACCTAATTTTCAAAACACCTCGAAATTGCGTGAAAATTGCACCCCTAGCTAATTTTGACATCTTGGATCCATTTTCGGACTCAAAATCAAAATCTGAGTTAATCTTGATAGTAAAAATCACATTTCAAATTTTTTCCCTCTTCTGCGTAGTTGGCTGACCATTTGAGGCCTGATTCTTCAATCTTCATTGGGGCATCTTCATTTCTTCATCCCCATCTCTTTCAAAACTTCTAGTCTTTCATTCATTTTCATCTCTCTAAGGTTTGACTTTATCTTTATCCTATATCTTTGTCAGTCAAACTAGGGCATATCTTCACTTCTTGATGGTTATTCTATCACCTTCGATTATGATTTCTAGTGCTTTGATAAAGTTTATCAGTTTCCTATTTCTCCTCTACCTGATTTCAATTTCGATTCCGAGGGGGTAATACCTATCAGCTTCAAATCTTTGATTCAGCTTTATCATTTAGTTCAGTTTGAGATTTTTATTTTGAGACTTGATTATCACTTAACAGCAACGGTGTTGATCTTATCTTTTGATTCTTATCTCTTATTTTGAGACTTGACTATCACTTAACAACAACGGTGTTGGTCTTGTCTTTCAGCTGATTTATTTTTGTCCTGGCGTGTTCCCAGAATGATCACACATCTGGATTGTTTTGTGATCCCAAATCGCTCTCACATTTAAATTCTTCTTTGACCACATGTGTTCCTAGAATGATCACACATTAGTCAAAGAGGGGTAAATGTATGCACCCTAAAATGGTCGCCTAGACTTTGGGCCCCCATTCAGCAATTTATCAAATCCCTGAATCAATATTTTAAAAAATTTGCATTTTTTCAAATATATCAATTTCCTTGATCAAATCCTCTTTTATCATTTTCAATTATTTTCTATGGGCTAACTATTTTATCCTAAAGTCTTTATTTATTTAAAAGGAATTTCCTCCCCTTTTATTAAATAAAAAGCCCCCCACTTTTCCTCTTATCCTAAGTTGCACAAATAAAGCATTATTCTTATTTTATAAAAAGAGAAAAAGTACTTTTTGTCTCATATGAACACAAAAGTCAACTCTTATTTTCTCATTGGAGGATATTTGTGCACATGGATTGATCCCTCTTCAAGCCCCACTCCTGATTAAATCTTTTTCTTCTTAATCTCCATGGTCCATTCTTTCTCATTTCCTATAAAAGAAGAGCTCTCTTCCTCATTTTCATATGCATTTTTTAATACTAATGTTATGTTGTAGGTTTTTTAGGTCACTTTGGAGCTTTTGAAGATTTGGAGCATTCTTGGCTTACATTTTTACATGCTTTCATAGTTTATCTCTTGCATTCTAGTTCCATTATCATGGCATTCATAGTATAGATTTCCTTTATGCTTTAGATTACTTTATCTAGTCTAATTAGGAAGGATTTGTAACACTTGCATCTTTCCTTTCATAGTTTAGTTTGTACTTTCATTTCCATAGCTTAGCTTGCATCTCTCATTTCTAGCTTGCATATTCATCTTAATCTAGTTTGCATTTGCATTTCATAGTGATTCTTGAGGATATTGGCATTCTTTCCCTTGTCTTCATTTAAATCTCTCATTGTGTGGTTGACTAGCAAGGTCATTAGCTTAATAGCTCTAGCTGAGAGAAAACTTTAAATAATCTTGCAACTTCATACATAGAGAGCTCTAGGTCACTTTCTAAGGTATCCCATTCATGGATCCCCTTCAATATAATGACTTAGAGAAGTGCACCATTTGAGTGTGTACAATATGTATTTACTCCTTTCCATTGTAGGTGACTTTCCTGAAAAGTAAATTGATAGCTTAGTTCTTTTAGGACCAACACTTTATTTTATTTGACTAGCAAGAAATTATTTTTCTCCAATTAAAAGTTCTAAGTTTCAAGCTATTCAAGTAATTATTGTGATTAAGATGGCTCCATTGAAAAATTATCCATCTTATTGCTAATCATTAATCAATGACTTTAAGAATTAATTAAGTCATCCTAATGCATATTCAAATTAATGAATGTATTTATGATTCATTTATACTTAACAATTATGGAAAAATAGAAAGCCAAAAATATACAATGCAAATATATAAGTAGTAGGAATGTAAAAGATATAACCACCATTTTCTGATTTTTATCAAAAGAAAGCAACCATTTTTATATCAATATTAGTAACCTAAAAAATTATTAAAAGCCTTTAATCCTGGACACACAAGAATGGAATGAAAAATATTAAAAGCCTTTATTCCTGGAAACACAAGAATGGAGTTATCAAGGTCTCAGTTTAAATTAGGCTGGGATATCCTTCTCTACAATATAGATATTAAGTTGATACTCAAATTATAAGATCTTAATGTCAAAACATCCTTTTCGAAACCACAATAATGTATCTCATTAAACTTCCCTTAAATTGAAACCTCAATTTGTACTCCAAATTATTTGACAACACAAAAATGATGTAGGAACTCACCTTACAGAAAGGATACAACTACTTCCTCTCCTTGGACACACAAAACATTTACTTTCAAGTCAATTCTAATTTAAAAAGAAAAAAGTTAATTGTCACAATCTACAAATGAAAAGAATCTTGAACATAAAAAAAACTAAAAGTTGCTAAATAATAGAAACTCAAATACTCGATTGTTTCCAAAGCATATTAAGGCCAAAAATAAACTCCAAATTGGGAGAAGCTAGCATCTTGAATGTAAAGGAGTGGAATATATTCCCAATTTGCTAAGGAGTAAAATGAAGAGTTATAATTGTTATATAAAAAGTTTTCAAATCTTACTAAATGCAGACCTATTCATATTAAAATTGAAGTTTAAATAAACATAATTTCCATGATGAAAACCATACATGTAACTGGACGATATAAACACATTATAAATCAGTAGTAAGTGAGAGATTAAAGCATCTTCCTATGATAGATTTTTTGTAGTAAACAATTTCTTCAATAGTAAGATATGTTAGAATTTAGAAAAAAAAACACAAGTTCTTGTCAGTATTGCATCAAATCATCAAACATTGTATACTGAATTACACTTCTTTATTCTTGTGAGTGTTATTTTAAAAACAATAATAATGTTAATGAGAAAAACTTAACCCATATCATTTTATCAAAAAAACTGTTGTGTCTCGTAAGTCTAAGATGCATGTTGCATACACTTCAAAAATTAGGAATAATGGAGGATTACGTGACATATCCCATAAAAATCTTCAATGGTGGAAAATGACTTGAAAGTATTCAAGTCCAATTGAAGGTTCTTAGGTGACTTCCCTCAAATTTCAGGAATGTGGGGCATTGGTAAGACATGTTCCATGATATTATTGAATGGTAGAAAAGAGTGGGGGGATATTTTCTCCTAGTTGAAGGTATCTATATTAACATCTTGAATGTCTCTAAAGATGAAAAATGCATAAGAAAAACTGGTGATGGAGAGAGCCAACTAGGAAGGATGCATTATCATTCTCAAATGGATTGAAACTAACATAAGGCATTCAGAAATTTCTTGTGATAGAAAAATAGCTACATAATGCAGATGGAAAATATTATAAAACCAACTGAAAATACTTATTAAGATGTATATAATCTATTTTACTATTGTGCTAGCTGCATAAATTATATTATTATTTAGATTATGACAAAGAAGTGATATTTTCGATTTACTCATTAGCCAGTCAAGAAAGCATTTCTAGGACCGTATTAAAAATCTAGATGGAAATTTTAGCAACGTTTCAACAAACTTTTGAGCTACTAAGTAATTAGCAACCATCTAGGAACTATATGTGAAAGAATGATATAGAAAGAAGTATTTCATTAGAAGATAAAAATACTCTTTACAAGTGAATACTTTTCCCGTATGAATAAATTAATCTTAATGATTTTTCACATAATCAAATAATAACGATACTTTTCAACACACTCAAAATCATAAAAATGAAATAATGCCACTGCTAACATTCTATGAAAAGAAAAGAAACTTATATCTAATTGACTGATCATCCTTAGAAATATAGCACTTGGTATTATAAGGCACACCCACATCACTGAGTACTACTCCTAAATATTAGTGTCATCTCGACACCATTATTTGCAAATGCCAACTACAAATAAATAAGAGGATAGTCATTCTTCAAGAGATTAACCTTGTGTTGATCTACACAATCCTTGAAATAAAAAATAAGTAAAAAATTACCAATTTTTCCAATATAAGAAAGCTCAAATTTTAACTAGTATTTATGGCCTTCTATCTATTTAGTAAGTCTATCATCTAGAGTGAGATCATCTTGTAGATACATTGTGATTTCATTCTAGAATCTAATGTTGTAATAAGTAATATACCACATCCAACTCAATATGTGGCATGCCTCAACAAACAAGATCAAGTGCAAGTTAAAGATGAAATTGACATAAAAGAAACTCTAGCCGGGTATCTTAGATAAAGGTATAATCCCACTTTGGGTAAAAATGGGGAAAATTACATGCCAAAAGAATAAACAAAGAGCCCTCTAGTATCACCATCACAATGATTATCACCTAGCTGTGTACCTAATTAAAATAAAGGGCATATTTCCAGAGCCAAACTAGGATGAGGCGTGAATTCTGGGAGTTTTTCCAATGGAATTCTTTGAACTAAGTATCAATCAAGTTCACATATTGACCTAAACACCTGATCTCAAAGATTCCAATAAAGTCTATTTTAATATACTCAACTGTACTAAGAAAGAAAAGGTAACTGACCTTTAGAAGCACAATATTAAACATTGATCTCACATCAAAAATAATTTGGATAATCAATAATAAAATCCATAATAATTGTAATAAAATCCATAATATTGAGATCAAGACAATAAAAATTGAACGATAAATATTTTTTTAATAATTCATATTCTTAAAAAATATAGTATAATAAGGACATTAACTATTATGTTGGTGAGTACCATGAAAATTCTTCATTATGAGTAGAATTTTGAAAGCTGTTGTCATTCTTTCAAAATGAAAGAAAAGAAAGAATTGATGACAAAACAGTTACATGAATGACTTAGACAACATTAACAAAAAGGTTTTCTCAAATTTTTGTTGTTTGTTATGTACATGTGAAATTTATTATAGAGCCTAAAAATTTGTCTTTTACATGATTAAAATCACGTGACATTGCTAATCAAAATCCCATTGAAATTTCAACCTTGAACTTGCTAGGCTTCTGCTGTGACTAGAGAGAGGACATGGTACTCATTGACACATGATAGTCAGACACATGCCCTAGCCACAAGGGCATACTACCAACTCATAAATATGCACCATGATGAAAAAGAGATGCATTAGTAAGTGCATGCCTGTTAAAAAATTTAAAATGTGATAATAAATATCACCTTGATGCATGAGATTATATGTGGCCTGTAGGCACTAGCACACCATCTGATTTGAAGGCAACTTAGATCATATGGTTTGAAAGAGCCCATAGGCGGCATTCAAATCTATGTAGCAATGCAAATATTCAAAGGTGACTAGTCATAAACTCTACATACTTCCTCACTCTTTTGTTTTTCTCTTCAAACTCACATATACAACCACAAATTTTTTTGTGGTAGTTGGGAGTGGCAATGGAAATGGGTGAGTGTGTTATATATAAGGTTTCATTATAAATGTGGGAAAGCTTGTGAATCATCCATGCCCCTTTTTTGTCTCTTTCTTGAGAAAACAAACTGATTTTTTTTCTTTTTGAATTGAGAAAAGGGGATGTCGAGACTCATCATTTGGAACTACTTGGATGCATTGCAAGTGTTCCGAAGAGTGCATGATAGCTAGGGGACCTTAAATACCTCTCCTTGTCCTAGGAACATATGTGTGTGTGTGGGGGGGTGGCGGGTTTGGGCAATGCATGGTTGGTATCACCATTCCTCACTCATCAAAACAAATTAACTATTTCTTGAAAATTTGCATTTAAGGAATGTGTTACCAGGTTCTACATGTAAAAAGGACATAAAAATACTATTGTCAGGGTATGCCCTTACTTTGTCTAGGGTTCCATCTAGGACAATGAGTCTTTCTTGGGTTTAGCCTGGGCTAACCCAGGACATACCTAGGAAGAACCCATAGTTGATATGTTTAGGCTATAATGGATTTAATTAAAGAAGGTAAATACTAAACATCAAAAGCATGGTCAAGAAACTAGGATACATTTTCGTACAATAGTATTACATGTTATATAATATGAACAATATGAGCTACACTACCAAGTACAACAAAGCAATTTTTGATTGAAAGTTGCTAAAGTATTGGGGCTACATGAGGTGAAGGGTCAGGTTTGGAAAATTGGGTCGTCCAAGGCCTTGACACCCATAAATTTTGTACATTTATCAATATTGTATAGCTGGATTTAGCTCTTTTAATAATTTAATTGATAGGAAGTATGAAGCATTGCTTGTTTCACTTCACTTTCCATGCTAAGATTTTTTCTGTTTTATATGTATTTTGTATGGTTGTACCCAAGAACCAACAAATTAGCTTAAAAATAAAAATATTCAAATCAAGATAAGTATTCAGAATTATCTTTCATTGATGTAGTAAAATGTTTAACGTGTGAATTTCATCTTTACCAATTCATTTCAATTTTCAACATTGAGGCTGATGTGAAACTACTCCAATTCTTCCTCTGCAGCTTCAAGATTTTCAAATGTGGCAAGGCTAATTGATATTCAACTATAAGGAACTTGAATATTTCCTAATTTACTTCTTTAAGTAGCCAAAAGAAAAGAAGTTTATTTTATTCCAAAATACAAAAAATTATAAACATGTAAGTGAGCTCTGACTAAGATAGCTCACAATTTTCATCTTCCAAGGAAGAAATATTATGAGAGGTGACTTATTTCTCAATGATATGCAGTCATATTGTGAGAAGGTAAAATTTATCCAAATATTCAATGATTAATCTTGTAGTGCTTTCTAGAGGCCAAATCCATGAATCTTGTTTTTGTGAGAAGAGTATAGAAAAGACAATATAAAGGAGCAAAAAAAAAAATGTAACAGTAGACAAGATCCACTTGCAAAAATTCTACAATAATTCTATATAATTGTCTTAAATATTTCGACTATTGCCATAACAACCCAGATTGAAAACTAGGTAGCCATAACCCTTTGTACTAACATGGCTGTGGAAAGTAGTAAAGGGGTTTAATTTCTTCCAATAAAAAATGTAAGGTGTAACCAATAGATTCCATTTTTTATTGAATATTAATGGCTACTGCTAGTAGCCAAGAATGTTCAAAGAAACTATTTAGAAAGCATAAAACAATGGCATTGCCATGTGTATCTCGATATTAAGTTGAAATAGATCAAAATTTATCTCCAGTATAATGATATAAAGCTGAAACACAACAAAAACAATATAGAAACTCTGAAGAAAAAATACCACATATTAGGATATCTCAAATCTGTAATTCCCACAACTCAAAGCTAAGATTAAGCAGTAAATCTATTGGAACTCCTAGCCGAGAAGATATCCATCATAGAGTTGAAATCGATAATCGCCAACAAATTATACTCTACTAATTTCAATTGGGGAAAAAATAAAATTTAAATGAAGGCATCATTAGGGAGCTTACACCTGGGTATCTAGAATGTAACCCAATATCCAAAAGGATAACCCTCTTTTTCCAAGGGAAATTTACATTTATCTTTTATTTTTACTGTATAGGATGAAAAGGGCTTTCAAGAATCCATTGAGAACATATTTTCATTTAATTTCTACTTTTCTCTATTTTGAGTATGAAGAAAAATATAGAATTCTACAAGTAAATTAATTAAAGTACACAATAGAACCCACATAATAAATGATAAAAGCAATAATTACATAAAGGCTTACATATGTAACCTAGTTCATGAGATGTAAAATCAAGACAAACAAACAATTCTTACTAGATTCATTGCAAAACTAAAAACTCGAAAAAATAAAAAACATAGGCACAACAAATTGCTATAGCATAAGAGAAGGATAAAAGTAATTTTGTAGAGGAAGAAAGTAATCCCAGGAGACTATTCACGCCATCTTTCAATTATACTTAGATCTGCCTCTCTTTTGTGCATAAAGAAAAATTCAGAATTCTTCCTTTAAGAACACAAAATGTAGCTTACTTTGGTTAATTGGGCATTGAGAAAAATGAATGAAATATCCAGACAAAACTGACTGAAAAATCAAGACAATTGTTTTCTTAGAAACTTGCAACTACTATTTCCTAGAAACTTGCAACTCCTATGTGGGTGGTAAATTTGAGAAAGTTTAAAGCTTAACAAAAATAAGAAATTAAAAAAATGAAATTTAGGAAAATATACCATTCAACACAAATCCATTTGGTACCAAACCAAATGACCCGTAATAGAAAGGGAAAGCTACCAAAGGAAAAAAACTTATAGAAATTTTTTGCAACTTACCTTCTACATCCAAATGGTATATTCCAAGACCAAAACAATAAATTATGCTTGTTGTACTTTGCTAAAGTTTTGTAGGTGTCTCTAATATTTTCAAACTATAACAGAAGGTCCTCTATTTCCTTAAATGTTTGAAAGGTTTATTTTAGATTATAAGAAAATGGAAAGGTGATCTTACCTCTTTACAACCACAAAGCCTACTTCCTCTACATCCTTATCTCTCCAAACTTGCACCGCATTAGCCAGGTTCCTTCCAACTAGAGCAAACCAGGAGCCTTCCAACACGGTATGGACATCAATCAAAACATAACAGGACATTTTTATTAGACATCATAAATAATTGCAATGTATGAATAACATGTAATTATTGACAAGGCATATGCATTGGGCAAAATAGATACCACAATGGAGTTGTACGTATCTGTATCAAACCCTAAAAATCTAACATTTGACATTGAGTACAAGAAGTAAAGAGCATACCTTGATATGGTAGATTTCTGGACATTGCTTGTATTTCTTTCACCCTAAACTACCTATGCCCTGTTCACCTCATAACACCAAATGCAGTTTTCCAGAGTATGCATATTTGAAATTGTCTCATTGCAATTCATTATTTTCATTCTCTTCTGATATAGAAATAGACATCTGTCTGATATCTCCCAAGTCCCAACAAATTTGATCTTTCCTTAGAGTAGTATTGATAAATTCTAGATTGTTTTTATTCCCACCACAATCTCCCCCATGCCTATCCAATTTTTTTTGCGGCTACATTAAAATCTTCTCATTAATGTTTGTTTCCTTGCAATAGAGAGCTTAATGTAATAAATGAAGGGGGACTAGTATGGATTTAAGCTACCCACCTAAATCTGACACGCTTGGTGATGCACAGGCCTAGTTCATCCTCTTCCACCTACTCCATCTCCTAGCCGTTCACATTGCTTGCAAAAATCGAGAGGTCATCAAATCCATCTGCGTCTATGGATAAGCTTCCCACTTTGTTTGTTAGATTTGGCATGGTGGCCAGATTGCTATGATGGTCCATTAAATCAGAGGAGGAGTATCCCATCCCTTTTCCTACAGTGTTGCAGTACCTCACTTTATGTTGGTAATGCCTCGCCTAAGTAAAGTAAATTATTTTTCTTTCAGATCACTACAAATGTTTTAAAAAGTCAAATATTACTACTGTCAGTACAATTAAATGTTCACCTATTTTTACCTATTTCAGCATCCATTATGTTCATTAGTTTAAATATATACGCTGTTGCAGCATAATCATAGCCTCTAAGATTTCCGCGTATAATACATTTGCTGAAATCTTCTCCAGTTAACCATGCAATCAATCGACACCTATATATGGTGCTGTCATGAAGCACAAAAGTATCAATTTCCTTAGTTTTGTGCTTACAAAAAGAGCCTGCAAAGATTAGGATTTCTAGGGTTTTTAATTAGGGTTTCAATGGTGTTAGGCACTCACCATGCCAGAAGCGAGTTGTTCATTTACCATAAATGGTAAATGCTCATTGTGCAGCACCAGCGTCACTGGACTTTCCTTCACATGAGCCCTCTGCATATATGTTCATTAATAAGATGTTTTGAGTTTGAATCCCCATGAAGTATAGCATCCATCATAGACAGAAAATGAAAAAAGGAGGTTATTTTATTACCTCTTCCCCCTCTCCTGTGCGGAGATACACGATTTGCCGATTGAATCGTTGGAAATTGTACAACTCCATAACCGAGACAATTTGCATAGGTCAAAACAAGATAATCATAGTAAAATATATAACATTGATAAACCATATGCACAAAAAATCAATAAATCTGATTCGCGTGTTCCATGGTAGAACTTAAGAATTTATAGGTCACACGAATCAACTTGTTGCTAATTCAACTTTCTTGGAGTTTCTCCTCTTGCTCCAAAATTTTTTCAATGCAGTTATGCCTTCTAATTAATTAAACCCCACCCAAGAACACAACAAATGATCAAATGAATTTTATTTCCCGCTTAATTTTTCTCACAACCTTATAATTTTGTCGTACTAAAGACGAAAGTAAATATATTAATTAAAAAAACAAAAAATTTAGAAAAAATAGATAAGTTAAAGACAAAAAAGAAATTTCGTCTCAGACATGTGTCTTGAAAACTGCTACTATGTAGTAGTGTTTAATAAAGGCCCTTACATAATTCTTTAAATGAAATTAAAAAATCAAGGTGACATCTAGAAATGTAAATCTTATGAAATTAAATTCTAACATTTAAATTAATGTTTCTTAATTAAAAGAATTTAAAATTAGGTTTTGTTGAAAAATATATTAATGACTAAATATTTACTAGAATTTTTATACTTAATTGTAATATAATGAATGATATAAAAGAGTTAAAAAATAGAATAACAAGAGCACTTTGAAAAACTTTTAAAAATCTTAATTTTTTAATGTAATTGCCATTAAATAAAGAATAAAAATATCTAAAACCAGCAATTATTTACTTAACCAAAATACTACATATATAAAAAAAATAGTGTGTAAAAATCTTATATATAAGGTTTTACATAACTAGAACTATAGTAATCAAGGGCACAATGTTCGCACAATTTATAACTAGTTGTTTCCATAAAATAAATAAATAGAAGATCCTCAAAGGCTTAGAGTTATTTTTGATGAATAGAGGCCTTCACTATTAATATAAATATTAAAGTACAATATTCACAAAAAAGGGCTGAGGGAAATAATCATCCCACAAGTTCACACGACACTTAGGCCGGAAACAAACAACTATTCATAAAAAAAAACTATAAAATTAGAAACCCTCAGGCTACGAGCCCAGTAGTAGAAGAGGGAGGAGGATCTTTGTCATCCGGATTGCCCTAGACATTAAGCCCAGGAGTCTGATCAAGAATGGCCCAACCATATTCTGGATCTTCTTTTTCAACTTCCCCTTCCTCCCGCTTAGGCGAGATAGCCAGCACCAGGTGAGGGAACTTTCCCTGATTATCAGGAGCAAAGGTTGAAGGCCGAGAAAAAGCAGCAGTAGTGGAAGCAAGCATAGGAGGCCATGCAGAACCCGCATCCCTCTGAGGAGGAGGAGGGGAGGCAGAGTGGTGATGCCATTGCCATGGAGTCCTGGAGTGTCTGGCAGAGGAGCTCTGGCTACGACATCGGCCCCTGGGCGGCGTACGGTCAACTGAGAGAGAATCTGGAGGCACCCGTGCAATAGTGCAAGGGGCATTGCCCTAGTGCTGGAGCAACTCCTATAAGTGGGAAACCTCCAGGGCCACCTTGTTAGCTTGCACTTGGATCTGCATCATCACATTGTTACAAATACAAGCTTTATCAAAAAGAGAAACATGAATATCCTGACAGCTATGACAAAAAAGCATAGTGTTTCTATCTTTCCACAGAGTAAACAAAATTTCCAGCCTAAAAGTATGCCATATCTAGGTGAACTGGGAAGGCATTCTGGGAGAGTCACTGAGAAGAGCCATATGCCAAGAAAAGGGCTCTGGCCTGAAGGGAGCAAAAAAGTTGTGAATCCAATTCCAGTAGTTTTGGGCACGACAACAAAACCAAAAAATATGCATGAGCATCTTTGAGTGACCACAAAAAGGGAATTTAGGGTCAGGAACCCTCATATGCCTAAGTCTAGCTCCCAAGGGTAAGCCCTGGTATAACAAACACCAGGAAAAATGAACAATTTTATGCTTAGTAACAGAATCTCAAATAGTGCGAAATCTCCAACCACAGCTCTTCTAAGAAGAGGAAAGATGCCAATGGTGGTTGAGAGAATCAATCATGGGAAAATGAGGTAGAAGACAAGAGTACCCAAGCTTAGGCTTGTAACTGGTGAATGGAGTGGCAGGATACCACTTCCAATCTTTCCACTACGGTCTGACTGACTGAATTCCTAGCTTGTGCAAGAGGTGAGGTGGAATGGCAGAAACCAGCAAGTCAAAAGTCTGATGATCTGGGCGGATAAGCCAAAACTGAGCTCGGAGACTCATAGTGGCTCTGGACAAAAAGTCCTTGGGGGTTTGAATGCAACACTTGTGAAACCAAAGAGCACTAACCCCTTGAATTCTAGCAAGAGGAATCCCTTGCTGGGCAAAAAAAGGAGACCAGCAAATGTTCTGTTGGTTGAAAGAAAGACCATCTCGAAATCCATTCCCAACCCACCGAAGCCATGGCTTGATAGACTCCCAAGCTTTCCAAATAATTTTGGCGACAAAAGTACCCTGGATCTAGATAGGCTCCCTCATAACTAGTAGGGTTTGAAAGCCAATCCCCTTCTAGGTAGGCTTGTGAAGAGGAAAGCATGAGGAAATGTAGTGATGAAGCTGAATTTTCCAGGATTCATCACCTGTGAGGCACCACACAACCCACTTGGCACAAAGGGCATGCCCTTGCTTCTGGGTATCAATTAATCCAAGCCCACCAGAGGACTTTGGAAGGCAACAAAAGTCCTAGGCAACTCTATGAAAGCCCTGGTGATCAATGGAAAAGGCCCAGAGAAAATACCAAAGAATTTTCTCGAGTCGTTTGTAGGAGGCTTTGGAAGGGGCCCAACAAGAGGAGTAATAAACATGTGTAGCTGCCAGAACTTTGGAGCAGATCTGGAATATTCCTGCGAGGGAGAGCGGCTTCATGATCCAGTAGGTAAGATTTTTTTCAATCTTAGCAAGAACTACATTCCATAGATCAGTAGGATTTCCTTGAAAAAAAAAGGGAATACCCAAAAATCAGAATATCTCCCCATGTTGAATTCTTATCCAGCCAAATTGAGAAAGCTAGGGAGGCTCAGGAAGAGCCGACTGTCTGTAACAAAGGGTTTTGTGCCACTGAATGGTTGAGCCAGAAGCCAAGCAAAAGGTGTCTAAACATTGCAAGGATGCCTTGATATTCTCTTCATCCTCCGCCAGAGTGAGGAAAGAATCATCGACAAAATGGCCATTGACAAGCTGTTGGGAGGAATTCGGCAAGGATATTCCCCTAACAGTTCCCATGGAAATGGAGTGAGCAAGTAGATAGCCAAACCCTTTGGCTGCAAGCACATAAAGAGCTGGAGCCAGAGGGCAACCCTGTCAAATGGAACGAAAAAGCCCAAAGGTGGAAGACTGGTGGCCATTGATTGTAATGCAAGCGGAGGCATTATTGAAGAGCATATGCACAGATTGAAGAAATCTTGGGTCGAAACCCATAGCGTGAAGCATCGCAAGGATAAAATGCCATTCAATACGATCATAAGCTTTAGAAAAATCAATTTTGAGAAAAAGGGCTTTCTGGTGAGACTTACAAGCCCATTCCATAGCTTCCCAAATAGCAATGATGTTGTCAAGAATAAATCTTGACTTAATAAACCCTGTTTGCTCAGGCCAGAGAATTTGCGGAAGCATGTGTCAGATCTTGAGAGCCAGTGCTTTTGCAATGATCTTGTATGAGACATTGAGCAAAGTGATGGGCCACCAGTTACAAATGTCCTCAGGATCCCCAATTTTGGGAATGAACTTGATATTCCCTTGGTTAATGATACCCCCAAGAGATTGGGTATGAAAGGCTTCTAGGTAAACCTGGTGGAGATCCGGACCAATGGCATCCCAAAGGGTTTTGTAAAACTCACAGGGAAAGCCATCACAACCAGGGGCTTTATCATTAGCCATGGCAAACACAACTTCATGAAGATCCTGCAAGGAAAGCAGTTGGTCACAAAAGACCCACTGAGTAGGGGAGACACACTGAGGAACCACCGCGATGCAATCCGTTAGAGCTTTCTCGCTGGCAGGGGAGCGGCCCTAAGTAGCAAAGACTTGTTCATAGTGGCAAAAAAAGGATTGCAAAACATCAAGAAGCTCTGTGAAAAGGGAATGACCTTCTCAGATTCTAGATATGCCCATACTGGTATGTCGAGGATGAAGGGCAATAAAAAATTCTTTTGAGACTTGGTCTCCAACCTTTAACCAATGCAGCCGAGCTTTGATCTAGGCTCCTCTGTCAGCATGGTTGGCAGCCACTTGCTTTTGGTGGCGTAGCTTGGCAAGATTGATTTGCAACTCTTGATTGAACGGGTCCTGAGCTAAAGCTTTGGTGGCAACACACAAAGCTTTGGTGTTGACATCATAGGCTCTGTGATGACAGTTGGCCAATTGCCTACCATAAATGTGCAAGAAATGAACCATATGCCTGATGGCATCATTCCACCATTGAATCCAACCTGTCAAGTGGGTGGGTCTAGGCTCCAGGTTCCAAACCCGATGAATGTGGGCCACAGTGGAAGGATGATGAAGGACAAAAGTATTAAAGTAGAATTGCGTGGTGGGAGGCCTAGCCTTAGCTGTCTGCCAAACAACATTAAATTGGATGGGAAAGTGGTCTGAGAATGTCACATCAACAAGAGGAGTGACATGTAAGGCTTTCTTTTCAGAGAAGGAAAAAAAAGATTTAGCCGAGATCATGGCATGATCAAGCCTTTTATGAATTCTGTTAGAAGAAGCCCTATAATTAGACCAAGTGTGCTAGGCCCCATCAGAACGGTGGTGGCCCACATTGGGATAAAAAAGCCCTAATTTATTACGCATGTAGTACCAAGCTTCTCTTTCTCCAGCTGTCCATCGAAATGGTATAAAACCATCCTTGTCAGATGCCATCTCCACCATATTGAAGTCCCCACAAACAAGCAAGGTAGTAGGTGGCAGAGAATCCGCAAGCCAACGCCACAAGTGAGATCTTTCAACAACATCATTGGGAGCATAAACATTAGCTATGCCAAAGGAATGATTCTCAATGATGAAAGTGGCCCAAACAAATCGTTGCATGGGATTAGAACCATGGCTAACCAACAAGGAATGCCAACGAGGAGAGAGGAGAGTAACAACTCCACCTCGGCCAGCCTCATGTTGAGAACAAAGAGCAAGGCTCTTAGGCCAAATAACTTTACAAGCAACATCAAGCATGAAACCATAAATCTTAACTTCTTGAAGGCATAAAACATCCAGATAACAAAAATGCTTACGAAAATCCCTGATATAATATTTTCTGTGTAGGTTTGTCAACCTATGAACATTCCATGAGATGTGCTTCATGGAATAACAGTGTCATCCATTCCATCCTCGTCCCCAAGGGAGTCAAAACTATTAGACAAATATCGTGGGGAAAAACTAGACCCAGGAAACTTTAGAGAAATATTACGCCGCTTGTCTTGCATGCCATTGAATTTAGTCTCAGTGCACCCAGAAGAGCTGCAAGAGCGATGGAAAGAGCTGGAAGAAACAATTTCAATAGCCTTCAGAGGCATGCTGGCTGTAGGAGCGGAAGCTTGGGCGGTGGAAACATTTTTCCCCTGCTCAACAGGGTTTGAAACTTCAATAACATGGGTTTCCAACAAAACTATGTTATTAGAAGGTGGCGGGTGGGAGGCGGGAGCTGAAACAAGCTGCTTGTGGGGCTTGTTACGGTGACCGACAGTGACTCATTCATCTTTTTTGCCATCTTCTTTCTTGCCAGCCTCAACCGGCTGTGAACTAGCATCCTTGGGAGGAGGCTTGGTATGAGGCACTGCCAAAGGGCAGTCCTTACTCTTATGCTCTGCAGATTGACACCGATAGCAAGTATTGGGAAGATTAAAATAGAGCACCTTCTGGGTGAAAGTGGTATCACCAACTTAAATCTCTATGGATTATTGGAGATCCCTAGAAAGGTCAACCTCAACACAGAGCCTCTTGTGAGGGCACATATTAAGAAAACGGTCATGCTTGAGACATATAACCCTACCGAGCTTCTGCGCTATGGCTTGCATGAAAGGCCAACAAGGTAAGGGAAGACCAGGGAACTCGACCCACATTGGGACCTTGAGCTTCTTGTCATCAGAGACAGAGAAGTCACAAGACCAGTGTTGGAAAATTAACAGCAAGGCCCTGATATTCTAGGGACCTTTGGCAAAAATAGCATCCACATGGGAGGGGTTAGAAAAGCGAAGAAGAAAAAAGCCTTTGGTAATGCTCTAAATGCCTTCCAGGCGGATTCCATGAGGAGTCTAGTTCTTCGCAACCCAATCTTTGAGAACATGTTTAGGGGGGTTGCGATCCAGAAAATAGCCAATCGGGGTGTGCGATTCAAGCCAAGTGCATGGATCATTGAATTCATTAATGGGTAAAACAATATCAGGCTGGGCCATACCTCGTGGAATACTTTGGGTAAAAATTTGCGGGGGTGTTTCCTTGGCGGCGCCATTGCTATCCGAAACCACACCAACACCAGCATCAACTGCTTGGTGGGAAGTGGCCGGAGCCATATATATTAGGCTATTTCCTGTAATAACTGCGGTATGTGTGAAGGATGGGACTACAAAAATGGATGCAAGGTGAAAAAACCCTAGCAGAACAAAGAGTGAGCATGAGCCATTTCTCCAATCTACCTCCCGGCTTAGAGTTATTTGTATTAGGAAACATGATTAAATTATAACTATTTATTTTTCTTTTTTAAAAAATTATCAGTAACAACGGTCTTGAAATGGTCGGCCTCCTTATTGCCAAAAAAATCGAAGCCAAATTGCTCCTTATAAATAAAAGAAAAGTAATTGTAAGACTTTAAAATTATCTGGAAGGTGTTTCAATTCAACCGAGGCTCGAACCAAAGATTGACAAGCGTGTGGAGAATCGGACTATTGGATTTGTTTATGCTTTGCCCTTTACGACTGTATAGGTGTCATTTAGAGCAGAGGCAGCATTTCGCAGGCGGTGAACATTATGGAAAAGGTAAAGAACACGAAGAGATGTGAGAGCAACCAGCAAACACCTGGGAGTATTGACAAAAGTGCAGTTGTAAGCCCCAACACAGGTGGTTCGATATTAAAAAATGATTCAAAGGCCGAGAAGCCTGAAGTTAAGGGTTTACCTGAGACTCCTGCAACAAAAAATGTCAATCAAAATAACAAGAAAAAGGTTTCTCAGCAAGGAAAGAAAGAAGAAGATGGTGGCATGGACAGGCTTGGTGGGCTCATTTTCATGTGAAACTCCAAAACCAAGCAGGGATTTTCTCGATATCGTGTATTTGGCTTGCCTGCTAGTAAGAAGGATCTGGTGGAAAAGGTTAAGCCAGGGATGAAACTATTTTTGTTTGATTTTGATCTGAGAATGATGCATGGCATATACAAGGCTTCGTCTACTGCAGCTATGAACTTGGAGCCAGATGCCTTTAGAGGGGGCAACTTTCCAGCTCAGGTTCGCTTTCATGTTCACAAACACTGCTTGCCTTTGAGCGAACATATTTTTAAGAAAGAAATCGAAGATAACTACTACGAAAAGAACAAATTTAAGTTTGAGCTTAGTTCTCAACAAGTGAAGAAGCTCACCGAGTTATTCCGACGTGGAAGGCTTGATGGTCTTGCCCCAGTTGAACCACCTGTGTATGGATTTACTCGTGGGGATTACAGGGGAGAGGAGTTGGTCAGGGAAGAGTTGCGAAGAGAAGAATTGCGTAGGAAAGAAGTGGGAAGAGAGGAATTCCGTAGGGAAGAAATGAGAAGAAAGGAAATTATGAAAGAGCAGATGTTGTTGATGGAAAGGGAAGGAGAGCTGCTACGCTATAAAACAATAAATCATAATCCTCAGCCTCCGCTGTCTCCATATGGGCGTGATCCAGTTCTTTCAAAAAGGGACCTTTACAGGTATGGTGGTGGCAGAGATTGTGGCACACCTTATCCATATCCTTCGATCTTTCACAAACTACAAGGGGATCAACTCTCTGCTGCTGTTGGCTTCACTGGTTACCAAAACAGATTAGATCTGGATTTTCGTTATGCTTATCGTCAGGGGCTGGATTTTGACAATCGAAAGAGATGGGCTAAGGTTCCAGAGGACCCTTTGATACAGAGCTGGGATCCACTACGCAGCTCAAGCATAGGGCCGTATGTTCCTAGAGTTGCTGCATATCCTGGAGCTCTTGGTTGTTCATCATCACTATACCTGTAGACTCAAGAGCTTCAAGTTACTAGGTTAAATTTATATTTTAATTCTTAGTTCATAGACGAATATAACGGTTGTTTGGGTCTGTCCTAAGTCCTACTACCATAGATTTATGAGATGTTGCCTATTGTGGTTGACTTACTTCCTTTTGCCGTGGGATCCCATGCGTCTGTTGACATTTTATGACCCTGCATAAATTTAATTGTTCCAGAGATTTCCGAGTTTAAAAACTTATTATCTGTAAACAATGAAGAAAATGGAACATAAGAGTTTTTTTTAATGATTTTGTCATTAATGGCATATGTGAAATGTGTGTCTAAAATTGGTATGGGATGTAATTTTGTATAGTTTATGTTGATCATTTAATTTGGTAGGATGTAATTTTCAATGCTACAGTTTAGTTTTGATCATTTGATAGGCATAAGTTATTTATTACCTTATTTCTTCAAATAAGTTATAAAAATGAAATTTGAGATGATTAATTTAGATTTTATGGAATGCTTTCTTGATATCAAAATGAACTAGAATAAAAGAGGAATGGTTGTTTCTGACATTTTGAAAAGGTTTAACATGAAAAATAACAAATCCATTCTAATATCATTGACAAGTTTGAAATTAAGCAAGGATGACAAAGGATCCAATGTTGATTCAATTGTAGAAAAAAAATATTGGTAGTTCCATTTAGTTAACAACTAGAATGCTATATGAGGCCCCACTTATAGTTGAATGGTGGTTTACTAGTAGTTGTTGATTAAGGATGCATTGCACAAGTAAAATAATTCAATTTTTCTTTTATGGAATTGTGCACTTTAGATGTCTCATTGATGTGGTATCTTTGTAATATTTTAATGTATTTTAGTGAATTTGTATCTCATCTAGAGAACTACATTTATTAGCATAATGGTTGAAGATAAACCAATGTATATTAGCTTCTAGGTATGTTTGGCAAGGGTATTGACCATGTTAGTTTTTAATATATTTGTATGTTTCTAATACTATCAAATATGATTTCATTTAGTTTCATAAGAAATATTATTTAGATTCATAGTCATTCTCTTTATTCATAGTTCTTTTTTGTTGTCCATAATTTGATTTAGTATAATGATGGGTAGAAGACTTCTAGTGTGACAAAGTAATCTTGTCAAAGGAGGATTACAAATAAAAGGTATATGCATGCAATAAAGCTTGAACACGACTTAAATAAATTATACAATGCAAAAAGTGTTCTCCTATGAATTATGGTTCAAATGATTTGGAGCTTTTATGATATATATTGAGAATGAATAAATCAATGTGTTTCTAGTTATGTTTATTATATCCACTAATTGTTATGACTGTGTGTGATCCAAGAATAAGCTTCAAGGAATCATGAGAATGAAAATATTCTTCAAAATGTTTCTAGAAAATTTTGGCTAATAAATGGATGTAAGAGAGAAGGTATGAATTCTTAACCTATTTTAATTAACCACGAAGATAAGATTGTTCTAAGTAATTTTGTATGTTAGCATTGTAATAATAATAATTAAGAAGATTAAGACAATAATGTACTTTACAAACTCTACAAACCCTATTTACTCTTTAGTAAACATTATTTCCCTCATATTTATTGATATTAATTAACACAATGTTCATTAAAACATAATTGATTAAAATTTTTATTATAAGTCGAGATCTAAGATTGAGCACATATATAAATTCTTAGTACCACATCTTTTTAAGATGTTGCCTACTATTGTTGATTTAGTTCCTTTTTCTATGGGATCCCACGCATCTGTTGACATCTTATGACACTGCATAAATTTAATTGTTCCAGAGATTTTTGAGTTTAAAAACTTATTATCTAAACATAATGAAGAAAATGGACTGAGTTTTTTTGTTTTTTGTTTTGTTTTTGGTATGATTTTGTCATTAATGGCATATGTGAAATGTGTGTCTAAAATTGGTATAGGATGTAATTTTCAATACTACATTCGATAGGCATAGTTTATGTTGATCTCGATAGGCATAAATTCTTCATCACCTTATTTGTTCAAAGAAGTTACAAAAATGAAATTTGAGATGACTAATTTAGGTTTTATGGAATGGTTTCTTGATATCAAAATGAACTAGAATAAAAGAGGAATGGTTGTTTTATAAAATATGTAACTGACATTTTGGAGAGGATTAACATGAAAAATAACAAATCCACTCTAATATCATTGACAAGTTTGAAATTAAGAAAGGATGACAAAGGATCCAATGTTGATTCAATTGTGGATAAAACAATATTGGTAGTTCCATTTAGTTAACAACTAGAATGCTATATGAGGCCCCACTTATAGTTGAATAGTGCTTTACTATTAGTTCTTGATTAAGGATGCATTGCACAAGTAAAATACTTCAAATTTTCTTTTATGGATTTGTGCACTTTAGATGTCTCATTGATGTGGTATCTTTGTAATATTTTAATGTATTTTAATGAATTTGTCTCTCATCTAGAGAACTTTATTTATGAGCATAATGGTTGAAGGGAAACTAATGTATATTAGCTTATAGCTATGTTTGCCAAGGGTGTTGACCTTATTAGTTTTTAATATATTTCTATGTTTCTAATACTATAAAATATGATTTCATTTAGTTTCATAAGAAATATTATTTAGATTCATAGTCACTCTCTTTATTCATTGTTCTTTTTTGTTGTGTATAATTTGATTTAGTATAATGATGCGTAGAAGACTTCTAGTGTGATAAAGTAATGTTGTCAAACGAGGATTGCAAATAAAAGGTATATGCATGCAATAAATATTGAACAAGACTTAAATAAATTTTATGATGCAAAACATGTTCTCCTATGAATTATAGTTCAAATGATTTGGTGTTTTTATGATATATATTGAGAATGAATAAATCAATGTATTTTTGGTTATGTTTATTATATCCAACAATTGTTATGATTGCGTGTGATCCAAGAATAGGCTTCAAGGAATCATGAGAATGAAAATATTCTTCATTTGGTAGATGTATATTTCTAGAAAATTTTGGCTAATAAATGGATGCAAGATAGAAGGTATGAATTCTTAACCTATTTTAAATAACTGCAAACATAAGATTGTCTAAGTAATTTTGCATGTTAGCATTGTAATAATAATAATTGAGAAGATTAAGACAATAATGTACTTTACAAAGTCTACAAACCCTAGTTAATCTTTAGTAAACATGTTATTTCCCTCATATTTATTGATATTAATTAACATAATGTTCATAAAAAAAATAATTGATTAAAATTTTTATTATAAGTCAAGATCTAAGATTGAGCACATATTTTACAATGAGGATGGTTGATTACATTATTAAATTATAATTGAAGTATATGTGATGATTTGGTGAAGAGAAAATAAAATTCTTGAAAACCTCATCAATACAAAAGAAACCACACAAATGATATAAATGATCCATATAAAAAAACTAAGAGAGTAAGGAGATAAAACCAATAATACAATGGTTGAAGAATGAGTTAAATTTAGATGATATTCTCAAACTGAATGTAACTATTGAGGGTTTTCTATATTAAATATCACAAGCTTGACATTTGAAAAAGTTGGTTCAAACTCAATTTGGACATATATGTGGATATATATGTGAAGGCTAGCCATAGATAACTTGTAGTTGGGATTTTGATAAAAAATCAAGATGGTTACTTATCTATTCATTTGGCACCTTTGTGGCAGTGTTGGTTTATGCTTTTGCAAAATTTCTATCTTATCATCTCTCTTTTGGATAATTGAATGCTTTCACTATCCTAGTTTGATACCAACATTTCTTAGGGTCATCTTGTCACCTAGGATCTTTTCTTTCATGTCATCGGTTAAACAAGATATCAAGTAAATTAAGGAAAATGACCTCAAGTAGTCTTTGACCAATTACCCTTAGTTCAAACTCGCCAAAAATGTAAGGGAAAAGAGCCCGTCTTTGATCAATCCCCTAGGAACAACTTAGAAGCTTGGTTTGATCCAAAGAGTAATCTTAGTGAGTTGAGCACATCCTTAGCACCTTCTCATTCAGATATGAATATGAGTTACACAATGACTCAAAGGGAGAGGGAAGAAAGGGATAAAAGTCTTGACAACATATTGGAAAGACATAGAGATAACATTCTGTTTGGCAGTTCATCTCATGAAAATCAACCAATCTCATCTCTTATTTCTACTAGATATATAGATGCACATCAAAGGGCTAAGAGAGATAAGCGACAAGTCTCTCAAGAAGAGAAATCACAACATGACAGTCAAGATGATGAACCTTATGATACTCATGTGAATGCAACATATACCAATGACTTATTTAAACATTCAAGACCAAGTTCACCGCTCCAAACAACTTCAAGATACACAAGTGAAAGAATCAAGAGGATTGAGAACGAAAAGAAAGCCTTCCTAGATGAATAGGCTGCAAAGGAAGAGAAATTTAGACTCCTAGAGTCAGAAAGACAAGCATTATTGGAAATAGAAAGGAGAGCCGCACAAGAAGATAAAGTCAGACTCTTGGCTCATTAACTCAATGATCAATACAATAACATGTGTGTTGGTGGTGGAAACAAATCTCCTCCACCCACTCCTCCTAAGACTCCATGAAGTGGAAGATATTCAAGATCACCTTCACGATCTCCTAGCCCTAGAGGAAGAAGGGCTCCACAATATGATCATTATAGGAGACAAACACCTCCTAGGAACTCAAAACAACCTTCTCAACATGCTCACCATGGTTCACAATATGGGGGAAGTAGCTCAAGTCTTGACCTTGACTCCCAATATTTCATGAAGATACAACAAGAACCACTCTTCCAACAGTATGTGGAGAGATACTTGGAGAAAAAAAAAGACAAGTTCCTAGAGAGTTTAATCAACAAAGGTGCTAAAGTCCCGTACAACTTTGATGTGGACAAAAAGATCAAGAAGCAAGGTCCACCTTAGGATGAGAAGATCAAACAATTTCAGAGTATGATGGAAAAGATGCTAGCACCCAAGACCTCATTCAATCTTGATTCAATTTGTCCAAATTATTTTGACAAGAGTGTGAGTATGAAAGATTTTCCTAGAAAAGTTGAGATCCCCCAATATGACAAGTATGACGGTAATGGAGATCCACATGGTCATGTGTGTCAATTTTATATTATGAGTTTTGAGTTCCATCAAGATGACTCGTACCTCAGGAGATTGTTCCCAAGCAGTCTTAAGGGTCAAGCGATGGAACGGTTCACCAACATAACTCCCCCCGTCAAGACTTTTAAAGGGCTTTTCCATAGATTGGTGCAACACTTTGCATACAATCTTTCAAGATTTGTCACCATGTTGGACTTATGCAAGTTAAAGCAACATCAAGGGGAATCCTTTGTCACTTTCTTGCAAAGGTGGAGATGACAATGCTCTTGCTACTCTAGGACCATTCATGAAGATGAGAAGATTGACATCCTTATTAGCAACTTACTTCCTAAGATGCAGTATGAAGTTAGGAAAATGGTCTTTGATTCCTTTGACACCATGGTTGAAACCGCATGTAGGATTGAGGATGTTTTTAAAGAACAAGGAATTTTGGCCAACAACAAAAAAAACAACAATGGTCAAAATAACAACTCTAATAACCTGATAAAGGGAAAAACTCACATTGGAATAGGAACAATCAAGTGGTCAATGATTGAGTGGTGGACTCCTCTCAATCCAATGATCAAGCTATTCTTTGCTTCTATTCTTTGCTTGTCTAGTGTTGTTAAATCTATGAAGCCCAACGCATCTCATCAACAAGAGTACAAGCCAAGATATCAAGATAAGCCCAAGAAAGAGAGATGACAGTTTTCAAAACTGGGTGATTCATATGAAGATGTCTTCAAAACACTCATTGCCAACAACCTTGTGCATCCTCAAGATACAAAAAAGCATCATATACCTCATGTTAAGCCACATTGGTGGGATGAGAAAGCCTTTTGCAAATTTCATAATGGTGTTGGGCATAATATTGAAAATTGTTGGAAACTTAAGCATATCATCTAGGATCTCATTGAGAATGGAAAACTTTAGATAGATGGATTGAACACCAAAACTGATCATAAGGCATTCAAAGAGCCTTTGCCCAAGTATGAGAAGGGGGAAACCTCTAAACCTAAGAATGGCAAGGCTGAGATCAATTACACTTACACAGCTGCGGAGAATGTTGTCAACATGCTTGAAGTTGTAGAAGAAAATGTTAATATGATGAGAAATAAAGATCCCTATGGTTATGATCTAGACATGAACTCTCCTTCTATCTTTTATGAAGAACTTGTTGTGGTGCTAAGGGGTCCCAACTCTATAATGTCATCCCAAGCTCTTAATGCTGTCACACGAAGTCAAGGTCCCGTTGTCATTAGAGGACCTAGTTCAAGTCAACCCAGTAAACCAAAGAAAATGACATCCAAGAATGTCACCTCAAAACCAGCAGTTAATCCTAAAATGAGATATGATATTGTAGATCAGTTGTAGAGAACCCCAACTCAGATTTCGATATTTGATCTCTTAGAGTGTTCCCCAAGGCATAAGAAAGTCCTTGAGAATGCCTTGCGCATGATGAATGTCCCTAACAACTTAGATGTTGATCAATTCGAAAACATGGTTAACCATATTGCTAGCCCTCATTACCTTACCTTCTCAGAGGATGATGATAAAGCTTTGAGACACCCACACAATCTCGCCCTTCATATTGATTACATGATCCCTGAAACCCGTGTTAGGTGTCTATTGATAGATGGGGGTGCAGGGCTTAATATTTGTTCCTTGAGTCTTTTAAAGACATTGGGTTATTCTGAAGAAGTCATAGATACTAGAAAGAATATCACAATCAAAGCCTATGATGAGGCAGAAAGAAGTTTCAAAGGGTTGGCCATCCTTCCTGTTAGGATTGGCCCCATTGAGAATGATATTTCATTTCAAATTGTTGATGTTGGTCCTTTGGCATACAATATCTTACTTGGTAGACCATGTATCCATGATATGCAAGTAGTGTCGTCTACCTACCATTAGTGTGTTAAGTTCCCCTACAATGGAGTAGAAATTTGTATACCTGGAATAGCACATTATCTGTTAACTCAATTTTGGTAAGTGCTCATGTTCCCCTCAATAGAGAAGAAGAAGACTTTAATGTGATCTCAACAGAATGAAAAGACAAGTTCAAGTCAGTAGACCTTGGTGTAGGGGGGTATCAACTTAACTATTTTACAAAGCTTCCAGTTTCACCTAGATCTTATGGAAAACCTTCACAAGAAATGAGACCTTCCTCTTCAGCTATGATTTTATTTGGTACATTTGTAGAGTCCTCAGTGCCTATTCAAGATGAGAAAGAAGAGGTATTGAGAAGAGAAATACATGAATAATGAGAACTTCTCTCCCTCTCCTAAGGCTTATGGAAGAGGGTATAATTTTGTCAAGCAGTTGGGGTATCCTGGACGTGGCCCTCTTAGTCGAAGATTGGATATTAGAGCTGAACCTCTTGATCATGCTATTTTTGGATGCAAGTCTAAGAAGACGGTCAGCCTAGGATTTGTGAATCATAACAAGAAAACTGCTTCTATCCTTGATGATTCAGATAGTGAAGATGAGCCGAAATACATGCCAAATTTAAAAAATCAACAAGATATGTGTGAAGATTGGGTGCCTTCCACCAATCTCCTTTGGGGAGATTCAGATGATCTAGTTGCTCATGCGACAGTTGTGACCTTAGAACAAGAAGAATTGGATGTAGAAGATCCTATCAAGGAACTTCAATGAAAGGATATTACTCATTTGATGGAGAGAGATGTTACCCTTGATGATATTAGAGCTTCCACATCAAGATATCCCAAACCTTCATGGTGTAAACATCCTAGTCAGGATTCAAAAATATATTCACATGAGTATGAATGTGACTCTCTCTTAGAGCCTTCTACAGTTGACATGAATGTTGATGTCATCCATACTTATAGTTCTCAACCTGAAGTAGCTGATGAATCATGTATAGGATTAGAGGATTTGAACCAACATGTTTCCTTAGTGGATGATTCTTCACTTGTTAGGACAAATCATGATTTGGGTAGCTTAGAAGGATACTTGATGGACTCTGACTCTTTAGTCATCAGGATGATATCATTCACATTCATAACCTTGAGCCAGTCATTGACTTTCCTCTTGCTCATGCTAACCTCATTGATTGGTCCCAACACTATCAAGAACCTGAGCTCTTAATATTCCAAAAGGATTATGAGATAACCTATTACTTGAATGCCATTGAACCTGTAGTCTCTTCCACTAGTGAACTGGCTACCAGCCTAATAGAGCTAGACATAAAGTACCTTAGTCACAAAATAAAAAGAAAATAAAATCAAAAGAATAAGAGTTATGATGGCAAAAACCACTGTGTGGCAGTGACAACCAAAAAAAGTAAAAATAAATGACGTATCCAACGGTGAAAACCTCTTTGAGGTGCCTAAGGATGAGGTACTTGATCATCTCCATAGTTACTTTCAAGAAAGATCTTCAGTTCTTATCGAGCCAACACAAACAGTCCATTTGGGTAGAGATGAGGCTCCATAGATAGTACACTTGGCTCAGTCCTTGTTACCACAAGAAAGAGAAGCTTACACTAAGTTCTTACAGAGAAAGAAGATCAATTTTTCTTGGACTTATTCAGATATGCTAGGGTTGGACACTAATCTTATTATGCATCACTTGTCCATAGCTCCAAGTGTAAAACTAGTCAAATAGAAATTGAGAAAAATGCATCCTCACATAGCTCTTCTAGTCAAAGTAGAATTAGAGAAACTCCTTGGTGCAGGATTCATAAGAGCTATTGACTATGCTGAATGGATAACAAACATTGTACCAGTTTCCAAACATGATAAATCCATTCAAATTTACATAGATTTCAGAGATGTCAATAGAGCGTACCCAAAGGATGATTTTCCACTACCTAATATAGACATGATAGTGGACATGACTGCGGGTTATGAGATTTATTCCTTGATGGATGGTTTTTCTGGATACAATCAGATTAAGATAGCTCCTTAAGATCAAGACAAGATTGCATTCACTTGTGCATCAGGTACCTATTTTTGGAACGTTATGCCTTTTGGATTAAAAATGCAAGAGCCACCTATCAACAAGCTATGACAACCATTTTTCATGACATGATGCATAAAAACATGGAATATTATGTGGATGACACTTTGGCCAAGTCTAAGAAAAGAGACACACACTTAGATGATTTAGAAGTCATTTTAGATCGCATGGAATAATTTCAACTAAGGTTAAATCCTAAGAAGTGTGCATTTGGTGTCACCTCTGGAAAACTTCTAGGATTCATCATTTTAGAAAAAGGAATAGAGGTAGACCTTGAAAAGGTCTAAGCAATAATAGATATGCCACCTCCTAAAAACATTAGTCAAATGCGGAGTCTTCAAGGGTGCCTTCAATCCATAAGAAGGTTCATTTCACAATTGGTAGATAGAGCTCAACCTTTTAACAATAACTTACATAAAGGAGTCAAATGTGCTTGGAATGAGGATTATCAAAAGAGCATGGATCAAATCAAGAAATACTTGGCAAATCCTCCTATTTTAATGCCTCCTATCCCATGGAAACTATTTATTCTATACATTTCAGCAACAAAATCTTCCTTGGGGGCATTACTAGCTCAACTTGATGAACATGGGAAAGAAAGAGAAATATACTACATTAGCCATACTCTTGTTTCATATGAGGTTAACTACATCAGCATTAAGAAAGCTTTCCATGTAGTTGTGTTTACTTCCCAAAAGCTGTGACATTACATGCTTGCAGACACAATACATCTCATAGAAAAAATAGATCCACTCAAATATTTACTTGGTAAGGATGCCCTCATAGGTAGACTTGCTAAATGGATGATGATCCTTTCTAAGTTTGGCATAGAGTACATTGAATGTAAAGCCATCAAAGGACAAGCCATAGCAGATCAATTGGCTAGTTTTTTGTTTGTTTCTCCTCATGAGTACATGATTCCTAAGTCTTACAAGTTATTGATCCCATGTACAAACAACATTGCTGAGTATGAAGCTTTAAAAAATGGACTTAAAATGGCCATAGAATGGAGAATTAGAGAGCTACACATCTATGGGGATTCAAAGCTGATAATCAACCAAGTGAATGAAGAATATCAAACAAAATATGAGAAACTAGTACCTTATAAGAAAATGGTTGATTCCTTGAAATGATACTTCACATTTGTCACATTTTAGCAAATCCCTAGAGCAGAAAACAAAGCAGCTGATGCTATGGCTACACTTGCCTCAATCCTTCAATTAGAGAAACATGAATCCAGATTTGAATTCCTGGTGGAAGAGCTACATCACCCTATCTATGACTCCCAAGAAAGCCATGTTTTTTTTACCCTTGTTGGTCATGATTCAGCCATGTTATTTGTATCGATCTAAATGTAGAAACCTTACTCAAAATGCCTCTCATCATACCCTTATCTCTGGTGATTTGTATAGGAGGGGTCTAGATGGAAAATTTCTTAGATGCTTAGAAAAGGAAGAATCCAACCAAGCGTTAGTTGACATTTATGAGGGCATCTATGGGGGATATTCCAATGGTCTTTCCATGGCCCGAAGGTTGCTTAGGGTGGGGTTCTATTGGCCTATGATGCAGATTGATGTGGTAGCTTTTGTAAAGTCATGTGAGAAGTATCAAAAACATTGTATCCTAATACATGCTCTAGGCAGGGAGCTCATTCCTTCTATATCTCATTGGCCATTTCAATGCTGGGCCTTTGATCTTGTTGGGAAGATTCATCCCAACTCATCAGGTGGACACAAGTTTATTATCACTACTACTAATTACTTTACTAAATGGGTAGAAGTTGTCCCACTTTCTGTTGCCTCGGGAAAGACAGTCTCTCTATTCGTTCTAAATCATATCATCTGTCGATATGGAGTGCCTTTTGAGATTATCACTGACAATGGAGGCCAGTTCAACCATAAGGACCTTAAAAAACTCTGCAAGAAATTCAAGATTAAACAACATTGGTCCTCCATTTACTTCCCTTAAGGAAATGGTCAAGCAGAGGCATCAAACAAAACCATTCTTAAAATCCTACATAGAACAGTTCATAAGAATGGTAGAGATTGGCATTTACAGATAAATCCATCTTTATGGGCTTATAGAATGAGTATTCGTACTCCTACTGGGGCTACTCCTTTTGCCCTTACATATGGTGTTGAAGCAGTGTTACCTTTAGAGGTTGAGATTCCTTCACTTAGAGTTTCCCTCAAAGGTCTAGTTACAGATGATGACTACCGCGCCATGAGACTACAAGAGTTAGAACTTCTAGATGAGAAATGTCAAGCATTATTTGACCATATGAGAGTTTATCAAAAGCACATGTCCAAAGCCTTCATCAAAAAGGTCCACCCTAGAGAATTCCAAGTGGGAGATCTTGTCCTACCTGAAAATCCTAAGAATCAACAGCATAGAGATCAAAAGGGAAAATTTGAGCCTAATTGGCTTGGACCTTACATCATTAAAATAGATTTTAGGACAAGTGCTTATTTATTATCTACTGAAGAGGGAGAGTAGCTCTCTGATCCTATCAATGTCTTGCATTTGAAGAAGTTCTATCCATGATGCCCATTCTGTCTGGGGCATCCTTTGTACATACTTATTGGTCTTGAAAAAATAAAAAAAATGATATATTGTCAAAAATTCTAAAAATTAGAAAATCTCCTGAAAAAATGATCATCTTAGTGAAAGCCTAGCAATAGGCACTTTGATGTATCTCCAAAAAAAATATATATTTTAAAAAAACCAAAAAAAAAACCAAAAAAATTCAAAAAAAAAAAGTAAAAGTTCCTTGGTGAAAACTTGGAAATAGGTGCCTTGGTAGAAAAAATACAAAAAAATTATAAAAAGTCCTAAAAAAAAATTTGCAATAAGATCCAAGTGGTGAAAACCTGGAAACGGGTGCTACTTGAGGCCTTTGCACCCTTGTTTCTTAGCACGCGTCCTAGACACTTAGCCTTTCTCCATCATGCCTTGTCCTTGTTGCCTTGGTTTGGAATTGGTCTTTGTCTTGGGGGCATAACTATGTTAGCTTTGGTCTCTTGGATGCGTTAGTCTTTAGGACACCTCACAAATGGTGTTTTTCAACACCACCCAAACTGTGTTTTTCAACACAACCCCTAACATTGAGTATTTATCAACACTTCTCGGTTTGGTCTTACCCAGTTTTGTCATGTGATCTTACCTGCTGGCAAGCATTCGATCCTTATCCTCAGAACTCAGTATCAGCTAACACACTTAAATTTTTAAATGCAACACTTAATGCTTGAGATATGTCATGATATTTTCTTTGTGTGTTGACTATTATTGATTTTCGTTGAGTGTCCTTGTCTAATAAGTCTCTCTAGGATGCATAGCTAGAGGACTTGGGGCATGGGGCATGTTTTTATTTGCTTTCTTCTTGTGGGTGTGGTCTTGAACCTCTTGAGTGTCTCTTTTTATTCCCTTGAAACACTTAGGAGATTTGAGGAATCATCCTTGACTTTTTTTGCACAACCGTTCTTGTGGTCATCCCAACATCTATGCCTTGATGCGAGCATAGTTTTGCTACATTAAATTTGGTAAGCTAACATCGAAGTCATCTTGACCTTTATGTCTTTAATGCTTATGTTAGAATCTTTCGACATTCCAATCTGATATAAATAACATTCATATCTTCATAGTTGCACTTGTGACTAGTGATTTTCTGATGTCCGTTAGTAATGGCCCAATGATGAAGATAAGTTCCTTAACATTCTCTAATGAATGATGAACACAAAATCCTATGTTATAGTTTCTCTATTGCAAGTACCCCTTTGCATTTTCATGTAGCTTGCATTGTTAGACTTCATGATAATTTTCATTTTTAGGCTGCATTATGAGTTTGAGAGGGTTTTCCTTCATCTTTCTTTTGGACTTTTAATCAACTGTGATGATGTTTTGATCTTCATTTCCTTATCTTCTTTCATGATCTCAATCAAAATTTCCTTAAACAGTTGATTGATTTTGAGGCATCCTCTTTCTTGAGGCAAATTCTCTTTCTTGTCTCCATTTCTTTCCACCTCTTCCAAACTTCGATCTTCCATTCACTTTCCCCCCACTTCTTTTCTTCTAATTCAACCTTGGGGCATAACCTTTCATGATGATCTACCTTGGTTCTATGATCCTTATATCTTTCATCTTACATCAAGAACCTTATCTTTAGTTCGATTGATCAAATTTATAAATTTATTGTTTCTCCTCTATCTTATTTCAATTTCAATCACGAGGGGGCAGTACCTATCAAACTTCAATCCTTGATTCAGCTTTATCAATCCTATCAATTGCTTTGCTTAGGGCAACCTTGTTTGAGACTTGACAATTACCTATTTACAGGGATGTCAGCCTTGTCTTTTTCAATCGGCTTATCTTTGTCTTGATGTGTTCCTATCCGTCGATCACACATCTGGAATGTTTTGTGATCCCAAATTGATCTCACACTTAAACTTCATTCTTTGACTACATTTTTTCCCATGAAGATCACGCATTAGTCAAAGAGGGGAAAATTTATGCACCCTAAAATGGTCGCCTAGACTTTGGGCCCCCATTCATCAATTTATCAATTTCCTGAATCAATGTTTTGCAATATTTTTAATCCAAATCAATTTTCTTGATCAAATCGTAATTAATTCAATATTTCCTAAGGTTTGATCATTTTATTTTAAGCCTTATTTAATTAAAAAGAGAAAAAATAAAAAATAAAATAATCTTATTTAATTAAGAGAACATGCTCCCTTTTAATTAAATAAAAATCCCTTTTTAATTAAAAAAAAATAAAAATAAAAATCTTTTAATTAAATAATAAAATCACTTTATCCTAAGCCACATTTAATTAAAAGAAAAAATATCTTTTAAATAAATAAAAAATCTTTTAATTAAATAATGGAAACCACTTTGCTAAAAATAAGAAATAAATAATAAAATATAAATAAAAAGAAAAAGACTTTTTGTCTACACATTGAGTGCACACTTTCCAAGATGAGTGGAATCTCCTTTTGCCTCTTAATCTCTTCCACACATCTTTTTGCCTCTTAACCACGTCCATTGATTTTGCCTCTTGAGAATCATGAGCAGATGGATCAACCAAGATTTAATCTCCACCAATAATTCTGGCAGTTCTATGCTATCTTTCCCCAAGCATATTAATAAAAAATAGCGAGCTCTTGTTCTAATTAACGATTTGACCAGTACCAAAGGAGTAATTGGACAGAGCCTATTTAATAATCCTAGCCTCCTCGATGGATGAAGAGCCCATGATGATAGTGTCATAAAAAAATTACTCATGGGAGCATGGCCTAGAGGCAGATTAAAAGGAAGTAAAATTAAAAGGAAGTAAAGAATTACGCGAGTCTAAGATTTTGAGAGGAAAGAGAATTTTACTCCAATTGTAACTCTAGCAATGAGTGAGGGCTTCATTCTCCTCATATTCAACAGAAAGCATCTAATTCACTTGGATACTAAAGCTAAAATAGCTTCATCAAAATATATTTTCTAATATACATAAAATTGAAGGAACCCTACAGATGGTATATATGCAAAAGAAAAGTATATGGGTAAAAAAATAAATTGCAACAATGTAAATTTAGGAATAGGCATTGTTTCCCTTAATATTCACCACTTTAAGAAGAGTAAAAAATGTGTAAGCATAGGTAATGCATATTGATATTGACAAAATGCAATCATATGCTAGGTGGAAGCAATGGCAAGACTCTAGATGTGTAGTTTATTTTTGTCCTACTAAAGAATTAGAAAACCACTAAAAAAATAGTAAGAATTAATAAAACAATTTAAAAAAACATATAAATTAGTTTTATGTAATAATAAGCCAAGAACATAAGACAAAACTTTTTGCATGATTTTTCAAGCATAAATTAATTGCAAGATAGTAACATGAAAACATTAGTCTTCCTCTTAAAGGTAGAGACTAATAAATAGAAGATCCTCAAAGATGTAAAGTATATTTATATTAGGAAATCCAATTAAATTATCACTAACTCCAAATAAAATGACCCGACTCCTTATTTTAAAACAATCAAAGCCAAATTGGTCCTTATAAATAAAATAGAATAAACTTAGGGTTTTAAAATTATTTGGAAGGTGTTTCAGTTTAACTGAGACTAAAGCCAAGGATTTGTAGAATCTCCTTCTTTCTGTACTTTGTGTAATATCTAAACTTTATTATGTTTTATTGATTATATGGTAGCAATAATAGAGCACAATCTACATTTTTTTCCTTTCCTTGTTTGTTTCTAACTTTTGATAGATGTCTCATGACAAAAATAGTGAATAATTTTTAATTTTTAAATAACAATCTCATTTAGAAAATATTTAACTTATCATGCCCTCTATATAAATTTCTTAAGCTTAAGCTCCTCCTCCAACCTTTTGAGGCTTTTCCTCTCCTTGTTTGATAGTGGCTACTAAATCTTCAACTTTTAAACTCCTTCCTCTAGCAATAGGACTTCAATAGTTAGTGGCCTTTGTACATAGCAATATGTAGCGACTCCTTTCCATTGTAGGTGACTTTCCTCAAAAGTAAATTGATAGCTTAGTTCTTTCAGGACCAACACTTTATTTTATTTGACTGGCAAGAAATTCTTTTTCTCCAATTAAAAGTTCTAAGTTTCAAGCTATTCAAGTAATTATTGTGATTAAGATGGCTCCATTGAAAAATTATCCATCTTATTGCTAATCATTAATCAATGACTTGAAGAATTAATTAAGTCATCCTAATGGATATTCAAATTAATGAATTTATTTATGATTCATTTATGCTTAACATTTATGGACAAATAGACAACCAAAGATACACAATGCAAATATATAAGTAGTAGGAACGTAAAAGAAATAACCACCATTTTTTGATTTTTAACAAAACAAAGCAACCATTTTAAAATCAATATTAGTAACCTAAAAAAATATGAAAAGCCTTTAATCTTGGACACACAAGCATGGAATGAAAAATATTAAAAGCCTTTATTCCTGGAAACACAAGAATGGAGTGATCAAGGCCTCAGTTTAAATTAGGCTAGGATATCCTTCTTTGCAATATAGATATTAAATTGATACTCAAATTATAAGATCTTAATGTCAAAACATCCTTTTCGAAACCACAATAGTGCATCTCATTAAACTTCCCTTAAATTGAAACCTCAATTTGCACTCCAAATTATTTGACAACACAAAAATGATGTAGGAACTCACCTTACAGAAAGGATACAACTACTTCCTCTCCTTCGACACACAAAACATTTACTTTCAAGTCAATTCTGATTTAAACAAAAAAAATTTAATTGTCACAATCTACAAATGAAAAGAATCTTTAACATAAAAACAATTAAAAGTGGCTAAATAATAGAAACTCAAATACTCGATTTTTTCCAAAGCATATTAAGGCCAAAAATAAACTCCAAATTGGGAGAAGCTAGCATCATGAATGTAAAGGAGTGGAATATATTCCCAATTTTCTCAGGAGTAAAATGAAGAGTTATAATTGTTATATAAAAAGTTTTCAAATGTTACTAAATGCAGACTTATTCATGATGAAAACCATCCATGTGATTGGATGATATAAACACATTATAAATCAGTACTAAGTGAGAGAGTAAAGCATCTTCCTATGATAGTTGATTTGTAGTAAATAATTTCTTCAATAGTAAGATATGTTAGAATTTAGAAAAAAAAAACACAATTTCTTGTCAGTATTGCATCAAATCATCAAACATTGTATACATAATTACACTTCTTCATTATTGTGAGTGTTATTTTAAAAACAATAATAATGTTGATGAGAAAAACTTAACCCATATCATTTTATCAAAGAAAGTGTTGTGTCTCGTAAGTCTAAGATGCATGCTACATACCCTTCAAAAATTAGGAATAATGGAGGATTACGTGACATATCCCATAAAAATATTGAATGGTGGAAAATGACTTGAAAGTATTCAAGTCCAATTGAAGGTTCTTAGGTGACTTTCCTCAAATTTTAGGAATGTGGGGAATTGGTAAGACATGTTCCATGATATTATTGAATGGTAGAAAAGAGTGGGGGGGTATTTGCTCCTAGTTGAAGGTATCTATATTAACATCTTGAATGTCTCTAAAGATGACAAATACATAACAAAAATTGGTGATGGAGAGAGCCAACTAGGAAGGATGCATTATCATTCTCAAATGGATTGAAACTGACATAAAGCATTCCAAAATTTCCTGTGATAGAAAACTAGCTTCATAATGCAGATGGAAAATATTATAAAACCAACTGAAAATACTTATTAAGATGTATATAATCTATTTTACTATTGTGCTAGTTGCATAAATAATATTATTATTTAGATTATGACAAAGAAGTGATATTTTTCATTTACTCATTAGCCAGTCAAGAAAGCATTTCTAGGACCCTATTAATAATCTAGATGAAAATTTTAACAACGTTTCAACAAGCTTTTGAGCTAGAAAGTAATTAGCAACCTTCTAGGAACTATATGTGAAAGAATGATACACAAAGAAGTATTTCATCAGAAGATAAAAATACTCTTTACAAGTGAATACTTTTCCTGTATGAATATATTAATCTTAATGATTTTTCACATAATCAAATAATAACGATACTTTTCAACACACTCAAAATCATAAAAATGAAATAATGCACTTGCTAGCATTCTATGAAAACCAAAGAAACTTATATTTAATTGATTGATCATCCTTAGAAATATAGCACTTGGTCTTATAAGGTACACCCACATCGCTTAGTACAACTCCTAAATACTAATGTCATCTCGACACCACTGTTTGCAAATGCCAACTAAAAATAAATAAGAGGATAGTCATTCTTCAAGAGATTAACCTTGTGTTGATCTACACAAGCCATGAAATAAAAAATATGTAAAAAATTACCAATTTTTCCAATATAAGAAAGCTCAAATTTTAACTAGTATTTATGGCCTTCTAATTATTTAGTAAGTCTATCATCTAGAGTTAGATCAACTTGTAGATAGATTGGGATTTCATTTTGGAATCTAATGTTGTAATAAGTAATATACCAAATCCAACTCAATATGTGGCATGCCTCAACAAACAAGATCAAGTGCAAGTTAAAGATGAAACTGACATAAAAGAAACTCTAGCCGGGCATCTTAGATAAAGGTATAATCCCACTTTGGGTAAACATGGGGCAAATTACATGCCAAAAGAATAAACAAAGAGCCCTCCAGTATCACCATTACAATGATTATCACCTAGCTGTGTACCTAGTTACAATAAAGGGCATATTTCCAGAGTCAAAATAGCATGAGGCGTGAATTCTGTGAGTTTTTCCAATGGAATTCTTTGAACTAAGTATCAATCAAGTTCACATATTGACCTAAAAACTTGATCTCAAAGATTCCAATAAACTCTATTTTAATATACTCAAATACTAAGAAAGTAGAGGTAACCGACCTTTAGAAGCACAATATTAAACATTGATCTCACATCAAAAATCATTTGGATAATCAATAATAAAATCCATAATAATTGTAATAAAATCCATAATATTGAGATCAAGACAATAAAAATTGAACCATATATATTTTTTACTAATTCATATTCTTAAAAAATATAGTATAATAAGGACATTAACTATTATGTTGGTGAGTACCATGAAAATTCTTCATTATGAATAGAATTCTGAAAGCTGTTGTCATTCTTTCAAAATGAAAGAAAAGAAAGAATTGATGACAAATCAATTACGTGAATGACTTAGACAACATTAACAAAAAGGTTTTCTCAAATTTTTGTTGTTTGTTATGTACATGTGAAATTTATTATAGAGCCTAAAAATTTGTCTTTTACATGATTAAAATCACGTGACATTGCTAATCAAAATCCCATTTAAATTTCAACCTTGAACTTGCTAGGCTTCTGCTGTGATTGGAGAGAGGACATGGTACTCATTGACACATGACAGTCAGACACATGCCCCACCCACAAGGGCATACTACCAACTCTTAAATATGCACCATGATGAAAAAGAGATGCATTAGTAAGTGCATGGCTGTTAAAAAATTTAAAATGTGATAATAAATATCATCCTGATGTATGAGATTAAATGTGGCCTGCAGACACTAGAAAGCCATCTTATTTGAAGGAAACTTAGATCATATGGTTTGAAAGATCCCACAGGTGGCATTCAAATCTATGTAGCTATGCAAATATTCAAAGGTGACTAGTCATAAACTCTACATACTTCCTCACTCTTTTGTTTTTCTCTTCGAACTCACATATACAACCACAAAAATTTTTGTGGTAGTTGGGAGTGGAAATTGAAATGGGTGAGTGTGTTATATATAAGGTTTCATTATAAATGTGGGAAAGCTTGTGAATCATCCATGCCCCTTTTTTGTCTCTTTCTTGAGAAAATGATCTGATTTTTTTAGTTTTTGAATTGAGAAAAGGAGATGTCGAGACTCATCATCTGGCACTACTTGGATGCATTCCAAGTGTTCCAAAGAGTGTGGGATAGCCAGGGGACCTTAACTACCTCTCCTTGTCCTAGGAACACATGTGTGTGTGTGTGGGTGGGGGGGGGGGGGGGGTTGGGCAATGCATGGTTGGCATCACCATTCCTCACTCACCAAAACAAATTAACTATTTCTTAAAAATTTGCATTTAAGGAATGTGTTACCAGGCTCTACATGTAAAAAGGAAATACAAATACTATTGTTAGGGTATGCCCTTACTATGTCTAGGGTTCCATCTAGGACAATGAGTCTTTCTTGGGTTTAGCCTAGGCTAACCCAGGACATACCTAGGAAGAACCCATAGTTGATATGTTTAGGCTACAATGGATTTAATTAAAGAAGGTAAATACTAAACATCAAAAACATGGTCAAGAAACCACGATACATTTTCTTGCAATAGTATTACATGTTATATAATATGAACAATATGAGCTACACTTCCAAGTACAAGAAAGCAATTTTTGATTAAAAGCTGCTAAAGTATTGGGGCTAAATGAGGTGAAAGGTTAGGTTTGAAAAATTCAGTTGTCCAAGGCCTTGATAGTCGTAAATTTGGTACATTTATCAATATTGTATAGCTGGATTTAGCTCTCTTAATAATTTAATTGATAGGAAGTAAGAAGCATTGTTTCTTTCACTCCACTTTCCATGCTAAGATTTTTTCTATTTTATATATATTTTGTATGATTGTACCCAAGAACCAACAAATTAGCTTAAAAATAAAAATCTTCAAATCAAGATAAGTATTCAGAATTATCTTTCATTGATGTAGTAAAATGTTTAACATGTGAATTTCATCTTTACCAATTCATTTCAATTTTCAACATTGAGGCTGATGTGAAACTACTCCAATTCTTCCTTTGCAGCTTCAAGATTTTCAAATGTGGCAAGGCTAATCGATATTCAACTATAAGGAACTTGAATATTTCCTAATTTACTTCTTTAAGTAGCCAAAAGAAAAGAAATTTATTTTATTCCAAAATACAAAAAATTATAAACATGGAAGTGAGCTCTGACTAAGATAGCTCACAATTTTCATCTTCCAAGGAAGAAATATTATGAGAGGTGACTTATTTCTCAATGATATGCAGTCATATTGTGAGAAGGTAAAATTTATCCAAAAATTCAATGATTAATCTTGTAGTGCTTTCTAGAGGCCAAATCCATGAATCTTGTTTCCGTGAGAAGGGAATAGAAAAGACAATATAAAGCAGCAAAAAAAAAATGTAATAGCAAAAAAGATCCACTTGCAAAAATTCTACAATAATTCTATATAATTGTCTTAAATGTTTCAACTATTGCCATAACAACCCAGATTGAAAACTAGGTAGGCATAACCCTTTGCACTAACATGGCTGTGCAAAGTAGTAGAGGGGTTTAATTTCTTCCAATAAAAAAATGTAAGGTGTAATGAATAGATTCCATTTTTTATTGAATATTAATGGTTACTGCTAGTAGCCGAGAATGTTTAAAGAAACTATTTAGAAAGCACAAAACAATGGCATTTCCATGTGTATCTCGATATTAAGCTGAAATAGATCAAAATTTATCTCTAGTATGATGATATAAAGCTGAAACACAACAAAAAAAATATAGAAACTCTGAAGAAAAAAGACCACATATTAGGATATCTCAAATCTGTAATTCCCACAACTCAAAGCTAAGATTAAGCAGTAAATCTACTGGAACTCCTAGTCGAGAAGATATCCATCATAGAGTTGAAATTGATAATAGCCAACAAATTATACTCTACTAATTTCAATTGGGGAAAAAATAAAATTTAAATGAAGGCATCATTAGGGAGCTTACACCTGGGTATCTAGAACGTAACCCAATATCCAAAAGGATAATCCTCTTTTTCCAAGGGAAATTTACATTTATCTTTTATTTTTACTTTATAGGATGAAAGGGGATTTGAAGAATCCATTGAGAACATATTTTCATTTAATTTCTACTTTTCTCTATTTTGAGTATGAAGAAAAATACAAAATCCTACAAGTAAATTAATTAAAGTACACAATAGAACCCACATAATAAATGATAAAAGCAACAATTACATAATTGCTTGCATATGTAACCTAGTTCATGAGATGTAAAATCAAGACAAACAAACAATTCTTACTAGATTCATTGCTAAACTAAAAACTCCAAAAAACAAAAAACACAAGCACAACAAACTGCTATAGCATAAGAGAAGGATACAAATAATTTTGTAGAGGAAGAAAGTATCCTAGGAGACTATTCATGCCATCTCTCAATTATACTTAGATCTGCCTCTCTTTTGTGCATGGAGAAAAATTCAGAATTCTTCCTTTAAGAACACAAAATGTAGCTTACTTTGGTTAATTGGGCATTGAGAAAAATGACTGAAATATCTAGACAAAACTGACTGAAAAATCCAGACAACTATTTTCCTAAAAACTTGCAACTACTATTTCCTAGAAACTTGCAACTCCCATGTGGGTTCCAAATCTGAGAAAGTTTAACACTTAACAAAAAAAAGAAATTAAAAAAATGAATTTTAGGAAAATATACCATTCAACACAAATCCATTTGGTACCAAACCAAATGACTCATAATAGAAAGGGAAAGCTACTAAAGGAAAACAAATTATAGAATTTTTTTCCAACTTACCTTCTACATCCAAATGGTATATTCCAAGACCAAAACAATAAATTTTGCTAAAGTTTTATAGGTGTCTCTAATATTTTCAAACTATAACAGAAGATCCTTTGTTTCCTTAAATTTTTGAAAGGTTCATTTTAGAGCATAAGAAAATGGAAGGGTGATCTTACCTCTTTACAACCTTAAAGCCTACTTCCTCTACATCCTTAAATCTCTGAACTTGCACCGCATTACCCAACTTTCTTCCAACTAGTGCAAACCAGGAGCCTTCCAACTGTATATAGTCAAATGTGGACCTCAAATCCAACTACACACGCAACATGGTCATTACTCACATGATTGAATTACAAGAGAGAGTATGAATTACTCAATTTGAAATCTATCGTGAAGCAACCTGTTGCCTCCTATGTAGACGGGGTGTTTAATTACTCTCAGATTGGAGAGCCAACAACCATAAGACCGGTTCTACAATGGAGGATTTTCAAAAGCTATGAAAATTGCACAAAATGAAATGTAACTAAGATGAATATGCCATTAAAACTGAGAATGAAGATGCAATTATACTAAAAGCTTGAAATAAATATGAAGTGCAATTTAATCTGAAGTACTTGAAAAGAAATATGAGATTAGATTAAGCTATTAGAAAATAAGTAAGATAACTATGATGAATATGCAATATTAAACTAAATGAAAATTAGACTAATATGCAAAAAGCTTTGAAATTGAGACACAAAAATACTATAGTTCAATTACTCTAAAATTTTGCTCTCCTGAATGAAGAAATGAGGCTCATTAAATAGAAAAGCCCCGGAAGAGAATGAAAGGGTTCTTGATTTGAAACTCCTAACCCTTCATTCCCATTTGAGACAAAAATGCATAAATTACTTATTAAAAGAATGGAAAATGCCACACAGGGTGACCTTTCGAATATTATGAATTATTAATTCAAAAATGAGTGTCCATTCAAATAAAAAGTAGTTATTAATTCCTTTTCATGTATATTAGCCAAATGGGGTGGGTTTAATTTAATTCTAAGTGCTTAGGACTTTAGGATTAAATTAATTTATCATAGGGGTAATTCAGCTAATAAAAGTCGAAGACTTTAGGAAATTATTTTTTTATTTGATTAATGCAATTAGGGTTTTTGCAATTGACATCAAGTCAAATTAAGTCATGTAGGAGAGAGAAAAATGCCTAGGAAACTAGGACTTTGGAGATGTAAAATTGACAAAAATGCACCAAAATTAATTGAATTTAATAGATGCCAATTTTAGGGTATTACATTTGCCCCTCTTTGAATTGATGTGCAAACAATGCATTGATTCAAAGAATAGCCTGAAGTGATAGATGACAAGAAATTCGGGAGTCTAGGTTAGGTTGCCAAGACACCGAACATATCAAAGCATGATTTTCCAAAGTCTAAGTTAGATTGCGAAGACAACAGTCTTGAGAGAAGATGAGAATCAAGGTTAGGTTGACCTAATGCCCAAAATGATATTCAGATGCAAAATTAGTACTATCTTCAGAATCAGGGTTAGATTGCCCCAATACAAAGCTCAGCCCTCTGAAACCTGGGTTAGATTGTCCAGATAATGGTCTAAGAGAGATTTTGAGAGCCATCTCCAGAACAAAGCTTGACTCTTAGGAACTAGAGTTAGATTGCCCCAATACCTAAAAGATTTTGAGAACCATCTCCAGAATGAAGCTTGATTCCTGAGGATCTGAGTTAGATTGCTCATATACCTAAAAGATGGATGACCAGATAGCAAGATGCAAGGCATCAAGATGCCCCTAGTAATGAGAACTGATGAATCAGATCAGATTGATTCAAGAATTGATTCAACAAGATTCAAATGATGCAATCATCCTGCCCCATCAGGAGTGAAATCGAAAGATGACATAAGAGGGATGATTGACAATAAGAGGTTGCAGAGCAGAAGAAAATCAAAGCAAAGCAGAGGTCCTGTTGACCAAGTTTGACCATGGTTGACTAGATTTGACTAGAGTTGACTTTGATGGAAAGAGAAAAGGTCTTTGAGAACATGATGCAAAGATGAGGGTCTGGCAGGAAAATGATGCCAGAAGGCTGACTGCACAAGCGTCCAATCCCAAAAGGGTCCTAGAATTTAAAACATGATTTGGAGCTATCTAGAGATGTGAGATTTCAATTTCAATCTTGAAAATGGATTCAGAGTAGTTGATTTAGTCAAGGGTGCAATTTTCACGCAAAATGGAGCACTTTTGAAAATTAGGTCAAAAGCTATATAAGGCCCAGAGGGGTCATTTTCAATTCATTATTCACCTTTGTCTTGTGATTTTGAGCTCTGAGAGAGAAATGGAGGGTCTTCCACTACATACACACCGATTTGAGTGCTCCCGATGACACACCTGGCCAATGGAGTATGACGCACCTGTAAGTAATCGATAAACCTCCTTGCATTTCAATTTGTACTACTTTTTAGGTCAATTTAGGGTAGATTTGACAACTTTTAGGTCATGTTCTTCCAATCTCGCGCGAGGAACTATTTTCCTCATGCTAGCCTAGGTCTCCCTTCACGCGAGGAAGTATTTTCCTCGTGCCAGTTAGGTCTTCTTCATGCGGGCTCTATCGGGAAGCTCGCGTGAGCTAAAAGGTGGTCCCACGTGAGATTGTAGCAAGCCACGTAGGGTCAAGTCCTATCTCACGTGAGGAAATAGTTTCCTCACGTGAAAATCTACTGTAGAGTTTGAAGTCTTTTGTCAAAATTCACCAAATTTGCATAAAATTAGCCAAGTATAGTGTCACAGAGCCATGCCTAGGATATATGTCTTGTTGCATTTGTTGTTGTGGTGTTGAAAACCATCATATCGAGATACTGATCCAATGTCATCACTTGCTTTGTAGGTTGACTTCCCTAATGTCGCCTTCAGGACACACCATCCTATGATTACCACCCTAGTGTAGAGACTAATAGATGCAGAGAGTGCTCATATTGAGGGACTCGATTTGGGATTCTTATGTGATTTACCCGATCAAGGCTACTGTACCCTACCGTAGCTGTGTCTCGTACTCTACTCAAGCACCATGGACTGGTATCGGTAGAATCTTGTATACATCCTTGGGAGTTACTATCATCTCCCTCATCAAAAAGTGAAAAATGTTCATCTCCGAATGGAAACGCTCTACCAATGCACCAAGAAGACTACGATTTACCTGACATTCAGCTAAATTACGGTCTTCTTGGTGCATTGGTAGAAAAATCAGAGATGAACACTTTTCACTTTTCGATGGGGGAGATGACAGTGACTCCTAAGGATGTATACAGGATTTTGTGGATACCAGTCCATGGTGCTCAAGTAGAGTACGAAACATAGCCGTGGCAGGGTATAGTAGCCTTGAGGATGATCTTCAGGGATGATCTAGTGATGGGCCGGGCCATCTCCTGGGATGATTTGATCAGCAAGCACAACGACGCTCATCCATTTTCTATTGTTCTTGCTATGTTTTTGAGCTACTACCTTGTTCCAGATTGAGGTTAGCATGGTCTATAGTGCGGCTGGGGCATGATGCTGCGGAGGATGTTGGAGAGGCCAGCCGTCAAGTTTAGATGGGGTGAGTGCATGCTAGCCCACATGTATCATGAGATGCATGAGATAGTATATCGTAGCATGAGGATGATGGTAGTAGGTGTCTTCCTCTTCTGGGTAACATGGAGTAGTAGAGAGGACAACTAGATGACATGGTAGCTGTAGTATGGAGACCTTGGGTGGCTACTGAGGCATGGGATGATGGTCAGAGAGAGCTCTCACATATGTTTGTATCATGTCCACTGATTGGATGTAGTGTTACCATTATAGAGAGATTCCTTGTTACCCATGTCCTATGCTAGTTTGGTAGGCAACATGACATATCATAGGAGTACTACCCCTATGCCTAGTTCTCTGATGAGGAGAAGAAGGGGTGGCATGATAGATTGGATCTAGGGTGGTGTGTGATAGAGGCACGCATTCCAGTAGTGCGATGGGATTATATGGTGGGTGTCACCAATGCAGGGGTGACACCAATGCAGGGGTGACACCTACATATAGGGATCAGTTGATTTCACATCCTCATCTGAGGTTCACAGATCCTATTGGTGTGGGAGCACAATAGGAGCTTGCATAGCAGCTGTAGGCACTAGATCAGCAAACACCAGTTCAGTAGCCTGCATAGCAGTAGGCTGCATAGTAGGGACAACAGTAGTAGAGAGTGTTGAGACCTTGAGCAGGACATATTAGCATCCCTGCTAGGACAATGGGCTCATATGCAGGAGCTGGGAGTAGTGGGTCCTAGTAGAGGTCCACCAAGCAGCGAAAAAGTGATACATCACAAAAGGCACCACCAGATGATGATACTAATATGCTTGACATTCCGGTAGGAGCAAGTAAATCACAGCTATAGGAGGATCTCAAGAAGAGCCATGAGAGGGTACAACAAGTCCAGTAAGAGCGCGATGAATACCACACTCAAGTGATCAGAGAGGAAACCCAGGTAGCTGATAGGGATGCAGAGATCATGTAGCTATGGGAGGAGCTAGCATGATCATGGATTGAGACCAGATATGAGGCTGCTCAGGCAACATATTACTATGCAGCTTACTGCGAGGTCATTCCAGATCTATCAGAGCAGGTACCACCTTTCACTGATTATGCTGGAGCTCCACAGGAACTTCCACCAGCACCCCCACAGGCACCACCATAGGACCCACCACAGAAGGCACTACATGCACCACATGCACCCCCTTGGCAGGAACTTCCATAGTGGCTGATGCCCCTTCCCTAGAGACCATTGCCACCACCTCCTCCAGGTGGTGCAGGACCTAGTTAGCATACTTGATATACTTGCACATTGTAGCCCATTTTTGATACTGTGCTTGAGTAGCACCTTCTCTTTTGTACATGACATTGTTCGAGATATATATATGAGATCGATAGTTTGATATCATTGTAGTTGTTGTTATATTGCTTTGATATTGATGTTTATGAGATGTTTTTATATGCTTAGATGTATGGATAGAAATGTATGAAATGCACATGTTTCCTTTTATGAATATGAATATGCATATGGTTTATTTTTATGATGATGCAATATGAAATGTAGTGATAGATGGATAGAATGTAAGCATATGTGTAATGTATGATTTGAGTTATGCTTATAGTGGATGCACATGTATATATAGATGCAAATGAATTTATGAAATGAAAATGCAATGGATATGTAATGTATATGGTACTAATCATCTCATGCAGGATTTTCACAATATATGACAGGTACTAATCAAGGAGATTACATGCTGAAGATCGAGATTGAGGACCGGACACTTGTGCAACCAAGATGAAATCGGGACAAAAAGATGAGAACCTTTGGTGAAAAAAAAATCAATCAAGAGAGTAACAAGATATCATCTCAAATCCAAGCTTAGCATGCAAATGAAAGCCTAAACTAAAATGCAAGCCTAGAATGAAAATGCAAACCCTAGGACTTGGTTGTTTGACTCACCATATTTATCATCATCGAGTTTGTTTAAGAACAAGATGATCAAAAGATGTCATACAATCCTCACTAACATTGCAATCATGAGAATATTAATATGACATAAGTCTTAGGTTTGTCAGAATGAGATGTAAGCATTAAGGTACAAGAAGCCAGAATGACTTGAACACCTATTCCTTTTGATTTAGCAAGTTAACATAAGCATCAAAGAATGATTGCTAGAATGACCTAAATGTTGCTTGTGAACAAACACACCAAACACATGAGAGTTCCTTCTTTTTCCCAAAGAGTGCTCGCAGTGACCCTTACATTCACTTAGCAGGATGAGCGTTAGCAATTTTACTTGTAGCAGAAAGAAGTCACTCAAAATAAACAAGGAGAAGAACCAACCTCACCAAAGCATCCATATAAAAGGAGTCAAGGTACGCATGGCCATCCAATATGAGATGAAGGCTCTTACAGATGGACACCCCTCTTAGATAGACTCTTTGGATCATTGGAACTAAACCAGCAAACAAAAAGCAAAGAAAATATCGTGACCCCAGTCTTCACGTTTCTTAGTCAAGAAAGACATCTTAGATTCACTCGAGGAGAAATGATAAAGAAAATAAACAAACAAGCAAAGGAAAAGCTCAGAATGCTTCAAAGGAACACAAAATCAATTTTTAGTTTCAATTTACGTTTGTGTTCAAGTGGATTGAACTCAAAATCAGAAGCGAACAACATTCAAAGTCTCGACGGGATAGCGACAACAGGTAGACGTAGTGAGGACCATTGGTGACCATCACGAGAGATGAAGTCTCAAGAAGATATTGGAGTGAGAACCAAGTATCAGCAGGCGAACACAGTGAGAACCGCTAGTGACTGATACAAGGAAGATTCTCGAAAGAGAGAATAAAACGTGAGTGAAACATTAGCAGGAAAACATAGTGAGGACCACTGGTGATTGATGTAAGGAAGAGATCCCAAAAGAGAGAGGTTCAAACAAGAGCTAAGTATTAGTAGGTAGGCATAGTGAGAAACACTAGCGACCGATACATAAGAGATCCTCAAGGAGAGAAATCTCAAAAGTAGCTAAGCATCAGCAGGTAGATGCATCAAGAACCGCTGGTGACTGATGCACAAACAAAACTTTTGAAAGCAATAGGTCAATGCCCCCTAGATCAGGAAGGTGCCCCCAAGTCTAAACTAGTTCCAATCCATGAAGAGTCGAGGAAAATCTCAAAGACAACTGAAGGCAAGAGCATGAGCTGGCAAACTAAAGCAGGAAGCAAACTAAAGTAGGAAACAAACTAAAGCAGGAAAGCGGGAAAGTGAACTAAAGAAGGAAACTAAAAGCCAAGCAACGCTGAGATGAGATGTAGCTTCAGGAAACAAGAGGTGCCTATTTACCAGGTTTTCACCATCTTGGCAGAGATTCTATTTTTTCTACCATGAAGCCTGTTTACCAGGTTTTCATCAATGGCACATTTTCTTCTTTTTCAATTTTTTTTTGTACTTTTTTTCTTTTTTTGATTTTTTTGTATTTTTGAGTATTTCATTTTTTTTGTATTTTTGATCTTTTCACTTTTTTTGTATTTTCTCAATTTTGTCTTTTTTTTAAAATTATTATCAAGGTGCCTGTTTACTAGGTTTTCACCAAGATAATAGATACATCAAAGCGCCTGTTTACCAAGTTTTCACTAAGATGATCATTTTTTCAGGACATTTTGCAATTTTTAGGATTTTTTGCAAATATATCATTTTAAAAGATTTTTTCAGGACTGATAAGTATGTACATGAGCACACGAGTAATGTCTCAACTGTAGAACTTCTTTAGATGAAGAGCATTGATAGGCTCTTTGAGTTTCTCTCCTTCAGTGGTGGAGGTTCGATAAGCGCCAAACCCAAATGCTGTAGTAATGACATACGTACCAAGCCAGTTTGGTTCAAATTTCCCTTTTTGGACTCACTGCTACTAATTCTTGGAGTTCTCCCTTAGGACGAGATCACCCACTTGGAATTCTCTTTGTCTGACTTTCTTATTGTAAGCTTTAGACATCCTCTTTTGGTATGCTCTTAGATGATCGAACACCACCTTCCGACGTTCATCAAGTAACTCAAGCTCTTGAAGCTGGGATATTCTATTTTCTCCATCAGTGATGAGGCCCCTAAGAGAGATTCGCAATGTCAGAATCTTGACCTCAATAGGTAATACTACCTCTACTCCATAAACCAAGGCAAAGGGAGTGGCCCCGGTTGGTGTTCAGATACTTGTTCTATAGGCCCACAAAGCTAGATTAATCTGGAGATGCCAATCTCTACTAGATTTATGAACTGTTCGGTGCAATATTTTTAGAATTGTCTTATTAGAAGCCTCTGCTTGTCCATTACCCTGAGGATAATAGATAGATGACCAATGTTGAATAATTTTGAATTTAGTGCATAAGTCTATCAGGTCCATATTTTTTAATTGTCCCCCATTATTAGTGATAATAGATGAGGGTATACCATATCTACAAATGATATAGTTTAGTATGAACATAGAAATGGTCTTTTTGTCAGCTACAGTTAGAGGCACTGCCTCAACCCACTTGGTAAAGTAATCAGTAGCTGTGATGATGAACTTGTGCCCTCTTGAAGAGGAAGGATGCATCTGACTGACCAAGTTGAAGGCCCATTGCTGAAATGGCCAGAAACTGATGAGAGGACTAAGCTCATGAGCAAGAGCACGAATCAGATTCCCATGAAATTGGCATTGCTTGCAAGTCTTGGCATAGTGAACAACTTCTTATTCCATGTTCGGCCAGTAATAACTAGCTCTAATAAGTTTTCGGGCTAACGTCAGACCACTAGAATGAGACCCATAGATACCTTTGTGTACCTCAGCTAGCGCATGTTTGGACTCATTGGGTTCTAAACACCTAAGGAGGGTACCATCTAGACCCTATCTATACAAGTCATTTTCTATGAGGACATACCGTGAAGCAGTACGAATGAGGTGATGCTTTTCATTCTGGGTATAAGTGTTGGGAATGATCTGGTCATGAAGGTAGGAAAAGATATGGTGGTAGCGGGATGAATCATGTCTAATGACTAAATAGATCATCCTAGATTTAGGAATATAATAGGTAGGGTAGTGTAATGCCTTCACCAAAAATTCATGTCCAAAGTCATTTTCCAACATTTGTAACATTGAGGCAAGAGTGGCCATAGCATCAGCTGCTTTATTGTTTGCCCTTGGAATTTGTTGGAAAGAAATGTGTGCAAAGTACTATTTGAGATCATCCACCATTCTTTTGTAAGGTATTAGCTTGTCATCTTTTGTTTGGTAGACATCGTTGACTTGATTGATGATTAACTGTGAGTCTCCAAAGACCTTGAGCTCATCCACACGCCATTCAAGGGCTAACTTCATTCATTAATGAGAGCTTCATATTCAGCTATGTTGTTTGTGTAGGGAAACAACATTTTATATAATTTTGGCAATGAGTATCTTTGAGGTGTAACAAATAGAATGCTTGCACCGGATCCTTGCTAAGTGAATGATCTATAAAAGAACATGCTCCAAGATTGATGTGTGAGAAGCATGATGGATTCATTTGGGAATTCAATACTCAAAGGTTGGTGATCTTTCAAACGAGCTTTTGCCAACTAATCAGCAATTTCTTATCCCTTAATAGCTTTTCTTTCCAGATACTCAATGTTAAATTCACTAAGTATCATTACCCATTTTGCTAATCTACCCGTGAGGGCAACCTTGCTCAACAAGTACTTCAGTGGATCAATTTTTGCAATAAGCTTTGTGGTGTGAGCTAGCATATAATGCCACAATTTTTGAGAAGCAAATAACACTATTAAAAAATCCTTCTCAATGATAGAATAATTTATTTCATAGGAAACCAACATTCTGCTGATATAGTATATGGCTCTCTCTTTATTGTTCTGATCTTCTTGGGCTAGGAGAGCACCCAAGGATGTGTTTGTTGTTGAGATGTACTGTATAAGAAGCTTCTCATGAATAGGAGGAATTAGAATTGGTGGATTAGAAAGATACTATTTTATTTGAGTGAGTCCCTTGTCACATTCCTCATTCCATTCATAAGTCACATTCTTATGAAAATTTTTAGTAAATGGTTGTGACTTGTCGGCCAACTATGAAATGAAACACTGGATAGATTGTAGCCTTCCTTGTAATCCTCTTATTTGACTGATATTCTTGGGTGGAGGCATGTCGATAATAGCTTGCAACTTTTTAGGATCAACTTCTATGCCTTTAGCTGAAATGATATAAACCAAGAGTTTCCCAAAAGTAACACCAAAAGCACATTTCTTTGGATTAAGCCTGAGACTAAATTGTTCCATGCAGTCAAGAATGCGACCCAAGTCTATGAGATGAGTTCTTCACTGCATGCTTTTGGCTAAAGTATCATACACATAATCCTCCATCATTTTATGCACCATATCATGGAAAATAGTAGTAACAGCTATCTAATATGTTGCTCTAGCATTCTTAAGCCCAAAAGGCATGACATTCTAGCAAAAGGTGCCCTGGGCACATGTAAAAGCGGTCTTTTCTTGATCTTCTAGTGCAATTTTGATTTGATTATAGCCAGAAAAGCCATCCATCAAGGAATATATCTCATATCCGGGTATGTGCAAGAAGATGAGGGGCCAAAAAGTGGCAATGTGAAAATATTCACTTTTCACTCGTCCAAAAGCCCATGAAAGCACTTGTTGAATTTTTAGTAGGCTTGGGTATCAGTACACTTGGGAAAACTTGCCACCAAAGCACAGACCTTATCGGGTACCTGATAACTGTGGCATAAATCCGAAACCCGTAAGCCCTTTTCTTCATTTCCTTGTGCGATTTTCTTCAAGTTTCTTTCCGTGATTTTCATATACCCAATATATTTTTGAGTACCTGATATTGGAAACAAAAAATTCGACTCCAAGCATATTTAGTAAGTAGTTATTTGTATATTTTTATTAATTTATTTCATTTTTATTCTAAATGTAGCATTTAAAAAAAAAATAGGGTTTTGTATTTATATTTGTAATAATATTTGAAATTTAGATTTGTTTTTTATTTAATCAGGCATGGCTGACAACAATGAAGAAAATAACCCTCCAAATAACAATCTCAAAAACAATCCCCCATATCTAAACCCTAAATCTTTACAAGATTTGATAGAAGAAAATTTGAACACAATACAAGGTTTTCAAAACACGTATCAAAATATACCTACATTAGGTCCCATGCTTGCCACACTAAATAAAATTATTGGAAATATTGACACACTCACGCAACAACATAATGCTGCTCTTCATTGGCATGATGATATGCATGCCCAATTTGATGACGGGCTTGACCATGATGGGATTGTAGCCCTTAATATAAGTAAGGAAGATATAGCTGCCCTTTTTGTCAATCCTAAAATCAGAATACCAGTTGACCCCAAAAAGCCCAAATTATCAATAAAATGGTGCACAAATGAAGCAATGTGCACAAACTTTTGGGATCACTGGTGGATGGTTTTTGATAAACCACCCCATAGCAATTTGGAGGTCCCATTTTATTTCCTTAAAAAATTGTATGCTGAGTTTGTGCTTGGTCACCATGTTGATTATTGGAGTATGAGGCCCAACATGGGCATAGGTAGAGGAGCTCCTCAGACTAGGCCATCTTCCCTGCACTGAAAGGCCACTACCTTTGTCCCCACTGTTGCCTCCTATGGATGTTGCTAGCGCATTGACATCTCATCGGAGTTCACATGTATGTGAGCCCCATATGTGCATTATGTGTAGGCATTTGTGCCTTGGACTGCTTACTGATTCTGATATATATCAGTTTCATAATATTTATGAGGGGGATATACGAGAGGCAGCTGTAGAGGCTACAACACCTCATGGAGCATCTACATCTCATGAGAGTGCTCAGGAGGTGAATGTAGAGCCATTGACTCCTATTGATACGGTAATAGTAAACATTATAAATAAATTTGTCACATGACTTATTTAATTTTAAAATAATTTATTTATTTAGATTAGTTTTAATGATTGCATGCACTTATGTATATATATTTTTTCCATTTATGTTTAGTCGATGACACAGGAGGAGGTGAGAAAGGTGGATGAGTCCACACTTTCAACCATTTCATTTGGCCTTGATGACTATACGGTATATTATAAATTATGTACCCATATTAGTTTTTTTTAATATCATTTGGTGTACATGCTTAAATCTCTATCAATTAGAGCAATAAAATTGATACATTTACTAATATATATTGTCATCTTATTGTGTTCTTGTAGGCTACAGCTGATGTCAGTGGGGGGCGTGAGGGGGTTCCTTCATCAGGTGTCGACAAAGGAAAGGTAGTTAATTGTTTAAGATTAATTATGCATGCATATGTATGCCACTTGTGTGTAGTAATAAATATTTTAATTGCACTTTATTGTATAGGGTGTGGCTACTGATGATGTCTCGACACCGGTTCGGCGGCGTAGGGTTACAGGCATCTCGATTCGGAGTGATAGCCCGATTGTACGTAGACTTTTACATATTGTTATTTGTATTTTGTAACTAGGGTTGCTATGATGAAGTACATTGATATATAATTGACAATCTTTTTACTCTCATAGGTTACTTCGACTGTGAGGGAGGGCCCACGAGAATCTTTCATTTCTTTGTTGACCTAGCCCACTATTCCAGAGGAGGGATCACTAGATGTAAGTTTTAATTTTAGTTCAATCAATTTGTAATTTTATTATGCTATCATCCTATTTTGTAGATTTATTACTCTATGTTGCACCACTTTACTAATCTCATTATTGCAAATATATATTTATAGGTCAAAGTTGGTATTGTTGGCATGGTCCCTTCGCTACCCAGGACTTATGCTAGGACACCTGCTCGTGGTAGGTGATCGAGAGACCAGGTACAAATTTATTTGTATTCAGTTATAATTTTAATTAAATTAGTGTTTGAAAATTATGAATTATATATACATGTACAAATCATATAAAGTAAGCAATCTAACTTTGGTTTGAACTCATTTTTTATGCAGGATCAATCAGAGTCTGACACTTCTTCAAAGAGGCTACATTTTGATGATCCCCCTACAACATAGGATGCAGTTTTAGTTTTGTGGTCATTTATAGATGACACATGGCACATTTTGAGATGGCATATATGCCACATTGTACACCTTAAAACATTGATTTTGTAGAAATTTTGAAATGGCATGTGCCATATTTGTATATGGACATACTTTTGATACATTTTTTACATATATAGAACATGTTCATTTATATGTTATATTTGCGTCATCTTTTGTATATACATATTTATTATTCATGTTTATGGAATTGAATGGTGAAGTTATATCTTGATTATGATTATCATTATGATTTAAATTATATCTTGGTGAAGTTACATTTGTTTTTCTTTACTCTAGAATACCCTGTTCATGGAGCTTATTATGTTTGAGGTTTAACTTCTTGTTGGTGAATAGATTTGTCTTCCAGAGAAATGCTTACAAAATGACCCTTAAAGCCCAAACAAAAAGACTCAACCAACACCAACGGTTGGGTCACTTCGCTATTGAGAAGCGTAAGTGCCCTTTGAATTATCTGGGTACACCTCCCCGTGCTGGATTTACAATGAATCAACTAAACTATAAATGATAATGCTTTTAACCTGAAAGCAATAAAGGCTTACAAACATCTATTTGTAAACACGAGATAGACATGAAGGGACTAATTTACTAAAAAGAAAAGGACAGTAAACGCTACAAATTTCATTTGCCTAAACAATGCATTACAGAAAGAAACTAAGAGAGAAAGACAAATGGTTCTTTCCAAACACACAAAAGACTATAGAAAAAAGTCCATAGATGATCGTGCTGATGATCAGACGTGCCAGATACGCATTCAAAAGAAACCAATATCATTCAAAGATGAATATCAATCAGAAAGTGAGCATCTAAAATCAAAGTTTTAATGTGCTGACATATCCTTCTTTGAACACAACAAAACAAAAAAGATTCTGATGTTCCTGTACATTAATCATTATCTAAAAAAATAAATCCCTCTTTCCCTACATTACAATAAAAATCCTAATCCATCCCTCCCCTGGCACAAAGTCTCTCGGGTCAGGTGGAATCCAGAACCCCCAAAGTCTCCTCTATGAGCCTTACTTATTTTCCCCTTTCAATCAGTTTCTTTCTTGTTATAATAACTAATTCTTGAGGATGTGTCTATCCACATCTTCTTTCTTGAATACATTAAAGTATCCCTTTGTGAGTGCCTTAGTAATATTTTGTTATGAAAGTCCATGTTACTTGGCACTCTACATCTTTCAAAATGGATCTATTCCTATAGAATAGTGCCATCTAGATCTTATTGCAACACAAGTGTTAATGCCTCTGTGTTTTGATTGGACGCTTGGTGCTATAACTAGAGCGTGTCATTTTTGGCTCTCCACACACATACCACTTCATGCAAGTGACACCAAGAGACATTTTGTCGAAGCCATCATACATATGTATTTTGGGATTCAATTGCGAGCACGTCCTCCTCAATTTTCCCACCCTGTGAACTTGAAGCCAACATCTCTAAATCATGACTGATGTCAACACAAAGAACTACTTTATCATGCATCATGAAGGCATCATCAACTTGGTATTGAAAATCTCTCTTAAGTTTCCCACTGATATAGTCCCAGACCTCTATGAATCCAACAACCGAGCATGAAACAAGGTTCTATCCATCAGGGAAGATGTCGGGTCCTCCTTGACATTCGGTGTTGGGGCATTCTCAGGAAATGATAATGTCTTAATATTGAAATTGCATTATAGATTATCATGTTCTCGAATGCCAATACTGTCGATGTGCAAAACCAATTCTCATTGTCATCGACCAGTCTAACCTGACAAAGCTTTGGAAACTTCATTTTTGGATACCTTTTACTAGTTCTACTACTCCTATCTGTAATTCCATATGCCCTGCTCTGCTTGCGGGCATTCTGTCGAATAGTTTACATATACTATCTATGCTACCGAGTCACAGTTTTTATGGGACTCAATAGTTAAAATTATAACTGACCCCAAGGATGATAGCATGTTCTTGGATAGATAGTGGCATTGATATCCTCTCCAACCATTTCAATCTACCTTCATAACCATACCAAATAGGACAATGTCTGCTCAAAAAAATTTCTATTGATCCAGGAGCCTAATGTAGAACTTGATTAAGCTGATTTGAGAGGTTAATTGGAGCAAACCTCATGAAATCTGACCTAGGGGGCACACAATATATAGAATGCCATCCATGACAATGTGTTTTGAAAGTAGTCAAAATGTCCTTTGTAACTGAACCATATATCCACCCAACCTCTTTGTAGACAAGAAGAATTGTATCGAGGACAAAGAGGAGATCGAATATTTTGACAAATCCCTTTGTAGGCTTGGCTAAAAAGTATGTCAATGGTCCTACAATAATAGGCATAGTCTTGATACCAAAATAGATTAATGTATTGTAAAATATTTCACTTTCATTGTGACGGGGAAACAAGGTATCATGACTTCCTTCATACTCCGTTGGCTAATTTCATTTATTTCCTCCATTTCAAATGATTGTAGAATGGAACGAGGTTGTCACTAGCATTTACCCAACCAACCAAAGCTAATGGAGTAGATGATTTGATGCCAGGTCAGATGGTTTGAAAGATATGCTACTGAGCCACTTTCAACTGACCCTCACTGCAAGTTTTGGCATCGACTGAGATCACCTTGCCAAATTAAAACGAAGTAGAATCACCCAAAACTGAGAGAGGTTATTGTAGACCTCGAAAACATGATCCTGTAGCACCTAATTTTTTTTTGATACCTCTCACGAGGTCTGAGATATGAGCCTTAGAAGATCACTGCCCAATCATGCTTAGTGCACCTTGGGGTCACTTGGGTCGAGCGTGGTTGTGAGCGTTCTGGTGACTATGTGGGTAGAATGGGGTTGTCACTAGTGTTTACCTAGCCAATCGGAGCTGATGGAGCAGATGGTTTGATGCCAGGTCAGACGGTTTGAAAGATACGATGTTGAGCCACTTTCAACTGACCCTCACTGCAAGTTTTGGCATCGATTGAGATCACCTTACCAAATGCAAATGAAGTTGAATTGCCCAAAATTGAGAGAGGTTATTGTAGAACTCAAAAACATGATCTCGTAGCACCTAATAGTTTGTCGATACCTCTCATGAGGTCTGAGATATGAGCCCTGAAAGATCACTGCCCAATCATGCTTAGTGCACCTTGGGGTCACTTGGGTTGAGCATGGTCGTGAGAGTTCCGGTGACCCTGTGTGTAGAATGTGGTTGTCACTAGCATTTACCTGGCCAACTAGAGCCAATGGAGTAGACAGTTCAATGCTAGGTTGGACAGTTTGAAAGATATGCTGCTGAGCCACTTTCAACTGACCCTCACTGCAAGTTTTGGCATTGACTGAGATCGCCTTGCCAAATGCAAACGAAGTCAAATCGCCAAAAACTGAGAGAGGTTATTGTAGACCTCAAAAACATGATCTCATAGCACCTAACATTTTTTTGATACCTCTCACGAGGTCTAAGATATGAGCCCCAGAAGATCACTGCCCAATTGTGCTTAGTGCACCTTGGGGTCACTTGGGTCGAGCATGGTCGTGAGTGTTTCGGTGACTCTATGGGTAGAAAGGGGTTGTCACTGGCATTTATTTGGCCAATCAAAGCTAATGGAGTAGATGGTTTGATGCCAGGTCAGACGGTTTGAAAGATACGCTGTTGAACCACTTTCAATTGACCCTCACTGCAACTTTTGGCATCGACTAAGATCGCCTTGCCAAATGCAAACGAAGTCAAATCGCCCAAAACTGAGAGAGTTTATCGTAGACCTCAAAAACACAATCCTGTTGCACCTAATGGTTTGTCGATAGCTCTCACGAGGTCTGAGATACGAGCCCTGAAAGATCGCTGCTCAATCGTGCTTAGTGCACCTTGGGGTCACTTGGGTCGAGCATGGTCGCGAGTGTTCTGGTGACTTTGTGGGCAGAATGGGGTTGTCACTAGCATTTACCTAGCCAACTAGAGTTGATGGAGCAGACGATTTGATGCTAGGTCAGATGGTTTGAAAGATACACTGCTGAGCCACTTTCAATTGACCCTCATTGCAACTTTTGGCATCGACTGAGATCACCTTGCCAAATGTAAATGAAGTCGAATTGCCAAATGTAAATGAAGTCGTATCGCCCAAAACTAAGAGAGATTATTGTAGACCTTGAAAAAATGATCTCGTAGCACTTGATGGTTTTTTGATACCTCTCATGAGGTCTGAGATATGAGCCCCAAAAGATTGCTGCCCAATCATGCTTAGTGCACCTTGGGGTCACTTGGGTCGAGCGTGGTCGCGAGTGTTCCTGTGACTCTATGGGAAAAATGGGGTTGTGACTAGCATTTACCCAACCAATTGAAGCTAATGGAGTAGATGGTTCAATGCCGGGTCGAATGGTTTGAAAGATACGCTGCTGAGCCACTTTCAACTAACCCTCACTGCAAGTTTTGACATCAACTTAGATCACCTTGGCAAATGAAAATGAAGTCAAATCACCCAAAACCAAGAGAGGTTATTATAGACCTCAAAAAAATTATCCCATAGCACCTAATGGTTTTTCAATACCTCTCACGAGGTCTGAGATACGAGCCCCGAAAGATCGCTGCCCAATTGTGCTTGGTGCACCTTGGGGTCACTTGGGTCGAGCGTGGTCACGAGTGTTCTGATGAATCTGTGGGTAGAATGGGGTTGTCACTAGTGTTTACCCAGCCAACTGGAGCTAATGGAGTAGATGGTTCGATGCTAGGTCAGACGGTTTGAAAGATACACTGCTGAGCCACTTTCAACTAACCCTCACTGCAACTTTTGGCATCGACTGAGATCACCTTGGCAAATGTAAACAAAGTCAAATCGCCCAAAACTGAGAGAGGTTATTGTAGACCTTGAAAACACAATCCCATAGCACTTGATGGTTTGTCAATAGCTCTCACGAGGTCTGAGATACAAGCCCTGGAAGATCACTGCCCAATTGTGCTTAGTGCACCTTGGGGTCACTTGGGTTGAGCATGGTTGCGAGTGTTCCGGTGACTCTGTGGGCAGAATGGGGTTGTCACTGGTGTTTACCTAGCCAACTAGAACTAATGGAGTAGACAGTTCGATGCCAGGTCAGATGGTTTGAAAGATACGCTGCTAAGCCACTTTCAACTGATCCTCACTGCAAGTTTTGGCATCGACTGAGATTGCCTTGCCAAATGCAAACGAAGTCGAATTGCCCAAAATTGAGAGAGGTTATTGTAGACCTCAAAAACATGATCCCATATCACCTGATAGTTTGTTGATACCTCTATTGAGGTTTGAGATATGAGCCACTTTCAACCGACTGTTAGTGGTATGTTTGAAATTTGAACTGTGAAATTAATCATGATTAAACTTGTGAAATTTGAATTGTGGAGCTTATTATGTTTTGAGGTTTAACTTTTATAGATTGTTTGAAATGATAAAAAATAATATCCTTAAAGCATTAGAAACAACAATCAAACATGTAAGAATTCAAACCATGCAAATGACATAAGTATATGACATGTAAGATCCCTTCTTGGCATTATTGGCCACCCATACATGATTTTGGTCATAAGTCCTTATGAAGAGTTTTAGGACATTTAACTTTTAAATCAAATTGATTGTTACAAATTGCCATTATAGGCTTCAAAAGATCTCAATTAACCATTAAGGATCCTTTTGTCCTTCTATCTCTGATTGGATCCATGGTGACCGTAGGTGTCTTCATAGGTGCTCCTGCACAAGTTACAATCCACATACAAAGCCAGTTTATTGACTCAAAATACAATCTAAGAAAGGTCAAATTAATGTATTGAAATTAAGCTTAACAAACTTAGAAAACAATGCACTAAGTTAACTTATTACCTAGTCAAGTGTTCCCGAAGGGTCATCTCTTTGCTTCAAGGTCTCCAATAATGCTTCATGATCAGCAGTAGTAATAGTCCAAAGTTCTTTTGTATTTGGTCTTCCTTGATGCTTTGAAAACTTGACATTTGTTGCTATAACAAGGTGTGAATACATGAGAATAGTTTTGTGCTTCTCATAGTCTTCAAATGCGGGAACTCCATTTTTTCTAATCATGTATGTTCGCAACCATGTTCCCACAAAAACAACTAAACCGGTAGGATATATGAACCCATCACCATCTGTCATCGGTTGTACAAGCTTCTATTTACCTTGTACACAATGTGCTAACCAATAATTTGACCTCTCATCATTCCCCTACTGTGCAACCAATGCAAAAACATCTCCTAGCTTCAGAAGATCTAAAAGATGGTCATAGTCAACTAAAGTGTCCATGTCATCATTTCTTATAGAGAGTGTCAAAGATAAAGGAGTTAGATACTGTGGAACCCATGTACCCACCCAATCACTTGAATCGCAATGATCCCAATCATACTGAAAACACATGGGGCAAAAACAAGCCAACTCTCATGTCCAAATGGTCCATGTACTACTATTGGAGCTTCAGAATGAATGCATTTTTGAAGTGTCTTTCACTGTTTGACAATCGAATCTATCTCCTATAGTTCCCTCCTCAACCAACCAAAAGAATCTAAGCACTGTAGAATCAAGATTCCCCCCCTGTGACAATGCTAAAGTACACCAATCAACAATAGAACAAGCATCAAGAAGTACAACACTTGAAATCCTCAATTTGTCCTTAACTAGAGCTCTCTTCACACATGCACTTGCTCTGTCAAGCTCCCCTTTCCCATGCCCTGACTCAAAAAAACTCCAAATATGAGGTACACCTCTCTCCACATGCATTCTACACAACCAATAAAACATTCTAGCATTCTTAAATTGACTGGTGTAATTATCCGACCAAATGAGATGCCTATCCATAGCAATACCATTTTCCTGCAAGAAGTCAAAATAGTTCTGGAAACAATGTTGAACAAACTCATGAGAGTGAGACCTGTCATCACTCATATAAAAATGGTACTCTCTGATTATCTTTCACTCATCTTTTTTTCTATCAAGGGAATCTTTATATGTGATGTGTACAAAAATAGCAACCTGAATGGAATTGTAATATTGAGCTTGAGTCTCATTTTGGGGCTGCAATGTATAGTTGTCCGCAATTTCTACAATAGATATAATAGTTCCAATGGGGAAAGTGTCCTTACATGTCCTGAATTGTTGATCCAACCATTGAGACCTGTGACTATGCCTTGCATACTTGTAAAAAAGATTTGTCTTGAAATCTGAGATAAAATCAGCAACATTGTATTCTTTTGCAACTAACTCACATCTAGAGCCTTCACCTCCACTCTTCAATGTATATTTCACTTTTTCATATACCTTTTTTTAGATGAGCGTCTTTCCAAAATTGTGTTTCAAACCCTCATGAAAACATGTTCTAAACTTGGACAAACCACCACATTCTGAGCACTTGGTATTTAAGCAATATTTTTTATAAAATAAATAACCATCATCTCTATGACATAAAAATTGATCTAGCAAATCTCTTGATGATTTGGGAAGACCACTTGCACCACAATCCTCTAGCATTTCATTAGTATGAAAAGTAGAATGAATGGACCATAATAATTCATGATGCATTGAAAACTCAACATGATATTTGCAACATGTATTTCGAATCTTAAGGGGTACACAATAAAATGGCTTCACGGATTCAAAAGACCTTTGTGATATTTTCAATGTTGGATGTGTCTCACAAAATTTTTTATACAACATTGTTTGACTTACCTCCACATAATGTTTAGGATGTGGAGTGTGGTCTCGATTGCCAACTCTCAACTTCAAGACATCCTTCACATTTGGTGACTCTCTTGAGTTAGCATCCCAAAATTGTTGAATTTCATCCTTGACAACATCTATTAGCTTCTTATCGAAATGTGGAAGTCTCCCACCATAAGCCCATGTAACAATTTGAAGTGGATCATCAAGTCTTTATCTTCTTGCAAGTGCTCTACCCAAAGTTTTACGGTCTATATTGAAGTCAACACAAGTTTGTCTCATCAAACGAGCCTTTCTCAACTGATGACTTACTAAGGAGGTTGTAATAACCCTCCGAGCAACTCTCTTGTCTTTTTCTTTGCTAGTCTTCCCAATGCTATTGAGAGCATTGAAAAGATTCTTCACAACAATGGCATTTCTCTCCATTTTCTTGTTCACACGAATCTTCAATTTCGCAAGCATAGGTCTCATCTTTTGCATCTTTAACAATTGCACAAAAATTTGACATTTCTCAACCAATGTCTTGTTTCAAAAAAATTGATCATAAAGTCTTGAAGCCCACAACGTAACAGTTCTATGTGACCTCTTTCCTTCCCAATTATTCATAATGTTATCCTCAATTTCAATTAACCATTTAGGTGTTCTTGAAAGCCCTAAATTTGAAGATTGATTATCTTTATCACAAGGGACTTCATTTTTCATATAATATGGAGATGTATAACGTTCATGTGGTTCTTGTGCAACATTTTCATTCCCAAAGTCTACATTTTTAATCTCCATCTGTGCATTTTCAAATTGAACATTCTCTTCACTTACAACTACATTTACGGGGTCGCCTTGATTAATGTTTAACATACCTTCTCTCCTTCTTCGGTGATTTTTCTTATCTTTTCCCTATATGCCTGAATTTCATCATCTGTCAGCTTCCTCTTGCGTTTAGCCTTTCAACGACTGCTACTTCCCATGGTGAGACCACAAGTCGACAAAAATCAAACAATGGGCACCGAATCACATTTTTTGTTTTGCAATGCGTGAAAAAAGTATAAAATCCCGTGACTGTTTGGTTTGTGGGGACAGGGAATATTTTGGTCAAATATTACTTAGAAAAAATTGGGTATCCGATTCCATATCAGGTACCTAATATTCCTAGGCTGATGAAAAAAGGGTGGGAGCAAATGAAAAAATTGAACTTTTACATATATTGATGTATATAATATATATATAGAAAAGAGGCATATGATATATATAATGTATATTATATATATACTAATGTATTATAATAGACTAATGTATTATATGTACTAATGTATTAAATATAATAATATATATATAATATATTATATAAATACTAATGTATAATATATACTAACATATATATATATATATATATATATATATATATATATATATATATATATATATATATATATATATATATATATATATATATATATATATATATATATATATATATAAGACATATACTAATGTATACTAATATATTATATATAATATTAAAATTTTTGGAGAAACTCTTGTAGAAATATGGAAATTATAATCTTCCTCTTAGAGCATACATTAATGAAGTTCTTCGTGCCTTAGCAGAGGAAGCCAGCTGGATTGTTCAAGCTTAAGGTACTACATACAAAAATGCGGTATGTATTTTTGGCCTAAATTTTTTCCTGCTTTCTTTTAGGTCTTTAAAGGTGGTCGGCTAAATCTTTGTATTAAATGTGCCTTTTACAGGCATTGTAAACCCTAGCTATGCAGAAATGGAGGCTTTGAAGAATAGTTCACTGGAGGTAGAGAGAGACTCCCTAGGGGTCCTAACGCGTGATAAGGGGTCATGGGGACTCACTAGGGGTCCTAACATGTGATAAGGCATACTAGGACCCCTAGGGAGTCCCGATGACCCCTTTTGACACATTGGAATACTCAAGTGTGTCTTAAGAGGTCTTAGGACCCGTTAAGACACACTTGAGCATTCTAATGTGTCAAAAGAGGTCATGGGGACTCCCTAGGGGTCCTAACATGTGATAAGGCATACTAGGACCCCTAGGGAGTCCTGATGACCCCTTTTGACACATTGGAACACTCAAATGTGTCTTAAGGGGCCTTAATACCCCTTAAGACATACTTGAGCATTCCAATGTGTCAAAATGGATCATGGGGACTCTCTAGGGGTCCTAACGTGAGATAAAGCATATTAAGACCCTTCAGGAGTCCCGATGACCCCTTTTGACACATTGGAATGCTCAAGTGTTTTTTAAGGGGTTCTTAAGACCCCTTAACACAAACTTGAGCATTCCAATGTGTCAAAAAGGGTCATGGGGACTCTATAGGGGTCCTAACATGTGATAAAGCATACTTGGAACACTAGGGAGTCCTGATGACCCTGTTTGACACATTGGAATGATCAAGTGTATCTAAAGAGGTCTTACTACCCCTTAAGACACACTTGAGCATTAAAATATGTCAAAAGGGGTCACAAGTACTCCCTAGGGGTCCTAGTATGCCTTATCATGTATTAGGAACACTAGGGAGTCACCATGACCCCTTTTGACACATTGGAATGCTCAAGTGTGTCTTAAGGGGTACTAAGACCCCTTAAGACACACTTGAGCATTCCAATGTGTCAAAAGGGATCATCGAGACTCCCTAGGGGTACTAGTATGCCTTATCACATGTTAGGATGTTTAGGGAGTCCCCATGACCCCTTTTGAAATATTGGAATGCTCAAGTGTGTCTTAAGGGGTACTAGTATGCCTTATCACGTGTTAGGACCCCTAGGGAGTTTTCATGACCCCTTTTGACACATTGGAATACTCAAGTGTGTCTTAAGGGGTCCCTTAAGACATATTTAAGCTTTCCAATGTCTCAAAAGGGGTCATGGGGACTCCCTACCGGTCCTAACATGTGATAAGGTGTACTAGGACCCCTTAAGACACACTTGAGCATTCCAATGTGATGAAAGGGGTCATGGGGACTCCCTAGGTGTCCTAGTGCATGATAAGGCATACTAGAACCCCTACGGAGTCCCCATGACCCCTTTTGACACATTGGAATGCTCAAGTGTGACTTAAGGGGTACTAAGACCCCTTAAGACACAATTGAGCATTCCAGTGTATCAAAAGGGGTCATCGAGACTCCCTAGGGGTCTTAGTATGCCTTATCACATGTTGGGACCCCTAGGGAGTCCCCATGATCCCTATTGAAACATTGGAATGCTCAAGTGTGTCTTAAGGGGTCCTAGTATGCCTTATCACATGTAAGGACCCCTAGGGAGTTCCCATGACCCATTTTGACATATTGGAATGCTCAAGTGTGTCTCAAGGGGTCCCTTCAGACAAACTTGAGTGTTCCAATGTGTCAAAAGGGGTCATGGGGACTCCCTAGGGGTCCTAACGCATGATAAGGGCTACTAGGACCCCTAGAGAGTCCCAATGACCCTGTTCGACACATTAGAATGCTCAAGTCTATCTTAACAGGTCTTAGTACCCATTAAGACACACTTGAGCATTCCAATGTGTCAAAAGGGGTCATTAGGACTCCCTAGGGGTCCTAACACATGATAAGGCATACTAGGACCCCTAGGGAGTCTCGATGACCCCTTTTGACACATTGGAACATTCAGGTGTGTCTTAAGGGATCTTAGGACCCCTTAAGAGACACTTGAGCATTCCAATGTATCAAAAGGGGTCATCAGGACTCCCTAGTGGTCGTAGTATGCATTATCACTTGTTAGGACCCCTAGGGAGTGCCCATTGTATGCACCCAAAAATGGTCGCCTAGACTTTGGGCCCCATTTATTTGATTTATCAACCCTGAATCATTTTGATCAATAATCAATATTTTCAACATTATCAATTTCTTGATTAAGTCTTAATTTGGATCATATATTAGATTTTTATCCTTGGGCTAACCATTTATCCTAAGCCTTTATTTGATTAAAATGAATATTTCCTCCCTTTTTGATTAAATAAGAAGCCCCACTTTCCTCTTATCCTAAGTTGCACAAATAAAGCATTATTCATGTTTTATAAAAAGGAGAAAAACACTTTTTGTCTCATATGGACATAAAGTCAACTCTTATTTTCCTATTGGAGGATACTTGTGCACATGGATTGCTCCTCTTTCAAGCTCCACCGCTCATTAAGACTTTTTGCCTCTTAATCTCCATGGTCCATTTCACCTCATTTCTTATAAAAGGAGAGCTCTCTCCTTCATTTGCATCCACTTGTTTTATGCTAATGTTATGCTGCAGGTTTTAGGTGCATTTGGAGCTTTTGAAGACATTAAAGACTTGCCTCATTTCATCATTTAGTTGCATATTTGCTTTTTTAGTTGCATGATAATGGCATTCTTAGTATAGACTTCCTTTTATGCAATAGAATAAGCTCACATAGTCTAAATAGGAAGCATTGTAATCCATTGCTATTTCCTTTCATAGATTAGTTGCATTGTACTTTCCTTTCATAGCTTAGATTGCATCCTCATTTTAGTTGCATTGCATTACATCTTCATAGTGATTCTTGGAGATATTAGCATTTTTGCCCTTGTCTTCACTTGAATCTCTCATTGTGTGGTTGACTAGCAAGGTCACAAGCTTGTAGCTCTAGCTGAGAGCAAATTTATCATAGTCCCTTGCAACTCCATGCATAGAGAGCTATGAGCCGCTTTGTGAAGCCTCATTCTTGAGCAACCTTGCATGTAATGGTTCATAGAAGTGCACCATTTTAGTGTGTACATTTCTGGCGCCCATCGTGGGGCTATGGAGATAGGCTTTGTCCTTTGTCATTTGCATTTTCGTTATTTTTCGGATTATTTTTTCAAAAATTTTACAGTTTCAGTTTTCTGTCTCAGAGTATCGCACGATACTTCTTAGAAATATCACGTGATATACCTTTGTATAGCGGTGTGACACTTTACGTGATAGAAGAATCACCCGCCAGTATTGAGGTATATCGCCTGGCATCGAGCGAAGTATCGCCCGCCCATAGTGTGTAGTATCACCTAGACTGAGGTATATCATGCGACTATAGGAAACTGTGTCGCGTGATACTGGTGAAGTTTGAGGTATATCGCCTGATCTAACAGAGACTTGTATTTTCAGTTTTATCATCTGAATTTGATCATTTTAGCTTGCTGTTTTATTTTGCTGTGTTTAGATAGGTCTAACCTACATCTTTTAGCTTGAATCTATCAATTTATTGCATGTTTACATTTGGATTTTGATCTTTGCTAACCTTGTTGGTCTAACAAGTTGTGTTTGTAGGTGCTCTCATTGGTTAAAAATTGCTAAAAATGCATGTCAAAGAGGGCTACTAACAGTTTTTGCAGGGCTGCCCAAGCATAAAAATAATTTTTTTTTTCTTGCTTGTTTATTTGCTTTCCTTTCAAGTGTGGCATTCACTAATTATAGTAGGAATCTTTAAAACCTTGTGAAAGAGATTTTGAGGTGGTAGGAGAAGTATGCTCTTCACCTTTAGGTGAACCAGAAAATGTTGACCCATCTTAAGGTTTTGGAAGCAAGGGAGTAATTGAACCTCTTTGCTTGGTGTGTTTGGGAGAGATTCTTGAGATAGGGGAGTATGCTCTTCACCCTTGTGGTGAACAAAAACCTTGAACCTCAAGAGTTGATCTATTCTTTGTTTAGTTTAGGATCCTTTAGCGGGCCTGCTCTTGAGCAATCAAGAGGAACGACTCAAGTGGGGACAACCTTGTCATCATTTTTCTTGGTGGCAAGTGATTCCAACTCACTATAATCTCAAAGCTATCAAGGACACCAAAAACCTTGGTAGACATAACACTTGTCTTCGTTTGATGTAAGTAGCTCATGGGATTGCGACCATGGGAAAAAAATTGAACAAGAATGCTTAAGGTACTCTTGAGGCTGCGAGGTCCTAGTCCTTTATGAGGAGCAAGAGGGGTGTTGTGAATGGAAATCCTTATTAAGAACCATTAGATAGAAGCCACCTTGTTTAGCCGCTTATCTTCTTAGTGCAAGGATTGATCCAAGTGGTTTACCTGGATCACCTTAGGATACTCACCATATGTGTCCTTTTGGTTGTGTCATTTGACATTTCCATGACAAAGCCAACATCTCGTGGGTAACCACTTGGTGTGAGGCGAGGGGGCATCAAGTTGTGGGCTAAGTTGGTAAGTATTGAGCCTTGACTTTTTAGGATAGATTTGCTTGAATTGTCTTCGGTTGTGTGATACCAGTGCAAATGTTCTTACATACAAACAATCGGTAGCATTCATAGGGTGCTTTTTCAATTCTGATATCACAAGTGTTTGTCTTGGCAAGGTTGCTTTTGCCCTTGTTTCAAGTGTTTGAGACATGTTTTGATCCCTCACTGTTTGCAAACCTGCCAAAATTCTATTTATATTATGACTGAAATCGAAAACATCAACCCTCAAACTGAAAATTTTGACCAAGCAGACTCAAAAATGCAAATTTTACACAATTCTGGTCAAGAGTTGAACAATTCTGCAACAACATCGCACCCTGCAAAGTGAAATATCGCACGATACTTAGCGCTTGCTAAAAATATCACCTACTTTGAAGAGAAATATTGCACGATAGTTCACCCCTGACGGACTATCACCTGGCCCGCTTGGAGTATATCGCTCGCTAGTGCTGAGGTATATCACCTAGCGTCATGCAAAGTATTGTGCGGTTATAGGTATATCGTCCCAGTAGCTTGGAGTATATCGCCTGGTTAATTTCTACCGTGCTTACACTTTGGTCAGTTTCAGTTGCTGTTAATCAGGTTAGGTCTTAGAGTAGGCTTCTTGCCCCGATGTTTGAGACCTGTCTTGACCCTAAATTTTTGGTTTTAGTCCTCCGGGATAGCATCATTTGATTTACGAAATCACTTTGAAATAATTGCCAAGTTAGGTCATTCTTGGTGCCAAGGTTCATCTCTAAGATTGTTAGCTACATTCTTGGAAAATTTTAGTACTCTTATTGTCCAAATAATTTTTATTTAAATCTCAATTTTAATTATCTTTTGGCCTAGTCCAACCTCCTGATTCAAAAGTGCCAGGGTAGTCACCCTTTGATTTGAAGCACCTCTTTGACAGTGTTGGTAAAGCCCCTTTTTCTTTTCATTTCTTTTTGGACAATAGAGGACTTTGATTATCCTAGTCTGGCGTTGACACTTTGAGAGGTCACCTTTTCATTGAGAGTATCTTTCTTTCATGTTAGTTACCACAAGGTACCAAGTCAATCAAGGGAAGCAACCCCCTGTTGCCTTTAGCCAGTTACCACCCATCAAGACTCGTCGACAACCTAAGGGAAAAGGACCCCTTTTTGATCAATCTCCTAAGAGTGAATCTAAGGTTTGTTTTAATCCGAGAGTTGATCCTAGTGAAGTGAGCACCTATTTTGTACCACTTTCATCAAGCATGGACATGAGTTACACTTTCACCCCACAACAAAGAGAAGCCATGAATCAAACTCTTGAGGATATCTTCCAACGACACAGAAGAGAGTATGGTGGTTCTTCTCATGCTAGTCCACCTGGGTCACCTCCCAACAATGTGAGGTATTTTGATGCTCACCAACGAGCCAAGAGACATCATAAGCAAGCTCACTCAGATTCAGGGTCCCAACAGGAAGACCAGAACAGTGAATCTAGTGATCACCATATAAACGTAGCTAATGCTATAAGGCATTCGAGACAAACCTCCCCACTTAAAGACACCTCTCGATATGAAAATACAAGATTGAGAAGCATTGAGAGAGAAAAGCAAGCCTACTTAGATGAACAGGCTGCTAAAAAGAAAAAATTCAAACAACTAGAGGAAGAGGAACGTGCATTGTTGGATATACAAAAAAGAGTCACCCAAGAAGAAGAAGATAGACTCTATGCACAACAACTCCAAAGCTGATTTAATGGGAGGGGAGCCAATAGTGGGACCAACTCACCCCCATCTACTCCTTCCCCAAGCCCTAGAAGAAGATCAAGGATGCCCTCACGATCCCCAAGTCCTAGAGGGAGAAGGGTTTCAAGATATGACCATCATAGGAGATAGTCATCTCATAGACATTCAAAGCAACCCTCCCAACGAGCACATCATGGCTCACAACATGGAGGAAGTTATGCTAAATTTGATCATATGGATTTCATGACTATGCAACAAGAACCATCCTTTCAAGCATATGTGGAGCAATATGTGGAACAAAACAAAGATCAATTCTTGGAAAGTCTTATTAACAAAGGTGCCAAAGTTCCATATAATTTTGATGTTCACCAAAAGATCAAGAAACAGAGCCCTTCCACTGATGAGGTGATCTTACAAATGCAAAAGGATATAGACAGGATGAAGGCTCCTAAGAGCACATTTCATTTGGACTTCATATGTCCTAACCCCATTGACAAAAGTGTGGTGATGGTAGAATTCCCTAAGAAAGTTGAGTTCCCAACATATGACAAATATGATGGCACTGGTGACCCTCACGACCATGTTCGATAGTTCTACATAATGAGCTATTCCTTTCACCATGAAGACTCCTACTTGATGAGATTATTCCCAAGGAGCTTAAAAGGTCAAGCCATGGAGTGGTTCACCAACCTTTCCCCTCTAGTAAAGACATTTAAAGAACTTGTCCAAAGGTTTGTTCAGCATTTTGCTTACAACTTATCAAGGTCGGTCACAATGCTTGATTTATGCAAACTCAAGCAAAATCAAGGGGAATTTTTTGTCACATTTTTACAACGATGGAGGCGATTGTGTTCAAAATACCCAACGACAATTCCTAAAGAGGAGAGAATTGATATCATTGTGAGCAATCTAATACCAGAACTAAGATATGAAGTCAAGAAAATCCCATTTAATTCCTTTGATACTATGGTAGAGGTGGCATGTCGCATTGAGGATGTCTTGAAAGAACAAGGAATTTTGGCTAAACCAACAAATAACAACAATAGCCAAAATAACAATACTAATGGTAACAAGGACAAAAAGAACTCCTATTGGAACAAAAACAAGCAAGTGGTCAATGACGGAGTTGTTGACTCATCTCAAGTAAAAAATGAAGGAGTTCTTAACCTCTCTCATGCAGTTCAAGCTATGAAGCTGCAAACATCTTCAACACAACAAGACAAACCTAAGTATCAAAAGAGATCTAAAATAGAGAAGAGACAATTTACTAAATTGGGAGAATCTTATGCAGATGTTTTTAAGACATTAGTTGCTCATAATTTGGCACACCCACAGGATCCTACAAAACATCGTATACCAGATCCTTTACCTCATTGGTGGGATGTGAAGGCTTTTTGCATTTTCCATAATGGGATTGGACATGACACAGAAAATTGTTTTAAACTCAAGCATCTTGTCAAGACCTTACTAAAAAAGGACAATTACAAGTGGATGGGTTAACCACTAATGCAGATCATAAAGCCTTTAAAGAGCCCTTGCCTAAATATGAGAAAGGAGAGAATTCTAACAATAAGAATGGAAAGGTGGCTATCAACTACACCTACACAAATGCGGAGAACGTTATTAACATGCTTGAAGTTGTGGATGATAGTGTCAACATGGTGAGAGGGAAAGATCCTTATGGACATAATGTGGACTCAACCCCTATGACTGATGAAAGACCCGCTATGGTGATAAGAGGTCCTCACTCACAAAGAATTCCCAAGTCCCTCAATGCTGTCACTAGGGGTCAGGCTCAAATTCCCATTATTATCAGAGGTCCTAGCACTAGCAAGTCTAAGCAGCCCACATCCAAAGGCGTTCCTCCTAAATCTGCTATTGGTCTTGATTCCAATTATAATCTTATTGACCAACTACAACGTACACCCGCGCAGATATCCATTTTTGAGCTTTTAGAATTGTCTCCTAAGCACAAGCACGTCCTTCAGGATGCTTTGCGAGCAGCCAACGTCCCTAACAACTTAGATATTGATCAATTCCAGAACATGGTCAACCATTTGGCTAGCCCTCATTACCTCACCTTCTGAGAAGAAGATGACAAATCCATCAGTCACCCACATAATTTGGCCTTACACATCGAAGTCATGATTCATAAAACCTGTGTCAGGCGTGTACTGATAGATGGGGGTGCGGGGCTCAATATTTGTACCCTGAGTTTGTTGCTGGCTCTAGGATATTCTGAGAATGTCATTGACACAAGGAAAAGGATCACAATCAAAGCATATGACGAAGCAGAAAGAAGTTCTAAGGGATTGGCCATTTTGCCTATTCACATTGGTCCAGTAGAAAAGGATATCTTATTCCAAATCATTGATGTTGGACCTTTAGCCTACAACATTTTGCTAGGTAGGGCATGGATTCACAAAATGCAAGTAGTCCCATCAACATATCACCAGTGTGTTAAATTTCCCCATAACGGTGTAGAAATTTGCATTCCTGGAGATAGTGCTTTGTCAGTCAATAACATTTCCACTGGATCACATGTACCTTTGAATAGGGAAGCTGAAAGTCCTAGTAGTTCACTTGAACAATGCAAGCAGATGTTCAAGACCATAGATCTTGGGATGGGAGATTATAAAATTGATTCTTTTACAAAAATGCCCATCTCTCCTAGGTCTTATGGGAGACCATCACCAAATGTGAAGCCTTCATCATCGGCAATGACATTATTTGAGAAATTTGTTGAGTCTTCAGTCCCCATTCAGGAAGAGAAAGAGGAAGTTGCCGTAAGGGACTGGATCTATCACGAGGAAAAATACAAACACAACGAGAATTTTGTTCTTTCACCTGAAGCTTATGGGAAATGTTATACAATGGTTAAAAATATAGGATATCCAAGATATGGTCCCCTTAGTCATAGGCTGGATGCTAAAGCTGAGCCTCTTGATCATGCTCTTTTCGGACGAAAGAATAAGTCCACGGTTGGCTTAGGTTTTGAGAATAAGAAGAAGAAAGGTGTCCTTGTCCCAGCTGCGACAGACAGTGATAGTGATTCAGACTATACGCCCGATCTTTCTAATCAACAAGATGTGTTTGATGATTGGGTGCCCTCAACAAATCTCCTTTGGGGAGATTCCATAGATTTGATACTTGACAGTCCTACTATCCCAGCTATGACGGATAGTGACTGTATGACTGCTAGATCGATAAAGGAAAGTGTTACTGTCCTAGCTGCGACGGATAGTAACAATACTAGCACTAGAGAGGAGGAAACCCTTCCTAACCTTGAGGCTTCTACATCATGAGGCCTAAATGATGACTCAGACACAGATTCCCATGAATATGAATGGGACTCACTTTTAGATGCAACAGTTGATTTGGACATAGATATTATCCATGCTTATACTACCCAACCCGATGCGACCGATGAGCTTAGTGTAGGACTAGAGGATTGCACTCCTCAAATTGCCTTAGTGGACAATGCTTCGTTTGATAGGATGAGTCCTAATTCGAGTATCTTAGGAGAAGACTTGATGAACTCCGATTATATGGTCACCAGAGATGACACCTTTCGCATAAACAACATTGAACTAGTCATTGACCTACCCCTTGTTCACTTTGACCTAATTGAGTGGTCTCAGCACCATCAAGAGCCTACATTCCTCACTTTTTAGAATGATTATGAAATTGCCTGCTATCTGAATGCTCTTGAACCCATGGCTTCTTCCACCAGTGAACCAACAACCAGCATGATAGAGCCTGATATTAAGTACCTCAGTCTAAAAATAAAAGAGAAAGAAAAAAAGAAAAATAGGTCTGATGGCGAAAACCACTTTGTGGTGGTGTCAGACCCAAAAATAGTAAAAAGAAATGACGCATCCGAGGGTGAAAACCTCTTTGAGGCACCTAAGGATGGGATACTTAATAACTTGCCGAGTTACTTCTAGGATAGATCATCAGTATTGATTGAGCCAATAAAGCCAGTCAATTTGAACACAGAAGAAGATCCTCAAATAGTCCATCTTGCTCAGTCTTTATCAGAGGGAGAGACCAAGGCATATGTATAGTTTGTACAATTTTTTTTTAAAAATTTTGCATGGACCTATTCAGACATGCCAGGGCTTGACACAAATCTTATAATGCATCACTTATCCATAGCTCCAGAAGTCAAGCCAGTGAAACAGAGACTCAGAAAAATGCATCCACATGTAGCTCTCCTTGTCAAAGGGGAATTAGAAAAGCTTTTGAGAGCTGGATTTATTAGAGCCATCGATTATGCAGAATGGATCTCAAACATAGTACCAGTTTCCAAACATGATGGGTCCATTCGTGTATGTACAGATTTTAGAGACTTAAACAAAGCATGCCCAAAGGATGATTTTCCCCTTCCAAACATTGACATGATAGTGAACATGACAGCGGGCTATGAGATATACTCTCTAATGGATGGTTTCTCTGGATATAATCAAATTAAAATAGCTCCTGAAGACCAAGAGAAAATAGCGTTCACATGTGCATGGGGAAACTATTGCTGGAATGTCATGCCATTCAGATTAAAGAATGCAGGAGCAACCTACCAAAGAGCTATGACCACTATCTTTCACGATATGATGCACAAAAACATGGAAGATTATGTGGATGATACCCTGGCAAAATCAAGAAAAAGGGACACACACCTCGATGATCTGGAAGTAATTCTAGATGGCATGGAATCGTTTCAACTCAGATTGAATCCAAAGAAGTGCACATTTGGCGTCACCTCAGGCAAAATTTTAGGATTCATAATATCAGCAAAAGGTATCGAGGTTGATCCCGAAAAGGTCCAAGCAATTCTAGATATGCCACCTCCTCAAAATATCAGCCAAATGAGAAGTCTTCAGGGACGTCTTCAATCGATTAGGAAGTTTATTTCTCAGCTTGCAGATAGGGTGCAACCCTTTAACAAGACATTGCATAAGGGTGCTTCTTGTGTTTGGAACAAGGATTGTCAAAAGAGCCTAGATCATATCAAACAATACTTGGCTAATCCTCCGATCCTAATTCCTTGTATTCTAGGGAAACCATTGATAAAATATATTTCAGCTACAGACACTTCCCTAGGGGCATTATTGGCTCAAACAGATGATACTAGGAAAGAACGGGCCATATACTATATCAGCCATACTCTCGTCTCCTATGAGATCAATTACAATAATATTGAGAAGTCTTGTCTTGCAGTGGTGTTTGCTTCTCAAAAGTTGCACCACTACATGCTTGCTCACACCATACATTTGGTTGCCAAAATTGATCCTCTTAAATACTTGCTTAGTAAGGCTGCCCTCATGGGTAGACTTGCTAAATGGATGATGGTCCTCACTGAATTTGACATAGAGTACATTGAAAGGAAGGCCATAAAAGGGCAAGCTATTGCTGACCAATTAGCTGATTTCCCAATTCAGGATAGTATGCCGGTCCAAGTGGAATTCCCAGATGAACACATCTTGTATACAACTACTCGCACTTGGACAATGTTCTTTGATGGTTCCCGCATGCAAAATGGATCAGGTGCTGGAGTGTTATTTGTTTCTCCACATGGGTACAATATTCCAAAGTCTTACAAACTTTTATTCCCATGTACCAATAATATTTCTGAATATGAAGCTTTAACTAATGGCTTGAGGATGGCTATAGAATGGAACATCACATAGTTACATGTCTTTGGGGATTCCCAGTTAATCATCAACCAAGTCAATGAAGAGTATCAAACCAAGGATGACAAATTGATACCCTACAAAAAGATGGTTGATTCTTTGAGATGCTACTTCACCTTCGTGACGTTTCAACAGATCCCTAGGACAAAGAACAAAGCTGCAGATGCCATGGCCACATTAGCTTCCCTTCTTCAGTTGGAGACACATGAATCCAGATTTGAATTCCTGGTGGAAGAGCTACACCATCTCATCTTTGACTCGTCTGAAAGCCATGTCATTTGTACCATTGTCACACACGAGTCTTCTTGATATGGTGCTATCTATTCATATCTTCGTGATGGCATCATCCCCGACACATTCAACCACTCTGAACATTGAAACCTCATCCGTAACGCCTCTCGCCACACCCTCATCTCTGGTGATTTATATAGGAGGGGTTTAGATGGGACGCTCCTTAGGTGCTTGGAAAAGGAGGAGTCCAACCAAGGGTTAGTTGACATCCACGAGGGTATTTGTGGTGGACATTCTAATGGTCTTGCCATGGTCCGAAGGTTGCTTAGGGTGGGATATTATTGTCCCACAATGCAGATAGATGCGGTCACCTTTGCTAAGTCATGTGAAAAATGTCAGAAACATGGCAACCTGATTCATGCTCCAGGTAGGGAGCTGATCCCTTCTGTCTCTCATTGGCCATTTCAGTGCTGGGTCTTTGATCTGGTTGGGTAGATTCATCCCAACTCATCAGGTGGACACAAGTTCATTATTACTGCCACTGACTACTTCACAAAATAGGTGGAAGCTGTGCCACTTTCTGTTGCTTCAAGGAGGACCATTTCTTTAGTCATCTTGAATCATATTATTTGCCGATTTGAAGTGCCTTCTGAGATCATTACTGACAATGGAGGTCAATTTAAGAATAAGGACCTAAAGCATCTATGCAAAAAAGAACATTGGTCCTCCATCTATTTTCCATAGGAAAACGGATAGGCAGAAGCCTCTAACAAAACTATTCTTAAAATTCTTCATAGGACAGTACATAAGAATGGTAGGGATTGGCACTTACAAATCAATCCAGCACTATGGGCTTACAGAATAAGCATTCGCACACCTACAGGAGCCACTCCTTTTTCTCTTACCTATGGCGCTGAAGCACAATTGCCTTTAGAAGTTGAGATACCATCACTTAGAGTCTCACTCAAAGGTTTGATTACAGATGAGGATTATCACGCCATGAGGTTACAGGAACTAGAACTTCTAGATGAGAAGCGTAAAGCTTCCTTTGATCATTTGAGAGTGTATCAGAAACGTATGTCCAAAGCATTCAACAAGAAGGTTCACCCTAGAGAATTTCAAATAGGTGATCTTGTTTTTCGAGAGAACCCTAAGAACCAACAGAATAGAGAACAAAAGGGCAAGTTTGAACCTAACTGGCTTGGACCATATGTCATCACAGCTGCTTTTGGTACCGGTGCATATTTACTATCAGATCCTGATGGAGAACAGCTCCCTGATCCCATCAACATTGTGCACCTAAAGAAGTTCTATCCTTGATGCCTGTTTCTGTCTGGGGGCATCCTTTGTATATATCTTATTGATCCTAAAAAAATGCTAAAAAAATTGATATATGATGTTGAAAAAATCCTAAAAAGCATAAAAAGTCCTGAAAAAATACAAAAAAATAAAAAAAATTCAAAAATCCAAAAAAAATAAAAAAATGAAAAAAAAATCCAAGTGGTGAAAACCTGGAAACAGGCGCTACTTGAGGCCTTTGCACCCCTATTTGTTAGCATGTGTCCTCGACACTGAGCCTTTCCCTCATACCTTGACCTTATTTGGCTTAGTCTGGAATTGGTCTTTGTCTTTGTCTAGGGGGCATAACTGTTAGCATTGGTCTTTTAGGTGCGTTTGTCTCTTGGGGCATTTCACAACAGGTGTTTTTCAACACCACCCCAAACAGTATTTTTCAACACTACCCTTGCGTCGAGTGTTTCTTAACACTTATCAGGTGTCTTACCCAACAGTCTCGTATGATGTGATATTTCTCACTAAGTAGATATGATACTCAGGATTTGACTCTATGACCAACACACACGCACTTAAACAATCAACTCGCTGATGATATGATGACTTTTTTTTTTGTGTGTTGTCTATGAGGATTTCTTTGATGAGTGGTCTCTCCCTGAGAAGTTTTCGATGATGTATAGCTAGAAGATTGAGGGAATGAGAACATGTTTTCTTTCTTTATCTTCTTGTGGGTATATTTTGTTGGTCCTAACTGTCATGAGCATTTATGCTGGTCTTACTTGACCTTATGGATTGACAAGGTATTATCCTTGACTATTTTGTGAGTGCATGCTTTTAGTTATCCTGACTTTCATGTGTCTTGATACAAGCATAATCTTGCCATATCAAACTTAGGTGATCTCACTACATTAGTCATCTTGACCTATATGTCTTTGATGCCTAGGTGAGATTTCCACATTTCTCTCTGATAAAGATCATATTTATATCCACATAGTTATGCTAGTGTGCATTGTATGATCTTACGACGCTACCAATAACGCTCGATGATGATAATTAGATGTCTATAAGCAGTGTGACCTTGCAAGTCAACCACTTTCATAGTAGCTTGCATTTTTAGGGTCATGATAGTCTAGTTTTGCATTTCTTGCATATGGAGAGAGCTCTCCTTTTCATCTTACGTGGACCTGTCAGTCAACTGCGCTCACCTTTTCTTCTTCTCGATCATGTCATTCACTCCTTGTCCTTTTCATCTCAAACCTGTTCCTGTTCATCACAAGGGGTTAATCATATCATCATATCTATATCAAAACTATCATTTTCAAGAAACATAAGTCTATATCATACACATGAGAATTAAACATACATCTATGAGAGAGAACATACATAAGCATATACACAAGCATTTTTGAGCAAAATGACAAGACAATATACATAAACTGATACATCTATCAAAAGTGAGACAAATACACATGATACATCAAACATCCAGTAATCTCATAAATCTATAACAATGTCATGATATAAAATACAATATGAGATCTCAAAATCTGGATCAAAAGTCTCAGGATATGTCCAAAATATCTAACACCTAACCCTAAGACTCGCTACCACCCTCGTGAGGAGCTCGTGGTGGTGGAGGAGGCATAGCTCTCCTATCAAGTACCACATCTGATACCCCTGCCCTCTGAGAGTATGATGGTGCTCTCTCACCCTCTGGAATGGCCTGCAGGTAGAGTCCGTGATAGTAGGCTGCTCTCGCTGACTCCCGTCGGAGCTCCAGTGCCTTTTCCTGTGCCATCACCTCATGGCATGCTATCTCTGCCCTGAGATCGGCTATCTGCTGATCTCGCTCCCCCCTCAGATCCAGTAGCTACTGATCTCTCACGGCTATAGTAATCTAAAGGTGCTGTATCTCTACCCCCTGAGCCTGTATCTGGGCTCTTAGATCATCTCCCCCCGCAGGCTGATCTTGCTGTGCCTCTGCCTACCGGTGAGCTGGTCTCACCTCATCCTCAGGCATCGTTGATCTCTATCCCCATGACCATTTCTAGCCACCTGATCTTGACCCCTCTCCTCTCTCCATCCTCCTCCCTTTCCCCCTCCCACCATCTCCTCCATCCCCTCCGTCCCCTCCATCTCCTCCGTCTCCCCTGTCATCCCCTCCGTCTCCTCCCTGCACTGGTACCTGTACATCTGGTACTATAAATCGAGGGAATGGCACCCTTCGCCACTCTGCTCTGTAGGCCGCATCAGCCCTTGCATTTGCCACATTTGGAAAATACTCCCAGGGCTCACTCCTGATACCTGCTGTCCTTGCGACAGCCTGCTGATAATCCAACATGGGTAGCCACCCATGACCCTCCTCATCCCTGGCCCTGGCGTATGTCATAGTCTCTGTCGAGACTCGCTGCTGCATCCCAAACTACCACCATACCTGAGTGATGCAGAATCTCTCAACTATCTCTGCATATCGACCTACCATTGGCCGAGTGCACAGCATGTAGCTCAGCTCATCAGCTGCATCTCTCCAAACCTCAACCTCCCCGTATGGCCTCTATGTGAACGAGGCCATCTCATCTAAAATTCACTTGTAGTACGTCACATCCCCAGTATGAGCATGTGATATGAACCTGAGGTACTTGTAGATGAAGGGGTACCTCCTCTCCCTCGGCTGAACTCTGGGGCGCACCACAGCAATGTGCTCCCAAGCCCATACCTGTGTCAGGATGGCACCGCATGCCCATGTCTGACCGTCTCTGTAGACGATCTCGTGCAACTCATGGTACATCTCTGCCAAGATGGCAGGACCCCATGCCATCCACTGAGGCCTACCAACCAAATCAACCAATAACTGAGCCCATCCGAATGGGAATCCCTTCTGACTGTGATCAGTCATCAGGATCTGTGAAATAATGGATGCCACTATATATGGCACTAGGTAGTCTCCGCCAAAATCATCTATCAGCCTCTCCCAGCTGATATGCCTATCCAGAATAGTGACATCCTAGAACATCTCCTAGATCAGTCGGCGCCCCTCAGTGGCATCCTGATCATAGTACACCTGTGCCAACAAACAAATCATGTCAGTTTTCATCATATGGAAATATTACTTTTAATTATATCTCAAAACATGATTATACTCACTGGCTCACCATGACAGGGCACTCGTAAGATCCTGTAGACATCCTCTAAAGTGATCGATGCCTCTCCAGTAGGCAGGTGGAAGGTGTTGTGCTCACTATGCCATCTCTCGACAAGCACAGTCAACAACCCATGATCCACTCTGATGTTCGGATATCTCAATTAGTATCTGAATCCCATGGCCCGGACATCAGCATTGCCCAGATCATCTAGATCACGGACACATCTCAATCCCGTCACCTTCGGTGCTCTGATGATCAGTGTTGAAAAGACCTCCTACAAGCCAAAACCAAGCCATTTGTTAGCACATATCATGATGGATGTCTAAAAAATCAGTATAAAACATCTCTAAAACGTAACATTATCTAGACCCATGTAATTTTTGCTCAAAAATACGTTAAAAATTAAATTTTTAAACTAGGCGATATTCCTTTTTGGAGAATTATCGCGCGATATTTCTCCCTATAGCGGGGTGATACACCTTATTCCATGCGATACTTCACCCAGTATCGCGTGATCTTTCACCCAGTATCGTGCGATACTGGTGTCTTAGGTCGCGCGATACTTTGGGGACCCGCGAAGTATCGCGCGACATTTCTCCCCAAAGCGTGCGATACTTCTAAAGTATCGCGCGATATTTCGCCCAAACAAAATTTTTTAAAATTTAAAAATTTGAAAAACGTGCTAAAAAAGCTATTAAATGCAAAATATGACTCAAAAAGCTCAAGTTTTTCGAAAACATACAGGGGCAGGATAGTGTGGTGGTCGGTTGTGCAATCGGGCACACTTGAATCGATGCCTGTGGATGGGAACTCCTGCTTGCTGGGCCATTTTATCTCTCTAAAGCTCTGAAAATTCTCAAATCACTAAAAGATAAATGATTTTTGAAAATGACATTTTGACCTCTTTTATAGCCTTTTGACTTTTTGACCTCATTTTCAAAACACCTTGAAATTGCGTGAAAATGGCACCCTTCACTAATTTTGACGTCCTGGATCCATTTTCGAACTCGAAATTGAAATCCAAGGTCATCTTCATAGTCAAAATCATGTTTGAAAATCTTCCCTTCTTCTGCGCAGTTGACTGATCTTTTGAGGCCTAATCCTTCGATCTTTGTTGGGGCATCATCATTTCTTCATTTCCATGTCTTCCAAACTTCTAGTCTTTCATTCATATTCATTCCATTCCCTCCTTTCTCATGTTTGACTACATCTTTTCAGTTAGGCTGGGGCATGTTTCATTGCCTAATGGTTAACCTATTGACCCTTACCTTCGATTATGATTTCATTCTGATTTGATCAAATCCTTATCAATTCGCTGTTCTCCTCTCTACCTGATTTCGATTTCGATTCTGAGGGGGTAGTACTTATGGGATTCTCATCCCCAATTCCTTGATTCTCTTGATTTAGACATCTTTTGTGAGCTTTTGCTCAAATTTGAGATTCTTTTCTCTTACTTTGAATGTGATCCTGAATCGACCTCATGTTCAAAGACCTTTGTTTATGCTTTGTCCGGATATGATCTGAATTGACCTCATATTTGAGTTATTTTGTGATCCCAAATCGATCTCACATTTCAATTCTTCCTTGACTACATGTGTTCCCAAATCGATCACATATTAGTCAAAGAGGGGCAAATGTATGCACCCAAAAATGGTCGCCTAGACTTTGGGCCCCATTTATTTGATTTATCAACCCTGAATCATTTTGATCAATAATCAATATTTTCAACATTATCAATTTCTTGATTAAGTCTTAACTTCGATCATATATTGGATTTTTATCCTTGGGCTAACCATTTATCCTAAGCCTTTATTTGATTAAAAGGAATATTTCCTCCCCTTTTGATTAAATAAAAAGCCCCACTTTCCTCTTATCCTTAGTTGCACAAATAAAACATTATTCATGTTTTATAAAAAGGAGAAAAACACTTTTTGTCTCATATGGACATAAAGTCAACTCTTATTTTCCTATTGGAGGATACTTGTGCACATGGATTGCTCCTCTTTCAAGCTCCACTGCTGATTAAGACTTTTTGCCTCTTAATCTCCATGGTCCATTTCACCTCATTTCTTATAAAAGGAGAGCTCTCTCCTTCATTTGCATCCACTTGTTTTATGCTAATGTTATGCTGCAGGTTTTAGGTGCATTTGGAGCTTTTGAAGACATTGAAGACTTGCCTCATTTCATCATTTAGTTGCATATTTGCTTTCTTAGTTGCATGATAATGGCATTCTTAGTATAGACTTCCTTTTATGCAATAGAATAAGCTCACATAGTCTAAATAAGAAGCATTGTAATCCATTGCTATTTCTTTTCATAGATTAGTTGCATTGTACTTTCCTTTCATAGCTTAGATTGCATCCTCATTTTAGTTGCATTGCATTACATCTTCATAGTGATTCTTGGAGATATTAGCATTGTTGCCCTTGTCTTCACTTGAATCTCTCATTATGTGGTTGACTAGCAAGGTCACAAGCTTGTAGCTCTAGCTGAGAGAAAATTTATCATAGTCCCTTGCAACTCTATGCATAAAGAGCTATGAGCCGCTTTGTGAGGCCTCATTCTTGAGCAACCTTGCATGTAATGGTTCATAGAAGTGCACCATTTTAGTGTGTACACCCATGACCCCTTTTGACACATTGGAATGCTCAAGTGTGTCTCAAGGGATACTAAGACCCCTTAAGACACACTTGAGCATTCCAATGTGTCAAAAGGGGTCATGGGGACTCCCTATATGTCCTAACATGTGATAAGGTGTAGTAGGACACCTAGGGAGTCCTGATGACCCTGTTTGACATATTGGAATGCTCAAGTGTATCTTAAGGGGTCTTATTATCCTTTAAGACATACTTGAGCATTCCAATGTGTCAAAAGGGATCATGGGGACTCCCTAGGTGTGCTAATGTATGATAAGGCATACTAAGAACCCTAGGGAGTCCCCATAACCCCTTTTGACACATCGGAATGCTCAAGTGTCTTAAGGGGGCTTGGGACCCCTTAAGACACACTTGAGCATTCCAATATGTCAAAAGGGGTCATGGGGACTCCCTAGGTGTCTTAACGCGTGATAATGCATACTAGGACCCCTAGGGAGTCCCGATGACTCTGTTTGACACATTGGAATGCTCAAGTGTGTCTTAAGGGGTCTTAGTACCCTTTAAGACACACTTGAGTTTTCCAATGTGTCAAAAGGGGTCATGGGGACTCCCTAGGGGTCCTAACACATGATAAGGTATACTAGGACCCCTAGGGAGTCCTAAGGACCCCTTTTGACACATTGGAACACCCAAGTGTGTCTTAAGGAGTCTTAGTACCCCTTAAGACACACTTGAGCATTCCAATGTGTCAAAAGGGGTTCATGGGTACTCCCTAGGGGTCCTAATGACCCCTTTTGACAAATTGGAATGCTCAAGTGTGTCTTAAGGGGTCTTAGGACCCCTTAAGACACACTTGAGTGTTCCAATGTGTCAAAAAGGGTCATGGGGACTCCCTAGGGGTCCTAATGCATGATAAGGTTTACTATGAACCCTACGAAGTCCCGATGACCTCTTTTGACACATTGGAATGCTCAAGTGTGTCTTAAGGGGTCTTAGTACACTTTAGAAAATACTTGAGCATTCCAATGTGTCAAAAGGGATCGTGGAGACTCCCTAGGGGTCTTAACACATGATAAGGCATACTAGGACCTCTAGGGAGTCCCGATGACCCCTTTTGACACATTGGAACACTCAAGTGTGTCTTAAGGGGTCTTAGGACCCCTTAAGACACACTTGAGTGTTTCAATGTGTCAAAAGGGGTCATCGGGACTCCCTAGGGGTCCTAACCCAAGATAAGGCATACTAGGACATGTAGGGAGTCTTGATGACCCCTTTTGACACATTGGAGTGCTCAAGTGTGTCTTAAGGGGTCTTTGGACCCCTTAAGACACATTTGAGGATTCCAATGTGTCAAAAGGCGTCATTTGAATTCTCTAAGGGTATTAACACGTGATAAGGCATACTAGGACCCTTAGGGAGTCTTAATGAGCCCGTATGACACATTGGAATGCTCAAGTGTATCTTAAGGGGCCTTAGTACCCTTTAAGACACACTTGAGCATTCCAATGTGTCAAAAGGGGTCATGGGGACTCCCTAGGGGTCTTAGTATGCCTTATCACGTGTTAGGACCCTTTGGGAGTCGCCATGACCCCTTTTGACACATTGGAATGCTCAAGTGTGTGTTAAGGGGTCTTAGGACACCTTAAGACACACTTGAGCATTCCAATGTTTCAAAAGGGGTCATCAGGACTCCCTAGGTGTCCTAGTACCCCTTATCACACGTTAGGACCTCTAGGGAGTCCCCTTGACCTCTTTTGACACATTGGAACGCTCAAGTGTGTCTTAAGGGGTACTAAGACCCCTTAAGACACCCTTGAGCTTTCAAATGTATCAAATTTCATCATCAGGACTCCTTTATCATGCGTTAGGACCCGTAGGGAGTTTTGATGACCCCTTTTGACACATTGGAATGCTCAAGTGTGTCTTAAGGGGTCTTAGGACCACTTAAGACGCACTTGAGAATTCTAATATGTGTAAAAGGGTCATGGTGAATCCCTAGGGGTCCTAACAGGTGATAAAGCATACTAGAGCCCCTAGGGAGACCTGATGACCCTTTTGTCACATGGGAATGCTCAAATGTGTCTTAAGGGGTCTTAGGACCGCTTAAGACACACTTGAGTGTTCCAATGTTCCAAAAGGGGTCATGGGGACTCCCTAGGGTTCCTAACACGTAATAAGGCATACTAGGACCCCTAAGGATTTCCTATGACCCCTTTTGACACATTGGAATGCTCAAGTGTGTCTTAAGGGGTCTTAAAATGTGTGCCCATTTTCTGAAAATGGGTGCCCATTTTTGAAATTTTTTTACAAATGGTATCAAAAATCAAAGTGTGATATATCGTTGGAAAGGTCTTTCCATATCTAATCGAACCATGATGGTTTCATTTTCAAATTTTATCATTTGATTAGTTATTTTTTGCAGATTATCTAATTTTTCATGTGCTAACCATTGTTAGATTTTGGATTTTCCTAACCCTTGTTGGTCTAACAAGTTGTTTTGAAGGTGCTCTTGCTTTCATGGAAAATGCTTAAAATTGCTTGAGGTACTTTGTTCTATCTCTACAACATTTGAATTTTGGAATTAAAATTGAAGCTCTCATGTGTTTGGCTTGAGTGTTTACATGCTTTCATAGAACACATTTCAATTGATGCTCTTAATGGGAAATAAATGAACATAGATTTGCTTTCATACAAGTTTGTGTAAGTGAATGCTTGTATTTAAACCTTAAGTAATTCTTGGTTACAATATCAAATATCTCATTGAGTGATTAAGGGCATGGATTCATTCCTTGTTTACATAGGAAGTTAAATGCACCACTTTGTGGACTCACTCTATGTTTGCTTGGAAAGTTAAATATTCCATTGATTCAACCCTTTGTCATTTGTGAGTAGTATTGATAAGAAACTTTAGATTGCTTTTGATTGATCTTGTTAGCTAAATTGGGTGTTGGACTCGCTTATTTCTAATTGCCCCTCATTACTACCCTTTGGATGCAAGGTCAACATTCATACATAGGGGAGGGGTCTACTTGAAAAGAGCATTAAGTGTTCCACAAAGTTTCCCCCTTTTTATGCTTTCTTGATCTCATTAGTTTTCTAAGGTGTGGATTCACTTTGAGTTTGTGTGAGGAGTTAAATGTTCCACTTTTAGACTCACTTTGAGTTTGTGTGAGGAGTTAAATGTTCCACTTTTGGACTTACTTTGAGTTTGTGTGAGGAGTTAAATGTTCCACCTTGTGGACTCACTTCACATTCACTTGAAGAGTTAAATGTTCCACTTTTGGACTCACTTCACATTCACTTGAAGAGTTAAATGTTCCACTTTTGGACTCACTTCACATTTACTTGAAGAGTTAAGTGTTCCACCTTTAGTGCTTTGAATACTTTTGATAGTGAATTGCTTATCTTTTATTTTTAGAAGGCCTGCTTGGGGACACACCACCTCAAGGGATGACCTTAACTCCTATGTTCCAGCAGAGTATAAATAGCGGGAGGTGAATCGAAAGACACCTCTCTTGGGAATTGATTTTGATATCACTCTTGGCTAAGCCTCAAAGAACTTTATACCTTTGAGAAGTGAAGGAGGAGATTTGGGTTACCGTCTCCCCTCAGCTATGTGATTTTAGATTCTTCTCATCTACGGATTTGGGCCCCACGTACCTTGTTTATATCGAGGACTCCCTTTAGAAAAGCTATGTATATCCCTGTAGACAGCTTGATAGGATGTTGTTGTGTTCTAAGTGCCTGCTAAAATATTTTCAAGAACATACACAAGTATAATCTTTAAGGAGTAGAAATACTAAGTTACTATTCATGTTCATGTGCAAGGTTGCTTTGCCCCTTACTCATTGTTTGAAGACAATTTCTTGCTTGAACTCCCTGATTGCTATCTTATGTGCTTGATCCATGATAAAAATCTATTGATATACTTACTTGATCTTTTAAAACGCTTCAAAACTGAGATTTTTATGTTCATTGGTCATAGAGTCGTACGACTCTGCAACAGTGTCACCTGGCCTTACTGGAAATTGTCGCTTGGCTTAGGGCGAAGTGTCACCTCACTATAAACTGTCACCTTGTCTACCTAGAAAGTGTCACCCAGAACCTTTTTTCTGTCTTGTTGCTATTGTAATTCGGAGCTGCTAAACTTGCATTTTAACCTATCGTAGAGTGTCTTTTTCTGTTCTTACCTAAAGCTAGACTGTTATCTGCATGCTTAGACTTGTTCTAGACTAAAACAAATGAGCTAAAACTATTGGATTTGAGCTTAACAAATGCTACTCTTGATCACTTGTTGCATCACGGTTACCTCTCTAGCTACTTGCTCACTGCTCGACTTTAGTCAATTGATTGCTGTAAGTGCTTGAGCACTTTTGACGAGCCATCTCTCTATTGTTCTACTTTGACAAGTGATCTTTATTAGCTTTTCTTATCTCAAATCTAAGAAACTTTGTCTCATTCTATTAGTCAACCAACATCTCTTTTCATGCTGGTTACAACTCGGTCTCAATTTGAGCAGGAGAGTCATCCTCCATTCAATTATACATAGTTACCTTCTCCAGCTAGACACTCACGAGTGTCCATTAGCAACAAAAGTTCTAGTTCTAACCAATCTAAGGATTCTAAGGCTACCCTGTGGTACAAAGGAGGTTTCCTCTTTTCCGCATTCAAGACCCCCAAAAACACAGACAGTGTCTCACTCACTTTGACTGGACAAGAAAAATTTCAACACTTGCAAGAACATTTTGAGCATAAAGATAACCAAGCGCACTTAGACAAAGAACACAATCAACACAGGATGGAAGTTGCTGGTGCATGGCTTATAGAGGGACATTTCATGAGCAACCTGAGACTAGTAATCATGAGCATAGACCTCTTTTTATCAATGGAAACAATGGCAACAACATGCCACCAAGATCTCCTCCAAGACCCACTTTTGGTATGCCTTCTTCACCTCCTAGACCTTCTCCCTCTCAACATGAGGCAGAGGCTGATGATGAGATTTCTAGTGAGGATCTTATGCAATTTGAACAAGATGTGGTCTCCCAACAAATGATGTATAAGCTTTTAGAGTGTAATGGCGACCAATATTTTCAATATATGACTTCTAGAGGATATAAGCTTCCTCCTGGCTATGATGTCAGACAAATTGTCCAACAAAGAGTACCAACTAAATTGGAAGTCCTTCAGGAAGAACTGTGTCAGACAAATCAACACCTTACCCAAATGGAAATAGACAGAGAGCCTTCAAAGGTCTCTTTTGTAGAATCAATTTGTGCTCTTCCCTTTGATAGGAGTCTATACATGGTCCCGTTTCCTAAGGATATTGAGGTTCCCAAATATGACAAGTATGATAGAAATGGTGATCCCCATGACCATGTGCATCACTTTTACACTCTTAGCATGGACTTTCTTCATGAAGACACATTTATTCTATGATTATTCCCTCAAAGTTTAAGAGGCCAAGCTTTGGAATGGTTTGCGAAATTGACACCACCTCTTAAGAATTTTGATGAGATGGCTCAGTGATTTACCCAACATTATTCTTACAACATCCAACAACCTGTCACCATGATAGATCTTGGTAATCTAAGACAACATCAAGGTGAGCCATTTGCAACTTACTTACAATGTTGGAGGTCATTGTATTCTAGGTATCCACATCAGTTACCCGAGAGAGAAAAGATTGACATTTTCGTCAACACTTTTGTGTCTGAGCTATATTATAATTTAAGGAAACAACTGTTCTCTTCTTTCAATGACATGGTTGAAAGTGCATATCGAATTAAGGATGTAGCTATAAGAAAAGGGGATATTTTTATTAATAAAGATGCTAAAGGCAATGGCAAAGACAAGAACAAACCTTGGAATAAAAACAAGTATGTTGTTAATGATGGGGTTGTTTGCGCTCCTAAAGCTAAAGAGCCTACTTTCAATCTCTCTAATGCTATCTATGCAGCAAAACAACAAGAAGCTGCCAATGCTCACAGTGCTCCTAAAGCTCAATATGCAGATAAGTCTAAGAAGTCATTTCAAAAGTGAGTCTATAACAAGTTGGCAGAACCTTATGATGTGATCCTTAAGACTTTGGTTGATAATGGATATCTTACGCTTCTTGATAAACCTGGTAACTGGGATCCGATAAATAGGCCTGATTGGTGGTGAGAGGATTCTTATTGTCATTATCACAGAAACAAGGGACATCCGACAGATAATTGTTTTAATCTTAAGGATGATATTCAGGATCTTATTGAGAATAGAACAATCTCCACTGATGGCTTAACTAAAAATTTTGATCACACAGCTTTCAAAGATCCTCTACCTAAGCATGATAAGGGGGAAACCTCTCAAGCACATAAGAAGAATCATGATGCTAAGATCAATTACATGTATCCTTCTAATACGCCTATGATCAACATGGTAGATCCCGTTGAGAGTGTTTTAATGATGAGGTCTCAAGAGGATAATAAAGCCAATCATGGTAAGCCAAAGTTGGTCTTGCAAACACATGGTAGTTCATCTTCCCGAAGTGAGATACTGAATGCTGTTACTAAGGGGAAAGCCAAGATTGTCCTTAAAACTGCGCAAGATCCCAAGCAAGCTTTGCCTTCCAAACAAGTGGCTCCTTCAGCCACCCTTAGCTATGATCTTGTCCAACATTTGCAAAAGACACCAGCATAGATATCTATCCTTGAATTGCTTCAGTTATCCCCTTCACATAGAGAGATTCTTGATGAGGCTCTACGTACAACACGTGTTCCCAATGACATTGATCTAGATCAATTTCAGGCTATGGTCAACCACATTTCATTTCCGCTATCTCTCTCCTTTTCTATAGAAGATGACATATCTATTACTCACCTGCATAATCTAGCTTTACACATTGAAGTTCTAGTCTACAATACCCAAGTCCACCGAGTCCTGATAGACAATGGTGCAGGGTTAAATATTGTTTCTTTCAATGTCATACAACAATTGGGTTTGTCAGAATTTTCTATGGATTCTAAGAAGAAGATTACTATAAAAGCTTATGATGAAGTGGAAAGATCTTCCAAAGGTCTTGTCACGCTGCCTATCCGAGTGGGACCTATCATAAAAGATATTAGCTTCCAAGTATTGGACATCCCACTCGCATATAACATTATTTTGGGTCATCCTTGGATCCATGACATGCAGGTTGTTCCTTCCACTTATCATCAGTGTGTGAAATTTCTGTACAATGGCACTGAAGTTGTGATTCCTGGAGACCATACTATTGCTATTAATGCTCTTGCTACTACTAAAAAATTTGTTCCTCACAATGAACCTTCTATTGATCCTAGTACGTCTCTAGTTGCTGCTGAGAAAACACTTAAGATGATGAGCCTTGGTATGGGTGAATATACGCTGGATTCCTTTGCTTCTATACCTATTTCTCCTAGGTCATATGGGAGACCTTCTAATCAGATGAAGCCTTCAACTTCTTCTATGATGATCTTTGATACTTTTTTTCCTTCATCCATTCCTTTAGAAGTAGAAAGAGAAGAACAAGCTATTCAAGAGTGGATCTATAGAGAAGATGAGGGTAGATTTTCCCTTCTTGATAATTCCAGAAATACTCCCATGCTTAGTAATTCAGACACAGATACAGATGAGTCACCACTACACACTATGGTTCAAATGGGAGATGATCTTCCTTCTACTTCACTTCTTTGGGGAGAAGAATGTATATCTACTGATGATATGGCTGAGGCCTCTATGTCTAGAACCTATGTGCCTAAAGAATCATTGCACTATGATAGACAACATCGCAACATTGCATGTCTACTACAAAGAGGTGATCTATCACATGACGACATGAGTATCTCTACTTCTCAGCATCTTAAGCCTCTTCCAGAAGATCCTCCCATGACAGTTATGGATGTTGATGTGGTTCATACTTATGGTGACCAACCTGATGTAGTTGATGAGTCTTGCGTAGGGTCTGACGAGTTTAATCCATGTATTGCTTTAGTGGATCACGCTGGTCCTTCTATGACAAGTCTAGATCTTAACATTTTTAGAGCTTACCCTATAGGCTTGACCTCTCTTGTCACTAGAGATGACACCCCTCACATAAATGCTATTGAACCAGTCACTTCATTTCATCTCGCATCAATACCTGTTACTTCTTCCACCAGCGAACTAGCAACAAAAAAGACTGAATCAACAATCAAGTATCACAAGCATTGAATCAAAAGAAAAGAGCAATGGTCGAATGGTGAAAACCACATTGTGGTGGTATCCGTACCTAAGAAAAATAAAAATAAAATTTTTCTAAAAAATAATGATTATCAAATACAAGATGACCAGCTGATTCTCTACAAAAAAATGGTGTACTACTTCAAGCATGATCTCATATCTATTACACTTCAACCCATTCCTAGAGATGAGAACAAAGTTGCTAATGCCTAGGTTACTTCGACATCCATCTTACAAATGAAAAAGCATAAATTTCACTTCAAGTTCTTGGTGAATGAATTACGCTATCCTGCTCACAAATCTTACAATCCTACCATCTTTTCATATCTTCCACCTCATATTCCTCTTGCAAATCCACCACGCCATTCTTCCTGCCATCCCTTATACTTTTCCTTTGTCTCTGGTGACTTGTATAGGAAGGGTCTAGACGAAACTCTCCTTAAGTGTCTAGAAATAGAGGAGTTAGAAAAAGTGCTAGCTAAAATCCACAATGGCATATGTGGATCACATTCTAATGATCCTTCGCTAGCTTAGACATTTCTTAGGGCTGGTTATTATTGGTCGGACTGGTTGAGACCTCCTATCATCACAGTTGTAGCATTTGGGCCTAGGGCCTATCGGTTTTCTACATTAGAGGAAATAGATTTTTGATGCCGGTTTCTATCTGGGGCATTCTTTGTACATATTTATTGATCTTGAAAAAATTCCAAAAAAATTCATATATGATGCTGAAAAAATCCTAAAAAGCATATAATGTCCTAAAAAAATGAGCATCCTAGTGAAAACCTAGCAATAGGCGCTTTGATGTCTCACCAAAAAAAAACAAAAAAACCAAAAAAATTGAAAAAATTGAAAAAGTGCCTTGGTGAAAACCTGGAAACAGGTGCCTTGGTAGCAAAAATACAAAAAAATTATAAAAATTCCTAAAAAAATTGCAATAAATCTATCAAGTGGTGAAAACCTGGAAACAGGCACTGCTTGAGACCCTCTGGACCTATGTCTATCAGTCTTGCATGGTGCTCCTCTACCCCACTTCTCGCTTTGTCTCTCCTAGCCTATAATTGACTCTTGTCTTAGTCTAGGGGGCATACGTTGTTCTAGCTTATCTTGGGTCTCTTTGTGCGTCTGGGTTTCTTAGACACCTCTCAAATGGTGTTTTTCAACACCACCCCAAATTGTGTTTTTCAACACTACCCTAGCGTCAAGTGTTTCTTAACACTTATCAAATGTCCTATTCGCAGTCTAGATAATGCAATATTTCTCATTGGTAGATCCGATACTCAAAGCTTGACTCTATGACCTACACACATGCACTTGACTCACTGAGACTTGCTTAGCTTTATTTTCTTTGTGTGCTGTCTATGATGATTTCTTTGCTAAGTGTTCTCCCCCTATGATCATTTTCGATGATGCATAGCTAGAAGACTGAGGGAATGAGAACATGTTTTATTGCTTTCTGCTTGTGGGTATATTTTGTTGGTCCTAACTATCATGAGCATTTATGCTGGTCTTACTTGACACTATGGATTGACAAGGTATTATCCTTGACTGTTATACGAGTGCATGCTTATAGTCATCTTGACTTTCGTGTGTCTTGATACAAGGATAATCTCACCATATCAAACTTAGGTAATCTCACTGCACTAGTCATCTTGACCTACATGTCTCTGATGGCTAGGTGACATTTCCACATTTCTATCTGATATAGATCATATTCAGATTCACATAGTTATGCTAGTGTGTATTGTATGATCTTACGACGTGACCAATAACGCTCGATGATGATAATTAGATGTCTGTTGGCTTCATAACCTTGCAAGTAAACCACTTTTCATGTAGCTTACATTCTTAAGTTCATGTTAGTTTAGTTTTGCATCTTGCATATGGAGAGAGCTCTCCTTTCATCTTTCATGGACTTGTTAATCAACTACGTTCACCTCTCGCTTCTTCCCGATCATGTCTTTCACTTCTGGTCTTTCATATCCCATCATTTTCCTTTCATTTCAGGATCAAAACCAAAATTCGAGTTCACCTTGATCATCCAAATCACCTTTTCCCCCTCTTTCGTGCAGTTGGCTAACCTTTTAAGGCCTGATCCTTCGATCTTCGCTGGGGCATTCTTCACCTCTTCATCTCCATCTCTTTCAAACTTCTAGTCTTTCATTCACTTTTCAATCCCAAGTTCAAATCCCCCTTCATGGTGTTTTCAGGTTGAGGGACCGCTTGGTTCGTGCCTTGGGTCCCATGTGTGGTGCATACCTTCACTGCTTAATGGTTATCCTATTGTGCTTCATCTCTTTGATTATGATTTCTAGTGATTTGATCATGTCTCTCTTGCTTCTGCTTTCCCTCTACCTGGATTTTGCTTTCGATCCTGAGGGGGTAGACACATCATATCTTATTGGCTATCTCTTTCTTAAGTGTTCAGTACTATCGCTACCAGGCTGATCATGCAAGATTTTCTATCTCTCTGCACTTCATTCTTTGGAGTCAGAATGTCTGCTTGCCTTCTTGGCTGATCTGAGTTGTTTTGTGATCCCAAATCGATCTCACATTTCAACTTCATTCTTTGATTGCATGTGTTCCCAAATCGATCACACATTAGTCAAAAAGGGGCAAATGTATACACCTAAAAATGGTCACCTAGACTATTAGCCCCATTTTCTAAATCATAAATTGCTTATTCTTGATCAAATCCTAGTTCTATCATTTATTCAATTATTTTCTATGGGCTAACCATTTTATCCTAAGTTTTTATTTATTTAAAAGGAATTTCCTCCCCTTTTATTAAATAAAAAACCCCCCTTTTCCTCTTATCCTAAGTTGCACAAATAAAGCATTATTCTTATTTTATAAAAATAAGAAAAGCACTTTTTGTCTTATATGGACACAAAAGTCAACTCCTATTTTCTCATTGGAGGATACTTGTGCACATGGATTTGTCCTTTTTCAAGCTCCACCCTTGATTAAATATTTTTCCTCTTAATCTCCATGGTCCATTCCTTTCTCATTTCTTATAAAAGGAGAGCTCTCTCCTTCATTTTCATATATTAAGTTTTTATGCTAATGTTATGTTGCAGGTTTTCTAGGTCATTTTGGAGCTTTTGAAGATTTGGAGCATTCTTGGCTTTTGCATCTACATGTTATCATAGTTTTCATTTCTTGCATTATCATGGCATACATAGCTTAGTTTCCTTTATGCTTTAGATTAATTCATCTAGCTTAACTAGGAGGCTTTGTAATACTTGAATCTTTCATTTTCATAGCTTAGCTTGCATTTCCATTTCTAGCATAGCATTGCATTGCATTTTCATTTTTGATTCTTGAGGATATTTGCATTCTTTCCCTTGTCTTCATTTAATCTCCCATTGCATGGTTTACTAGAAAGGTTATAGGCTAAATAGCTCTAGCTGAGAGCATTCTTAAAACCCTTGCACTCCATGCCTAGGGAGCTATGGATCAATTTTTGAGACCTCATTCTTCAGTGTTCTTGAATGTAATGATTCATAGAAGTGTGACACAATTATAGCACACAATGGGGACTCCCTAGGGGTCCTAACGCATGATAAGGTGTAATAGGACCACTAGGGAGTCTTGATGACCCCATTTGACACATTGGAATGCTCAAGTGTATCTTAAGGGGCCTTAGTACCCCATAAGACACACTTGAGCATTCCAATGTGTCAAAAGGGGTCATGGGGACTCCCTAGGGGTCCTAGTATGCCTTATCACATGTTAGGACCCATAGGGAGTCCCCATGACCCCTTTTGACACATTGGAATGCTCAAGTGTGTCTTAAGGGGTCTTAGGACCCCTTAACACACACATCAGTGTTCCAATGTGTCAAAAGGGGTCATGGGGACTCCGTAGGGGTCCTAACACAAGATAAGGCATACTAGGACCCCTAGGAAGTCCCCATGTCCCCTTTTGACACATTGCAATGCTCAAGTGTGTCTTAAGGGGTCCTAAGACCCCTTAAGAAACACTTGAGCATTGAAATGTGTCAAAAGGGGTCATGGGGACTCCTTAGGGGTCCTAACATGTGATAAGGCATACTAGGACCCCTAGGGAGTCCTGATGACTCCGTTTGACACATTGGAATACTCAAGTGTGTGTTAAGGGGTCTTAGTACCCATTAAGACACACTTGAGCTTTCCAATGTGTCAAAAGGGGTCATGGGGAATCCCTAGGGGTCCTAACATGTGATAAGATGTACTAGGACCCCTAGGGAGTCTTGATGACCCCTTTTGACACATTGGAACACCCAAGTGTGTCTTAAGCGGTCTTAGTACCCCTTAACACACACTTGAGCATTCTAATGTGTCAAAAGGGGTCATCGAGACTCCCTAGGGATCCTAATGTGTGATAAGGCATAATAGGACCTTGAGGGAGTCCCCATGACCCCTTTTGACAAATTGGAATGCTCAAGTGTGTCTTAAGGGGCCTTAGGACCCCTTAAGACACACTTGAGCATTCCAATGTGTCAAAAGAGGTCATGGGGACTCCCTAGGGGTCCTAACGAATGATAAGGTGTACTAGGACCCCTAGGGAGTCCCGATGACCCTTTTTGACACATTGGAATGCTCAAGTGTGTCTTAAGGGGTCTTAGTACCCTTTAAGACATACTTGAGTATTCTAATGTGTTAAAAGGGGACGTGGGGAATCTCTAGGGGTCCTAACATGTGATAAGGCGTACTAGGACCCCTAGCGAGTCCCGATGACCCCTTTTGACACATTGGAATGCTCAAGTGTGTCTTAAGGGGTCCTAAGACCCCTTAAGACACACCTGAGCATTCCAATGTGTCAAAAGGGGTCATCAGGACTCCCTAGGGGTCCTAACATGAGATAAGGCATACTAGGACACATAGGGAGTCCTAATGACCCCTTTTGACACATCGGAACACCCAAGTGTGTCTTAAGGGGTCTTAGGACACCTTAAGACACACTTGAGCATTCCAATGTGTCAAAAAGGGTCATGGGGATTCCCTAGGGGTCTTAACACGTGATAAGGTGTACTAGGACCCCTAGAGAGTCCTAATGACCCCGTTTGACACATTGGAATGCTCAAGTGTATCTTAAGGGGTTTAGTACCCCTTAAGACACACTTGAGCATTGCACTATGTCAAAAGGGTTCATGGGGACTCCCTAGGGGTCCTATTATGCCTTATCACATGTTAGGACCCCTAGGGAGTCCCCTTGACCCTTTTTGACACATTGGAATGCTCAAGTGTGTCTTAAGACCCCTTAAGACACACTTAAGCATTCCAATGTGTCAAAAGGGGTCATGGGGACTCCCTAGGGGTCCTAACGCATGATAAGGCATAATAGGACCCCTAGGGAGTCCCCATGAACCCTTTTGACACAGTGGAATGCTCAAGTGTGTTGTAAGGGGTCTTAGACCCCTTAAGATGCACTTTAGCATTGCAATGTGTCAAATGGGGTTATTGGGACTCCCTAGGGGTCCTAGTACACCTTATCATGTGTTAGGACCCCTAGGGAGTCCTGATGACCCCTTTTGACACATTGGAATGCTCAAGTGTGTCTTAAGGGGTCTAACAACCCCTTAAGACACACTTGAGTGTTTCAATGTGTCGAAAGGGGTCATGGGGACTCCCTAGGTGTCCTAACATGTGATAAGGTGTACTAGGAGCCCATAAGAGACACTTGAGCATTCTGATGTATCAAAAGGGGTCATGGGGACACCCTAGGGGTCCTAACATGTGATAAGGCATACTAGGAACCCTAGGGAGTCCCGGTGACTCCTTTTGACACATTGGAATGCTTAAATGTGTTTTAAGGGGTCTTAGTACCCCTTAAGACACACTTGAGCATTCCAATGTGTCAAAAGGGGTCATGGGGACTCCCTAGGGGTCCTAACGCATGATAAGACATACTAGGACCCCTACAAAGTCTCGATGACCCCTTTTGACATATTAGAAGACTCAAGTGTGTCTAAAGGGGTACTGAACCCCTTAAGGCACACGTGAGTGTTCCAATGTGTCAAAAGGTGTCATTGAGACTCCCTAGGGGTCCTAACACATGATAAGGCATACTAGGACCCCTAGGGAGTTCTGATGACCCCTTTTAACACATTGGAATGCTCAAGTGTGTCTTAAGAGGTCTTATTACCCCTTAAGACACACTTGAGCATTTCAATCTATCGAAAGGGGTCATGGGGACTCCCTAGGGGTCCTAATACAGGATAAGGTGTACTAGGACCCCTACAGAGTCTCGATGACCCCTTTTGACACATTAGAAGACTCAAGTATGTCTAAAGGAACACTAATACCCGTTAAGACACACGTGAGTATTCTAATGTGTCAAACGGGGTCATTGAGACTCTTTAGGGGTCGTAATGCATGATAAGGCATACTAGGAACCCTAGTGAGTTCTTGTGACCCCTTTTGACACATTGGAATTCTCAAGTGTGTCTTAAGGGGTCTTAGTACCCTTTAAGACACTCTTGAGCATTCCAATGTGTCAAAAGGGGTCATGGGGACTCCCTAGGGGTGCTAACATGTGATAAGGCATACTATGACCCCTAGGGCATCCCCATGACCCCTTTTGACACATTAGAATGCTCAAGTGCATCTTAAGGGGTACTAATACCCCTTAAGATGCACTTGAGCATTCCAATGTGTCAAAAGGGGTCATGGGGACTCCCTAGGGGGCCTAACGCATGATAAGTCATACTAGGACCCCTAGGGAGAGTCGATGATTGCTTTTAACACATTGGAATGCTCAAGTGTGTCTTAAGGGGTCCTAAGACCCCTTAAGACACACTTGAGCATTCCAATGTGTCAAAAGGTGTCATCGGGACTCCCTAGGGGTCCTAACATGAGATAAGGCATACTAGGACTCCTAGGGAGTCCTGATTACCCCTTTTGACACATTGGAATGCTCAAGTGTGTCTTGAGGGGTCTTAGGACCCCTCAAGACACCCTTGAGATTTCCAATGTGTCAAAAGGGGTCATGGGGACTCCCTAGGACCCCTTAAGACACATTTGAGCATTCCAATGTGTCAAAAGGGGTCATCGGGATTGCCTAGGGGTTCTAACCCATGATAAGGCATACTAGGACCCCTAGGGAGTCCTGATGACCTTGTTTGACACATTGGAATGCTCAAGTGTATCTTAAGGGGTCTTAGTACCCCTTAAGACACACTTGAGTGGTCCAATTTGTCAAAAGGGGTCATGGGGACTCCCTAGGGGTCCTAGTACACCTTATCATGTGTTAGGACCCCTATGGAGTCCCCATGACCCCTTTTGACACATTGAAATGCTCAAGTGTGTCTTAAGGGGTCCTAAGGCCCCTTAAGACACACTTAAGCATTCCAATGTGTCAAAAGGGGTCATGGGGACTCCCTAGGGGTCGTAATCCGTGATAAGGCATATTAGGACCCCTAGGGAGTCCCCATGACCCAAATGAGATGTTAGTGAATGACTTCTTGCTAATACTACTCTTCCACCAGATCCAGATTTCAACCCTTTTATGGATCTAGAGGCTAAATTAGGAGCCCACAGAATTGGCCGAGAGAAAAATGTGATTGTATATGAACTGATTACAAAATGTTCAATGGAGGAGAAAATATTGCAATGATCAAGAAGAAAATTGGCTATGGAAAATCTAGTTATGAATTATGTTAAGAATGAAACTATTAAGGAATTGCATGAATCAAAAACCATGAAAATAACCTTCTACAACAAGGAACATTCAAGCTATAGAATTTATTAACTCTGAATTTAAACATCTTATCAGCATTCATGGAAGAGATTTCATTAACATCCATGGATGAAATTTCATTAAAACTTCAGACAAAATCATCTAAAAGAATTTAGTAACTTCAGGCGAAATCATTTAAGATGGACCAAAACAAAATCATATTTCTTAGAAATGGCAGAGAAAGAAAATGAGATAAACCAAATTTATCAAATTCTTGCAATCTGCAGCTTCTCTCCAAGTGCAAAATGACAATCCATGGATCTAAAATTATGATAAAAATTAAATTCTTCGAGTAAGTCATTTAGAAACGCGCAGAATGTTGTAATGCATGATGATTTAAAGAGAATTTATGATGGACTATGCTATGCAAAAGCCTGCAATCCATGCCATATCTCAGAGTACTGATGAGAAGCAATGGTGAAAGTCTAAGACAGATGCGGCGCTGGCATTGAAGCGGCAAGACATTCTTCATAATATCAAGGCAACACCATTGAAATGGCAAGGCTTTCCTCATAATGTTGCGTCGCCGCTGATCTCTTCTTTAAATTTATTAATGTGGTATATTCTACAGCGCCTGCATAATTTCCAGTATAATTTCTCATTTTACCAAACCCTTTCCCACTCTCCATAATCTTCAACTGGTTGAAAGGTCTGTCTGATTGTTCTTGTTTAACCTCCTAATGACTCTGTTGAGCTGTCGGATTATCAATAGGCATGGTACAATTGTCCAGTGACTAGAATCTATTTCGAGAAACTTTGCAATTTAGCGTTCTGGTTGAAAAAGTAGGGAAAGATACCATTTCATAGCCACAGGCAGTGGAAATAGAGTGATTCTCTTGCCCTCTGCTTCTATAATCCACCTCCAGTGAACTATTCTTCAAAGCCTCCATTTCTACGTAGCTAGGGTTTTCGACGCCTATAAAAGGCACAACTATGCCCCTGTAGGGACTCATGCTCATGCTCAGAATCATATTAAATAACATTTAAAATGTAAAATGTATATTATATAATATATAATATATAATATTATATATAATATATAATCTAATATATAGTTTTTGATATTAATATATAATTAAATAATATTTAATGTAACATGTATATTATATAATATATAATATATAATATAATATATAGTTTTTAATATTAATATATATTAAATAATATTTAATGTAAAATATATATTATATAACATTTAATATATAATTGATATTATATAATATTTAATATATCTAGTATATATCTAATATATAACTAATATATAGTTTACGAAGGATGGAAAAATGGGAGGGAGAAAGTGGAGGCAAAGTGAAAATTAAAAAAATTGCGGTCATATTTGGGTGAATATTGGGTACCCAAAAATATCGGGTACCTGATTAGACTCGGTATTGCTTTGTGCACCAAACCTACATGGTCAACTATTGGAATGTCTCAAATACGTGTTTTTCCCTTATTTCTTTGAGTTCCAGACTTTGACAATGTAGCTGACGACTTTTTTTCACCCAAATTTGATTAAAAAAAAGGGTATCTTAAGGAGATTATCAGCTTTCTATCGATATAATTGCTGTCAAATTTTGAATTCGGTAAGTAATTATTAGTTATTTTCTAATTGAGCTACCTCTAAAGTGCTGATTTATATACTGATTGAAAAATGACTATAACTTTCAAATGGTATAACATTTTTGAAATCCAAAAAATGTGTCACATTCTATGCTTCGCTTACTATAAGGAGAAAAAATTAAAATTGAATTTTGTAAAGTTTTGAATGGGTTAAGGTGGTCAGACACGGGAGTTTTTTTATTCTGAAAATGTTGTAGCAGAAAATTCATAATTAATTATTTTTTTGGAATAAAATTACAAAAAAATATGCGTAACATCCGGGCATGAGTCTACTACTTATATATAAAATCTTATACTAAAATATTATCATTTGATTATGATTAAGGTGGTCAGACATACACCTACTTATTTTTGTCCTGAAATTTTTGTACTGCTGCATTGAAATCTATACTTTTCACCAATCATACTAACTTTTTCTCAAAAAATGCCTAGTAGTTTAGAAACTACGTTCAATTTTCTACAGATTCTATTCTTACAAATTTTTGATATTAGGTTCATAGCTAGTTGGAATTTTCACGTCAAGTTGACTAACCCTGATTTGCTGATTTTTCATTGCCACTTAAGGGCATAGTTTGGCCCCTCATGATCTTGCACATACCCATCCTGCTATCATGTCAACTATCATATCAATATTAGGTAGTGGGAAGTCATCTTTTGGACATGCCTTATTGAGATCGCTGAAATTTGTATAGACACGAATGGATTTGTCATGTTTAGTGACTGGAACAATGTTTGAAATCCATTCTGCATAATCAATAGTTCTTATGAAGCCAGCCTTAAGAAGCTTTTCTAGCTCTACTTTAACCAAAAGCACTATGTGTGGATGCATCTTTCGTAGCTTCTGTTTAATAGGTTTGATACCTAGTGAAATGGACAAATGATGCATGATTAGATTGGGGTCTAATCTAGGCATGTCAGAGTAGGTCCATGCAAATTTTATTTTCTTGCTCTAAAAGAAGCTCGTGAACTCTTCTTTTTCTTCGGCAAACAATGATTGTGCTAGATGAATAATCTATGGAGCAGCCTCTATACCTAAATTTACCAGTTGTGTCGGCTCAATCAATACTGATGACCTCTCTTGAAAGTGGCTTGGAAACATATCAAGTATCTCATCCTTGGGTGTCTCAGAGAGGTTTTCACCCTCGGATACGTCTTTTATTTTTACTATTTTTGGCTCTGATACTGCCACAAAGTGGTTTTCACCATCAGAGCATCTATTTTTTTCTTCTTTTAATTTTTTGACTGAGATACTTGATATCCACCTCAGTCATGTTGACACTACTTTCGCTAGTGGAGGACATCATAAGTTCAATAGCATGGAGGTAATAGGCTAGATCATAATCATTCTGGAACATTAGGACTTCATTGGATTCAGAAGGGGAGTTCCAGTTTATTAGATCGGGATGGCGGGGTGAAAGGGAAGTAGTGACTGGTTCAACTACATTCATGGTATAACCCTCAAAAGCACTGACTAGAAAGTCAAGACCTAGAGAGATCTTGTCCAAAGGAGCATTCAAATCCCTATAAGACCTTGCATCGGAAGTAGAGGACATGTTAACATTAGTGGTGTCTAATTCATGCGGCCTAGTGCTAGACCCTTCACCTACTTCAAGGAGTCTTTCATACACGTGAACAGTATCTATGTCTACATCATAAGTAGCATCTTACAAAGAGTCAAATTCATATTCATGTGAGTCAGTACTTGATGTAGGAATTTCATTAGCAGCATCATCAGACTCATTATTATACCTTGTGGCATTAATAGCTTGCTGAAGTTGTTCTTGTTCAAAATACTTTCGAAAATGTGGTGGCCTATATCGTTCACCTTGAAAATTAGGATCATCATTTAGTGTTGCTTTCCATTCCTCATATGTGACTTGGTACACTAAAGAAGTTTTATCAGAATCATTATCAATATCAGTATCTATCTCTACCATATGAACAGGTATGATAGGCTCATTAGGTTTGGCAAAGAGTGCTGCAAGATCTAGAGGAACAGGATATGGAAATGTATCTTCATCAGAGCTATCCTCTAGATTAGCTTCTGGAGTGACATCTTCAATTTCTCATTCAGGTTTAGGTTCAGGCTCAGGAACTGACACAAATTTCTTGGTCCCCAAATGAAAGGGAGTCTTTTTAAAGCCTAACCCACTAGTATCTTTTGTGTGGCAGCCTGTAGCTTCAATGGGTTTTAGTAAGCCATTATCATTTTTCCCTATAAGACCACTCCCCTTATAACCGAAGCGCTTCATGATCTTGAAGGCTTCACTGTATGGCTCTTGCTCTAAATCTGGAGGTGGAGTGGTTGTTTCAGCTGTTTCTTTTCCTTTATAGATCCATGCTCTGATATCTCTCTCTTCATCCTCATCTTCTAAAGGCGTAGAGGCCCTTACAAAGGCACCATCATAAACTATTTCAGGAGGAGCATTAGAAAGTTTTTTGTCCTTAGAAGGTCTCCCATAAGAGCGTGGAGACAGAGGTAGAGTAGCCAGTGATAGCACAGGTTCCATTCGGTATTCTCCCATGCCTGCATCCTTAAGCCTCAAAGTTTGTTCTATTTCCTTTAGCTTAGCATCATAAAAATTAGTGGATTCTCTTTTTTTTGGAACAAAGCTATCTATGTTTTGTGCAAGAGTGTTGCAAGAGAAATTGGTATTTGCAGGTATAGTGACTTCCGCCCGATGGAATGGGAACTTAATACATTGATGATACACAGACATAACAACTTGCATCTCATGAATCCAAGGCCTACCCAACAAGATATTGTAGGCAAGAGGAATATTGAGCACTTGGAAAGTAACATCTCTCTCAACAGGACCTACGTGGATAGGTAGCACAACTAAGCCTTGGGACTTGCGTTCTTCCTCATCATAAGCTTTGATGGTAATCCTTTTGTGAGGGTCTATACAATTCGCATCATAACCTAGCTGAGTGAGTAGTTTAGCCAAATAGATATTAAGACCAACACCATTGTCTATGAGCACATGGTGGATGCGCTTAGGACCTATCATGACCTCTATATGCAAGGGAGCGTTATGCAGGTGACTCAAAGAGTGATCATCTTCTTTAGAGAAGGATAGGTAGTGAGGCAAAGTCAAATGAACCACCATAGATTGGAACCGGTGTAGATCGAGATCCTTGGGAACGTTTGCCTCAGCAAGGGCCTTATCCAAAATCTGCCTGTGAGAAGGTGAGATCTTCAACAACTCAAAAATGGTAATTTGAGCATTGGTTCACAGGAGTTGATCTAAGATGCTATAACTAGCCGAGCTAGTTGTAGGAACAGATTTTGTGTTCTTGTTGGCAGGGCCACAACAGTCTTATCCATAATTTTCTTCGGGGTGGATGTGGAAGTATCGGGTCTCTTATTCCTAGTTTTTTTTGGAGCGGACGTAGAAGTATTGGGACCTTTCAAAATAACTCTTCCTCACGATCGAGTGACAACATTAGCACAGTCTTGAGATTGTTTAGAAGATGAACGAGACGCAGAACTATGCAAGATAAAAGGAGTCTTAGATTTGGGATCATTGCCGCTCCCTTTAGAAGTGATCATGTCACAATACTCTATCTTGACAGGTTTGATCATACCAATAACATTGTCATATTAGTGTACGTGTAATTGAATTTAGCATAGGTATTCTTGGTGTTTGAAGATTCACCCTTCTCATGAGGAGGGAAGGGATCCTTCAAAGCTTGGTGGTCCGAATTCTTATTATGGTTCTCCATAAGGATGTCACCATTGTCAATGAGATCTTGAACTTTATGCTTTAGTTGGAGATAAGTAGAAGTCTTATGACCAATGTTTTGGTGATAGTCACAGTAAGCATTATCATTCAACCAATGAGGTTGTGGTTGTGGGTCATAAGTACGCTTTTCCAAAGGGGTAAGAACCTGATTCTCTATAAGAGTTTTATAGACCACATCAAGAGGCTCTCTCAAAGAGGTGAAATCACACTTAGGTCGAGATGCCCAAGGTTTGTTCCTAGCAAATCTTGAAGTTTGCCGATTATCCGTTGTGGTCTTTTTGACAGCCTTAGCCGCTTGTATACTGGAAGTAAGATTAAAAGTAGGCTTTGAAGGCTTCGTAGTAACATTATCCACCACTCCATCATTTACTACATCTTTGTTCTTATTGGCAGTCTTTCCTTTATCCTTGTTTGTGGAGAATCCTTTTTTATTGTCCTTATTCAATGTTAATTCTCCCTTCTTGATCATAAAGGCCTCTATCCACACTGCTTGTTTGATCATACTATCAAAAGTAAGAGGACCTTGCAATTGTACTTGGTATCCAAAGTCTGGGACAAGATTGTCTGAGAAAATGTCGAGTCTCTCAGACTTTGGTAGCTTATGAGGACACTTCATACATAATTGTCTCAGCCTTTGGAGGAATGTTAGGAAAGATTCTCCTTGTCATTGTTTTAAGTCGCAAAGATCCTGGATGTTGACCGGATGCTGAATATTATGCGAGTAGTGTTGGAGAAAAAGATTAGCCATTTCATCAAAAGTTTTAATGCCAGTGGGAAATCTAGAGAACCATTCCATGGATGTTCCACCCAAACTATGAGGAAACAAGTGCATAAGGTATGTTTGATCATGCATAAATTCCATAGACAATGTGCCAATCTCCCTTAAGTGATCTTTGGGATTGGTTGCACCCAAGTATTTTTCATATTTAGGGAGTTCTACACCTCTCGGAAAAGGTGGCATATGAAGACTTCTGTCAAAAGGGAAAGGACAAATACTTTCCATCGTAAATTGTTGAGCAGGTTTGTCTTTATTCCTCACAAGTTGACTAATCTGATCTTGCATTTCTCAGACAATCTTTTGCAACTTTGCGGTCTCAGTTTCTTCTTTCTTACCTACGAGTGTTTCAACTTGATAGTCTCGGGGCAACTTGGGCCCTTGTTTAGCTAGCTCAAGGAATTACTTTTCTTTCTCCTCTAGGAGAAGGATCTCCATCATTTTAATAAAACCCTTATTAGCTTTGGCAGCATCTATATCCTATTGAGTTATCACTTCATTTTCATTCCAAAGAATCTCATAAATACTCAAAATTTGATCTTGTTGCTGATCATCTTGGTTTTGATCGAATGGAGGAGGATGATAGAAATAGGTAGGTTGTCAATCACCTTGAGGTTTTCTTCGAGATTGATCATCATTGTGGGACTAATTTTGGTCATGTTGAGATTGACCATGAGGTTGCTCATTCCAAGGTGGAGCATGACGTGGGTCATTAGAGGATTGACCATGATATTGATTGTTTTGAGATTGATCAAAGGATTGACTGTACTTTCCCAGTTGGAAGTCAAACGGATCTCCCATCTTGTTATAGGCTTGTGCAGCATATGAATTCTTAGTGAAATGGTATGTCCAGTGCTTAAAGGGTGTGACCATAGTAACCTTTGGTGAATGAACACGATCAAAAGATTTAACAAATTCAGGTGAGAAGATATCATCAACAGTATCACTCGGTTCAATGATAGAACTATTCTCAGTAGGATCAACAGGTATGATAATAAGATTAGTCTGAGGAAGAGGTCTTCCAAAGTTATGAAACAGTGAGTTCTCTTGGAAGTATGAGTTGTCTTGGTCTTGAAATGAGAAACCAAGTTGCACTTCAAACAATGGATTAAAACACTCTTGAAACACCGGAGGTGATAGTTGAGACGGACTATCTTTTCAAAGTATTCCATGAGGAAATTGAGGATATCTCACAAAGTTTAGATTTTGCAACAAATTCAGGAGGATCTATTTCTTGATTAGGAGGTTCGCTTCTACCTTGATCAAGATTTTGAATGGGATAAGTCTTGCCACTTCTAGTCGTGACAGTCATAGACGAAGATGAAATGAGAGAAGACTCAGGATAATGCTAGACTTGGTCTCTAAGAACAACGTAGAGAAGATAAAGGCTAGAACAACCAAGATGTGAGATGGACCTAGTATGAATCATCAAAAGAGGGGGCTAGAACAGCCGAGATAATACTATCACAACATGAGATATAAAAGGCATAAAGAAATAAGGTAAACCAATGAGAGATGACATGAGTCAAAGCAAAGATCGATCGATTCCTAACTCAAAACAACCAGTTTCTGATAGTGAACGACAGGAAAGCAAAAAAATAGACCTCAGACAAGAAGTAGATCAGATATAAAGTCAAACAATCAATGGTAAATAGGTCTCTGTTTTGAAAAATAGGCTACAGTCTCATGCGAGAGAGTACCAGGCCACGCGAGAGAACACCAATGTTCACGCAAGAGAACAAAGTCTCGTGTGAGAAAGTGCTCTCAAGAGTGAAACTTCGCATAGGAAAAGTGCAAAATCTGACAATTTGACACAGTTTTCGAGGTTAAAGTTGAATTTTGAGGTACAAACTGAATTGATGTCTGACAGAGAATCCAGTTCCCTGATAGGTTTGAAGAATAGTTTAATCAACAATCTCATTTTAGGATTTCAAGCATTCATTTAAAGACACAAAGGTTCAAATCAAGCAATTGTGATACAAGAAGCAGTCGTTAACAGACCTATCAAGACAAAGCAACTTGATAGCATCAGGGGAGTCTTTGTTTGATAATGATCAGACAATGTTTAAGACTCGATAACAAACACTTAGCTTAGTCCTAAAAAAAAAATGGTGAGAAGACAAAACCTTTGCCCCATTGCTTATGCGCATACGTGCACCTCACACAGCTGTGTCACCCCCTAGAGGGTGCCCGTGTTTTTGGTGTTTCCAAGGACTCAATAGTGTACATTCAAAGGTTACCCTTGTAGAAGGGGATAGTGTCACAACCACCTTCAAGCATGCAGGTGTATGCCTATGATGGGAATCTACGGGATAGATTCTTCCCCCTCCCTGCGCAAAGATTGTGACTCCTTTCAGAGGTGAACTGGGTAGGCCACTAGCTAAGGAAAGTTTTTAATAGGCTTCTGTTCATGCTAACCTTTGGTGCCCCTGATACAGGGTTGAGGTCTCACAGCCACACCAACACCTGAAAGTCATACACCCTCACAAGCAGGGCTAGGAGCGACGCTGCTCAATATAACAGATGGAGCCTTCTCAAGATGATAGTCAAAGTCTTGAGAAGGAAGCTAACATGGTTTTGGAGTCTTTAGAATCAACAAAATGTTCTTTATTAGAGTGAGGCAGAATCACCGGTGAAAGGTGCGTACTCACTTGGGTCGGTCTCGGAGGTTCAACTTTTGGCAGGCCCTCTAAAGGTGACACAACTTGGTTTAGATCTGAGGATTTGATTTTCTGTTTCTCTCAAAGAGAGAAAAGCATACTTCTCTACCTCATCACTTCACCCAAACACATCAAGAAGATTCATCACCAAGTTAGCTTCACTCCACCACATCTACAAGCTTTTGGGTTTCTGCTTCTCTCAAAGAGAGAAGAGCATAATCCCTTGGCAAATAGAAGCATAGAGATTCACTACCTTTCTCCGCTTCCCCAAGAATTTGTCACATTAATAAGATCATTAGGATTTTGGGTTCATTCATGGTCATCACCTCCATGTAATGAAGAGCCAAATTCCCTACTCACTATCAAAATCCCGAAGAAATTTTAATGGAACCCTATTTAGACTATGTGAATGAAAGCAAGAAACAAACACAAAATTTTAGCAAGTCTTCGACTATCATCCTGCAATCAAACCATTAGCATGTTTTATGTTCTTGGTCAAACGTCCTGCAGAAAAATGTTACGTTGTGAAAATAACAGAGAAATAATAAACAACAACAAAAAGGAAACTATCAGAAATCTGAAATAGGAAAAGACAGAAACTAAAAATTTTAAACCACTGTATCCAAATCTTGCGTGAGGAAGTACTCCACAGTGTGTGAGATAGTACAGGGAGCCGCATGAGGATGCATAAGCTCGCGTGAGAGAGTGCTATAGGGAGTGAAACTTCATGCGACACGCTCTGGATTCTCATGCAAGAATCCATACACAAACTATACAGACGCACGATAGAGCTTAAATTTCCTGTCAGAAAAAAAAGAGAATGAGGCCAAAAATTGATTTTTCTGCCCCATGGTGGGCACCAAAATGTATATAGTCAAATGTGGACCTCAAATCCAACTACACACACAACATGGTCATTTCTCACATGATTGAATTATAAGAGAGAGTATGAATTACACAATCTGAAATCTATGGTGAAGTGACCTATTGCCTCCTATGTAGATGGGGTGTTTAATTACTCTCAAATTGGAGAGCCAACAACCATAAGACCGGTTCTACAATGGAGGATTTTCAAAAGCTATGAAAATTGCGCAAAATAAAATTAAACTAAGATGAATATGCCATTAAAATTGAGAATAAAGATGCAATTATACTAAAAGCTTGAAATAAATATGAAGTGCAATTTAATCTAAAGTACTTGAAAAGAAATATGAGATTAGATTAAGCTATGAGAAAATAAGTAAGATAACTATGATGAATATGCAATATTAAACTAACTAAAAATTATACTAATATGCAAAAAGATTTGAAATTGAGGCACAAAAATACTATAGTTCAATTACTCTCAAAAATTTCTCTCCTGAATGAAGAAATGAGGCTCATTAAATAGAAAAGCCCAGGAAGAGAATGATGGGGTTCTTGATTTGAAACTCCTGACCCTTCATTCCCATTTGAGACAAAAATGCATAAATTACTTATTAAAAGAATGGAAAATGCCACATAGGGTGACCTTTCAAATATTATGAATTATTAATTCAAAAATGAGTGTCCATTCAAATAACAAGTAATTATTAATTCCTTTTCACGTATATTAGCCAAATGGGGTGGGTTTAATTTAATTCTAAGTACTTAGGACTTTAGGATTAAATTAATTTATCATAGGGGTAATTCAGCTAATAAAAGTCGAAGACTTTAGGAATTAATTTTAATATTTGATTAATGCAATTAGGGTTTTTGCAATTGACATCAGTCAAATTAAGTCAAGTAGGAGAGAGAAAAATGCCTAGGAAACTAGGACTTTGGAGATGTAAAATTGATGAAAATGCACCAAAATTAATTGAATTTAATAGGTGCCAATTTTAGGGTATTACACCAACACGATATAGACATCCATCAAAACATAACAGAAGGACATTTTTATCAGACATCATAAATAATTGCAATGTATGAATAACATGTAATTATTGACAAGGCATATCCATTAGGCAAAATAGATACCACAACTGAGTTGTATGTATCCTTATCAAACCCTAAAAATCTAACATTTGACATTGAGTACAAGAAGTAAAGAGCATACCTTGATATGGTAGATCGCTAGACATTGCTTGTATTTCTTTCACCCTAAACTGCCTATGCCCTGTTCACCTCATAACACCAAATGCAATTTTTCTAGAGTAGGCATATTTGAAATTGTCTTATTGCAATTCATGGTTTTCATTCTCTTATGATCTATAAATAGACACCTATATGATATCTCCCAAGTCCCAAAAAATTTGATCTTTCCTTAGAGTAGTATTGATGAATTCTAGATTGTTTTTATTCCCACCACAATCTCCCCCGTGCCTATCCAATTTTTTTGCGGCTACATTAAAATCTTCTCATTAATGTTTGGTTCCTTGCAATAGAGAGCTTAATGTAATAAATGAAGGGGGACTAGTATGGATTTAAGCTACCCACCTAAATCTAACGTGCTTGGTGATGCACATGCCTAGTTCATCCTCTTCCACCTACTCCATCTCCTTGTCGCTCACATTGCTTGCAGAAATCGAGAGGTCATCAAATCCATCTGCATCCATGGATAAGCTTCCCACTTTGTTTGTTAGATTTGGTGTGGTGGCCAAATTGCTATGATGGTCCATTAAATCAGAGGAGGAGTAGCCCATCCCTTTTGCTGCAGCATTGTCATACCTCACTTTATGTTGGTAATGCCACACCTAAGTAAAATAGATTATTTTTCTTTCAGATCACTACAAATGTTTTAAAAAGTCAGATATTACTACCGTCAGTACAATTAAATGGTCACCTATTTTTACTTGGTTCAGTAGCCATTCTATTCATTAGTTTAGATATATACGCTGTTGCAGCATAATCATAGCCTATGAGATTTTCGCGTACAATACATTTGTTGAAATCTTCTCTAGTTAACCGCGCAATCAATCGACACCTATACATGGTGCTGTCATGAAGCACAAAAGAATCGATTTCCTTAGGTTTGTGCTTACAAAAAGAGCTTGCAAAGATTAGGGTTTCTATGGTTTTTAATTAGGGTTTCAATGGCATTAGGCACTTACCATGCCAAAAGTGAGCTGTTCATTTACCATAAATGGTAAATGATCATTGTACAGCAGCAGCGTCACTGGACTTTCCTTTGCATGAGCCCTATGCATATATGTTCATTAAAAAGATGTTTTGAGTTTGAATCCCCATGAAGTATAGCATCCATCATAGACAGAAAATGAAAAAAGAGGGTTATTTTATTACCTCTTCCCCCTCTCCTATGCGGAGATACACGATCTGCTGATTGAATCATTGGAAATTGTACAACTCCATAACCTAGACAATCTGCATAGGTCGAAACAAGATAATCACAGTAAAATATATAACATTGATAAACCATATGCACAAAAAATCAATAAATTTGATTCGCATGTTCCATGGTAGAACTTAAAAATTTATAGGTCACATGAATCAACTCACTGCTAATTCAACTTTCTTGGAGTTTCTCCTCTCGCTCTGGAAACTTTTTTCAATACACTTCTGCCTTCTAATTAATTAAACCCCACGCAAGAACACAACAAATGATCAAATGAATTTTCTTTCCTGCTTAATTTTTCTCACGACCTTATAATTTTGTTGTACTAAAGATGAAAGTAAATATATTAATTAAAAAACAAAAAATTTAGAAAAAATAGATAAGTTAAAGACAAAAAAGAAATTTCATCTCAAACATGTGTCTTAAAAACTGTTACTATGTAGTAGTGTTTAATAAAGGCCCTTACATATTCTTTAAATGAAATTAAAAAATCAAGGTGACATCGTGGAGAAATTTTCCTTGGGCAAGGGAAATATTGCATTGAAATCTTGAAGAGATTGAGGATGGAAGATTGCAAAGCCATGTTGACACCTATGATCACGAACTAGAGGAAGGTAGACACTTCAAAGGAAAAAGATGTAGATCCCTCCTTATACAAACAGTTGATTGGTTCAGTTATGTATTTGGTCAACACCAGGCCAGACATAGCTTTTGTAGTAAACTCTCTTAGTCAGTTCATGGTTGAGCCAAAGAGAGTACATTGGATAGCAGCTAAGCATGTCTTGCGTTACTTGCGTGGTACAATTGAGTATGGGATCAGATATGTTCGAAGTGAAAGTATCATGTTGATGGGCTATACTAACGCAGATTGGGCAGGTAGTACAATAGATAAAAGGAGCACTTTAGGGTGTTGTTTCAGTTTGGGATTAGGAGTTTTTTCTTGGTTTAGTAGGAAGCAGAAGTCTGTGGCTTTGAGTTCAATAGAAGCAAAATACATAGCAGCTAGCATGGCGACATTTGCAGTTATATGGCTTCAGAAGTTGTTAGTAGCCTTGTTTGGTTAGAGAGTTGACACTACTGTGATACACTATGACAATCAGAGTTGCATCAAGTTTTCTGAGAATCCAATTTTTCATGATAGGTCTAAACATATAGACATCAGATATCACTTTATCAGAGATTGTGTACAGAGAGGGATTGTTCAGCTATAGTACATACCTACAGAGGAGCAGGTAGCAACAATTCTAAGGAAGGCATTGGGGAAGGAAAAATTTATCTTCTTCAGAGATAAGTTGGGTGTCATGCAGAATAGCTTCCTTGCTAAGAGGGAGTGTTAGTTATGTAGTGAGAAAGCCATTTTCCCTAATTAATTAAATATTTTCTTTCCCGAGAATGCTTAGGTTAATAAATATTTATTTAATTGGTAATTGTTGACAACCAATTCAGTTTTGGTTGTTGGGTTCCTTTTTATCTTAGCCGTTGATTGAGATCAATCTTGGTCGTTGATTTTTTAGCAAGAGTTGTATAAAAGGGGGGCTAGGGGGCATTTGGAAAACATCAAGTTGTGAAGAAATCATTTGCAGTGATAGAAAATATTCTTGCAGTCGGAGCAAGGGCGCAGTGTTAGCGCTGGGATAGTAGTGGGGGATATCAGCGGAGATTTTAGGAGTTTATCGGAGTTCTGCCAGAAAGAGGCAAGGAATCTTTTGTAACTCTTCTATTGCTGAAGATTAATATATTTTCCATCTGTAGAACTGGTTTTCCCTTAGGGGTTTTTCCAGGGACAATTTTGTCCGAAAATATTGTGTCATTGTGTTCAAATTTATTTCCGTATTTAATTTTGTGAAGTTGCAATTGTGTTGTTATTCAATATTTGGCTATGAATTAGTTTTGGCAGGTAAATAATCTTTCAAGATAGGAGATTAACAATCAGTGATTGCAATAGTTAATTTTCACATGATGTTCCACAACAATTAGAGGATTTATATGGTGGTTGGTTGAGTCCCCACGTTGTGTAAGTTGTAACCTTTACCATTACCTGTTTCTTGACATTCTGTAATAGCTAATTTTGTTTTGGTGAGCTATATCACAATCTAATATGAGAACGTTGCAGAAAGGACTTCCAAGCATTTGCAGACGTTTGCTTTGCATCATTTGGAGACAGAGTGAAATATTGGGCAACATTCAATGAGCCCAATATATTTGTCCAGTTCGGTTATCTTACAGGAACTTATCCCCCTTCTCGTTGTTCTTGGCCCTTTGGGAATTGTACTGATGGCAATTCAAAAACTGAGCCCTACATTGCTGCTCATAATGTTATATAATCACATGCAGCAGTAGTTGATGTCTATAGAACAAAATATCAGGTGAGATTAAATTTGTTTAGAGCCTGGTGTCCAATGCACTCTATATACTAGAGCTTCTGATGCATTAATATACAATTTGAACCTGAGCAATAATTACAAGTGATTTAAATTTGCAGAGCAAGCAGGGAGGTTCTGTTGGTATAGTGATCTCATCTTCATGGTATGAGCCTCTGAGGAGTATACCAGATGACCGGGCTGCCGTCGAGAGATTATTGGCATTCGACACAGCCTGGTAAGAAAATGATCGATCTTAAATTTCAACCATCTCTACATTCGACTACAATGTTCTCTGTCCAGTATAAACTTGTGTGATATAGTGAAATTGCCCCTGATTATAAACAAAGAGGAAGATCTAACATAATTTGTCAAGTTTAAAATCACCTGCAAAAAGGTGAAGCCCTTCATTTATCACGTTATAGAAGGACGAAAGGCAAAGGTATCACAAATCGAAAAAGTTTATTTGTATGAAGAAGATCATAGATCTTATAACAACAAAATTTAGTCGAAGCTACCAATATGAATTTTAGTGATGAACTTATATCTCACCCATAGAAAAAGCCATAATATTTTGTTGAAAGAATTGAAGTCTTTATAGGAGAAAAAGCATGGACATTTGAAGGAGTAGTAGCTAGGTACTAAAACACAGTTAGAAAAGAGATTGCCACAACATGGCAAAGAAGAAAAGAAATTCAGCTTAACTTTTATTGAGAAGTTATGATGATCAAATATTTTTGTTTTTCTGTTCAAACCATTAGTGGTTGAAATTAAGGGCGACATTGTTAGAATATTTAATAATTTCTCAAATTTGCATTGTTCTATACTTTAGTTTTTTTAGTTTTAATATTAGCTTTTTGCTTTAAAACTAATGATGTAAGAATTGCATGATGAAATTAGATTTGTCCAAGACCTCTATATATTGAGGTAGTTGTAATTGATTCATTATCAATTAGTTTGATCCTTGATCATTTGATCAAAAAATTCTTGTAATACCTTTAATCAATAGAATAATTTCTTTGTTTTACACTTTTGTATTATAAGAATCTATTAATGATTGCACGTTAAGTTTTGCAGCTTTAGACTTACGTTGAGGGTTGTGCAGGTTTCTGGACCCAATTTCTTATGGTGATTATCCTCCTGAAATGCGCCGAATGTTAGGGAGACGTCTGCCTACTTTCCCTAAAGAAATGTCAGAGAAAGTAAAGGGTTCATATGATTTTATCGACATCAACTACTACACAACATCCTATGCCAAGGACTGCCTCTTCTCGCTTTGTTCGAAAATACAGTACTGCCCAGATGCATTAGTCTATACAACTGGTAAGGCAATTCTCAAAACTATAGAGCTAAATTATTGTAGGAAAGTTTAGTTGACGACTATTCTTATTTAACATGGACTCGCTTGCAGGTGAGAGAGACGGAGTTCCAATCGGCGAGACGGTATGTCTTGTTTTCTACTTTTAGTATTATCATTATTTATTTTTCATGTACAATGATTATCATTTTCGAATTCAATTGTATGGCAGACGAGTGTGGCCGGATCCTTTGTTGTTCCATATGGAATGGAAAAAATTGTGCTGTACGTGAAAGAAAGATATAACAATCCTGTAATTATCATCACAGAGAACGGTGAGTGCATGAATTTACTTGTTCCCTTAATTCCAATAATTAGCACTAATTTAGTCTAATAGCGGTGGAATTGCACACAGGTTACGGTCAACAAGATCATCCGTCGGCCCCATTGGCAGATGCTTTAAATGATGATCCAAGAGTCAACCAAATGGAAAGCTATCTGACCTATTTGGCATCCGCAATACGGTGTGCATAATAAGCCCTCATAACAGTTTGTGTTCGACACTAGACAATACTTTAGCTTGATGTTTTCTGGGTTGCCTATTTTTTATTTGCAGAAAAGGAGCAGACGTGAGGGGTTATTATGTGTGGTCGATTCTGGACAATTTCAAATGGTTGTACGGCTACACTAAACGCTTTGGGCTTTACTATGTTGATTACACCACTCAGAAACGAATTCCAAAGCTTTTTGCCAAGGGGTACAACAACTTCCTCAACAAAAATCAAGGAGCATACAACATTGCACAAGTTAAGGGGAAAACCAACTTAGGAGAGCAACTGTCGAGTGATCAGATGCAAGCCATATAAAGTGAAAAGATCAGCACGTGGATCTAAATTTTCTATATACTTTTATGGAACTCAAATAATTATAAGCAATTCATTATTTGCACGTAATATTGTAACTAAATTATTTAATCAATTATATATATATTTGTGTATGAATCAATTTGTTTTATACAGTTCTAATTTATTAGTGAATCAAAATTTTAATTCTAAATGTAAACAAATTGTGATAATAATTTTTTCATACACTCGTCACTATAGTCCAAAGTACTCATGGGAGTTATGTTTTGAAATGAGCTGCTTGCACGTGTAGCTATTTAACAACCATATCAAATTATGTGTGACATTTAAAAATTCAAACAAACCATTATTGTCAGGATTCGATTTTTTTTAATTCATTTTTACATTTTAGCTTTTTGATAATAGGTTTCAAATTGGTCTTGTAGAACTAGAAGATCACTAAATTGACAAATCAATATTCTAATCAATTATGATGTACAAGAAATCAATCTTTGAAGGTTATGGTGGATAATAAAATCCATTCAATTCATAACTTTCATAAGAACTAGTGAGGCCCACATGCTACAAAATTATTATTTACAAAGGTTGTTAGGCTCATGGTTTTGGTTATGTTTTGACACATTTGTAATGTAGGTAATTGTATTTGATTTGCTGGCAAAGGAATTGCATCTGAAACAAGGCAAAATATCTACTTCGAATTCTTTGTATCCATTTAGCATCTTTCAAGTAGCTTAATTGTTTCTTTTTTAATAAAGGTCCTTACATAATTCTTTAAATGAAATTAAAAAATCAAAGTGACATCTAGATATATAAATCTTATGAAATTAAATTCTAACATTTAAATTAGTGTTTCTTAATCAAAAGAATTTAAAATTAGGTTTTGTTGAAAAAAAATATTAATGACTAAATATTTACTATAATTTTTATACTTTATTGTAATATAATGAATGATATAAAAGAATTAAAAGATAGAATAAGAAGAGGACTTTAGAAATTTTTTAAAAATCTTAATTTTTTTTTACGTAATTGCCAATTAAATAAAGAATAAAAATATCTAAAACTAGCAATTATTTACTTAACCAAAATACTACACATAAAAAAAATAGTGTGTAAAAATCTTCAATACAAGGTTTTACATAATTAGAACCGTAGTAATCAAGGGCACAATGTTGACATAATTTATAACTAGTTGTTTCCATAAAACAAATAAATAGAAGATCCTCAAAGGCTTAGAGTTATTTGTATTAGTAAGCGCGATTAAATTATAACTAATTATTTAAAAAAAAATAAAAATTATAACTAAAAAAATATTAATGACTAAATATATACTATAATTTTTATACTTTATTGTAATATAATGAATGATATAAAAGAATTAAAAGATAGAATAAGAAGAGGACTTTTGAAAAATTTTAAAAATCTTAATTTTTTTTATGTAATTGTCAATTAAATAAAGAATAAAAATATCTAAAACTAGCAATTATTTACTTAACCAAAATACTACACATAAAAAAATAGTGTGTAAAAATCTTCAATACAAGGTTTTACATAATTAGAACTGTAGTAATCAAGGGCACAATGTTGACATAATTTATAACTAGTTGTTTCCATAAAACAAATAAATAGAAGATCCTCAAAAGCTTAGAGTTATTTGTATTAGTAAGCACAATTAAATTATAACTAATTATTTAAAAAAAAAAAAATTATCAGTAACAACGGACCTGAAATGGTCGGCCTCCTTATTGCCAAAAAAATCGAAGCCAAATTGCTCCTTATAAATAAAAGAAAAGTAATTTTAAGATTTTGAAATTATCTGGAAGGTGTTTCAATTCAACCCAGGCTCGAACCAAAGATTGACAAGCGTGTGGAGAATCGGACTGTTGGATTTGTTTATGCTTTGCCCTTTACGACTGTATTGGTGTCATTTAGAGCAGAGGCGGCATTTCGCAGGCGGTGAACATTATGGCAAAGGGAAAGAACACAAAGAGATGTGAGAGCAACCAGCAAACACCTGGGAGTATTGACAAAAGTGCAGCTGTAAGCCCCAGCACAGGTGGTTCGATATTAAAAAATGAACCAGAGGCCAGGAAGCCTGAAGTTAAGGGTTTACCTGAGACTCCTGCAACAAAAAATGTCAATCAAAATAACAAGAAAAAGGTTTCTCAGCAAGGAAAGAAAGAAGAAGATGGTGGCACGGACAGGCTTGGTGGGCTCATTTTCATGTGCAACTCCAAAACCAAGCAGGATTGTTCTCGATATCGCGTATTTGGCTTGCCTGCTAGTAAGAAGGACCTGGTGGAAAAGGTTAAGCCAGGGATGAAACTATTTTTGTTTGATTTTGATCTGAGAATGATGCATGGCATATACAAGGCTTCATCTGCTGGAGCTATGAACTTGGAGCCAGATGCCTTTAGAGGGGGCAACTTTCCAGCTCAGGTTCGCTTTCGTGTTCACAAACACTGCTTGCCTTTGAGTGAACATATTTTCAAGAAAGAAATCGAAGATAACTACTACGAAAAGAACAAATTTAAGTTTGAACTTAGTTCTCAACAAGTGAAGAAGCTCACCGAGTTATTCCGACCTGGAAGGCTTGATGGTCTTGCCCCAGTTGAACCACCTGTGTATGGATTTACTCGTGGGGATTGCAGGGGAGAGGAGTTGGTCAGGGAAGAGTTGCGAAGAGAAGAATTGCGTAGGGAAGAAGTGGGAAGAGAGGAATTCCGTAGGGAAGAAATGAGAAGAAAGGAAATTATGAAAGAGCAGATGTTGTTGATGGAAAGGGAAGGAGAGCTGCTACGCTATAAAACAATAAATCATAATCCTCAGCCTCCGCTGTCTCCATATGGGCGTGATCCAGTTCTTTCAAAAAGGGATCTTTACAGGTATGGTGGTGGCAGAGATTGTGACGCATCTTATCCATATCCTTCGGCCTTTCACAAACTACAGGGAGATCAACTCTCTGCTGCTGTTGGCTTCACTGGTTACCAAAACAGATTAGATCCGGATTTTCACTATGCTTATCGTCAGGGGCTGGATTTTGACAATCGAAAGAGATGGGCTAAGGTTCCAGCTGAACCTTTGATACAGAGCTGGGATCCACTACGCCGCTCAAGCATAGGGCCGTATGTTCCTGGAGTTGCCGCATATCCTGGAGCTCTTGGTTGTTCATCATCACTGTACCTGTAGACTCAAGAGCTTCAAGTTGCTAGGTTAAATTTATATTTTAATTCTTAGTTCATAGACGAATATAGACGGTTGTTTGGGTCTGTCATAAGTCCTACTACCATAGATTTCTGAGATGTTGCCTACAGTGGTTGACTTACTTCCTTTTGCCGTGGGATTCCACGCGTCTGTTGACATTTTATGACACTGCATAAATTTAATTGTTCCAGAGATTTCCGAGTTTAAAAACTTATTATCTGTAAACAATGAAGAAAATGGAACATAAGAGTTTTTCTTGTTTTTTTAATGATTTTGTCATTAATGGCATATGTGAAATGTGTGTCTAAAATTGGTATTGGATGTAATTTTGTATAGTTTATGTTGATCATTTGATTTGGTAGGATGTAATTTTCAATGCTACAGTATAGTTTTGATCATTTGATAGGTATAAGTTATTTATCACTTTATTTCTTCAAATAAGCTAAAAAAATGAAATTTGAGATGATTAATTTAGATTTTATGGAATGCTTTCTTGATATCAAAATGAACTAGAATAAAAGAGGAATGGTTGTTTTATAAAATATGTAACTGAAATTTTGAAAAGGTTTAACATGAAAAATAACAAATCAATTCTAATATCATTGACAAGTTTGAAATTAAGCAAGGATGACAAAGGATCTAATGTTGATTCAATTGTAGAAAATAAAATATTGGTAGTTCCATTTAGTTAACAACTAGAATGCTATATGAGGCCCCACTTATAGTTGAATGGTGGTTTACTAGTAGTTGTTGATTAAGGATGCATTGCACAAGTAAAATAGTTCAATTTTTCTTTTATGGAATTGTGCACTTTAGATGTCTCATTGATGTGGTATCTTTGTAATATTTTAATGTATTTTAGTGAATTTGTATCTCATCTAGAGAACTACATTTATTAGCATAATGGTTGAGGAGAAACTAATGTATATTTGCTTCTAGGTATGTTTGGCAAGGGTATTGACCATGTTAGTTTTTCATATATTTGTATGTTTCTAATACTATCAAATATGATTTCATTTAGTTTCATAAGAAATATTATTTAGATTTATAGTCATTCTCTTTATTCATAGTTCTTTTTTGTTGTCCATAATTTGATTTAGTATAATGATGGGTAGAAAACTTCTAGTGTGACAAAGTAATCTTGTCAAAGGAGGATTACAAATAAAAGGTATATGCATGCAATAAAGCTTGAACACAAGTTAAATAAATTATACAATGCAAAAAGTGTTCTCCTATGAATTATGGTTCAAATGATTTGGAGCTTTTATGATATATATTGAGAATGAATAAATCAATGTGTTTCTGGTTATGTTTATTATATCCACTAATTGTTATGACTGTGTGTGATCCAAGAATAAGCTTCAAGGAATCATGAGAATGAAAATATTCTTCAAAATATTTCTAGAAAATTTTGGCTAATAAATAGATGTAAGAGAGAAGGTATGAATTCTTAACCTATTTTAATTAACCGCAAAGGTAAGATTGTTCTAAGTAATTTTGTATGTTAGCATTGTAATAATAATAATTGAGAAGATTAAGACAATAATGTACTTTACAAACTCTACAAACCCTGGTTACTCTTTAGTAAACATTATTTCCCTCATATTTATTGATGTTAATTAACACAATGTTCATTAAAACATAATTGATTAAATTTTTTTATTATAAGTCGAGATCTAAGATTGAGCACATATCTTAATTCTTAGTACCATAGATTTTTAAGATGTTGCCTACTGTTGTTGATTTAGTTCCTTTTTCTGTGGGATCCCATGCGTTTGTTGACATCTTTTGACACTGCATAAATTTAATTGTTCCAGAGATTTGCGAGTTTAAAAAATTATTATCTGAAAACAATGAAGAAAATGGACTGAGTGTTTTTTGTTTTTTGTTTTGTTTTTGTTATGATTTTGTCATTAATGGCATATGTGAAATGTGTGTCTAAAATTGGTATAGGATGTAATTTTCAATACTACATTCGATAGGCATAGTTTATGTTGATGTCGATAGGCATAAATTCTTTATCACCTTATTTGTTCAAAGAAGTTATAAAAATGAAATTTGAGATGACTAATTTAGGTTTTATGGAATGGTTTCTTGATATCAAAATGAACTAGAATAAAAGAGGAATGGTTGTTTTATAAAATATGTAACTGACATTTTGGAGAGTTTTAACATGAAAAATAAAAAATCCACTCTAATATCATTGACAAGTTTGAAATTAAGCAAGGATGACAAAGGATCCAATGTTGATTCAATTGTGGATAAAATAATATTGGTAGTTTCATTTAGTTAACAACTAGAATGCTATATGAGGACCCACTTATAGTTGAATAGTGCTTTACTCTTAGTTCTTGATTAAGGATGCATTGCACAAGTAAAATACTTCAACTTTTCTTTTATGGATTTGTGCACTTTAGATGTCTCATTGATGTGGTATCTTTGTAATATTTTAATGTATTTTAATGAATTTGTCTCTCATCTAGAGAACTTTATTTATTAGCATAATGGTTGAAGAGAAACTAATGTATATTAGATTATATGTATGTTTGCCAAAGGTGTTGACCTTTTTAGTTTTTAATATATTTCTATGTTTCTAATACTATCAAATATGATTTCATTTAGTTTCATAAGAAATATTATTTAGATTCATAGTCACTCTCTTTATTTATAGTTCTTTTTTGTTGTGTATAATTTGATTTAGTATAATGATGCGTAGAAGACTTCTAGTGTGATAAAGTAATGTTGTCAAAGGAGGATTGCAACTAAAAGGTATATGCATTCAATAAATCTTCAACAAGACTTAAATAAATTATATGATGCAAAATGTATATTAGATTATATGTATGTTTGCCAAGGGTGTTGACCTTTTTAGTTTTTAATATATTTCTATGTTTCTAATACTATCAAATATGATTTCATTTAGTTTCATAAGAAATATTATTTAGATTCATAGCCACTCTCTTTATTTATAGTTCTTTTTTGTTGTGTATAATTTGATTTAGTATAATGATGCGTAGAAGACTTCTAGTGTGATAAAGTAATGTTGTCAAAGGAGGATTGCAACTAAAAGGTATATGCATTCAATAAATCTTCAACAAGACTTAAATAAATTATATGATGCAAAATGTGTTCTCCTATGGATTACGGTTCAAATGATTTCATGTTTTTATGATATAACTTGAGAATGAACAAATCAATGCATTTCTGGTTATGTTTATTATATCCAATAATTGTTATGATTGCATGTGATCCAAGAATAAGCTTCAAGGAATCATGAGAATGAAAATATTATTCATTTGGTAGATGTATATTTCTAGAAAAGTTTGGCTAATAAATGGATGCAAGAGAGAAGGTATGAATTCTTAACCTATTTTAAATAACTGTAAACATAAGATTGTCTAAGTAATTTTTCATGTTAGCATTGTAATAATAATAATTGAGAAGATCAAGACAATAATGTACTTTACAAAGTCTACAAACCCTAGTTACTCTTTAGTAAACATTATTTCCCTCATATTTATTGATATTAATTAACACAACGTTCATAAAAAAAAATTGATTAAATTTTTTATTATAAGTCAAGATCTAAGATTGAGCACATATTTTACAATGAGGATGGTTGATTATATTATTAAATTATAATTTAAGTATATGTGACGATTTGGTGAAGAGAAAATAAAATTATTAAAAACCTCATCAATACAAAAGAAACCACACAAATGATATAAATGATCCATATAAAAAAAACTAAGAGAGTAAGGAGATAAAACCAATAATACAATGGTTGAAGAATGAGTTAAATTTAGATGATATTCTCAAACCGAAGGTAACTATTGAGGGTTTTTTGTATTAAATCTCACAAGCTTGACATTTGAAAAAGTTGGTTCAAACTCAATTTGGACATATATGTGGATATATATGTGAAGGTTGGCCATAGATAACTTGTAGTTGGTATTTTGATAACAAATCGAGATGGTTACTTATTGGTTCATTTGGCACCTTTGTGGCAGTGTTGGTTTATGCCTTTTGCAAAATTTCTATCTTATCATCTCTCTTTTGGACAATTGAATGCTTTCACTATCCTAGTTTGATACCAACATTTCTTAGGGTCATATTGTCCATTTGGATATTTTCTTTCATGTCGATTATAAAAAGATATCAAGTAAATTAAGGAAAATGACCTCAATTAGTCTTTGACCAATTACCCTTAGTTCAAACTTGCCAAAAATGCAAGGGAAAAGAGCCTGTCTTTGATCAATCCCCTAGGAACAACTCAGAAGCTTGGTTTGATCCAAAGAGTAATCTTAGTGAGTTGAGCACATCCTTAGCACCTTCTCATTTAGATATGGATATGAGTTACAAAATGACTCGAAGGGAGAGGGAAGAAAGGGATAAAAGTCTTAACAACATATTGGAAAGACATAGAGATAACATTCTGTTTGGCAGCTCATCTCATGAAAATCAACCAGTCTCATCTCTTATTTCTACTAGATATCTGGATGCACATAAAAGGGTTGAGAGAGATAAGAGACAAGTTTCTCAAGAAGAGGAATCACAACATGAGAGTCAAGACGATGAACCTTACGATACTCATGCGAATGCATCATATACCAATGAATTATTTAAACATTCAAGACCAAGTTCACCACTCCAAACAACTTGAAGATACACAATTGAAAGACTCAAGAGGATTGAGGGTGAAAAGAAAGCCTTCTGAGATGAATAGGCTACAAAGGAAGATAAATTTAGACTCCTAGAGTTAGAAAGACAAGCCTTATTGGAAATAGAAAGGAGAGTCACACAAGAAGAGAAAGACAGACTCTTGGCTCAGCAATTCAATGATCAATACAACACGTGTGTTGGTGGTTGAAACAAATTTCCTCCACCCACTCCTCCTAAGACTCCGTGAAGTGGAAGATATTCAAGATCACCTTCACAATCTCCTAGCCCTAGAGGAAGAAGGGCTCCACAATATGATTATTATAGGAGACAAACACCTCCTAGGAACTCAAAACAACCTTCTCAACATGCTCACCATGGTTCACAATATGGGGGAAGTAGCTCAAGTCTTGACCTCGACTCCCAAGATTTCATGAAGATACAACAATAACCACTCTTCCAACAATATGTGGAGAGATACTTGGAGAAAATCAAAGACAAGTTCCTAGAGAGTTTAATCAACAAAGGTGCTAAAGTCCCTTACAACTTTGATGTGGACAGAAAGATCAAGAAGCAAGGTCCATCTCAGGATGAGAAGATCAAACAACTTCAGAGTATGATGGAAAAGATGCTGGCACCCAAGAGCTCATTCAATCTTGATTCAATTTGTCCCAATCCTTTTGACAAGAGTGTGAGTATGAAAGATTTTCCTAGAAAATTTGAGATCCCCCAGTATGACAAGTATGATGGTAATGGAGATCTACATGATCATGTGTGTCAATTTTATATTATGAGTTTTGAGTTCCGTCAATATGACTCGTACCTCATGAGATTGTTCCCAAGGACTCTTAAGGGTCAAGTGATGGAATGGTTCACCAACATAACTTCCCCCGTCAAGACTTTTAAAGGGCTTGTCCATAGATTTTTCCAACACTTTGCATACAATCTTTCAAGATCTGTCACCATGTTGGACTTATGCAACTTAAAGCAACATCAAGGGGAATCCTTTGTCACTTTCTTGCAAAGGTGGAGATGAAAATGCTCTCGATACTCTAGGACCATTCATGAAGATGAGAAGATTGACATCCTTATTAGCATTTCAATGAAGGTTAAATCCTAAGAAGTGTGCATTTGGTGTCACCTCTAGAAAACTTCTAGGATTCATCATTTCAGCAAAAGGAATAGAGGTAGACCTTGGAAAGGTCCAAGCAATCATAGATATGCCACCTCTTAAAAATATTAGTCAAATGAGGAGTCTTTAGGGCGTCTTCAATCCATAAGGAGGTTCATTTCACAGTTGGAAGACAGAGCTCAACCTTTTAACAAGAACTTACATAAAGGAGTCAAATTTGCTTGGAATGAGGATTGTCAAAAGAGCATGGATCAAATCAAGAAATACTTGGCAAATCCTCCTATTTTAATGCCTCCTATCCTAGGGAAACCACTTATTCTATACATTTTAGCGACATAATCTTCCTTGGGGGCATTACTAGCTCAACTTGATGAACATGGGAAAGAAAAAGAAATATACTACATTAGCCATACTCTTGTTTCATATGAGGTTAACTACACCAACATTGAGAAATATTGCCTTGTGGTTGTGTTTGCTTCTCGAAAGCTGTGACATTACATGCTTTTGCACACAATACATCTTATAGAAAAAATAGACCCACTCAAGTATTTACTTGGTAAGGCTACCCTCACAGGTAGACTTTCTAAATGGATGATGATCCTTTCTGAGTTTGACATAGAGTACATTGAACGTAAAGCCATAAAAGGACAAGCCATAGCAAATCAATTGGCTAATTTCCCAATACAAGATAGTGCACCTATTCAAGTTGACTTCCCAGATGAGCACCTCATGTACATGATTGGAAGAACATGGAAGATGTTCTTTGATGGATGTTTTATGGAAAATGGTTCAGGAGCTGGTTTGTTGTTTGTTTCTCCTCATGAGTACACATGATTCCTAAGTCTTACAAGTTTTTGTTCCCATGTACAAACAATATTGCTGAAAATGAAGCATTAACAAATGGACTTAAAATGGCCATAGAATGGAGAATCACAGAGCTACACATCTATGGGGATTCACAGTAGATAATCAACCAAGTCAATGAAGAATATCAAACAAAAGATGAGTAATTGGTACCTTATAAGAAAATGGTTGATTCATTGAAATGATACTTGACATTTGTCACATTTCAGCAAATCCCTAGAGTAGAAAATAAAGCAGATGATGCTATGGCTACACTTGCTTTACTCCTTCAATTAGAGCAACATGAATCTAGATTTGAATTCCTGGTGGAAGAGCTAGATCACCCTATCTATGACTCTAAAGAAATCCATGTTATTTGTACCCTTGTTGGTTGTGACTCATCTTGTTATGGTGCCATTTACTCATATCTTCATGATGGCATTATCCCTGAAACCTTTAACCAATCGGAACATAGAAACCTTACCTGAAATGCCTCTCATCATACCATTATCTCTGGTGATTTGTATAGGAGGGGTCTAGATGGAACACTTCTTAGATGCTTAGAAAAGGAAGAATCCAACCAAGCGTTAGTTGAAATTCACAAGGGCATCTGTGGGGGACATTCCAATGGTCTTGCCATGTCCCGAAGGTTTCTTAGGGCGGGGTACTATTGGCCTACAATGCATATTGATGTGGTAGATTTTGCAAAGTCATGTGAAAAGTGTCAAAAACATGGTAACCTGATACATGCTCCAGGAAGGGAACTCATTCGTTATATATCTCACTGGCCATTTCAGCGCTGGGCCTTTGATCTTGTTTGGTAGATTCATCCCAAATCAACAGGTGGACACAATTTTATTATCATTACTACTAATTAATTCACTAAATGGGTAGAAGCTGTACCACTGTCTGTTGCCTTGGGCAAGACAGTCTCTCTATTCATTCTGAATCATATCATCTATTGATATGGAGTGCCTTCTAAGATTATCATTGACAATGGAGGCCAGTTTAAAAATAAGGACCTTAAAAAACTCTACAAGAAATTCAAGATTAAAAAACATTGGTCCTCCATTTACTTCCCGCAAGGAAATGGTCAAGCAGAGGCATCAAACAAAACCATTCTTAAAATCCTACATAGAACATTTCCTTAGAATGGTAGAGATTGACATTTACAAATAAATCTGGCTTTGTGGGCTTATAGAACGAGTATTCGTACTCCTATTGGGGATACTCCTTTTGCCCTTACATATGGTGCTGAAGTAGTGTTACCTTTAGAGGTTGAGATTCCTTCACTTAGAGTTTCCCTCAAAGGTCTAATTATAGATGAAGACTACCGTGCCATGAGACTACAAGAGTTAGAACTTCTAGATGAGAAACATCAAGCATCATTTGACCATATGAGGGTTTATCAAAAGTGCATGTCCAAAGCCTTCAACAAAAAGTTTTTCCCTAGAGAATTCCAAGTGAGAGATCTTGTCCTACGTGAAAATCCTAAAAATCAATAGCATAGAGATCAAAACGGAAAATTTGAGCCTAATTGGCTTGGAACTTACATCATTACAACAGCTTTTGGGACAGGTGCTTATTTATTATCTACTAAAGAGGGAGAGCAGCTCCCTGATCCTATCAATGTCTTGCACCTGAAGAAGTTCTATCCATGATGTCCATTTTGTCTGGGGGCATCCTTTGTACATACTTATTGATCCTAAAAAAATAAAAAATAAATGATATATGGTCAAAAATTCTAAAAATTGGAAAATGTCCTTAAAAAATGATCATCTTAGTGAAAACTTAGCAATAGGTGCTTTGATGTATCTCCAAAAAAATTATATATTTAAAAAAAACAAAAAAAAAATCAAAAAAATCAAAAAATTCAAAAAAAAATAGTAAAAGTGCCTTGGTAGCAAAAATACAAAAAAATATAAAAAGTCCTGAAAAAGAAAATTGCAATAAAATCCAAGTGGTGAAAACCTGGAAATGGGCACTACTTGAGGCCTTTGGACCCTTGTTTCTCAGCACACGTCCTTGACACTTAGCCTGTCTCCATCATGCCTTGTCCTTGTTGCCTTGGTTTGGAATTGGTCTTTGTCTAGGGGGCATACCTGTGTTAGCTTTGGTCTCTTGGATGTGTTAGTCTTTAGGACACCTTGCAAATAGTGTTTTTCAACACCATCCAAACTATGTTTTTCAACACAACCCCTAACATCGAGTATTTTTCAACACTTCTTGGTTTGGTCTTACCCAGTTTTGTCATGTGATTTTACCTGCTAGCAACAATTTGATTCTTATCCTTAGAACTCAGTATCAGCTAAGACACTTCAATTTTTAAATGCAACACTTAATGCTTGAGATATGTCATTATATTTTCTTTGTGTGCTGACTGTTATTGATTTTCATTGAGTGTCCTTATCTAATAAGTCTCTCCAGGATGCATAGCTAGAGGACTTGGGGCATGGGGTATGTTTTTATTTTCTTTCTACTTGTGGGTGTGGTCTTGAACCTCTTGAGTGTCTCTTGTTTTTCCCTTGAAACACTTAGGAGATTTGAGGCATCATCCTTGACTAATTTTGCACAACTGTTCTTGTGGTCATCCTGACATCTATGCCTTGATGAGAGCATGGTTTTGCTACATTAAATTGGATAAGCTAACATCGAAGTCATCTTGACTTTTATGTCTTTGATGCTTATGTTAGAATCTTTTCACATTCCAATCCGATATAAATCACATTCATATCTTCATAGTTGCACTTGTGACTAGTGATGATTGTGTGATTTTTCGATGTCCGTTAATAATGGCCCAATGATGAAAATAAGTTCCTTAACATTCTCTAATGGATGATGAACACAAAATCCTATGTTATAGTTTCTCTATTGCAAGTACACCTTTGCATTTTCATGTATCTTGCATTGTTAGACTTCATGATAATTTGCATTTTTAGGTTGGACTATGAGTTTGAGAGGGTTTTACTTCATCTTTCTTTTGGACTTTTAATCAACTGTGATCATGTTTTGATCTTCATTTCCTTATCTTCTTTCGTGATCTCAATCAAAATTTCCTATCTTAAATAGTTGATTGATTTTGAGGCATCTTGTTTCTTGAGGAAAATTTTCTTTCTTCTCTCCATTTCTTTCCACCTCTTCCAAACTTCGATCTTCCATTCACTTTCCCCCCACTTATTTTCTTCTAATTCAACCTTGGGGCATAACCTTTCATGATGATCTACCTTGGTTCTATGATCCTCATATCTTTCATCTTACATCAAGAACCTTATCTTTAATTCGATTTGATCAAATTTATAAATTTACTATTTCTCCTCTATCTCATTTCGATTTCAATCATGAGGGGGCAGTACCTATCAAACTTCAATCCTTGATTCAACTTTTTCAATCCTATCAATTTCTTTTCTTGGGGCAACCTTGCTTGAGACATGACAATTACCTATTTACAGGGGTGTTGGCCTTGTCTGTTTCAATCAGCTTATCTTTGTCCTGATGTGTTCTCGTCCATCGATCACACGTCTGGGTTTTTTTCTAATCCCAAATCGATCTCACACTTCAACTTCATTCTTTGACTGCATGTGTTCCCATGAAGATCACACATTAGTCAAAGAGGGGCAAATGTATGCACCCTAAAATGGTCGCCTAGACTTTGGGCCTCCATTCATCAATTTATCAACTTCCTGAATCAATGCTTTGCAATATTTTCAATCCAAATCAATTTTCTTGATGAAATTGTGATTAATTCAATATTTCCTAAGGTTTGGTCATTTTATTTTAAGCCTTATTTAATTAAAAAAAGAAAAAAGAAAAAATAAAATAATCTTATTTAATTAAGAGAACATACTCCCTTTTAATTAAATAAAAATCCCCTTTTAATTTTAAAAAATAAAAAATCTTTTAATTAAATAATAAAATTAGTTTATCCTAAGCCACATTTAATTAAAAGAAAAAATCTCTTTTAAATAAATAAAAAATCTTTTAATTAAATAATGGAAACCACTTTGCTAAAAATAATAAATAAATAATAAAATAAAAATAAAAAGAAAAAGACTTTTTGTCTACACATTAAATGCACACTTTCCAAGATGAGTGGAATCTCCTTTTGCCTCTTAATCTTTTCCACACATCTTTTTGCCTCTTAACCATGTCCATTGATTTTGCCTCTTGAGAATCATGAGCACATAGATCAACCAAGATTTAATCTCCACCATTGCTCATTTATTTTTGCCTCTTAATCTTGACCGTCCTTTTTATTTTTCAGTCCTTTATAAGGAGCCCTCTCCTCATTTTATGCATGAAGATTTTAGAGATAAAGATTTATGTTATTGTTATGCAGGTTTGGAGAGCGATTTTGGAGGAGAATTTAAGCACTTGAGCTTGAATATTGAAACTTCTCTTTTCTCATCTTCTTCTCTCATGCCCCATGGCAATCCATTTAGATTAATCTGGCACTTACATATTAGATTAGATTCATATTTCCTTTCATAGAATAATTTTGCATAAGCATTTCCTTTCATAGATTAGTTTGCTTTCATGCATTGTTATCATATAGAATAGCTTTCATTTTCATTTGCATGCATACTTGATGATTATGGAGACTAGTATTCTTGCTTTTCCTCTTTGAATCTCTCATTTTATGGTGTACTTGCATGGGCACAAACTAGGTCTAATCTGAGGGCCTCCATCATAAACCCTTGCACTCCATGGATATAGAGCTATGAGTCACCATTTTGAGACCTCATTCTTGAGCAATCTTGGATATAATGACTCATAGAAGTGTGTCAACATTTTAGCACACAAGGACCACTCGCATGCATATCCAAGGAGACAAAGGTCGGGATACCATCCTGAGAACACTCCTAGAAGAGAAAATCCCGCTTCAAATCCAACCCAATCCACACATTCTTTGTAGCTCCATGGTTTTCTTGATCACCTCCTCTCACAAGGTACATTTCAAACTTTAATTTTTAAAATGTTGATTCTAATAAATATTTTTTGACTCTTGTTTATCAATACAATTCTAATACAAATTTGACTTTTAATTTTTGCTAAGGAAAGAATTGTTTTTTTCCTAAACTGAAATCAAATTAATGACCAGATCATAAATATTTCAATTTAGTTTGTGCACAATTATTTTTTGTTAATAGTAAATATAACTAATTTAGTTATAATGTTTTTGTTGTAAAATCTCAAGCCTAAATAATTCAATATTTGAAATATTTGTGTACCTAAAAACATTCTTTAATTTTAGATATTATTTCATTTTATAGAAAATATTCTTCTTTATTGAATATGGACATGAATAAAACAAATAAATTTAGATGAAGAAATGATTCGTTTGAATTTTTTAATCACACAATTTTATATAATGAAATGACATTATGTTGAATATTAAATGACAAAGTAAGAATGTTTACATAAACTCACTGAAAAAAAGCTGCCATTACCCCCACTAGATCATATTTATTGTGGATTTTAAAAATTAATATATAATTACATAATAAGTTGAGATAATAAATTATTATATAATTTTGATTACAATTATATTGCTAATTACAACTTGGTTTATGGTGGTCTTTTCATTTTATATGGCTTGCGCTCGATCAGAGAAGAGATGCTTCATTTTGTTGGTTTGCCCTTTACCTTATGGAATGTTGTGAGATCCAGCATTTTTGTGGAGGAAGTTCTTGTACCACATTGTAGGTAGCTTGGGAATTCATTTTTGAATGGCGTAATCAACATAGTAAAGCCCAAAGCATTTAGTGTAGTCGTACAACCATTCAAAATTTTCCAGAATTGACCACACATAATAACCCCTCACGTCTGCTCCTTTTCTACATATGACAACATCCACCATTGAAAAATATATTATTTATGGGATATTCTTCACCATCTCTTTCATCTTGTGGAGTAAACTATTGCAACATGATAATTTCCCTTTTGGGTCATTCATAGCTTCAAAGAAATATTTCTCTTCATAAAAGGTATCTAAGTGTTCTTAGAACACTGTGATATCATTACCTTCAACTAGAAAACTTGGAAATTTCTAAAAGTTGAACTTAGTCTTAATCTTAACGAGCCAATGTTAGAAATTTATTCTTTCATTTATTAATTTTAGTTTTGATTCGATAAAGTGGGATAAACGGTGAATTCTAGAAACTAAACTAACATAAACAAAATTAGATCCAGACCCAACAAATAAAAAACATAGAACCAACACCCAAGACTAGCACAAAACACCAAGAACTAGGTGTTGGAAATATTCAAGAGTTAACCGAGTTACTGAGAGGGGAGGGGTGAATCAGTAACTCCAAATTTTCTTACAATTTTAACATGTAATTTACTTTTTAACCTTTGCATACAGAAAGCATGAAACTTAAAAGTATTCACAATAATGACACATAGATTTGGTTACCCAAAAACCTTCCAAAAGAAAGTAAAACTGGGGTGGGGATGAAACCCACAAAGCTTTAATACTGCAGAATAAAGTTGGCCGGTTAAGGCTTACAATTTGATCACTTCTGATGATCTGCCCTGTTAGGAGCAATAAGGATTGCTAAATCCACCCTGTTAAAGGATTTACAAACATACAATGAAGTATGCACTCGGTAAAGAGATTTTTACAAAGACTGTTAAGTCTACCCGGTTAAAGGATTTAGTACTGATTCACCTGTTAGAATGAAACAGTAGATCTTTGCTTTGCAACTGGATTGCTGATTGAGATTCGCTGATGTACTGATCACCTTCTGTGATGAATTTGTCTTTGCTGTACCTTATACTTCTGAAGCCTTCTGTAATTCGCTTATCTCTGTCTTTCTTTTTCTTTCACATATATTCTACTTCATACATTTCATTACATCTTTTTATTTTTACAACATTGTTTATATACAAGTCTTAAACAATTAATTACAATTACAATTACACAGTTGGCTTGACAAATAAACATAAGTGCTACTAAGTCGGCCCAAGTATGGTTACCCGGTTCCTTCAAACTGACTCGGTGACTTTCTGATACTCGGCGTCCACTGCATTACTCGGCATCGTCATGCACTTGGTAGAAGTGAAGGCACGATTCATACTGATCACTCGGTAGGTTTTGAACTCGGTAAGTACTGGTGACTCGGTAGACATGATGTTACTCGGTTTACATTGTCCTGATCGGTTTGTACTAACTTTCTCAGTTTGCACTGTCTGCTCAGTTTGCACTGTTTGCTCGGTTTGCACTGTCTGCTCGGTTTGTATCCAGAATGCAAATAAGTGTTGTCACTAGTGGCAATTCTGCTTAATGCCAACAATCTCCCCCTTTGGCATTAGTGACAAAAACACTTATTGGCCAAAATTTATATACACGAATCATGCTGAGTTTTATTTTGATTTTTCAAAATTTGTCTTTGTTATAGGGCTTTATACATTGTCTCCCCCTTTCAATGTGCTAACTGTTTCTTATACAAATCTATACAGTATACATATCTCTCCTTCTATACATATCTCCCCCTTTTTGACGATAATGCCAAAGGTGCATATACAAGTTATTTACAGAGAGAATCCAAAATTTGATAAGAAATCAGAATGTACCTTCATTATTAGTGCCAGGGTTCTGTCCCAACTTTCTTGCAGGATCTTACATGTTTGTATAGCAATTTGGACTTCTGCAGAGAGTTCAATCATGTGATCTGCTATAGAGAACTGATTGTCATGAATCAATGTTTTGGAATGTTCAATGTGCTTATACATTGTATTCATGATGGGAAGGATCATGTGTTGGATGTCTAGCAGTGTGGACCGGATCCTTGAGTCTTCTTTCAGTAGATCAGACTGCATATTAGATAGGTGTGAAATTTTCATGTGATGAGCAGAGCTTGAACTTGGTTCAAGTTGCAGCTTCTGTATGCTAATCTTCATATCCTCATCCATTTTATTCATTTTATCTTTGACATCCTTTGTGAACTCGGCAATATTGCATAGTCTGGCCAAAAGAGAGGTAGCATTCGAATAGATAGATTCTATGTTAGACAAAACTGAAGACAATTCCACTTGGTTAATAGCTATGTGCTGAGCAATGTGCTCAAGCACTTTATTGTTGAATCTCTTCTCGGCTCTTTCAACTAACTTTTCTGTCCCGGATGAGTCCTCATTGTATTTCTCAACTGCTTCTGCTAATTGTAACAAAACATGCTGGGAGGAGTCTACTTTAATGCCTAATGCATCAGACAAAATGTCCTTAGCATCCTTGATGATTTGATACTCCTTGTCTCTCTCCTCTTTAAGCTTCTTTTGTTTTTCTTTCCTTTGGAGGATCTCACCTATATTTTGCATCTGGTCTGCTGAGAGATTTGAAAAATCGAATATAGGAATCTCTATCTCTTCATCTAGGTCTATATCCTCAACTACATTTTTACCCAAAAATTTTATACTCGGTAGAGCCTTAGGCTTATCTGTACTTAATGCTTTGGTAGTAGTGACAGTAGATAAAGTAGGGCTGGCTATTGATACTGGTATACTTTCTACTGGAGAACTTAAAATATTTACACTTGAAGATTCAAAAGCTGGAAAACTTACTGTTGGAAAACTTGATGGTGCAGGAGACTGCAGCTCGGTAGAAGAAATGGTAGCTGCCTCTGATGTTGCTAGAGATGATTGGACAAATGTGGAAGTTGTCACAACCATGCTTGAAGGTGTCTTTGGGCTGGATGTAGAAACTTTCACTGGAGAGGTAGGAAGGGATGCAATGACTTCTGCTGCTATCCTCACAGTATCATCTACCTCAGTGTCTTCTTCTTGTTCATCGCTGTCATCTTCAATATCTTTTATTATTACAGTTTCAATGCTCGGTTGGTGAAGGTGGTATATGTTCTTCCATGTGGTATTTGCAGCCTTCACAACCGATTCAATATTGTTGATCAAAATCAAACAAGTATTGAACTTCAATGTCATCTTATTTTCATTTTCTTTTAATGCCTTCTTTACTTCATCATTATTCAAGCTCGGCATCAACTGTCTTAGGTTTTGATCAAATATGTCTATCACCGTTTGCCTTGCATTGCTCCATCTCATTTTTATTGGATTCAATAGAACTGCTGGAACCTGTGGGGTAATTTCTTCAGGAGAGTATTTCCACTGTCCCATCTTCTCAACAATAGCATCTTCTATTTCCTTCTGTTCTGCTTCCGATCTGGTTTCATATCTCAAGGATTTTATGTTACTTACTCCAGATCATGATCCATCTCTAAAGAGTTTGAGCTTTTCTTGAAGGCTTAGAGGAGGCCTTTTGAATACTATGTCTTTATCTGCCTTTTCTGCCTTGTCTGCCTTGCCTCTTGTATTTCTCCTTGTAAACACAGCAGTGGGAGGCACAGGTGCCTTAGTGATGAAAACTTTTCCTTTCTTCTTTGCAGGTTCTGGTTCCTCTGTTTTCTCATCCTTTTCCTCTTCTTTTTCATCTATTTCTTCTTTGTCCTCGGTTATCATTTGCATTTTGGCTATCCTCTTCTTTCCTTTGTTTACTGCCTGTGGAAGCTTTATGCTTAGTTCAATTCTCACCTTAGCTTCATCATATGTTCCAAAATATGGAGCTTTGGGATTGACAGGCTGATTTAGAAGAGCTTCAATGATATTCTTGGTTTCATCAATATTTACCTCATAAGGAAGAGGTTTTACATATACAGTTCTTGGTTTAACTGCTTGAATATACACATTATCACAATCTACCATAAAACAGATGTCATCTTTGTAATCTTCCACCAACTTCTGTGGAATCCGGAATCTGTCATTCATTTTCTCTTTGAAAGACTCAAAATAATTATCCATGATGCTTTCAAAGTTTTCACCCATTTCTGAGATGTATTCATTTATTTCATAGAGGACTGGCACATCTTTTCTCCATACAACTTTTCCTTTAGAAGGGAAGAATTTCTGAACATAGAAGAATAAATAGACCAACAAGGATCCAAACTTACATGGATTGTTTTTGGAAGTTTTGATGCTTTCCATGTTCTTGTTAAACTATTTCAACAATAAGTCTGCTAGGTCAAATGTCAAGTTGTTTTTGACCACTTTGTATGCTAGGTCAATAGCTTCACAGGAGACACTGTTCTGTCGACTAGAACTGTAAATCTTGTGGGCAATGATGTGTGTACCAAACTTCAGTTCAGCATCGGTAATGCTGCTAACTTTCATACCTCTACCGTCCCACTCGGCTAGGGTTTTCTTCTCTAGTTCTGTCCGACCTAGGGTTTTGGTAGTTTTAGCTTTGTTCAACATGGGAAGACCGGTGACTTGTTGAATCATTTTCTTTGTGATCTCAATAGGTTGCTCAAGCCAAATCTTACCATCATGTACTCGGCTGAGAATGTACCTAACCCATTTATCTCGAAAGTTTTGAGGTAGATGTGCAATGTGGACTAAACCCTTATCTTCCAGATGTTTGTGCTCGGGTTTCAGAATACCATCCACACATAGTTCCTCACGCACAATGTCTAGTTCTAGGTTTCCCATTTCATGAATTGAATAGTTAAAATGATTGCGGATATCGTTAATAAGCAGTACCTTAGGAGGAATCTGAGATTGAGCTCCGTTCGGATCTAGGGCTGCTGCAATTGCGGGCACGATCTTAAAATCTGGTGCTTTCCACTCCCCTTGGACTAACATATCAGATCCTTTCTTCGCTGAAGTGCTGGATGATGCCATGGTAGCTCACAGAAAATTCCTTTCGCAAAAGTATTAAATCGCCGGGTTGCTCTTGAAATTTTCTGCTCTCAAAGTGCTAAAGATTCGCGGTGAAGAATGAGTTTGATTACTTGCTTTTTGTTTACAATTCTGTCATTAATGCTCATTTCAAATTAGGGTAGGAATTCTGACAGACTGTCACCCACTAAGAAGTAATTGCTCGGAAAAGACTTCGCAACTCGGTGAACTCGAGAATTCATAATGCTCCGACCTCGCTCGGTAAAGACAAGTACCGACCTTGCTTGGTGAAGATTGATACCGACCTCCCTGTGATCTCACTACATCTTGCATGCTGATTTAGACCTTTTTTTTTTTCGGTTCTGGAACTGCTTGAGATTGGTCTATTAGAATACAGTTCCAGTGCTTTCTTGGAAATTTAGTTTGAGTCGGTAGAGCCATCCATTCCATTACTTGGACTAGATTGCTCGGTAGCTTTGGGAATCCATTTTTGTCTCACCTGTTTCCTGACCTTAGTTGCTTCATTCTTCTTTCCTTCTTCAATTTCACTAGCATTCATGCAGTTTCTGGCTATGTGACCGAGTTTAGTGCATTTGAAACATCTTACGGTAGTATCTCTTTTCCTTAGATGATGTTTTATGCAATTCATGCCAATGTGTCCATATTCTCCACAGTAATGACATCTACACCAGGTGTTGTAGTCCCATCCAAACATTGCTTTCACAATTTGTTCTGCTGGATTAAATGTCTTGGATCTGCACTCGGATGCCTTGTGACCTTGTTTGTTTCACTTGTGACAATTACCTCTGAATCTAGGTTTTTCCCTGCATTCATTTGCTTTGTGACCAGGTTGATTGCAGCTGTAACATTTTCCATTGAATTCTGCTTTTTCATTGTTCCAACATTTATTTGAAGTATGTCTTATTTTACCACAATGATTACAAGTAGGTTTTTGATTTCTTTGAGTACCTTGCTTAGAGGATTCGCCTTCTTCTTTGTATCCAAGTCTTGCTTTTCCTTTTTGCCTATGAAGATTTCGTTCATACAGCTGATTCAAGTCTTCTTGACTTTTCAGCATTCCTTCATTGATTTGTTTTTCAGTGTTTAGGTCATCCACCAATCTTAGATTGATTTCCTTTTCAGATCTTAGTTCTTCTCTTGTGTTTTCTATTTCTGATCTTAGATTTAGAATTTCTTCATTTGTATGAGAGATCTGATCAATTAGATTTTCTAGCTGAAGGGTTTTGTTTTGGACTTCAATGTTTCTTCCATCTAATTCATCTTTCAACTTGTTTCTTTGTTCCAAGATCTCACAGAATCTTGTAGAGTGTAGTTCTTGTTCTCTTTTCAATTTTCTCACTTCTTCCTGCAGAGACCCATTCTTTTCTAGGAGTTCTTTGATAGCATTGTTTGCTTCATCTGAGTTATTTGAGGGAAGAAGATCTTCAATCTTTTCTTCAATGTAATTCTGATCATTCATCTGATTTGCAAGTTCCTTCCTTCTTCTTAGGGATTGGGAAAGATGTTCTTTTGCTTCTTTGAGTTTAGCTATGGCCATTTCCAGATCTAGCTTTTCATTTTCAATCACCTTGTTCAGTTTGAATACCTCCATTGTCCTGGATCTTTGCTCAAGCTAGTTAAGCTTTGTCTTGAGAACCAATGCTGCTCTGATACCAATTGTTGGAAATATTCAGGAGTTAACCGAGTTACTGAGAGGGGAGGGGTGAATCAGTAACTCCAAATTTTCTTACAATTTTAACATGTAATTTACTTTTTAACCTTTGCATACAGAAAGCATGAAACTTAAAAGTATTCACAATAATGACACATAGATTTGGTTACCCAGAAACCTTCCAAAAGAAAGTAAAACTGGGGTGGGGATGAAACCCACAAAGCTTTAATACTGCAGAATAAAGTTGGCCGGTTAAGGCTTACAATTTGATCACTTCTGATGATCTGCCCTGTTAGGAGCAATAAGGATTGCTAAATCCACCCTGTTAAAGGATTTACAAACATACAATGAAGTATGCACTCGGTAAAGAGATTTTTACAAAGACTGTTAAGTCTACCCAGTTAAAGGATTTAGTACTGATTCACCTGTTAGAATGAAACAGTAGATCTCTGCTTTGCAACTAGATTGCTGATTGAGATTCGCTGATGTACTGATCACCTTCTGTGATGAATTTGTCTTTGCTGTACCTTATACTTCTGAAGCCTTCTGTAATTCGCTTATCTCTGTCTTTCTTTTTCTTTCACATATATTCTACTTCATACATTTCATTACATCTTTTTATTTTTACAACATTGTTTATATACAAGTCTTAAACAATTAATTACAATTACAATTACACAGTCGGCTTGACAAATAAACATAAGTGCTACTAAGTCGGCCCAAGTATGGTTACACGGTTCCTTCAAACTGACTCGGTGACTTTCTGATACTCGGCGTCCACTGCATTACTCGGCATCGTCATGCACTCGGTAGAAGTGAAGGCACAGTTCATACTGATCACTCGGTAGGTTTTGAACTCGGTAAGTACTGGTGACTCGGTAGACATGACGTTACTCGGTTTACATTGTCCTGATCGGTTTGTACTAACTTGCTCGGTTTCCACTGTCTGCTCGGTTTGCACTGTCTGCTCGGTTTGCACTGTCTGCTCGGTTTGCACTGTCTGCTTGGTTTGCACTGTCTGCTCGGTTTGCACTGTCTGCTCGGTTTGTATCCAGAATGCAAATAAGTGTTGTCACTAGTGGCAATTCTGCTTAATGCCAACACTAGGATACCAAAAAAGCATGCGATCCTCCTTAGAAAACCAGTAGCTACTTGTTGAGCTCCTTCAACTTCTCAAGGAAAGAGGTGCGTTTAGGAGGTCGAGAAGAAGCAACATCACCAGAGACAATGTCGTCCCTAGTTTCCACCCACAAGCTACTCTCTCTCTTCTTTTCTTCCTTCTTTCCTTCCTCCAACTCAACCTGGATGGAATTGATAAAGAGGTTGGTCTTATCTAGCATACTCTTTCTGTAGTTAGTCAACTCAACCAACTATTTGTTAAGTTGGAAATGGTTTTCCTTCATTTTAGCTAGAGCATTGATCATTTCCATTTTCTCCTCCTTAGAGGGGACCTGGTTCTTCAACTCAATAATTTGGTCCTCTATATATAATCTCCCAATTGTTTAGCTTCTACCCAAAATTATCATCAACTTCCCAAAGACTTGCATCCCCTTTCCCTTTAGTCCAATCCACAACCTTCCTTTTAGCTTTTGTCGCAGCTTCAAGCATATTAATTTTTCTTCTAGTGATCCGGAGTTGGAAAATGAGCCATTTTCTCACAAACTTTTGTCTATCGAACCAGATACACAACTTGTCCACTTTTCTTCTCATAGACTATAATTCATATGAATAAGCAGGGAATTTGGATAACTTGGAGAGGGAAGAAACTATTGGAGATGAAAAGGTCACCAAGATAGCTGAGCTAAGCCTTTGGCGAAGGGTGAAAATTGAATAGAGAGGGAGAGTTAGTCTTGGAATTCTCTGGGGTCCACATAGATTTAGTGGAACAAGTGGAAGCCGATTCCTCTGGAAGGTCAACAACATCTTCCTTGGGTTGATCATCTTCCTTGTGTTGTACAAGTCCTAGGGCTTTACACTTAGCTTTACAAACATGATTCATGCAGGTAGAGCCAAGGGAGGGATCACTAGCCAGAGCTTTGGCTTGAGGCTACCTAGGGCTAAAAGTGGGATTATTTATCTCAATCAAGAGAAAAGGACAAGGGTCATATTGGGGTGTAAGGTTGAGGTGAAAATTATATAATCTTAGGACGAGGCTCTGGTGGAGAAGAACCCCATCCTTTTCCTTGGCCTTAGACACAAATTGAAATAAGGAAGAAAAAACTCAAAAAGGAAAGCTAAATTTAATGCCTCTATGAAAGTGGTTTAACATTGGAAATAAATGAGAGCGGAAGTGTTTGTATCTACCTTTTAGAGTGATGAATTTGATTAAAATAGATGCAACGAAATTCTACTCACTAGGAAGCTTCTCTCTGTTGAACCCATTTTGCAATCTTGACACCTTCTCACCAAGGTATAAGAAGCTCCAAAAGTTCTCTTTGTAATTAGCCTTGGAATTACGTGGCAACTCTTTTCCTTCCATACTCACACCAGCCACAATGGTAATGGTTTCTGTCAAAATAAAAAAAGAAACCCCACCAGTGGTGACCTTCCCATCCATCCAAGACTCAACAAACTTCTAGGAAAGTTCAGAGTTGAAACCCTTCATACCCTTGACATAATTGTCAACCTAGCCATTTGTAATAATCTTCCACACCTTCTCATCTTTTTGTATAACCTTCTCATCTTTTTTGTATAACTCGCAGGTGTCCGACTCAATATGATTTAAATCCCCACCCATCCTTCTAGCAAAGAAGCTACAACTATACAAAGCCCCAAGAACATTGCAAAAAAAAGCCACTGCGTATTTCTCAAGCCCCAAGGAAATCACATAAACACAAATATTTTTGTATCAGATAACCACAATATGCAGATAAAAAGCCATAGCAAAAAACACGAACTCCGAGAGGATTATTCAACATATGTTCCCATCTCCGCACGAACCACCTCAGGGAGAGAATTCATGACTTCCCAAAAAATGATATTTTCCATGAATTTTCCTTCTGCTACAAGCTTATTCGCAACACTGTTACCCTCATAGAACTTGTGTGTTGGCAATGAAATGCCTCCAACGTGGTGAGATAGCCAATTGTTTTTTTAAATATGCGTTGTTTCCCATCCCGCCTTGCACTTGCTTGTCAGTGTCATAATTACATTCATCGTGTCACCCTCTACAATGAGCTTTTGATAACCACGAGTAACCACTAACTTCACCCCGTGGTAAACTGCGTACGCCTCTGTCACGTGGACAATTTGAGATCCTAAATTCATTGTGAACGCTGCCAGCATGGCTCCTTGCATGCCTCAAATGACATTTATTCACTTTATTTACTTGTGCCATAATTTTATATATCTTATTTCTTACCCAATCTTTCATTCCTAAATTCTCTAATTTATTAAATTTATTTTTCAAAATAAAATTTACGCATGCATCAAATGATTATTAAAGTGAAAATCAACTTTATTTTTTATCATATATAATGTAAATTAATTGAAAATTAAAAATAGGTTAGTTATATTTCAAATTAAGTACCAGTCAAGCACATATTCAAAGGAGTTTCAAATCATATAGAGTTTTGAATGATCCTTTTTTAAATTTGTATTATTCAGATACTTTTGAACAATTCTAGCCCTATAATTTCAAACATGTAATCACTACTTTCTTCTTTAAGGTAGTTTCTCCAACTCTAATTTTTTTCCAACTCTAGTTTTTTAATAATAAATACAACTAGTTTGAGTTTTCTTTGACTTAGTAATTCCTAATACACTAAAAATAGACTTGCAAAATAAAAAGTTTAAGCATGTAATAGAAATTACTATTAAATTTATTGAAATTATTTTAAACATAAATAATATTAGCTATTAAATAATTGAAACAAATATTATAATATTTCTAAATGAAAGAAGAAAATAAATTTTTTATTGCATGTACTTGCGATTAATATTGTTACAAGTATACTTAAAAATGCTAATGCATGTTAAGTAAAGAATAAAAAATAAATTATATGTTATACTACTTTTACGAGACTCAAATTGCATGAATTAAAAAATTATTTGACAATTGTTTATCAATACAATTTTTCTACAAATTTGACCAATTTTTTTACAAATTTGACTTTTAATTTTTGGTTTAGAAAATTATTATTATTTTTTCCTAAGCTGAAGTCAAATTAGTAGCCAGTTTATAAATATTTCAATTTATTTTGTGCACAATTCTTTTTGTTAGTAGTAAATATAACATATTTTAATTTAATTATTAAATTTTTATTATAAGATCTCAAGCCTAAATAATTCAAACTTTAAAAATATTTGCATGTCTGAAAATATTATTTAGTTTTAGAAATTATTTAATTTTATAGAAAAATAATCTTCTTTGTTGGACATGGATCAAGCATATAAATTTAGATATATAAATGTTTAGGATAAATATTTTTTGACTATTGTTTATCAATACAATTTTACTACAAATTTGACTTTTAATTTTTGTTAAAGAAAGAATTATTTTTTTCCTAAACTAAAATCAAATTAATGATCAATTCATAAATATTTCAATTTATTTTGTGCACAATTATTTTTTGTTAATAGTAAATATAGCTAATTTAGTTAAAAAGTTTTTATTGTAAGATCTCAAGCCTAAATAATTCAATCTTTAAAATATTTGCATGCTTAAAAATATTATTTAATTTTAGAACTTATTTCATTTTGTAGAAAAATATTCTTCTTTATTGAAGATATGGACATGAATAAAACAAATAAATTTAGATAAAAAAATAATCCGTTTAAATTTTTGAATCACACACTTTTGTATAATGAAATGACATTACATTGAGTATTAAATGACATAAACTCAAAAAAACTGCCATTACCCCAATAGCTCATATTTATTGCAGATTTAAAAAATTAATATATAATTACATAATAAATTCAGATAATAACTTATTCCATAATTTTGATTACAATAATATTGCTAATAATAGCTTGGTTTATAGTGGGCTTTTCATTTTATAGGGCTTCCGCTTGATCAGAGAAGAGATGCTTCATTTTGTTGGTTCTCCCCTTAACTTGTGGAATGTTGTATGATCCATCATTTTTGTTGAGGAAGTTCTTGTACCACATTGCAGATAGCTTTGGAATTCGTTTCTGAGTGGCGTAATCAACATAGTAAAGCCCAAAGCGTTTAGTGTAGCCGTATAACCATTCGAAATTGTCCAGAATCGACCACGCATAATAACCTCTCACGTCTGCTCCTTTTCTGCAAATAAAAACATCCAACCCAGAAAACGTCAAGGTGAAGTATTGTTGAGTGTCGAACACAAACTGTTATGAGGGCTTATTATACACACCGTATTGCGGATGCCAAATAGGTCAGATAACTTTCCATTAGGTTGACTCGTCCATCGTCATTCAAAGCATCCGCCACTGGGTCCAACGGATGATCTTGTTGACCATAACCTGCGTGCACTTCCATTGTTATTAGAACAACTAGGATAATTATAGTTATTGGAGTTAATGGAACAAGTAGATTCATGCGCTTACCATTTTCTGTGATGATAATTACAGGATTATTATATCTTTCTTTGACGTACATCACAATTTTTTCCATTCCGTATGGCACAATAAAAGATCCCTCCATACCCGTCTGCCATGCCATTGAATTCCAAAATGATAATCTTTATACGTGAATCTGAATTAAAGATAAGATTAAAAGTTGAAAACAACACATACCGGCTCGCCTATAGGTACTCCGTCTCTCTCACCTGCCACCGACTCAATATCAAATAAGCATCGTTGTCATCAAAAGTTTTCCAGTAGAATTAAGTTTTGTGATTTGGAGAGTCGCCTTACCAGTTATATAGACTAACGCATCTGGGCAATACTGAGTTTTCAAACACAGCGAGAAGATGCAGTCCTTGGCATATAATGTTGTGTAATGGTTAATGCCGATAAAATCATATGAACCCTTTACTTTCTCTGACATCCCTATGGGGAAAGTAGGCAGGCGCCGCCCTAACATTTGGCGCATTTCAGGAGGATAATCCCCAAAAACAATTGGGTCAAGAAACCTGCAGAGCAAATGCAATAGATTAGTTGAGCACCTTAATTTTGGGTTTATGTGGAAATTTCAAAATTATTTTAATTTTTTTACATTAATTTATTTAGCAAGTCTCTTCCTTATAACTAAGGTTTCAGGACATCATCAACTTTGATGCCACATCAACATGCTTTTTGTCAAGATGTCCAAAATAGTCCAAAAAAAAGTGAGATCAATTGCAGTGCATTAGGAACCCCCATACTTGTGCAGCTGATGTGGCATCACATGATTGGTAGCTTTTAGAATAAAGGATACATTTCATTCAATAATGGGTAGTTATCATTAGCAAAAACAACTTTGAAGTCACAACTATTGGTACAATGTTGTAAAAAATATTGGATACTAAACCAGCAAATGTGGGAATTAAATTAACAACGGATATTACAACCATTAGAACGCATTCAAGTACTGAGTCATCTTCCCTAATTGTATTGAAGCAAAGTTGAACAGAACAATCAATAACAGACTGTTATCCATGTCAACACAGTTTAATAAAATAGCCCAAGTTCATACTGGACAAGGAACAATGTATTCGAATGTAAACATGATTCAAATTTAAGAAAGGCGTTGGCTAAGCTCTATACAAAATGCACTAAAGACAAAAAAAAAAAAGTGTCCTTTAAGGACCCACCCATTTCTTACCAGGCCGTGTCGAATGCCAACAATCTCTCAACGGCACCTCTGTCATCTGGTATATTCCTCATCGGCTCGTACCATGAAGACGATATTACTATACCAATAGATCCTCCCTGCTTGCTCTGCAAATTTAGGTGGCTTATAATTATTGTTCACACGCGTTTCAAATTTTATATGAATAGATCAGAAGTTGTAGTATGAAGAGTGCATTCAACACCCTCTAAACAAATTTCATTTCTAACCTGATATTTTGTTCTATAGACATCAACAGCTGCTGCATGCGATAATATAACATTATGAGCAGCAATGTAGGGTTCGGTTTTTGAATTGCCATCAGTACAATTGCCATAGGGCCAAGAACACCGAGAAGGGGGAAAAGTTCCTATAAGATAACCAAACTCGACAAATATATTGGGCTCATTGAATGTTGCCCAGTATTTCACTCTGTCTCCGAATGCTGCAAAGCAAACATCTGCAAATGCTTCGAAATCCTTTCTGCAATGTTCTCATATTATGATATAACTCACCAAATCAGAATTAGTTGTTAAATATAGAAAATTAAGAAACGGATTATGATATAGGTTATAACTTACACTACGTAGTGACTCAGCCAGCCCCCATATGAATCCTCTAATTGCTTTGGAATATCATAATGATTCAACGTCACGAATGGCTCAATTCCTGCAACAATCATAAATACAGTAAAATTCGTTACAGAAAATGATGACAACACTTAAATATGGGCTATCACAAACTTTTGGTCACAAAGAAAATTAATCCAATGGCAACCAGTAATAGTCCATAAAAAGAGGCCATACCAAAACCAGAAGCTTCTATAAACACAGCAACATACCCTTTGACAGAAGAGTGTCGATGAGATTATTATAATACTCAATTCCCTTCACGTTGACATCTCCACTTCCAGCTTTATCAAAGATATAAAAAAAACAAATGAATAACATGAAGATCAATTCCTCTAGATGAATTTATACCATAGACAATATATACCTGGAAGAATGCGAGACCAGGATATGGAGAATCGATAGGAGTCCACCCCAAGGGAACTCATCAAATCAATATCTTCCTGTATTGCTCCACCATTTTCATTAATTAAAAAGCTACAATTATCCAAAAAGACCAGTTCGATAATTGTGTTTAAATACCTTGTATCGATGATACTGGTCATCAGCTACATCCCCATTTTTTCTGTCAGCAATATTTCCTGTGCTATAAATCGTATCCATCAATATACTTTCAAACTACTGAAAATAAGAAAAATCAAAGTGTAAACTATTGAAACTTATATTCAAACCTGGATGAGTGTTCGTAAAAACATCCCAATTGTTCAAACCCTTTCCATCTTCCAGGTACGCACCTTCCACCTATAAGCCCGAATTTAGCTCAATGATTCCAATAATTGTATTAATCAACATCTTAAATGAAGAGAAATTGAACCTGATAGGAAGAAGAGGCGGTTCCAAAGATAAATCCAGGCGGAAAGCTTGTTCTATCAATCTTCACTTCTCCTATAACTGTTGCCACCATCATCATAATCACCATTACTACTTTCGACATATTTTCTTTTCCTTTCATGACAGACATTAGACGAAACAAGCACAAACATCAAAATTTGCTAGCCAAATGAGTATGCAAGGCATGAGATTGTTAGCTTGTAAGATGTTGTTTTATAGGAGAACAAAGTAGAAAAATAGTGGACAAGATAATAAAGCCTCCGGCATGAGTCCTAGTTGGACATGACTTTAATGAAGAAATAGTTTTCAATACAAATAGTAATACGAATAAGTATGAATGATCTTATTCACCATTGTCAAAACAAAATTTTCTAAAACCAGCTCAATTTTTTTTTCTGGGAAAGTTCCAAGATAAGAACTCAACAATCTTCAACAGTTAAAAGTCCTTACACCTAATCCTTGCAACTTACAGTTAAAATTTGAAATAAAAAATGTTACGAAGAAAATTGCACCAAAGAAGCAGGTTGAAAGGAGAAATAAATGGATAGAGAGAATCTCGGTTACGTGTGGTGTTGTTCATTGAAGATGAAACTTCGTAATCACAAGACAAATAAAAATCCATGTGAAGTTGAAGCAGTCAGTGGTGTTTAACGTCGAATGGTAGTTGATGATTGAGTTACAAGCCTATTGAACGAACATGTTTCAAACAACCAAACAAATAATTAAAGAAATAATTTAGCAGGAAGATCTTCAATGACCCTCACTGTCTACAGTTCATGTTGATAGTGGCCTTTACCTTATATATTGACAATGTGAACTTTTTAAGATAGATACATTTAGCGTAAAGTATCAAAATTTTGACAATAATGGGTTGGTTGTTTACCTTTAAGTGTCAATAATTTTACAATAATGGGTTAGTTGTTTACCTTAAATATCAATATTTCATGCATCACTAAAGACAAATTAATGAATATAAAGGAAAAATCATCTTAAATTATATTGAATGGAACCATTAGAATTAGATAAATAGTCTTTAGAAAGTTTATATGGAGATATATAATTAGAGTCAAATAAATTATATATCTTATCACATAAAGATCATTATTATGTTACTACTTGTATTTAGTGAAGAGGTTGGAACCTCTAGTTCCAAATCAATAATTGTTTGCTTTTTCTTGTTCGGAGTACCATTCTAATGCCTATCTTTATTTTCTGCAAATATTGCATCTCTATTAAAAATTAGTTTTTCACTTATTGGATTAAACAAATGATAACCTTTAGCCTCCTCACTATATCATATGAAAATACATTTCTAATTTTTGTTATCAATTTTTTGCCTTTTTTGTTCAGTTATGTGAGCATAAGCTGCATGCCATGCCTCATTAGGTGTCATATTTTTCACACTTTTTGTTGGACATCTATTCAAAAAATATATAGATGTAGCAATAGCTTCAGCCTAAAAAAATTCATAATAGACCCTTAGCTTTCAACATGCTTCTAGCCATTTCTATAACAATGGTGCGATTTTTGCGTTCGGCTATTCCATTCTGTTGAGGAATATAACTTGCAGACAATTGCCTTTATATTCCACTATTTTTGCAATAGTCCTAAAATTCACTAGAGCCAAATTCCCTCTCTATCTGAATGTAAGATTTTGATAGGAAAACCCATTTATTTCCATACACAGCCTTGAATTGCTTAAATTTACTAAATGCTTTTGATTTTTCTTCGATAAAATACACTCAAGTCTTTCTATTGAAATCATCTACAAAGATTAAAAGATGTGAAAAAATACTTTGTAACAATGATCTTGACATCATCAACTACATCCCCATTACTCTTGTTAGCAACATTTTCTATGCCATAAATCTTAGCCATTGATATAATTTAAAATTAGGTTAAATAAAGAAAATCAAAATCTAAACTGATAAACTTATATCCAAACAAACCTTTATGAGTGTGCATAAAAGTTACATCCCAATTGTTCAAACCCTTTCAGTCTTCCAGATACGCACCTACAAGACCAACTTTAGCTTGATAATTCAAAAATTGTATCAAGAAACAAGCTGAATAGAAGAAAATCAAATGTGATAGGAGGAAGAGGCGTTTGCAAAGATAAATTCAGGTGGGAAACTGCTTCTATCGATCACTACTTCTCCTACAACTGTAGCTACCATTGTCATAATTGCTTTCAACATGTTTGTCTTTCGCTTCATCACATACATTAGATGAGATGAGCACAAACTTAAAAACCTAATGTGAAATGAGTATGCAAGGTATGTGGTTGTTCAGCTTGTGAAATGTTTTATAGGAGCAATAGCTAGGAAAAGATGTCAAGCGAAGAATGGTAGATAAGAAAACAACAAAGCTTGCACCATGAATACGTATTATCCATTCATCTCTGTCAAATGAAAATTGTTAAATAGTCCTGTCAAAATTATATTGGAAAGTTCAAAGTAAGTACAATAGGATGATCCGACATAGAAAATGTTGGCTGCATGGAAGGCATTCTATTGCCGTAGGTGGTTAGAATTTGAAATTAAAATTGTTGCTACGAAATTCCTTCTCTGACGTTCATGAGCAACGAATAAGCAGTTTTTCTTATTAATTTATCTTATCTTTCTTACCGACAAAATTAAAAAACAACTCCAGTTCGAAAGGAGGAAGAAATGGATAGTCCAGTTTTCAACGGGAGTTACGTGTTCGCTTCTATAGCTCGTTGGAGATGGAACATATTGACCGTAAGACAAAAATGTATCCATTTTTTCCTGAATTTGAAGGGGTCAGTGGTGCTAATTGTCAGGAGTCTTTGTTAATTGTAGAAGGGTATTTAGAGAACATGCATCTGAATAGCTTCATAGAAATATTGCGATACGTATCTACAAGCCCATTTAACTAACATTCTTCGATTTTTTATTTTCAAATTGACATTTTTCAACTTATTGGTATTGAGAGCAGAAGTCTTATGTGATGTAACTTGGGTTGGAACTGTAAATAAATAAATGAAACCATTTATATGTTATTTTTAGAATGCTTTATTTGACAAATCTTTTTTTTTGGCTCATTAGATCAATAGATATTAGTAGTATATTATTATTAGAAAAAGAGATCTAGTTATTATCTATGTTCTAATTATTGTTCATTGGATTTCACTAATTAAAAATCCACTAAAATGTTATCTAGTGGGCTAATAGCAACCCATTGGTAAATCTAATAGCTGAATAAAAAGTTAGTAATTAGATCAATTATGCAATTTTGTTGATACCAATAGAAAATGATTATTAGGGCATTTGTGCATATGTATTGGGTTGATTGTGCAAATTTTATGGTTGTCAAAGTGAACAACTGATGCGGCAATAGGGAATATAAATGAGACATCAACTCAGAATGACCACTTTTTGAACCTTACATGCTTAATGAATCTCACAATGTTCTTTGTAACCACTCCAAAGCCAAAACAATAGCTATAAGTGTTTAAGTCACATATAAAGACAACAAAAGAAAATTGACAAAATATAATTTAGTGTTTAGAAGATTAAGGTGCACAAAGTTAGATTTAATGGCTATTAGTACCCTTCCCATACAATATTTTGTAAATCTAAAATTAAATTGTAGAATATTCATGGATATTTAACCACTATAAACTAGAAAGAAAGAAACTCATCAATATTCAAGAGCCATACACATAATAGTGATCCATGCAAAGAAAACCATTTCAAGTAAAATATTCTAGTAGAAAAAAGAACAAGTTTGTACAACTTCCAAAAAGATTACAATGCATTTAACTTCTTTCATTGTGCACCTAGTTTAACATCTATGGATTCATAAAACTTCTTACTATGTCTTTATCTCAATTCCTTAATATATAAACCGACAAAAGCCCCCAAATATTGTCGTTAAGCATTAAAATGAGTAAATAATAAAATAACATAATAAAACTCTATACTTTACATGCCAAACCTAGTCTCTCATATGACTCTTACACAATCCAACTAATTTAGGCATGACATAAAATACCTATAAAAGAGAAAATAATTTTGCAAGTTATGATGGAGTAATTGAAAATATTAAATAAGTAAGCTAGACTTGATGTGATTCAATGCATTACTCTATGAGAATTTATAAATACAAAGCCATACCATGTCATTGTGGAATCATAGAAAACTATTGAGAAATGGTGAAACAAAACAAAAATGGTGAGGAGAATAATGTAATGTACATCAAAAACATTTTATACTAATATTCCCCCCTTATTACATTGATCCTACAAATATACCCTAGAAATGACTGAACTTTCACCTTGCCAAGAGGCTTGGTGAGTATATCTACAATCTAAGAAGCAATTGGGAAGTATTGGAGCTAAATGTGGTGGCACATAAATTTCTCTTGAATTTAGTGACACTCTACCTCAATGTGCTTCATTCTCTCATGAAAAAATAAATTCTTAACAAGTGTCATGACCCCTTGTTTGTCACAATGGATTGGTGGTTATTCTTTAGAATTGTCTGTATAAGCTAGAATATGATGCAACAAAATCACCTCATACACAACTCCTCATTTGGCATGATATTTAGCCTTGGTGGATGAGATAGAAATAAAATCTTCTTCATCAGTTGTTGTAGAAGGAAACTACTCTACTAGGGTTTCGCTACTCTGTTGCTATGTTCCTATGCTACTTTCTGTAGACCCATATGGGTTTTGTATTGGGAGACCCAACATGGTCTCCCAATCCTTGTCCCTCCAAGTGGGTGTGGATCCAACAATTCAATTGGGACTGGATTCCCTGGTTGCTAATGCTAACTATTCACAAAAGGAAAAAGGGAATATTGTTGCTAGCCATTCTGACTCTAGAGTAGAGTCATTTCTTTAGGAAGAGAATCCCTCTACCTTTGTTGACAAGCTAGTGCATGCTAGTCCACATAAGATGGGTGACTCTGTGTCTAAGAAGATGTATGAGGATTCCTAGAAAGTCAATGATACCATAGTCCTTGTCCCTAATGAGATGCTAAAGGAATATATTGCTGAGTAGGAGATTTATTTGATTGGTAAGTCTCTCTTTTAGACCATCCATTGAAAATTTGAGAAAATGGGTTACTTACCATTGGAAAATTAAATGAAATGTTAAGATTAATGTTCTAGCTAATAACCTCTTTCCTTTTAGCTTTGTCAACAAAGAAGACATGATCTATGTTCTTACTAGTGGCCTATAGACCTATGGGAGAAATCATCAAAATATCTTATCTCTTTGTAAATGGAAGTGAGGCTTTGATGCCAATAGGGATATGGGTTCTTTAGCCCCAGCTTGGATCTGACTCCCTAGACTCCCTTTGGAGTTTATAAAAATTGAAGTCTTAAGGGGTATTACTAAGTCCTTTAGCTCTCTCTTGGTGGTGGATAAAATTACTCAACAAAGGTCTTCACTTCTCTTCATTAGAATTCATGTCAATTTCATAGTGAACATGATGCTCCCCTTTTTTATAACCATTCAATCAAAGTTTGGAGCCTGGGATCAGCATTTAGAGTATGAGTTTATGCTTTGATTTTTTATCAAATATTAAAAAAACAATATCACCTAAGTAATTTTTTTAGATTCCAAAATCCTAAGAATCAAATACAGGCGATGAATGAGGAAAATAATGAAGCAAAAAAGGGAGATTTGGAATTGTAAGAGCCTAAGACATTCGAGGACGTGGAAGAAGCACTTAGATCAAATAAGAAAAAAGGTCTTTATGATTCTACCACTTTAACCTCTAATATAGGGAAATAAATCCTTTTGGATAATGCCAATGGGGAAAAGATTACAACTCATCTGACCCAACTACCCTAGAAGAAGGGGAGATAGATATGAAAAAAGATAAAAAGTTAGAAAAAAAATAGTAAAAATAAAGAGGAAATCAAGGAAGAAAATACTCAAGGAGTTCATCCTTCAATGAAACCACAAGAAGAAGAAGAAGTGAATAAGATATTTGTGGATCTGAATATTCCTAGTCATAATGAGAACGCCCTTCTCTCTAGCTAGGTTAACTCTAACCTTAGAACTCCTTTTATCCATGGGATTGAAGAATCTAGTGTATTGGAAGAGATAACTACCAATAGAGATAATACTAAACCAATACCAACACAAAAGGATAATATTAAGAGTCAAGGACTGGATAATCTCAGAGAAAACCTTTCCTTTCTTGGATTCTCTGCCACTCCTTCAACCTCCAAATCTAAGAAACCTAGTGAGAGATCTAATGATGAGTAGGAATGAAATGTTGTTGGAGAAAAAGGGAAGAAGAAGAAAAAAATAGATGCGGTAAATAAATCTAAGAAAGGTAGAACTTCACAGAAGGATTATAGAGAAAAATAAGTGGTTAAGGATGTAGCTAGTGGTAAACAAAGAACCATGGATGGTTTCCTTGATGGAAAAAGAAAAAAGAAATAGGAGTTTCCACTCGAAGGAGTGGTTTATGCAGTCTAAGGAAGGACTTATCTTATTTAATAGTTTTTTATGAAGATAATGTCCTAGAATATGAGAGGCTTGAATAGCCTTACCAAACAACACATGTATATGTGTGCTATTATTGAAAATAAAGTTGGTATATTGCTACTTTTGGAAACAAAAATTAAAAAGGATGGCTTCATGAAAATTGTTAAGAATATACGACCTTTACATGAATTAGATTTTAGTGATCCTAAAGGTTCCCCAAATGGCATTTCTACTCTCTACAACCCCTAGAAGGTGTCTCATATGGGTTTTCACTCTACTAAAAACTATTTGATTACTAATTTTAAAATTCATAGCTTGGGGTTTGCTTGTAATCTAGTTAGTGGTTATGCTCTGAATGATAGACATCTGAGGGGATCCTTATGGGAATCTCTTTATTCCTTATTCAAAGAAGTTAGTTAACTAAATGGATGGTGAGCATTGATTTTAATTCCCTCTTATATGCTTCATAAAAATCTGGCGGCATTGAGGAGTTTAATGATAGTATGGTGGACTTAGGGGACTTCTTCTTGGTGGAAGGTCTAATTGATATGGATCTTCAAGGTTCCATCTTCACCTAGTCTAATAGGAGACCTGGTAAAAATCTTATCCAAGTGAGGCTTGATAGGATGTTTCTATTATTTAATTGGTCTAATCTTGATGACATCACCTTAACTACTCAACCTAAAATAGGATCAGACCATAATGCTCTGATCTTGGACTGGGATGAAAGAAGAAAAATTGGCTCCTTTTTGTTCAAATATGACATAATGTTGACTCTACAGCCTAATTTTAGAAGCCTTGTTGACTAATGGTGGAAACTTCCTTGTGTTGGGTTCCCTATGGTTCATCCATCCCTGCATCTATTACATCTCTCCTCATGTCCCATTGAATTAGGATAGATGAGTTGAACTCCACTAGAGTCACCATTAATGATAAGGTGAACTCCTACTCTCTCCTCTCACACGTAGTCTTCATAAACTCTCCAGATTCTTGGGGTATTAGTTTAACCCATCTAAACTATCTCAAAACCCTATTCAAAAGACATCTCTCGATAACATAGGGAATCATCCCTATCAACTATCACATCTAAAAATAAAATGTTAACTCTACCACATCCTCCAACTAGTCCTCACAATCCAAGTATGACCTCTAGATAATTGTGGCAATCTCATCAATAACATGGATCTCATACTCCATCATTCCTATCTTGGGTATAAATGTGATAGATGTGCACATATGGACATAAGGTTGTCATATTATCTTGAACCTAATGTGAACTAGCTGGAGCACTTCAATGTGACCCTAGGTAGACACATGTAAGAGTGTCAAACTCACTGATAAGCTTACACCTCTGAATTATACCACTTCATGTAGACCATGGTACTAGTAAACTAATAAATATGGAGCATATGCAAATTGGGTCCCATCCATTACCATCCTCTCAAGTGTTCAACCATAGTCTGATGATAAAATTTGTGATCTTCTATAAGGGAATATTAAGCCTTTAATGACATCTATTAGAACTATTGGGAGTGGTAATCCATAGGTGACCATCCCTCTTTAGCTCATCTCTCCATGTTGAAGGACTATAGTAGAGAAAAATCATCTCCCACTGGTTATATTGTTCCAAATATGTATTAATCAACAATTGTAAGATCCTGTAGAGATTGTCTAAAGTGACAAACATCTCTCCTATAAAAAAAATACTCATTGTTACATCTCTTGGCTAGTGTAGACAAAAATCCTATGTTTTCTTGAATCCTAGGCATGAAAGTCATATGCCACAATATATAGTACCTCCAAGAACTCCTAAATAAATCGTTCACATATTAGCTTGCCTATGCTATGTCAAAAGGTATCTCTCCCTCAATATCAACATTCTAGGGTATTATCTTGCAACCAATAAAATACTACGTCAACCTATCATGCACTAAATCAATCCTAATTAGCTTAATTGGTTATTTACCTAGCTATAATGACTAATTCAATTAGATTTTCAATTGCAATTAGTAGTTGTGCATAAATGTCATATGCACAACTTCTTATCATTTATGCAACTTCTTATTAGAAGCACAACTTCTTAATATATGTGCTATTTCATATCACTTGTGTAGCCCTAATAAGAATTTGTGCAACTTTACCACACATGTACAACCCTATTAAAAGGTACAACCTCAACAATCATATGCACCATTTTTTTCAAATTTATAGCTAGATCTTGCATATGCACAACCACATGCACTATATGTGTAGGAATAGTGTTCCTAGGAATCTGCATTCAACGACTTTCAATCCTAATAGATGCATAATAAATTTTACCTATAAGACAAAGGACTAGATACAAACCATCTCACAATACTCCTTTGGCCAATCAAAGTGTCATACCCACATACTCAAACCTACGCATAGCCATTAAAACTAAAATCCTCCTCTCTTTTTTACTCTCCTCTCATCTTGTCTCTTCTTCTAAGGAATCAAGATGAAAATGAGGAAAAATGAACCCCCAAGATTCTATTTATATAAGTGTAAAGCCTAATTGGTTGTGGTAACCCTAATGGGTTGTGGTAACTCACCGCAGTCTTGAATGACATTTGTAGTCCCTGTTTGCTATGTTTTACCTAAAATTGATCCTATTTTCATCCTTCCTTCACTAATTCCTTTCCTATGACCTATTGAGATAGTGTTCATATATGTTTTTCCAATATTTTTTTGACCAATCTCTCAAGGGGGCATACCATCTTCATTACCAGGTCAAATCGAGGCATGTATCAGCTATCTAGAATTGCATTGTCTCAAAGAGGGGCATAATGTAGGCACCATACAATGTCCTCATATATTTAAATAAATATTTTATTTATTTGATTATTTTATCAAAATTCCTCTATTAATTAAATAAATATTCATTATTTATTTAATTAATTCATTAGCCTTTTCCTCTACTATTTTAATGTTTTTATTTATTTATCTAATTCACTAGTCTTGTCTTTCCTATGATTATATAAATCTTTATTTATTTGATTATTCAGTTTCTACTTCCTTTCTATAATTAATTAAAAAATAATTTTATTTATTAACTCATGATCCTTGTTTTCTAAATTTAACCAATCATTTCCCACTTGTATAGATCAACTCTAAATTTGTAGGCATTTGACAAATATCAATTGTCTCTTCATTTGACCTTTATGATTTTTACATCTGCAAACATGTCTAGATTTAATACATGTTCTGATGTATTACCAAAAATTAATATCTCTTAGTTACCACTTAATTTCATCCATCCATTTTCATTAACCTCTTAATCTCCTTTTTTCTTATTATTTCACCAATTATCTTTACCTACCCTTTCATCCTAGTCATTCATTCTTCCACCTCTTAAACTCCACCCTTGATTTTCATAAGGACTTTGATAAAAAAAAAAAATCCTCTTATTTGTATCCTAATAGTCTTATGCATACTAGCTTTCTTGTGATTTGGATAGCTCTTGCATTCTAGCTATTAAATTGTTATCATTTCATCTTGCTTCAATCAACCACATTGCATTCCTTTAATTCTCTCTTGTTCACATGCTTACAAATATCTGTGAGAAAACACCATTCCATACAATGATCTTAAAGAATAGGAGAAGAATGGAGTCAAACTTTTCATGAGTGCATTTGGTATAGATTTTCTCTATTTTATGTTATGTATTCATGAAGAAAGTATTCCATTGATATGATGTTGGATTAGGTTTGAAGATATTAAGCTTGTGGATGAGGTAGGTAGGATTTCAAAGTGATTGTTCATCACTAATTATTTTAGTCATTTGTCCCTATAGTTTCAACATGTAACAATCATCGGATCCAAAAATGTTTTCATACCACACTTGGAATTCTTCTTCAAATCACATAATTCTATTACGAAAAAGTATTAAATATTTATTCATCAATATTTTATCATGTTCTAGATTAAAACTAGAGGAAACATATAACCCCACCCAAGATTTTACTCATAAAGAAAAGAGTTGTGACCTAGGATGAAGCACTTGGTTGCAACTCTTGGTTAAACAATTTCTTTAGGTTTATAAAGAAGAGAACAAATATCATAACCTTAGTGGCTTCCTCATAAATATTGAAAACTCATAGAGAATGATCATATCAATTTGCAAAAATCATAACTTTAAATTTTCATTGGTGAGTTCAAGCCCTAGACTAATTATGTTTTAGTTTTAAGAAATTAAAACAATATATCCACTAGCAAAGGTAAATATCATCAATTCATAGAAACAATAACTTGGTCTTCTAGAATGGGGATATACTTCCAAAATAAAATAACCATTTTTTGTAATTTAAAAAATGCTCAATACAAATACACAAAATCTTATGCTTCTCTTATTTATGTTGTCAATGATTCCAACAGTTAAAGAACTCCACAAAATGCATCTTCCAATGTTTAGTGACCATATTTGTGGTAATGGATTCTAACTAGAAATATCTCATGCCTAGTTTCAACATTTTCTTCTAGTATTGCCTTTGGTCTCGGCCATTACATCACTGCCACTTAGATTAATAAAATAAATTTTATTTATTTAATTAAGTATCTCAATATTCTACTAATGTTAATTAAATAACTTTAGTTATGTAATTAATTAATTCAAACTCCCCCTCGAACATTAATTAAATAAACTATGTTTGGTTATTTAAATATACAAATATATCACCCTTTTTCAAATTCCCAACTTTAAATCAATAAATTCAACATTTATCTATTTAAGTTCATCAATCCCATCATTTCGACTACAAATAAATTAGATAAATATATAATCTATCAGTTTAGATTCCCTTTTCCCTTTTCAATTTTTAAATTAACAATTGACACAATCCAAATCATGATTAACCTAGGCACCTATCTTGAAGGCTTGAGACTGCACAAGTTAAAAAACAACTTTTTGGATCTCAAGATAATAGTTTTCAGATTTCTAAAACATGACTGTTTGAATTTCGATAAGAACATTTTGAAAATTCCTAATCTTCATTTCCTTAAGAAAATCTTAATCTTCTGAAAATTCTCACCGTCCATCTTTTTAAAGAAAATCTAAGCCTTTTAGATCCTTGCGTTCCATTTTTTTCCAAAAAAGTCTTAATAGACCTCATCACATGCACCAAAGTTTCGCTTAAGAACTTACCATGCATTTAATCCTCTCCATAAACCTTCTCTATTGATCTTTATTTTATATTTTATTTTTAACCATGAATAAATTATCTATTATTCTCTTATGTAAGAAATTCAATACCTTATGATGATGATCTCTTTTCAACAACATATAATATCAATTTGATCTCTTTTCATACATGTCCACTAAATGGGCTTGTAACTCTTTCATCAATGCACGGCGCGCTCCAACTACCCATCTTCTCGGTAAACACCACCGACTACTTTAAATTCAGATAAAGATTGGTACGTAACTTTCTCCTCAAAATCGCGATTATCTATCCATTTCTTATTCATTCAACCTGCTTATTACGTTGCTGATAACAATTTTAATTTCAAACATTAACAATTTTTCGTAAGGATAAGATTAACGACTTTAACTGTATTCTCTATGCCTTCTGTTCGGTTCTTCCCATGATGCTTATGTTGAACTTTTCCAAATTATTTTGAATTCTTGTAAAGATCTAGTTTTGACGGTGGTGAATACATCTACGTATTCGTATCGAAAACTAATTCTTCCTTACAGTCATGTCCAACGAGGATCAATGCCAAGCCTTTGTTATTATCTTATCCATCATTCGTATCACCTCACATACTTTTCTACCCTCTTCTCCTATAAAACAACATCTAACAAGCATACCTTGTATACTCATTTCGCTTGCAATTTTTCTGTTTTTGCTTGTTTCGTAAAAGTCTGTCATGAAGGGAAACGCAAATATGTCGAGAGTAATATTTGTGATTATGATGATGGTGGCTAAAACAGTTTTAGGAGAAGTAGAGATTGACAGAAGCAGTTTTCCGCAAGGATTTATCTTTGGAACTGCCTCTTCTTCCTATCAGGTTCTATTTTTCTTCATTTTTAAGATGTTGATTAATACAATTATTTGAATCATTGAGCTGAATTCGGGCTTATAGGTCGAAGGTGCGTATCTGGAAGACGGAAAAGGTTTGAACAATTGGGATGTTTTTACGCACACTCATCCAGGTCTGTTCAGTTATAAGTTTTGAGTTCAGCCTTTGATTTTCCTTTTCTTGCTTGATTTGAAATTATATTAATGACTAAGATCTGTGGCACAGGAAATATTGCTGACGGGAGTAATGGAGATGTAGCTGATGATCAGTACCATCGTTATAAGGTATTTGTCACATTATTAGTTAATTGATCTTATCTTTTTGAATAAATATAGCTTTTTAATTAATGAAAACGGTGGTGCAATACAGGAAGATATTGATTTGATGAGTTCCCTCGGGGTGGACTCCTATCGATTCTCCATATCCTGGTCTCGCATTCTTCCAGGTATATATTGTCTATGGTATAAATTCATCTAGATGGATTGATTAATCTTCATGTCATTCATTTGTATTTGATATTTGTGGTAAAGCTGGAAGAGGAGCTGTCAACGTGAAGGGAATTAGGTTTTATAATAAACTCATCGACACTCTATTGTCAAAGGGTATGTTGCTTTGATCATGCATTTTTATAAATGTTTTTTATTTTGTTATATTTTATGGACCATTAAGAATTTTTATATGCATGCTCTGTGTTCTATCGTTGACTAAATTTTCTTTGTGAACAAATATTTTGAATTAGCCCATATTTTAGCGTTACTAAATTCTCTAACGAGTTTCACTATATTTATGATTGTTGCAGGAATTGAACCATTCGTGACGTTGAATCATTATGATCTTCCACAGCAATTAGAGGATTCATATGGTGGCTGGTTGAATCCCCGCGTAGTGTAAGTTGTAACCTTTATTATTACATGCTTCTTGACAATCTGTAACAGCTAATTTTGTTTTGGTGAGCTATATCACAATCTAATATGAGAACGTTGCAGCAAGGACTTCGAAGCATTTGCAGACGTTTGCTTTGCAGCATTCGGAGACAGAGTGAAATACTGGGCAACATTCAATGAACCCAATATATTTGTCCAGTTCGGGTATCTTACAGGAACTTATCCCCCTTCTCGGTGTTCTTGGCCCTATGGCAATTGTACTGATGGCAATTCGAAAACCGAGCCTTACATTGCTGCTCATAATGTCATATTATCGCATGCAGCAGCAGTTGATGTCTATAGAACAAAATATCAGGTTAGAGATTAAATTTGTTTAGAGCCTGGTGTCCAATGCACTCTATATACTAGAACTTCTGATGCATTTATATACAATTTGAACCTGAGCAATAAATAATTACAAGTGATGTAAATTTGCAGAGCAAGCAGGGAGGTTCTATTGGTATAGTGATCTCGTCTTCATGGTATGAGCCTCTGAGGAGTATACCAGATGACCGGGCTGCCGTCGAGAGATTATTGGCATTCGACACAGCCTGGTAAGAAAAGGATCGATCATGGATCTTATAACAATAACAAAATTTAGTCAAAGCGACCAATATGAATTTGTGTGATGAAGTTATATCTCAGTTATAGAAAAAGCCATAATATTTTGTTGAAAGAATTAAAATTCTTTATAGGAGGAAAAAAGATGGATATCTGAAGGAGTAATAGCAACGTAAAATACAGTTAGAAAAGAGATCGCTATAACATGGTAGGAGAGAAGCTTTCAAAGAAGAAAATAAACTCAGTTTAACTTTTATTTAGAAGTTATGATGATCATATATTTTTGTTTTTTTATTCAAACCATTGATGGTTGAAATTAAGGGCAAGATTGTTGGAATATTTAATATTTCTTCTAATTTGCATTGTTCTATGCTTTAGTTTTTTTAGTTTTAATATTAGCTTTTTAAGATTTAGCTTTTTGTTTTAAAACTAATGATGGAAGAATTGCATGATGAAATTAGATTTGTTCAGAACTTCTGTATATTGAGGTAGTTGTAATTGATTCATCATCAATTAGTTTGATCTTTGATCATTTGATCAAAAAGTTGTTGTAATACCTTGAATCAATAGAATATTTTTTTTGTTTTACACTTTTATAGTATAAGAGTCTATTAATGATTTCATGTTAAGTTTTGCAGCTCTAAACTTATGTTGAGGGTTGTGCAGGTTTCTTGACCCAATTGTTTATGGTGATTATCCTCCTGAGATGCGGCAAATGTTGGGAAGGCGTCTGCCTATTTTCCCCAGAGAAATATCAGAGAAAGTAAAAGGTTCATATGATTTTATCGGCATCAACCATTACACAACATCCTATGCCAAGGACTGCCTCTTCTCGCTTTGTTCGAAAATACAGTACTGCCCAGATGCATTAGTCTATACAACTGGTAAGGCAATTCTCAAAACTATAGAGCTAAATTATCGTAGGAAAGTTTAGTTGACGACTATTCTTATTTAACATGGACTCGCTTGCAGGTGAGAGAGACGGAGTTCCAATCGGCGAGCCGGTATGTCTTGTTTTCAACTTTTAATCTTATCATTATTTATTTTTCATGTACAATGATTATCATTTTCGAATTCAATTGTATGGCAGACGGGCGTGGCCGGATCCTTTGTTGTTCCATATGGAATGGAAAAAATTGTGCTGTACGTGAAAGAAAGATATAACAATCCTGTAATTATCATCACAGAGAACGGTGAGTGCATGAATTTACCTGTTCCCTTAATTCCAATAATTAACATTTATTTAGTCTAATAACGGTGGAATTGCACACAGGTTATGGTCAACAAGATCATCCGTCGGCCCCATTGGCAGATGCTTTGAATGATGATCCAAGAGTCAACCAAATGGAAAGCTATCTGACCTATTTGGCATCCGCAATACAGTATGTATAGTAAGCTCTCATAACAGCTTGTGTTCGACACTCAACAATACTTTACCTTGATGTTTTCTGGGTTGGATGTTTTTATTTGCAGAAAAGGAGCAGACGTGAGGGGTTATTATGTGTGGTCGATTCTGGACAATTTCGAATGGCTGTACGGCTACACTAAACGCTTTGGGCTTTACTATGTTGATTACGCCACTCAGAAACGAATTCCAAAGCTTTCTGCCAAGTGGTACCAGAACTTCCTCAACAAAAATCATGGAGCGTACAACATTCCACAAGTTAAGGGGAGAAACAATTTAGGAGAGCAACTCTCCACTGATCAGACGCAAGCCATATAAAATGAAAAGATCAACATGTGGATATAAATTTCCTATATACTTTTATCGAACTCAAATAATTATAAGCAATTCATTATTTGCACGTAATATTGTAACTAAATTATTTAATCATTTATATCTATATTTATTTATGAATCAATTTTTTTAAAACAATTCTATTTTATTAGCGAATCAAAATTTTAATTCTAAATGTGAACAAATTGTAGATGATAATTTTTTCATACACTCGTCATTATAGTCCAAAGTACTAATGGAAGTTATGTTTTGCAATGAGCTTTTGCGAGGATTGATTTTTTTTTTTTTAAAATCATTATTACATTTTAGCTTTTTGATAATAGGTTTCAAATTGGCCTTTATTTTTATTGTGCATTTTATTAATTAAATATTTAATTTTGAAAGTTGATGGAACATTTATTTTCATTATTAAAATAGTAATTATTTTAGCATTGGAAAGGAAATAAGTAAATTATTTTTAAAAATATATATAAGCTTAAATAACTTTATTAAATATTAATGAATTTTTTATAATATAATTAATTGAGATTATTTTGTAATCTTATAGTATTCGAGCATGTAATAACAATTTGTAAATAAGATTAATAGGTTAGTAAATATGTGAACATTTTTTGTGTTATTTATTTTATTGTAGTGTAAAATAAAGATTATACAAAGGTTTTAATTAATCATTTATATTATTTTGTGTAATTCCTACATACACATAAAAATTATATGTAGATATGAGATTTTACAAATGAGAGCACACAAATTATATTAAGATGTAGGATGTAATAAGTGTGAGAAGCATGTGTAAAATGGAGAGTTTAGATATTTCAAGATAAATAGGTAGTCTATATTTGATAAGAATATTTTTAGGTAAGTGGGATGGATGTGAAAAATAAATTGATTAGATTATTCATGTTCGGACTTGTGTAAATCAATAAATTGATTTTAAGGATGAACTTAGTTAAATACAAAAATATAGGACTATAAAGGATGAACTTAGTTAAATAATTTATTTTTTAACTAAGAGTAGAAATAATTGAAAGGAAGATATCGAATAAATTATTTAAAAAGACATTTGGATTTATTTAACTAATAATTGAAAATTTTAAAAAGAGATAATGAAAAAATGTGATCACATGTAGAAAATTCTAATGTTGAAGGTGTATTATACTCACAAATGAATGTAAAAATGTGTGACAATAAAAACTAGAAGCATTTAAGTTGGCATGTTCTAATTAAGTTCAATCGGGAAAGGGCACAAATGCATCAAAATAATATCAAAACATAGGACTGTTTGAAAGGAATTCACAAGTTGTAAATTTAACCAACAAAACATAAACAAACAAAAAGTTCAACAACTAATCTAACCAAGTCCAATAACAACAAATAGAAAATCAGATAACTAAATTGAGGGAAGATGAACTTCCTTCCATTCTTCATTAAGCTCTTTACGAGTGTCCATAAAAGAGGACTTTTTGGGTTGGTGCATTGTTGTATGTGGACTAGGTCCCTCTTTTGTCATACTAGGTCCCTCTTTCATGTTCTTGTTTGACACACTTAAATGAATAAAAAATTGAAAAATATTTTATTATTACTTTTTAGATTTTTAAACTATTTCTTTTACAAGATTAGTAAGTTAATATTCTTAATAAGTATATTTGAAAATAGAAAAAAAAGATATAAAAACTATTTTTTTCAAATATAAAATCAAATGTAATGATATAATTGTTGGAAATATTCAGGGATTAACCGAGTTACTGAGAGGGGAGGGGTGAATCAGTAACTTCAAATTTACAATTACAGATGTATTAGCATATAGTTTACTTTTTCCTTATGTATATAGAAAGCATGAGACTTAAAAGCATTCACAACAATGACACATAGATTTGGTTACCCAAAAACCTTCCAAAAAGAAAGTAAAATTGGGGTGGGGATGAAACCCACAAAGCTTTAGTACTGCAAAATAAAGTTGGCCGGTTAAGGCTTACAATTTGATCACTTCTGATGATCTGCCCTGTTAGGAGCAATAAGGATTGCTAAATCCACCTTGTTAAAGGATTTACAAACATACAATGAAGTATGCACTCGGTAAAGAGATTTTACAACAGACTGTTAAGTCTACCTGGTTAAAAGGATTTTAGTACTGATTCACCTGTTAGAATGAAACAGTAGATCTCTTGCTTTGCAACTGGATTTCTGATTGAGATTCACTGAATGTACTGATCACCTTCTGTGATGAATTTGTCTTTGCTGTTCCCTATACTACTGTAGCCCTTTGTAATTCGCTTATCTCTGCCTTTTCTTTTTATTCACATACATACTCATAATTACATCTTGACATCTTTACAACATTGTTTATATACAAGTCTAAACAATTAATTACAATTACAAAGTCGGCTTGACAAATAAACATAAGTGCCACTAAGTCGGCCCAAGTATGGTTACACGGTTTCTGCAAACTAACTCGGTGACTTTCTGATACTCGGCGTCCACTACATTACTCAGCATCATCATGCACTCGGTAGAAGTGAAGGCACGGTTCATACTAACCACTCGGTAGGTTTTGAACTTGGTAAATACTGGTGACTCGGTAGACATAATGTTACTCGGTTTACACTATCCTGCTCGGTTTGCACTGTCTTGATCGGTTTGCACTATCTTGCTGGGTTTACACTGTTCTGCTCGGTTTGCACTATTCTGCTCGGTTTGCACTGTTCTGCTCAGTTTGCACTGTTATGCTCAGTTTGCACTGTTCTGTTCGGTTTGCACTGTTTTGCTCGGTTTGCTCTGTTCTGCTTGGTTTGCACTGTTCTGCTCGGTTTGCTCTGTTCTGCTCAGTTTGCACTGAGAATGCAAATAAGTGTTGTCACTAGTGGCAATTCTGCTTAATGCCAAAAATCTCCCCCTTTGGCATTAGTGACAAAAACACTTATTGCTCAAAACTTATATACACTTATTGATTTTTTTTTTTCATAGGGCTTTATACATTATCTCCCCCTTTCAATGTGCTAACTTTTTCTTCTATACAAATCTCCTTCTATACATATCTCCTTCTCCTTCTATACATATCTCCTTCTATACATATCTCCCCCTTTTTGACGATAATGCCAAAGGTGTATATACAAGTGATTTACAGAGAGAATCCAAAATTTGATAGAAAGTCAGAATGTACCTTCATGATTAGTGCCAGGGTTCTGTCCCAATTTTCTTGCAGAATCTTGCATGTTTGGATTGCAATTTGGACTTCTGCAGAGAGTTCAATCATGTGATCTGCTATAGAGAATTGATTGTCATGAATCAATGTTTTGGAATGTTCAATGTGCTTATACATTGTATTCATGATGGGAAGGATCATGTTCTGGATGTCTAGCAGTGTGGACCGGATCCTTGTGTCTTCTTTTAGTAGATCTGACTGCATATTTGATAGGTATGAGACTTTCATGTGATGAGCAGAGCTTGAACTTGGTTCAAGTTGCAGCTTCTGTATGCTAATCTTCATATCCTCATCCATTTTATTCATTTTATCCTTAACATCCTTTGTGAACTCAGCAATATTGCACAGTCTGGCCAAAAGAGAGGTGACATTCGAATAGGTAGATTCAATATTTGACAAATCTGAAGACAATTCCACTTGATTAATAGCTATGTGCTGAGCAATGTGCTCAAGCACTTTATTGTTGAATCTCTTCTCAGCTCTTTCAACTAACTTTTCTGTCCTAGATGAATCCTCATTGTATTTATTTACTGCTTCAGCTAATTGTAGCAAAACATGTTGAGAGGAGTCTACTTTAATACCTAATGCATCAGACAAAATGTCTTTAGCATCCTTAATGATTTGATATTCCTTGTCTCTCTCCTCTTTAAGCTTCTTTTGCTTTGCTTTCCTTTGGAGGATCTCACCTATATTTTGCATTTGGTCCGCTGATAGATTTGCAAAATCTAATGTTGGAATCTCTATTTCTTCATCTAGGTCTATATCCTCTACTATATTCTTACCCAAAAATTTTATACTCGATAGAGCCTTAGGCTTATCTGTACTTAATGCCTTAGTAGTAGTGACAATAGACATAGTTGGACTGGCTATAGAGACTGGCACACTGTCTACTGGAGAACTTAAAATATTTACACTTGTAGAATAAAAAACTGGAATACTTACTGCTGGAAAACTTGATGAAATGGGAGACTGCAACTCGGTAGAAGAAATGGTGGTTGCTTCTGTTGTTGCTATAGGTGATTGGACAAAAGTTGAAGTTGTCACAACCATGCTTGAAGGTGTCTCCGGGCTAGATGTAGAAAATTTTACTAGAGAGGTAGGAAGTGATGCAATGACTTCTGCTGCTATCCTCACAGTATCATCTACCTTAGTGGCTTCTTCTTGTTCATCACTATCATCTTCAATATCTTTTATTATTACTGTTTCAATACTCGGTTGGTGAAGATGGTATATGTTCTTCCATGTGGCATTTGCAGCCTTCACAACTGATTCAATATTGTTGATCAGAATCAAACAAGTATTGAACCTTAGTGTCATCTTATTTTCATTTTCCTTTAATGTCTTCTTTACTTCATCATTTTTCAAGCTCGGCATTAACTGTCTCAGGGTTTGATCAAATATGTCTATCACAGTTTGCTTTGCATTGCTCCATCTCATTTTTATTGGATTTAATAAGACAGCTGGAACCTGTGGGGCTATTTCATCAGGAGAGTATTTCCACTGTCCCATCTTTTCAATAACAGCATCTTCTATTTCCTTCTGTTCTGTTTCCGATCTGGTTTCATATTTAAAAGATTTTATGTTACTTACTCCAGATCCTGATCCATCTCTAAAAAGTTTGATCCTCTCTTGAAAGTTTAGAGGAGGCCTTTTGAATACTATATCTTTGTCTTCCTTATCTTTATCTGCCTTACCTCTTGCACTTCTCCTTGTAAATACAGTAGTGGGAGGCTTAGGTGCCTTAGTGATAAAAACCTTTCCTTTCTTCTTTGCAGGTTCTGGTTCCTCTGTTTTCTCATCCTTTTCCTTTTCTTCTTCATCGTTATCTTCTTTGTCCTCGGTTATCATTTGCATTTTGGCTATCCTCTTCTTTCCTTTGTTTACCGCCTGTGGAAGTTTTATGCTCAATTCAATTCTCACCTTTGCTTCATCATATGTTCCAAAATATGGAGCTTTGGGATTAACAGGCTGATTAAGAAGGGCTTCAATTATATTCTTGGTTTCATCAATATTTACCTCATAAGGAAGAGGTTTTACATATACAATCCTCGGTTTAGCTGCTTGAATATATACATTGTCACAGTCTACCATGAAACAAATATCATCCTTGTAATCCTCCACCAACTTCTGTGGAATCCAAAATCTGTCATTCATCTTCTCTTTGAAAGACTCAAAATAACTGTCCATTATACTTTCAAAATTTTCACCCATTTCTGAGATGTATTCATTTATCTCATAAAGTGCTGGCACATCTTTTCTCCATACAACTTTTCTTTTGGAAGGGAAGAATTTTTGAACATAGAAGAATAAACAGACTAGTAGGGATCCAAACTTACATGGATTTTTTTTGGAAGTTTGAATGCTTTCCATGTTCTTGTTAAACTGTTTTAACAATAAATCTGCAAGGTCAAATGATAAGTTGTTCTTGACCACTTTGTATGCTAGGTCAATAGCTTCACAGGAGACACTATTCTGTCGACTAGAACTGTATATCTTATGGGCAATAATGTGTGTACCAAACTTTAGTTCAGCATCGGTAATGCTGCTAACTTTCATGCCTCTACCGTCCCACTCGGCTAGGGTTTTCTTTTCCAGTTCTGACCGACCTAGGGTTTTGGTAGTTTTTGCTTTGTTCAACATGGGAAGATCGGTGATTTGATGAATCATCTTCTTGGTGATCTCTATGGGTTGCTCAAGCCAAATTTTGCCATCATGTATACGGCTGAGAATGTATCTAACCCATTTATCTCGAAAGTTTCGAGGCAAATGTGCAATGTGAACTAATCCCTTATCTTCCAGATGTTTGTGCTCGGGTTTAGAGTACCATCCAAACACAGTTCTTCACGCACAATATCTAGTTCTAGGTTCCCCATTTCATGAATTGCACAGTTGAAATGATTGCGAATATCGTTAATAAGTAGTACCTTAGGAGGAATCTGAGATTGAGCTCCGTTCAGGTCTAGGGCTGCTGCAATTGCGGGCATGATCTTGAAATCTGGTGCTTTCCATTCCCCTTGGACTAACATATCTGATCCTTTCTTCATTGAAGTGCTGGATGATGCCATGGTAGCTCACAGAAAATTCTTTTCGCAAAAGGTATTTGAGTCGCTGGATTGCTCTTGAAGTTTTCTGCTCTCAAAGTGCTAAAATTCACGGTGAGAAATGAGTTTGATTTCTTGCCTTTTGTTTACAACTCTGTCATTAATGCTCAGTACAAATTAGGGTATGAATTCTGACAGACTGTCACCCACTAAGAATTAATTGCTCGGTGAAGACTTCGCAACTCGGTGAACTCGAGAATTCATATTGCTCTGACCTCGCTCGGTAAAGACTAATACCGACCTTGTTCAGTTAAGACTAATACCAACCTCCCTGTGATCTTATTGCATCTTGTATGCTGATTTAGATCTTTCTTTTAATTCGGTTCTGAAACTGCTTGGAGTTTGTCTAGGAGAATACAGTTCCAGTGCTTTCTTGGAAATTTAGTTTGAGTCAGTAGAGCCACCCATTCCATCACTTGGACTAGTTTGCTCGGTAGATTTAGGAATCCACTTTTTTCTCACCTGTTTCCTGACCTTAGTTGCTTCATTCTTCTTTCCATCTTCAACTTCACTAGCATTCATGCAGTTTCTGGCTATGTGACCGAGTTTAGTGCATTTGAAGCATCTTACGGTAGTATCTCTTTTCCTTAGATGATGTTTTATGCAGTTCATGCCAATGTGTCCATATTCTCCACAGTAATGACATCTACACCAGGTGTTGTAGTCCCATCCAAACATTGCTTTCATAATTTGTTCTACTGGATTGAATGTCTTGGATCTGCACTCGGATGCTTTGTGACCTTGTTTGTTGCACTTGTGACAATTACCTCTAAATCTTGGTTTTTCCCTGCATTCATTTGCTTTGTGACCATGTTGATTGCAGTTGTAGCATTTTCCATTGAATTCTGCTTTTTCATTGTTCCAACATTTATTTGAAGTATGTCCTATTTTACCACAATGATTACAAGTAGGTTTTTGATTTCTTTGAGTACCTTGCTTAGAAGATTCACCTTCTCCTTTGTATCCAAGTCCTGCTTTTCCTTTCTGCCTATGCAGATTTCGCTCATACAACTGATTCAAGTCTTCTTGGCTTTTCAGCATTCCTTCATTGATTTGTTTTTTGGCGTTTAGGTCATCCACCAGTCTTAGATTGATTTCCTTTTCAGATCTTAGTTCTTCTCTTGTGTTTTCTATTTCTGATCTTAGATTCAGAATTTCCTCATTTGTATGGGAGATCTGATCAATTAGGTTTTCTAGCTGAAGGGTTTTATTTTGAACTTCATTGTTCCTACCATCTAATTCATCTTTCAACTTGTTTCTTTGTTCTAAGATCTCACAAAATCTTGTTCAGTGTAGCTCTTGTTCTCTTTTTAATTTTCTCACTTCATCCTGCAGAGACCCATTCTTTTCTAGGAGTTCTTTGACAGCATTGTTTGCTTCATCTGAGCTATTTGAGGGAAAAAGATCTTCAACCTTTTCTTCAATGTAATTCTGATCATTCATCTGATTTGCAAGTTCCTTCCTTCTTCTTAGGGATTGGGAAAGATGTTCTTTTGATTCCTTAAGTTTAGCTATGGCCATTTCCAGATCTAGCTTTTCATTTTCAATCACCTTGTTCAGTTTGAATACCTCCATTTTCCTGGATCTTTGCTCAAGCTAGTTAAGCATTATCTTGAGAACCAACAATGCTCTGATACCAATTGTTGGAAATATTTAGGGATTAACCGAGTTACTGAGAGGGGAGGGGTGAATCAGTAACTTCGAATTTACAATTACAGATGTATTAGCATATAGTTTACTTTTTCCTTATGTATATAGAAAGCATGAGACTTAAAAGCATTCACAACAATGACACATAGATTTGGTTACCCAGAAACCTTCCAAAAAGAAAGTAAAACTGGGGTGGGGATGAAACCCACAAAGCTTTAGTACTGCAGAATAAAGTTGGTCGGTTAAGGCTTACAATTTGATCACTTCTGATGATCTGCCCTGTTAGGAGCAATAAGGATTTCTAAATCCACCTTGTTAAGGATTTACAAACATACAATGAAGTATGCACTCGGTAAAGAGATTTTACAACAGACTGTTAAGTCTACCTGGTTAAAGGATTTTAGTACTGATTCACCTGTTAGAATGAAACAGTAGATCTCTTGCTTTGCAACTGGATTGCTGATTGAGATTCGCTGAATGTACTGATCACCTTCTGTGATGAATTTGTCTTTGTTGTTCCCTATACTGCTGTAGCCCTTTGTAATTTGCTTATCTCTGCCTTTTCTTTTTATTCACATACATACACATAATTACATCTTGACATCTTTACAACATTGTTTATATACAAGTCTAAACAATTAATTACAATTACAAAGTCATCTTGACAAATAAACATAAGTGCCACTAAGTCGGCCCAAGTATGGTTACACGGTTTCTGCAAACTAACTCGGTGACTTTCTGATACTCGGCGTCCACTGCATTACTCAGCATCGTCATGCACTCGGTAGAAGTGAAGGCACAGTTCATACTAACCACTCGGTAGGTTTTGAACTCGGTAAATACTGGTGACTCGGTAGACATAATGTTACTCGATTTACACTGTCTTGCTCGGTTTGCACTGTCTTGATTGGTTTGCACTGTCTTGCTCGGTTTACACTATTCTGCTCGGTTTGCACTGTTCTGCTCGGTTTGCACTGTTCTGCTCGGTTTGCACTGTTCTGCTCAGTTTTCTCTGTTCTTCTCGGTTTGCACTGTTCTGCTCGGTTTGCTCTGTTCTGCTCGGTTTGCACTGAGAATGCAAATAAGTGTTGTCACTAGTGGCAATTCTGCTTAATGCCAACAATAATAATATAAAGATTAGCAAGTTAATATTCTTACTAAATACATTTTAAAATAGAAAAAAGTGATATTAAATCAATTTCTTTTCAAGGATCAAATATAAAATGAAATGTAATGATATAATAACATAAATATGAAATATTTTTGAAAAGTACTATGGTTTTTGTTTTTGATAGAGGCATATTAGACTTAGTTTATTCTGCTATTAAGCTGCTGATTGAAATGCTCTGGGCTAGTGCCATTAATATTGTTAATGCACCTCTAGTCCTCTTGTTACTCGGGCCAGCACCCTCTTGCTGCTTTTATCTATAAAAAACATAAATATAATATAATGTACTCTTAATAAGCTTTTTACTTTGTAAAGAATTTAATGAAAATATTAAAATGTAATCATATTATAATAGTATAAAGATATAATAATATTATAATAATTTGATACTAAGAATTTTTTTTCATTTGTAAAGAGTTTCACGTAAGCATAAAAATATAATTTTCATTAATCAAATTAATTGCTTTTAACTCATATGAAATATTCTACTATTTTAGAGAAGCTATTACTTTGTATATTAGCTGACAAATAAAGTTATTTAAGGAGATTTGAGTTTTCAAGAACTTCAAGGATTTGAAATTCTGGTTTCTGTACTGGCTCAACTTCTTGGATTTGAAATCTTTTGAGAGTGATTAAATAGTTTTCATGATTTCCAATGTTATGATATTTTGACTTTTATTATTGGTTAATCATCTTGGTTTTCCTATTTTCTCATGAACATGCTAGTTCTATTATTTCAACCTTCTTTTGTCAACCTTACCGTAATAGTTAGCCTGTCATATTCTATAGCTTTTTGGATTTGGGTGGCAATTTTGGTGGTTTTCTTTGCATGGGCTTCATATTTGGTGGATTGATGACTTAGTAGTCCTTTTTTTTTTGTTAACATGTTTATTTGGAGGAAACATGTTGTATAGGGGGAAAAGAGAGACGAAGATAAGAAGTGTAACACACCCCATTTTTCCATGGCCAACTATACCTTAGAATGAAAATAGAGGAATAGATCCTCTAAACCAAGCCCCAAGGTTTTGGATCCAAGTAGATTAGCACTACCAAAGTGACGTTGGAGTGCCAATGAAAAGAAAGATCAAATGATCTAAGAGCTAGGAAATAAGATATAAGTTCCTTTAAGCCTAGAGGGTTTGGAAATTAACTAGGAAAGAAGGAAAGATGTTGAATCTAATAAAATATGACATATATGAAAGGTAAATACAAAAATTAAAAAACATAAATTGAAATCTCACCTTTAGAAGAAAAGACCCCTTCAGACCTATATTTCTACACTCAAAACTGCGTAGAACAACAAACAGGAGTGGATCCAGACCTGAAGTTCTGCAAGATGAACGAAACCTAGAAATCCATCTACTCTAGGACTAGGCCAATTTTTTAGGTCTATGCCAACTTGGGGTTGGCCTAGACCTTCTTTGCTAAACTCTCTATGTCTAGATCTATGACTGTGTCATGTTCTGAAACTCTCGTAAAGGAGACCTAAAAACCTGATCCCACAAGAAAAATGGTTTTGTTTGGGTTTTAAGGGGCTTGCCTGGGTCAATCTCCAGTTGAGGAATCAAGATTAACTATAAATATAAAAGTATGTATGTAAAAATTAATACAAATGTATGTAAAAAGTAATATAAATGTATGAATTTACCTTACTTTTGTAGAAATACTTGAGGAGGATTCAAATCTGTATTCCACAAGGATGAATAAGTGCTCTAATGTAATTGAATATTATGTAGGGGGGAAAGAGAGACAAATATAAGAAGTGTAACACACCCCATTTTTCCATGGCCAACTATACCTCAGAATGACAACAAAGGAATAGATCCTCTAAACCAAGCCCCAAGGTTTTGGATCCAAGTAGATTAGCACTACCAAAGTGACGTCAGAGTGCCAATGAAAATAAAGATCAAAATATCTAAGAGCTAGGATATAATATATAAGTTCCTTTAAGCATAGGGTTTGGAAATTAACTAGGAAAGAAGGAAAGATACTGAATCTAATAAAATATGACAGGTAAATACAAAAATTAGATAACGTAAATTGCAAGCTCACCTTTAGAAGAAAAGACCTCTTTAGACGTATATTTCTACACCCAAAACTGCATAGAACAACAAACAAGAGTGGATCCAGACCTGAAACTGCAAGATGAATGAAACCCAAAAATCCATCTACTCTAGGACTAGGCCAATTTTTTAGGTCTATGCCGACTTGGGGTTGTCCTAGACCTTCTTTGCTAAACTCTCTATCTCTAGATCTATGATTGTGTCATGTTCTGAAACTCTCGTAAAGGAGACCTAAAAACCTAATCCCACAAGAAAAATGGTTTTGTTTGGGTTTTAAGGGGCTTGCCTAGGTCAATCTTCGGTTGAGGAATCAAGATTAACTATAAATATAAAATTATGTATGTAATAAGTAATACAAATATATGTAAAAAGTAATATAAATGTATGAATTTACCTTACTTTTGTAGAAATACTTGAGGAGGATTCAGATCTATATTCCATAGGGATGAATAAGTGCTCCAATGTAATTGAATATTGTATAGGGGGAAAAGAGAGACGAAGATAAGAAATGCAACACACCCCATTTTTCCATGGCCAACTATACCTTAGAATGAAAACAAAGGAATAGATCCTCTAAACCAAGCCCCAAGGTTTTGGATCTAAGTATATTAGCACTACCAAAGTGACGTTGGAGTGCCAATGAAAACAAAGATCAAAAGATCTAAGAGATAGGAAATAAGATATAAGTTCCTTTAAGCCTAGGGTTTGGAAATTAACTTGGAAAGAAGGAAAGATGATGAATCTAATAAAATATGATAGATATGAAAGGTAAATACAAAAATTAAATAACGTAAATCACAAGCTCACGTTTAGAAGAAAAGACCCCTTCAAACCTATATTTCTACACTCAAAACTGCTTAGAACAACAAATAGGAGTGGATCCTTTCCTAAAAATGCAAGATGAATGAAACCCAGAATTCCATCTACTCTAGGACTAGGCTAATTTTTTAGGTCTATGCCGACTTAGGGTCAGCCTAGACCTTCTTTGCTAAACTCTCTATCTCCAGATCTATGACTGTGTCCTATTCTGAAACTCTCATAAAGGAGACCTAAAAACTTGATCCTGTAAGAAAAATGGTTTTGTTTGGGTTTTAAGGGGCTTGCCTAGGTCAATCTCCAGTTGAGGAATCAAGATTAACTATAAATATAAAATTATGTATGTAAAAAGTAATATAAATGTATGAATTTACCTTACTTTTGTAGAAATACTTGAGGAGGATTCAGATCTGTATTCCACGGGGATGAATAAGTGCTATGATGTAATTGAATACTGTAGATGAGTAGGATGTCTCAATAAAATGAAATAGATCCACCTCACCAAGGTAATAGATCAATGGATGTATATGTTCTCATGTACTCAAATTGGGTATACAAGAATGCAGAATGAAGAAGCCCTTCCTTGATTGCCAACTCCACTATTATCAAGGAAGGAAGCTAGATCTTGAATGGCGGATAAAAGAACATGAAAGGGGGATGAAAAGCCCTCCAATGAAATCCTTCAAATATCCTTGAAAGCTCCTAGTATGCAAGATATCTCCTATGATTGAAGTCTTGAAGTGTTGCAAAAGGATCTCCTCGAATGCTCCAAAAAACACTTATGAATGCTTGTAGAATGTTCTTGAATGTAATATGAATGCTTATATGCACGTTTGGTTGAATTTAAGTTCTTGTTTATGTCTCCAATGAAGAGGGAAGACCTCTATTTATACTTATTTCATCTCTAAAATTGAAAAGGGCCAACTAGAAGGCGGGAAGAAATTTGAAATTTTGAAAGAGCTCAGGATCTCAAAGAGGGTGACCCAAAAGGTCAGGGATGAAATTTGGCCTAGACTTGAGGGTGGCCAAAATGTGGCATAGAAATAAAGGGAAAGGCCTTCTACAATTGCCTCAGGACCTTAGAAAGTAGGAAAAAGATGTGGGGAAAGGGACATAACAGGGCCCAAACTGGTACAAAAGAATATGCACATCCATGGATTTATACAAGGTGTTTCAATTAAGTCCAAAGCATCCAATAAGGAGGGATAAAAATTTCCTAAAATGGGTTCTTTATTTTAAGATGATACATTTAGTCCCCACTTCAAAGTAAAAACACAAAGTTGTGCCACGTTTCAAGCTAACTTATTAGTACAATTGAATTTGAGTATTTCAAACTAAACATTAATTTTTGTCAAACATATGGTCTAGATAGATTCATTCTAGCTAAGTTAGATAATTGATTCAACTTTTCCAATTGGAAATGTCTATTAAATGCACATTTTATACCAATTTGGATCTAATTACCAAAGAAATAAAATCATTTTAGAAAAGCAATATTTCAATAACTCCTCTTTTTAATTTTTTTTTAAAAAGTACAATAATACCCTTTTGTAGAGCTCAGAGTCAAGATTATCATCATATATGTTTGATAGTATTTTAATTAGATCTAATATATTATACTTTTAAAACACTACAAGTAGGTAATTTAATATTCAAGAAGATGTTGATCGAAAAAAGAAAAAAAAATAGTAAAGCATATTAGAAAAATTTAAAATTTATACTTAACACTAGAGGAGAGAGTCATCTTCAAGAATGTGTATTTTTTTTTGAATGATGTAGATTTAATAGGGGAAATTTGGTGGGAGATGAAAATTGTCGATTTCAGATAAGTTCAACTTTGAGTAGTTATAATGGAAAAAATATACGTAGAAAACCAATATTTCTTCTTTTCTACACTATCTATACATGTCATTTATAACATATTTTGAAATCAGAGTAAAAAATATTATTTTCATATACTTTTTGTGGGAACTAGACCGTAGTTTTTCAACATTTAAAAACTGGACTTCAAAAACTAAAAAACTATGTCAATTCTTGTTCAATTATTTAAAAAAAGAATTAGTCATAAAATTCATCCACTTTTCCACATTTCATTAGTTTACATCATCTTCAAATTCTAAACATAAATGCAACTTTCATATCGTTAAATTTGAATAATTTGCATGTTGTTGACCTTTTCCTTTATAAAAGTGTCACACAAGTTTGTATTTTTACCCTTTAGCAAGAGTATGGGATCAACACAAACTCTTAGTAAAGTAAAGAAAAAGGCACAAGATGATCTCAGCGTGACTAATGAGACAAAGAATTCATCAAGCTCGCACTGAACTCGAGTCCTTGTTGACTAAAATCATAACAAGAGAGATGTCACTAACAAAAATAGAAAAGAAAAGAAGGGTGATTAACTTGCCCAATAAGAAGTGTACATCTTACTATCACTAATACATTTGAACCACATTTTCGACCAACATTTCCAACCAAGCATTAAAATGGTTTCTCTTGGTCAGTTTATAGAAGGAAAATTTTGATTTTTTTAATCCATTCCTAAGTTGGTCAGAATTATGACAACCATGACATGTCATCATAATTACGACTAACACGGGAATATAACTTAAAAAAACAAGATGGTTTCATTTTAAATTTCATTTAGTTATTCTGCGCGCAAAGCATAGGTGAAGGAGGGCATAAATGAAGGATCAAAAATTTCAAATCAACACCACCTATGATTGCAGATCGACTCCAGGATAATCTTTAAGAAACCCTCACTTCAAATTTAAGGTGTAAAAAATTGGTGAAATTTAGAAAGAAATAAATTTTTATTAGCGAAATTTTTTTTATTTCAAAGAAAAAAAAATCTCAATTGGTGAGTCATTCATGCTCCTTGAAACTATGTGGAAAATCTTAGCAAATCATTGATGCTCCCTGAAACTATGTGGAAAATCTTGGTGAATTGTGTTTTTGTTTCAGAACTACCAAAATATATATTGGTGAATAAAAAATAGTATTTATAGTATATAAATATATATATTGGCGAATATTCAAAACATAGTGATAGGACTACGTCTGAAGTTGCATGCTACATGTCATTTACTAATGACCAGTTTGTGAGGACAGTTTGTGTAGCTTCAGTAGGCTAAAAGGAGGGATGATGGCTAATGGTTACGAAGATACGCAATGGTCATGTTGATGGTGTGCGTGACTTCGGCTGTTATGTTGGTGGTTTAGAGTTGTAGGCCATGAAAATACACAAAGGTCAAGTATGTGGTTGATAGTTTGGCATTTGTGTAGCTTTGACATAGTTTGTGGTGACTAGTGAGTCGGTGACAGTGTGCATAGCTTCAACAAGCTAAAATGAGGGTCGATGCTGACAGTTACGAAGATACGTAATGGTTAGGTTGACAGTGTGCATGACTTTGGTGGTTATGTTGGTAGTTTGGAGTTGAAGGCCATGAAGATGCATAAAGGACAGGTTGACAGTGTGCGTGACTTCAAAATTTATGCTTGCAGGTAGGATATGGGGGTTCCGAGGCCACGCTGGTAGTCTGCGTAACTTAGCCGCGAAGTTATAGTGATATTGAACACTGAAGTGCAATTAATGAGACTTATCGATGACAAGATTTTGATTAGACATTAAAAATGGATAATTTGTATGAGATATGAGCTGTGATTCGTAAACATTCATTATTTTTCTTTTCGGAGCCAAGTCACTTTACGTGAAACATTCCTTCAAAATTTAATGTGGCTGCCAAGTTGTCAGTTCAAAATTAAAAATCATAGCTAGGATATGGTGGTTCCAAGGTCACACTGACAATATGCATAACTTGAGTAGTACATAATCTAGGCCAAGATTTCGATTAGACATTAAAAAGGATAATTTTACAGAATATGAGTTGTGATTCATCAACATTCATTATTTTTCTTTTTGACTACAGAGCCAAGTTACGCAGGATACAAGTGTCTATAATTTTTCTTTATCGATATTCATTAATTTCCTTTTCTAAGGTAAGCCACCTTATGTGAAACATTCCTTCAAAATTTATTGCAGCTAGCAAGTTGGTGATTATTTTCTTTATATACTCCTCAGTAGTGGAATTGTAGAACACATGACGCTTTCTAAATTTCTAAATTTGGAATCTTGGATGACAGAATGGGTTTTCCAGTAGCTGAGGGATCATCAAATGAGAATCCAGAACCTGTTATCCAACCAAATTTGGATATGGAGGAGGAGATTTAGCAGGATGTCCTCAGTCATCTTATGTCTGCAGCATGGGATCATGCTACCAGTTACACCGGATACCAAAGCGACATGTTTGAACTCAAAGTAGAACATGACAAGGTGGAGATGCCTACCATTTTTTATGATCATGGCTTCGACCAGGAGGGGTTCCAAGAGGAGATGATCCATTTATTTTCTAGTCTGCGCATCGACTGATCCAGTTATTATATTATACTATAACATATTAACAAATTATTATTAGTCTATTAGTATTAGGATATCTAGGAGTCGACTGTTGGACTGTTAGACTACGATTTTGTAATTTCCTCTGAAAGTTCAATGGATCTTAGGAAAATTTTTGTTACTTGTAATTTGTAAATGGGTATGTGCAAGATCATGAGGGGCCAAACTATGCCCTTAAGTGGCAATGAAAAATCAACAAATCAGGGTTAGTCAACTTGACGTGAGAATTTCAACTAGATATCAACCTAATATCAAAAAGTTGTAAGAATAGAATCTGTAGAAAATTGAATGTAGTTTCTAAAATACTAGGCCTTTTTTGAAAAAAAGTTAGTATGATTGGTGAAAAGTATAGATTTCAATGCAGCAGTACAAAAATTTCAAGAAAAAAATAAGAAGTAGGTGTATGTCTGACCACCTTAATCATAATCAAATGATAATATTTTATTATGAGATTTTATATATAAGTAGTAGACTCATGCCCGGATGTGGCACATATTTTTTATAATTTTATTCCAAAAAAATAATTAATTATGAATTTTTTGCTACAACATTCTCAGAATAAAAAAATCTCATGTCTAACCACCTTAACTCATTCAAAACTTTACAAAATTCAATTTTATTTTTATTTTCCTTATAGTAGGCAAAGCATAGAATGTGACACATTTTTCGGATTTCAAAAATATTATACCGTTTGAAAGTTATAGTCATTTTTCAATTAGTGTATAAATCAACACTTTAGAGGTAACTCAATTAGAAAATAACTAATAATTACTTACCGATTTCAAAATTTGACAGCAATTATATCGATAGAATGCTGATAATCTCCTTAAAATGCCCTTTTCACTTCATCAAATTCGGGTGAAAAAAAAGTCGTCAGCTACATGGTCGAAGTTTGGAACTCAGAGAAACAGGAGAAAAACATGTTTTTGAGACATTTCAATAGTTGACCATGTAGGTTTGGTGCACAAAGCAATACCGAGCCTAATTGGGTACCTGATATTTTTTGTGTACCCGAAAAGGCTGGCAGAATTTTGATTTTTCACTTTTCCCCCCCTTTCTCCCTCCCATTTCTCCATCCTATATTAGATTAGATTATATATTATATATCAAAAACCATATATTAGATATATATTAGATTATATATTATATATATTAAATATTATATAATATCAATTATATATTAAATATTATATAATATACATTTTACATTAAATATTATTATTTAATATATATTAATATGTATTTTACAACTATGTAGGAAAGGTTGGAAGATTACAGAAAAATCATGGATTACCATTGAAAGAAGCAAAGGAAATCAATCAGCCATTTAAAAAATTCATGGGCAACCATTGAGGAAGAGAGAGAGTGAGAAGGTAAGAAGGATACACACACACACACACACACACACACACACATATATATATATATATAGAGAGAGAAGTAGAGAGAGTAGGAGAGAGAGAGAGGAGGGGAAGGATAACCAATTCATTAAAATATTAATCAGTAAGGAGCAAGGAAAACTTAAATAATATCACAACAGGCATTAGAAATCCAAATTCTAATTAGGAGTTTTAAGAAAAGTGAGTAAGGTCCTGGATAGGGACATTACAGATCCACACATTGCTAAGTAGATACCTCCAAGAACCCACATATAGAGGAGTAGGTTTGAAGTAAGACTAAGATTGTTTATCGGTTCAAAAATATTATTGTGTTGTACTTTTGATTAACATCCAATGATTGCATGTGAAATTCACAAATTTGATTATATTACCACTAGTTCTATTTCAAATTCTAGAAAAAATGGATATTTGACATATATTCATAAATTTTGGTCAACACCATTTTAAAATAACACATCAGTTTATTTTTACACATTGAGAATATCATCAATAGGAATTGAACTGAAATTGGCATAGGTCATAGGAAATAAATGCCCCAGCTATTTGTTGTCTTCTACATTTTGAGTTTCTAATTACAATCAGGAGAAGAATATTACTCTCGAAATGGTTTTGGATAGTAACAATTGTACTTCCTCTTCTCAAATATTCCTTCCCTCATCTTGCTGTCTATTGATACCCACAAAGTGAATCTAGGCATTTCTGCCATTTAATGGGAGAAAAATAGTTTCCTAATTGATATGTGTCTAAATAATACATGCAAGAACCTTTTCTTTGATATTGCTCACTAACCCTTTACAATAGAAAATGTTTACAAAAATTGTCATGTACTTGCATGATGACATTATATATTATAGAAATCTTGCACATAAGTAGCTGGCAAGCCGCTCAAAAAGTAGTAACTGATAGCAAGTAGGATAATGCAGATGCTTTAATAAACCACTATCTTCTTTACTTAAGCAACATCTGGTTCATCTGCTCGACTGGGGCATGTTTGGGAACATATAGTTTCCATTTAAACTCAAATCTCTAGAAGCAATTATATTTTTCAGTGGAGGAGATACACCCATTGGATCTGCAATAACTTTATGCTCACTGGAATTTCAATTTCTCTTCAATTGGGATACTCTTTCCAAAATTGAATCTACCCTTTTACCAATTTGGGAAATCAATGGGTCTATTTGTGGACCTCCAAGGTGTTGGTCACCTGAACGAGAACCTTGAGATGAATCAAGAACTTCTCTACGAAAGAGATTAGTACCTTAAGAAGCTCTCCACTTTTCAGTTGAATTAAAACCTTGGACCATAGAGGGCTGGCCTTTGTTGTAAAATGAGGAGTGAGACTGCCTTGCCAAAGGTGGCAATGAACTTACATTTGAGGGATAATGCCCAACATTTGTAACCTGGTTTCCCAAGTCCTGTAAATGCAAGGTCATTGATGAATAGGCATTTCTAACAGAAATATTTGTGGTGCTAGAATGAAGTGCATGACCAAATTCTTTGCCTGCTAAACCAATTTGAGGCTTCATTTCACATTTCTCTCTAGATAATTCCACAACACTTGTTACTTGAGCTACTAGTAGATGGTGAGTACTCATCATCATCATCTGACATAGGCTCACATGTGCATATCTTACTTCTTTCCTTTGTCATTTTCCCCTTCCTAGCTCTTCCTCCTTATCTATAACTTCTATCATGGGTCCAATAAGCTCTTACCATTATTTCCCATTAACTATGGACTTTGTCTTTTCATGCTGAGTAATTGGCATACCTTGGATGGCACCAATATAACCATTTTCTTTTGAAATCTCCTTTTCTCTCACATTAATCTCTCTATTAAGAAGATTTTGTATATCTTCCTCTGTATATTGAATAGATGTACCTGCAATCCCATGTTCATCAATAATATTCCTTGCACTATTTATTAATATATGACGCAATTCCTTAATATTTTCTATCATGGATCCAAGAAGCTCTTCCCACTCTTTCCCACTAATTTATACAAATATTTTTGTCCGTAACAATATTTTTTGCATATATTATGATATTGATCCTATTTGATGCACCTTCGCTATTTGATCCATACTTCCCTTTCATTTCACTTACTTTGCTCATTTTTGACGTCATAGGACAAGATTTGACAGTGGGTAAGGATTTTGCAAATTTTGGAGAATCTCTGTTAAAGAGTACGTAAGGATGGCTAAGCTGAGTGCAGCAGAGAGGGAGAGACCTAAATTGAGAGAGCGAAGGTGGAGAGTGATAACGATGAAAATATTTAGGGCTTGCAGAAATATGGAAATTATAATCTTCCTCCCAAAGCAGATATTAATGAAGTAATGCATAAACATTATATGACTTCCTAGGGGTCCTAGTACACCTTATCACGCGTTAGGACCCCTAAGAAGTCCCCATGACCCCTTTTGACACATTGCAATGCTCAAGTGTGTCCTAAGGGGTCCTACAATGCCTTCGATCACACTTGAGCATTCAAATGTGTCAAAAGGGGTCATGGGGACTTCCTAGGGGTCTTAATAGGCCTTATCACATGTTAGGAACCCTAGGAAGTCCCTATGACCCCTTTTGACACATTGGAATGCTGAAGTGTGTCTTAAGGAGTCCTAAAATGCCTTTGGACACACTTGAGTGTTCAAATATGTCAAAAGGGGTCATGGGGACTTCCTAGGGATCCTAGTACACATTATCACATGTTAGGACCCCTAGGAAGTCCTCGTGACCCTTGTGGACACATTGGAATGCTCAAGTCTATCCTGAGGGGTCCCACGGCCCCTTCAAACACATTTGAGCATTCAAATGTGTCAAAAGGGGTCATGGGGACCTCCTAAGGGTCCTAATAGGCCTTATCACGCGTTAGGACCCCTAAGAAGTCCCTGTGACCCCTTTTGACACATTGGAACACTCAAGTGTGTCCTAAGGGGTCCTACAAGACCTTCAGACACACTTGAGCACTCAAATGTGTCAAAAGGGGTCATGGGGACTTCCTAGAGGTCATAGTACACCTTATCATGCTTTAGGACCCCTAGGAAGTCCCGTGACCCTTGTGGACACATTGGAATGCTCAAGTGTGTCCTAAGGGGTCCTACGGCCCCTTTGGACACACTTGAGCCTTCAAATTTGTCAAACGGGGTCATGGGGACTTCCTAGGGGTCCTAGTAGGCCTTATCGCACATTAGGACCCCTAAGAAGTCCTTGTGACCCCTTTTGACACATTGGAATGCTCAAGTGTGTCCTAAGGGGTCCTAAGATGCCTTCGAACACACTTGAGCATTCAAATGTGTCAAAAGGGGTCATGGGGACTTCCTAGGGGTCCTAGCACGCCTTATCACGTGTTAGGACCCCTAAAAAGTCCTTGTGACCCCTGTAGACACATTGGAATGCCCAAGTGTGTCCTAAGGGGTCCTACGACCACTTCAGACACATTTGAGCATTCAAATATGTCAAAAGGGGTCATGGGGACTTCCTACGGGTCCTAATAGGATTTATCACATGCTAGGACCCCTAGGAAGTCCCCTTGACCCCTATGGACACATTGGATGCTCAAGTGTGTCATAAGGGGTCATACGGCCCCTTCGGACACACTTGAGCATTCAAATGTGTCAAAAGGGGTCATGGGGACTTCCTAGGGGTCCTAAAAGGCCTTATCACGCGTTAGGACCCTTAGGAAGTCCCCGTGACCCCTATGGACACATTGGAATGCTCAAGTGTGTGATAAGGGGTCCTACGGCCCTTCAGACACACTTGAGCATTCAAATGTGTCAAAAGGGGTCATGGGGACTTCCTAGGGGTCCTAATAGGCCTTATCCCATGTTAGGACCCCTAGGAAGTCCCTGTGACCCCTATAGACACATTCCAATACTCAAGTGTGTCCTAAGGGGTCCTATGACGCCTTCAAACACACTTGAGCATTCAAATGGGTCAATAGGGGTCATGGGGACTTCCTAGAGGTCCTAGTACACTTTGTCATGCGTTAGGACCCCTAAGAAGTCCCCATGACCCCTATGGAAACATTGGAATGCTCAAGTGTGTCCTAAGGGGTCCTACGACCACTTTGGACACACTTGAGCATTCAAATGTGTCAAAAGGGGTCATGGGGACTTCCTAGGGGCCCTAAGAGGACTTATCACATGTTAAGACCCATAGGAAGTCCCCGTGACCCCTATGGACACATTAGAATGCTCAAGTGTGTCCTAAGAGGTCCTACGACCACTTCGGACACACTTGAGCATTCAAATGTATCAAAAAGGGTCATGGGGACTTCCTAGGGGTCCTAATAGGCCTTATCATGCGTGAGGACCCCTAGGATGTCCCTATGACCCTTGTGGACATATTGGAATGCTCAAGTGTGTCCTAAGGGGTCCTACGACACCTTCAAACACACTTGAGCATTCAAATGTGTCAAAAGGGGTCATGGGGACTTCCTAGGGGTCCTAATAGACCTTATCACATGTTAGGACCCCTAGGAAATCCCCGTGACCCCTATGGACACATTGGAATGCTCAAGTTTTTCCTAAGGGGTCATACAACCACTTTGGACATAGTTGAGCATTCAAATGTGTCAAAAGGGGTCATGGGGACTTCCTAGGGGTCCTAATATGCCTTATCATGCGTTAGGACCCCTAGGAAGTTCCTGTGATCCCTATGGACACATTGGAATGCTCAAGTGTGTCATAAGGTGTCCTACGGCCCCTTCGAACACACTTGAGCATTCAAATGTGTGAAAAGGGGTCATGGGGAATTCCTAGTGGTCTTAATAGGCCTTATCATGCGTTAAGACCCCTAGGAAGTCCTCGTGACCCCTATGGACACATTGGAATGCTCAAGTGTTTCATAAGGGGTCCTACGGCCCCTTCTGACACACTTGAGCATTCAAATGTGTCAAAAGGGGTCATGGGGACTTCTTGGGGGTCCTAATAGGCCTTATTGCATGTTAGGACCCCTAGGAAGTCCCCGTGACCCCTGTGGACATATTGGAATGCTCAAGTGTTACCTAAGGGATCCTATGACTACTTCAAACACACTTGAGCATTCAAATGTGCCAAAAGGGTTCATGGGGACTTCCTAGGGGTCCTAATAGGCCTTATCATGCGTTAGAACTCTTAGGAAGTCCCTGTGACCCCTATGGACACATTGGAATGCTCAAGTGTGTCCTAAGGGGTCTTACAACCACTTCGGATGCACTTGAGCATTCAAATGTGTCAAAATGGGTCATGG